>OX344810.1:2400000-3600000 GCA_947034925.1 Eudemis profundana
GAGGTATCAAATGAAAGGGCTTAATTTGTAAATTAAAACAGTATTTTTGTATTTTTTTAAAATAAGTAGTTTTTGATTTATGGCGAAAAACATTAAAAAAAATACCGTCCCCCCCCTATTATCTTCGAAGTTACTGAAAAGAAAAATCTGTAATAATTACCAATTATTAATGTCATCCTATATATTACAGGAAAAATATAACGGTTTTCCTAACTTGCACTGTTTTTGAGCAATTTGCAAAAATCTTAACACATAATTATTTGCTCCTACTAAACTAATCGCCATATAGTTTTTCTTGAACTATTCATGTATCTACTTATGAGTTTGTACGGAACCCTCGGTGCGCGAGTCCGACTCGCACTTGGCCGATTTGGGTTTTATTTAAATATTTATTTTTACTGTAATGTCATGTTAACATGTATTAATAAATAAATAAAAATAAAATAAAATGACTATGAACGTATCAGACACGGTATCACAAATGCTAGTCGGTGACGGATCGTGCTAGTGATCAAAGCCGAAATTCGGTTTCGGTTTCAGCCGTGAAAACTAGTTTCGTTCTGACACTATGTTATTTCATTATCCATCTGTAAATGGTTCCTGCTTTTAAATTTCCTTTAAACGTAAGCGTAGCATTTTGCTATTACCTTCCCGAAGGCGCCAACCGCTGCGTACAGTCAGCATCGAATAATCTATAACTAGAGAATGCAGTACCCGGTCAAATATGAAACCCGGGTTTACCCGACTGTAAATAAAGTTAGTTACCCGAGTTTTTGGGTTTTCGGATAACCGGATTGCAGTACCTACAATGAACTTGCCGGTATTGCCGACCGTGTTATGTACAAGACAAGTTACATAAACTACTTATTATGCAAGATTGAATCATAATTTTGGAAAGTCGGTAAATGCGAAAGCATCTACTCGGGAATGGAACTTTCAAAATCTGATCAAACATTATATGATATTTAAAATAAAAAAAATAAAACAATTTATTTCTGCAAGTAGGCCCTCAAGGGCTCTTTTAAAAGTCTGATTCTAATCTTTTCTTTTGGCGCTTCGGGTGACAAGAAGCGCCGGAAGAAACTCACCAGTTTCTCTTTAAAAAAATATTAAATATAACAACAATTATAACATGTGATTTCATTATTACGTTACATTAAACTTAAAACTACATATGTAGATATAAGAAATCAAAGTACATAGAAAAATTAAATGGCGCTCACCTGTGAACAGACCGATTAATTTTTCTATGTACTTTGATTTCTTGTATCTATATATGTAACATAGAAATGTGGTGTTATTTACCCGCATTAAAAAACCAATGAAGAAACAACATGTTTCTTTCATATAAAGTATTAAAACTACATTTTTAGAGATGTAAAATGTCTCTAGGCGTTAAAACAAGGCAATTAAAATAATAGAAAATAAATAGACTAGTAAAATTAATGGAGGTCTAAAGGATCTCCAAATTTGGTACCGTTCCCTCGTATAATATTTTACACATTTGAGAAAACTCATAAAACGAGCAAAAATATCCGCCATTCATCCCAACCGCTCGAGGTGCGATCGCATTCAGCCAATATACTACGTGATCGGGGCGCCCCCTACCGTCGACGGAATAAGGGCGTCACTACACATACGAGCCATACATTTCTTATATTTCGCTTCTAGGTGACAACCTGATGTATTGATTGTATTGTGGATGACTAGGAAATAATGAAATGGGAAAGAGAAATGGGTTTTTGGCTGATGATAAGCAAAAAGATAGAGGTTTATAAGGCATCCAATGTATGTAAGGATGCTGATATTATATAGTACATTACACAACTAGGGTGGTAATACAAAGAAAGGCCAAGATCGCAAGAGTTTGCGGCCCGAGTTGCAAGCGAGAGACGTAAATATGCGATAGAACGCTTTCTTTATTACCTCCCGTGTTGTGTACATAATTTTATGTCTACACTTGGCCAGAAAGCGGCTTTTTCCGTACGCGCAGCGTGCGGAAAAAGTCACTTTATGGCCAGGTGTGACATAAATAATTTTTTGCTTGTTTTTTTTATGACTGTAAAATGGCGGGGTTTCAGTCCCAGCGATGGATACGGGCGGCTGAATCCGCAGTTATGGGTGACTTTATAATAGGTAATGGACTGTAATGGGGTGATTCTATGTATGAATGGAAGATGAATGAGAAATGAGAGGTAAAAAGTCGGTTCAATTATGTTCCGTTAATTTTTTTAAGACTATTGACGATCCTTGCAGAATGAGGTGGTTGTTGATTCTTTTAGTGTAATGCCCTGCAGATTATATGGGTCGCTATGGAGATTATATTATTATTGGATTATAGAGATTACATATGATTTCATGACTGAGCCTTGGGTTGGTGAATTTTGGGCAGTGTTTGCGGATGTGTATGTATTTGTATTTTGCTTGTTCAATTAGCTATCACAAGAGGCAATTTGTCCTCCATCGATATCCTAAGATCTTGACCAGGTCTTCAAACTATCTTGTCGAGGCCGACCTGCACTCGTTCTGGTTGGTGGTCACCATTCGAGAATGTTTTAAAGCAAATTTGCTTCATCATTTTTAGTAGTTTTATTTTATATTCTTAAAAAAATGCATTTAAAGTAATTAAGCAAGCTTGCAAAATTTGCTCTTTACAATACTGTGATGTCAAAAAAGAAAATTTTTGTTTTATGCGAAATAAATATAGATTTCGACGAGCCCCTCACGTGAGATTGAGCGCCTCCCCCTCCCCCAAACGTGTCACGTAGTTAATGGACAACTCTAATGCATAGAGACCGGATCTGAAGTAGCGATCTAAATATTAATATGGATATGACTAGTGCAATTCGTTAAATATTGGTTATATAAGGTCTTAATTTTTACTGTGCATTGTGAAGAAGAAATATTCAAGAAGTTACGATAAGTTACATTGTTTTTGTGTGTAGAAAAAATAATAAATTATACCAGTCATATCCATATTAATAGTGAGATCGCTACATCAGATCCGGTCTCTACTAATGCAAGTACCCTAAAATTTACTAAGTAATACCTGCCACATATAAATTAATATACTTTTAATAAACCCTCTGATAAAGGCTTTTACCTTTATCAATGTTTTTTAAAGTATTAACAAATAACTCACAGCAATTTTTATTGAATTACCTTACGTTATTACAAGGGTTTCCAATCTTTTTCAGCCTGTGGCGCACTTACAAGTTTAGTACTTCGTCACGGCGCCCTACCCTAGTTCGCTCAAAATAGGTATTGTTGCTTTATAGGTACCCGCGAATATTTGTGGTTTTAGATACTGATAGAGGATCAACTCACGGCGTCCCTCTTTACTTTCCACGGCGCACCAGGGCGCCGCGGCACACACTTTGGGAACCCCTGAGTTATAACATAATTACATACACAGGTGAAGTTGGTTCTTGTGTGATATATTACGTAATTACAGCAGAAGTACACAAATGAGCCGTTAAACAAGCCAGCTTGGAATTAGGGCGCGACGTATGGCGGGGCAATACGATACGTGACCGTACCTGCCAGGGCAACCACGTTTACACTCATCCACGGGGATAATTCCTGAGTAAAAATACATACCGGTTCACGACACGCTAAATCGATTCTCGAAACGTTAAACTTATCTGCAGGTAAGCTGGAACGCAGTTGGCTGACTTTTTCTTTAAGAACAAAAAGAAAATCCGGTTGTCTTGATGTCACGTCATGCCACTGATAGCTAGCGTTTCCCAACTGCCAAAGTATAAAGACAACCAAGTAGTACGACTTCGGCCGCTTAGGAGCGCGCGACACGTATGTACACAGACGCACGACTCGCGTCTGTGTGAGTGAACGCCATACTGTGGCAGTCGCGCGCAGTCGCCAATGCTTGCCTGTGGTGCGTCCGTGCACGGCGCGTACACATGCGCGCTCACGATGTACCTTTTGTTCAGAGAAAAACTACCGTATACCGTGGTTGCGTTGTGTGTGTAGTGTAGCGTCGTGTTGCACAAATGAGCCGTTAAACAAGTCGGCTTGAAATTAGGGCGCGATGTATGGCGGGGCAATACGATACGTGACCGTACCTGCCAGAGTGGCTACGTTTACACTCATGCACGGGATAATTCCTGAGTAAAAAAGAATCACAAAACGATTCAGTAGACGCAGTTAATCATTTTTGAAACGTTAAATTTATCTGTAACCTTCCGATTCCAAGTCTATTGCTAAAGAAATATGTAATTTGACACGTTGCTTTAGTCACCAAAAGCGATTCGGAATGTTTCTTCAAGAATAAAAGCATAAAGTACTCTTTAATATTCAAAGACGCAAGACGCCACGCCACTGGTAGTTAGCGTGTCATAGTATTTTCTTGTTATGTATAGTTGTTATAGCGTTGCATTGCAAACCTGCAAGTAGCTGCTCTGCAAGTAGCTGAAGGTAGCCAACTTAGAATTAGAGTGACGTATCCAGCCGCAATACGATACGCGTAGGGCGTGCAGAAACGGGCATTTCCGGTACAGCCATACCAAAATTCCTTGGTTCCGCATGCCTTAAATACGCGTCTGTACCTGCTAGAAAGACCACGGATTAATAAATACTTATTGGATGAATCGTGAAAAATATATCAATACTTATGTAGTTGCAAAATGAGAGCGTTACGTAACGTTGTTTAGCGTTTGTTAGCCCGACGCTGTATGCAGCTAAAGGTGCAAAATGCAGCCAACTTGGAATTTGGACGACGTTATAGCAAGGCAATACGATACGTGACTGTACCTGCCAGGGTGACCACGGATGCGCATTCATCTTCAGGATAAGAATCTACAAAAAATACAATTGCGAGATGTTTTTTTTAAAAAGCTTAATTCGGATGTTGATTAATGTTGAATTTTACAACATAATATGGTCACATGAATTGGAAAATACAAAATTATCATAACACAAAAGAAATAAACCAAAAATGTAACAAAATATATAAAGTCATGAGACCACAAAATTTAAAAAAAACCATTTTTTTTTATCGTCTTAAAGAAAAATTAAAGTCAATTTCGGAATGCTTAAATAACACTGAAACAATATATGTATGACAACTATGTGCTTAAACGCACTTTTTCGTGCTCAAAATGGCAAACAAAATGCTATTTTCATCACACTTGCTCGAAAATGGTGTCATTACACGTAGGTTTTGCGGGCCGTAAATGACCTATTACGCCCTAGGGCGTAATGGTTTTCTGTTTAAATTTGAAACGCTGGTTCTGTTTTACTCCTATTTGTCATGTTCAAAGAAAACGCCAACTTACTTTTTTAACTTTTCTTACTGAAATATTTATTTAAAGAGAACTGTTATTGCAAATACATGTAAACACATATTTCTGTAACATTAATTAAATGTTTAAATAGTGTATTTCAGTATTTTGAAAATATAAAATCAACCATTTTAAGTCTTTACCACTATGGTTTCCGAACGTGACTTGTCGTCTTGATATATGTCACTAATGTCACTGTCAGTTTTACAATTTTATTTAGGTTAAGTAAGGTTATTTTAATCAGATTTCCTCACAAGTGTGATGAAAAACATTGTGTGTGCCACGGGCGGTAAAGGAATTACAAACTCGTGTTATTAAAGCCCTCGGCTTCGCCTCGGCCTTGTAACAAACACTCGTTTGTAATTCCTTACTTACCGCCCTTGATACACAATGTACTATTTTGTCATACAACTTAGTACAGCGATGGAACCGATGACGTCATGGGTTCCTCTCGTTTTGTATAGAGCGTTTTCAATGCTCAGTGCGATCTGCTACTTTTGATTACATTTGTAGCTGTTATAATTGTACAAATGTATTAGGTGTCAATAGATATTTGTTCCTCACAAATAGTAGAATCGATTTACGACAGAAAAAACAAATCGAGTCAACAGGCGAATTATGCGCTGCGAGTTGCATAATGTTGTGTAGTGCAGCGTAGTGTTACATAACCAGTTCTGTAAACAGCTAAATATGGAACTAAGGAACCTAGTCTAGACCAAGGTCAAACGCAAACCATCACAAAAAAAAAACTTAGAACGACGGCGTACGATGATCAACAGGAATACCTACCAAGAGTAACCACGGATGTTTGTCATCTACACTACAGGTTGTTTCTACGATCAATTTAGAAAAGTTATAGCTTGGAAAAATCGTTGGTGACACTCCCATGGCCCGCGGGTGACGGAACACGAAGAACAGCGGGGCGGTATGAAGTGTGCGCGCGGCGGGGCCGTGTGACAAGAGTGTCAGTCGGCCGCTGGTCGTGTTGGCGGTAACTTGTGTACATAATCACGGCTACACATAACAAAAAGCATACAAGATAACTTCGCAAAGATGAGTCTGCCGATAGTGTCACCAACGAATTTGCCAGGCATGGTAGTTATTTTTCACGAGTTGCGCAACCACCGTCACGGCAATCAATCACCAGTTAAAGGTCGCACATTGCTGGACATAGGCCTCTCCTAAAGGTAAGCTTGCCAGATGGTCGGGAATTGGCGGGATTCTCCCGATTTTTTGTATGTCCTCCCGACTCCCGACAAAGAAGGAAATCTCCCGGCAAACGACTTCATTTTAAAACTTACTCCGATCCACTCAGGTGGTCCGGCCAGCGAAAATTTCTGCTGTTTCAGGCTAAAAAAAAGCTCGCGCGTCGAGCGCGCGGGGCATCTCCCGACCAAAGTTTCAAAATCCCGACATATTGTTTCCTGCTCCCGATAATAGGGTAATTCAATCTGGCAACCCTACCTAAAGGCCATCATTACCGGCCATGTGCCGCCCGCATTCATCGGACTTCAGCAACCTTCATCATAACATCAGTGTACTTTGGCGTAATGTAACGTAATCTTGCATAGCGTTATACGAGTATACATTGTATAATTTGTATATGTTATATAGCATGACTGCAATTTAACTAAAGGTAACCAAACTAACCAACTTAGAGCTAGAACGATATCATATTTAGTAATACACCATGTGCCTGCCAGTGTGACCATGATTTGAGACTACCTGCAGGACCAAGCTTTGAATATTTATTTTTCCTTTCTTACCCCACGCATGGTAACCCTAGCAAATGACGTGACAGATCCGTTTTAAATTTGAGATTTACATTTAAATAACCGTTTAGACACTGCTTTGCGATTTGTGACTTAGAGTCAAAAGTATTTGTTTTGACGTGTAAACTGCTTTTAAACTTATTATATGAAAGTAGCATGTTGTTTCTTTATTCTGTTTTTAATGGAGGTAAATTGCTCCACATTTATGTATACACTCACGTACAGTGAATTCGGGTCGTTTTCTATGAACAATTATATAGAAAGTAACGCGAATTCATTGACCGTGATTGCATCTATACAAGAAATTAAAATATATAGAGACATGAAATTGCTCACCCATGGTTCATACCAGGAATTGAACCCGGTACCTCTGGATTAATTTGGTGTGCAATAAAGAATATTGAATTGTAAGTATGTATATCTTCATCTTGTCAATCCACAGTACAAGCATGCCTTAGTTTGGGACAAGAGCGATCTGCGTAATATTTTTTACCTATATTGATTTATATTATTCACTACTGGCACAGTGTAATAGCAGTATTTTTTCTTGATACAAAACGTACATCGCGCGCTTGAATGTGTGCGCGCCGTGTGCGAACGCACGACAAGTAACGATTTAAGAATGCGTAAGAATGCTCCAGTATGGATCGCACTCACACAGACGCGCGATCGTGCGTCTGTGTGAATACATACAAACGGCCGAAGTTGGACTACTTGTTTGTCTTTATACGCGTACTTTGCTACTGGACCTGCTCACGACTTCGTTGGCCACCTAGTCCGACCCTCTCTCTCAAGGGGACCGGGACTGGCGACCTGGTTCGACCCCAGGCACCCCCCCCCCCAGGGTGGCCTTGCCAGCGACCTAGTTCGACCCCAGGGAACGCCACGGCCCCCACCTGGTACGACTTTTGCCACGCCCAATAAGGGTTGCAAAATTGTCAGGCTTCAAAAATAAATCGTTGGTGAAGGTGAAGTAAGGTAACTCCTAACGTTCTAGTAGTTGATACGCTAATGCCCAACAATTTAGTGATATACGCGATTTAATCCGTTTAAGTTTACATTTCACAAACAGTTTTTCTACTATTGAATTTGTAGAAATAGATTTCCAATCAGATTTTCACGAAACTAACACAGAATTAGCATTGGTCCTATTCATAAACAATTTCTAGGAAAAGCAATTTCCTAGTTTTCGGTTTTCCTTATTGTACCTAGCTTTATTCATGCTTTCGCAACCTCTTATCTCATCTAATAATAACGTTGAGAAATGGTCTTTATGTAGTTTAAAATAACGTCCAGATTTCAATGCAGCGGTAAAGTAAGAAGAGGAGAGAGGTTGTACAGTCGTGATAGTGAATTCGAATCGGCGTTTTAATTAGTATTGAGAGTAGCCAATACGAATTTGGTTTCGCTGTATATTATATACAGGGTGCTTTATAATATCTAGCTATATACTTTGCTTGCGTTTAGAATAGAATAGACAACAACATGATTAAAATATTCATTAACACTATAGTAGAATTTTGTAAAAGCATTCAGTAGTTTGAATTTGAACTTACGAGTCTCAGCATTAGTGTAATAGGTAATCTGTTAAATGGCACGTTCTTCTTTTCAACTTACAATGGAATTGTCTCGCAAAGATGATTTGATTTTACATCATAACTTATTAATTTTACATTTATATTTCTATTATTTCGTTATCAAAACACTTTGTTTCTCTGTAGCGTTATTGTGTAAAACAGTTATCATAAATTAATTTTATAGAATAAAAAAAACCGGCAAGTGCGAGTTGGACTCGCGCACCGAGGGTTCCGTACAAACTCATAAGTAGATACATGAAGAATTCAAGAAAAACTATATGGCGATTAGTTTAGTAGTAGCAAATAAGTATGTGATAAGATTTTTGCAAATTTCTCAAAAACGGTGCAAGTTAGGAAAACCGTTATATTTTTCCTGTAATATATAGGACAACATTAATAATTGGTAATTACTTATAACAGATTTTTCTGTTGAGTAACTTCGAAGATAATAGGGGGGGAATGGTATTTTTTTAACGTTTTTCGCCATAAATCAAAAACTACTAATTTAAAAAGAATACAAAAATAGTGTTTTAATCTACAAATCAAGCCCTTTTATTTGATACCCCACTCGATATAATAGCCCTAATTTCAATTTTCAAAGTCCCATTACGGACCCCTTTAAAAAAAAAGTAAAAATGTTACAAGATTTTTTTTACATCCCATAAGCTCGGGTTAGCAGTTCTTAACACTATTCCAAATTTCAAGTCGATAGCATCAGTAGATCCTGAGATATCTTGCTGTGACAGACGGACAGACAGACAGACAGACAGAGTCGTACCATAAGGGTTCCATTTTTACCATCTTGGTACGGAACCCTAAAAACGTGCCAAAGCGGTAAAATACCACTCCGTCAAAAATAATTAGTATAGAGCAATTGTAGGTTAAAAATAACTGGCCAAGAGCATGTCGGACCATGCTCAGTGTAGGGTTCCATAGCCGTATCTATGAGGTAAAAAATACAATGTAAAAAAAGTACAACAACAAAAGAGCGTATCTTCATAGCAATTACGTCCTTTTGTTGAGAAGCGCAGTTTATCGGCAATAACTCAAAAACGGTTAATCCGATCTTGTTAAAAATAATTTTCGTTGAAAGTATTAATTGAGCGTTATCTTTGTAATTTTTTTTATATTTTTCGGACACACGGTTTAGAAGATAGAGGGGGGGGGACACAATTTTCACAACTTTCGGAGCGATTATTTCCAAAGGTATTCACTTAATCAAAAACATTACTTAAGAACCTTAAAATGTTTTCAAAAGAGCTGTAGAACTATGTACCACACGTTGACATTTTGTGAAAAAAATTTTTTTAACTTCTGTTACATGTATGGAGTGCCCCCCTAGATTTTTTTATTTTTATTATTTAACTACCAAACTTAGTTGCGGCATCTACAAGACATCTATATTCCAAATTTCATCAGTATAGGTCTTGTAGTTTTTGAGTAAAATGCCTGTGACATACGGACGGACGGACGGACGGACGGACGGACGGACATGACGAAACTATAAGGGTTCCTTTTTAGCCATTTTGGCTACGGAACCCTAAAAAGAACGTCCCAAATAACTTTGGAGCAATTATAATAACACTGTGTTTCATTAATGCGGTATTATATTTTTCTACAAATACTGCTGGTCTTTTGGGTCGCAAGTTACTCTTTGGGTCCGCTTAAATGTCGCAAGTTGCTCTTTGGACTTGTTTGACCGAAATAAAATATCTTGAAAAAAATTGCCTGAAACATGTTTTCGCAATTTCTCACATTTATAATATAAATACGATAGGAAGGCATTTTTTACATTCTCCAGTTAATTTTTTGGATAAATCTTTAAGGCACTGGTCCCACCGCCGGCGAGTAAGCGAGCAAAGTTGGGCGAGTAACAGTTCATTGCGGGCTGACCGGGAACAGTGTGATCAATCGACCTTTCCAGATCCGCAATGTAATGCTACTCGCCCAACTTTACTCGCTTATTCACCGGCGGTAGGATCAGTGCCTAAGGTGCAAACATAGGTTTCATACGATTTCATTTTATACATGCAAGAGGGTCATCATCATAATTGCAACCTTGATACTTCCACTGCTGAACGTAGATAAACAAGAGGGTAGGGTAACAAGAGGGATGTATTAATGCACACTAGCATTTTCCCGCGGCTTCGCCCGCGTTGTTCCCGTTATTGTCCCAAAGGAACGCTTTACCGGGATATAAAGTATCCTATATTTCAATCCAGGACTTGGTCTACTTGCATGCATAATTTCAGCTCAATCCATTCAGTTGTTACTTCGTTATTTAGTAACAAACATCTAAACAACCAAACCTACAAACATCGAAACATCTTCACAAACTTTCACATTTATAATACTAGCATTTTCCCGCGGCTTCGCCTGTGTTGTTCGCGTTACTGTCCCAAGGGAACTATTTACCGGGATATAAAGCATCCTATGTCTCAATCCACAACTTTATCTACTAGCATACCAAATTTCAGCTCAATCCATCCAGTTGTTACCAAACATCCATCCAAACTCACAAACTTTCACATTTATAATATTACTAGCATTTACATGCGGCTTTGCCCGCGTTGTTTCCGTTATAGTCCCAAAGGAACTCTTTACCAGGATATAAAGTATCCTATGTTTCAATCCAGGACTTGGTATACTTACATGCCAAATTTCAGCTTGATCCATCCAGTTGTTACCTCGTTATTAGGTAACAAACATCCAAACATCTAAACATCCAAACATCTTCACAAACTTTCACATTTATAATATTAGTGGGATTATAGTGGTATACAATGTGTGGCCTGTAACCGGAGCTAATAATTAAAACGTAGATTGTACTCCTCAAACTGAACAGCATTTGTTCAGCCACATTTAAAAATAACTTATGTTTTAATTTTTAGTACACTTTAAAGTTTATTTGAAGCCGCAATGTATTGCGATGTTTTTTACGTTTGTAGCGTGACAAGCGTCGTCAATTAGACTGATGTTAACGTACATTGAAAATATATTAATTTGATGAAAAACATAAAATCATAAGATTAAATAATTTTTAAAAGTTGTTCAACAAAAGTCTTATTGTTTGATGAGTAGAATCTACGTTTTAATTATTAGACCCGGTTACAGGCCACACATTGTATAGAATTAGTGTGATGGGGCATTTCTCCAGAAATATGTCTGCGATTCATTCATCTGTCTCCATACATTTAGTATGAAAAAGGGCCATATGAATGAGGTGACCGCAGACATATTTCTGGAGAAATGCCCGATGGGATTTGCCTACTGTACTACGTCATAGTCTCAGTCTGATAAGAGTAGTCAGTAATCAAGTAAAACCGGATGAAAGTGTCTTAGCTAACCCGCGCTACAGGGTGTGATAAGCTCCGGGCCACAAGTCATAAACTTTCAGCCGATACACAGTGGGAAACGAGTAACCCGACAAATTTCAACCACGTATTCCTGATGGTATTACAAGTAAATAATATTATATCAACCCAGGTCGAACTTTGTGATTTTACATTAATAGTTTTATTGGACAAAATAAATCAGTAAATGGGTGAATCAACTTTTCTTTGTCAACAAAATTTCACCTTCTTCGACTAAAATTGAAAGGAAATCTTTATTCGGATATTTTTTGAATAAAGTGTATGCTGTGGACGAACGATGCAGAATTTCATATATTTCATATTCTTTTAAGTAGCGTTTCAAATTTGCATGTACTGTTTTTTAAAGATAATAATGTTTTTTAATAAAGAAAAAAAAGTAATAGAGAACAAGAAGAACCATTTTACAGAAAGAAAGAGAAGGCCTAGGCTCTTTGAGCATAATTGTGCTGACGGCTTTGTAAATGCAGTTAATACAAAAAATAAAGTAAACGTATTTATGCCACACCTGGCCTTAAAGTGGCTTTTTCCGCACGCTGCGCGTACGGAAAAAGCCGCTTTCTGGCCAAGTGTAGACATAAAATGATGTACACAACACGGGAGGTAATAAAGAAAGCCCTCGATCGCTTATTTACGTCCCTCGCTTGCAGCTCGGGCCGCAAACTTCTGCGATCTCGGCCTTTCTTTGTATTACCACCCTAGTTATGTAATGTACTATTACAGTATAAACCAAAAGTTAGCAAGTAGTCATGAAACCAATCATGATGGCATCTTTGTGAGGAGAGAGTTTAACTCCACATACCGGGTGTGGCCTGTAATACGAGCAAAAAATTAAACCGTAGATTCTACTCCTCAAATAATAAAACTTTTGTTCTACCACTTTTTAAAAAAAAATATGTAGTCCTTAGATTGTCTCTTTTTCATACAAAGTAATTAGTATTTTCAATGTACATCAAAATCCGTCTAATTGACATGGCTTGTCAATCTTGTCACCCTACAGACGTAATCAATGTCGCAATTCATTTCGTGTTCGGATAAACTTTAAAGTGTGCTAAAAATCAAACCACAAGTTATTTTTAAAAGTCGCTGAATAAAAGTTGTCTAGTTTGAGGAGTAGAACCTACGTTTAACTTTTTTGCTCATATTACAGGCCACACCCGGTATATGTTGTAATGAGAAAAGGTAGTAGCAAAGCGTTTTGTATGAGTCACTGGAGATCGTCAACATAATGTCGCACATTGAAATCCCATCCACGGCTAGACTCACGACATCAATTCCTTATATAGATACAAGAAATCAAAGTACATAGAAAAATTTAATGGCGCTCACTTATAGTCCAGACCGGGAATCGAACCCGGTACCTACCTCTGGATTTCCGGCCCAGCGTCTCAAACCACTCTACCACCGGAGCACGCAGCAAGTGCCTTCAACTTTTAATGAATGAGGTGAGCGCAGACATATTTCTGAAGAAATGCCCATGATTAAGGAAATACCGAATGCTTCAATATGTTTGAGTCTCACGATGTTTGTCTAAGTCTAAGTCCGAGATATTCTAACTTTCTTGCGTTATGAGACTGTACCATCCACCAGTGAAGTCCTGCCAACAATATTGTGTACCACTGACTCGTACTTTGGCAAAGCAATTTAGGTGCCAAGTTTTGTTACAAATGCTACGCTACGACATTACTTTGAACCTTAACCCCATATACATCTATTTTTAATATTTTTTGTAGTGATAAAGATTACCTATAATCTATCTGGACTCTATGGGCATACAAGACGTTGAACGTTTAGCAAAAATAATTAACAATTTTTCAGTCCTTTAAAAGATAGAGTAGTTTTTAATAATCTTTTTACCTGATGATGAAAAAATAACTGTATTCTACTTTACTTTGATTGATTTTACTTTACCTATGTGTCAAGAGACTACACTCTATCTTACTTCCTTATCGCGTTTTATGTCAGCTTTATATCTCGATTTCTCAGACAGCTGATTGAGCATTTTTAAAAATGTTTGCCATTTTTTTATTGAGCAATTTTCTGCTAATTTCATGATATTTCAACTTAAAATTACGGCTTTTACAATCCAAATGAGGCATAAAATTGTCTTTTAATTTTTTCCTATTGTGTTACCATTTTTCCATATACCTACTTTGTATAACCGTAACACAAAGGAATGTTTTATTTATGTATGGAAAATTCGGGACCCGTTTTTCTTCTATTGGGACAGAAAGGCATTGTGATTCTAAGTAGAAATAACATAAGATTGGCAGACATTTTCAAAATTATGAAAATGGCATTTTTTAGAAAGGTTTAACTGGCACTGCTAACTTCATAACCGGTTCTAGAACCATCACTTTTAAAATAAATAAAAAAAAAGGAAATATTTTATTTCTGCAAGTAGGACCCAAAGGGCACTTTTACATGTCTGATTCTATTATTTTCTTTTGGCGCTTCGGGTAAATGACCTTCAGGTGAGAAGAAGCGCCGGAAGAAACTCACCAGTTTCTCTTTTCAAACTGTTTTTAAATTCGATGAATCGGTCGAATCGTTCAATTTATTGCCTTTCCCAGGAACTCAGCTACATCGTTACACAGATCAAACAAGCTACATCTCAATCAGACTGTGACAACAGAAGCCCATCGGGAACACGAAAACATAAATATTTTATTTTACTATCTATCCAACCAACAGCCTAATTTCAAATGTAAATGGGACCTGCCGTTCTCACCGTTACTTTCACAGGAATCTCAACTCAGAACCAATGCAGTAAAGGCAAAAATCGCGTGAGAGATAGGGATATCAAATTGTACATATTTTTCATAACAATGCCTAGTAAATCGTAAGTTTTTGATGTTTTCTTTGGCGTTGAAGCTGATGTCGCTTTAGGCTCGATTGATAAAAACTCTTAGATGGAGATATTTAGCTGGCGCTGAAAGTATTTTCAAAGAAAAAAAGAAGAAAGCGTTTTTTTTTATTGTTGTATTTGTTTTGTTCTAATTATGTAAGTTCCTCTTGTAATGTGTTTTTCTGGTGTGCAATAAAGTATACTTGTATTGTATTTTGTAACATACTACAAAAGTAGGCAATCATTGTATTAAAAAAATGAAAAAACCTAAATTGAAAATACAATAAAATCATGATTGATGATGATTAGCAAAATTCTAAGTATTTTTTACATATCTGTAAAATTTCATGTCAATACTATAAAAATTGACATGAATGCACAATTCGCAAAAAGAAATCACATTCCAAAAAATACAAACAGAAGCAAACAATACACGGTCTTACAGCTATGGAGCCTTTCATAGGTGGCGTTTGGGAAACCCCAGTCATTCAGTTAAAGTGTGAATCTAGAATTGGATTTTTACGATGCAATTTACGATCCTAGCTTCTAGACTGGCCATAGATTTAACATAAAAAGTCTAAGCATCCTATGAGGCTAAAGTCCATTAACTTATATATAAGGACCCGGCCAACGGCTGAGACTATGATACAGTCAACATCAAATGGCTAGTGACATTCAAAACGCCATGTATCGCAACACATCTTTATTACTACAAGTACAAAGATATTTGATGATATATTATATTTTGCGCTTTGAATGTTACGGGATATTAGCAGCTAACTGTACTAGCTCGCTGACCCTACAAATTACTCATATTCATTGTATTCATATATTGCATATCATTCTTATATAATAAATTGCATAAGAAACCAAAAAGAAAAGAAGACAAAGAATGTAAGACATGTAAAAGAGCCCTTGAGGGCCTACTTACAGAAATAAATTATTTTATTTTATTTTTTTATTTTATTTTAAGAAAAAATGTAAAATTTAAAAGATCCTGAAGCGCATTGCAAATATTTGGATAGAGGCAGTTCCAGGTTTTTTTAAATAACCGATATACTGTTAATTGCAAAACATAAAGTGGCAGTGGGGGGCACATTGCTCCTAGAATAGACGGTCACTAATCACTATTATGGCCGACATGTTCCTGATTGCTGGCCCTATATACACCGTGCCCCCGAGTAAGCCGAAAAACTGTAACTATAGATTCTAACAACTATTAGGAGTAAAAAAAGTTATATGATGAGGTATAATCGAAAAACTATTACTTTCCGAGATATTAATTATTTTCTAAATGAAAACTCCCAAGTGTGTAACAAGCCTTTATAAATGTGACTAGGATATTTTTAATTTTTTTTTTAAATATTTTATCTAAACAGCAAATAACCTTCGCAGTATTTGATGGTAAGCGACTACGAGTCCAAAAACATGACCTTTTGTTTCCATTTTAGCTGTTTTTCCTTTTTGATATCTTTTCCTCAAGTAAGGACATGTTTATAAGGAGGGGCTCAATTTACTGATTTATTTTGTTCCATAAGATTATTAATGTAAGATGACAAAATTCGACCTATGTTGATATAACGTTATTAACTTGTAATATATGTAATATACGCGGTTAAAATTTTTCGAGTTATTCTGGTGAACAGTGTATACCTCAATGTTAAACCCTAACTGCAGTGAATCAGGATATCCCCGGGCAAGTCTAAACACGTTCGCACTAATGGCCTTCCCTGGTTGTGGACGTTTATACGCTCTGCAGAGGGTTTTTAATGGCTGAAGATCTCTGGGATTAGTCCGGAGATAATTTGGACCGTGTGAATTAGGCTAGGTCATTTGTTCCCGTACAGTTTGGTTTGACTAAAATATTTGAATTTTGGCGAACATATGACATTGGATGACGGAATTAATAAACCCTCATTCTCAGAGGGTTTACTGTATAAATTAAATTAAAATTAAAACTAACCTAGTCCTAAGTACCTACTAACAACGTGGACCTTTGTTGTCTTAATAAATAAATTTTATTATTATTATTTTTATTATTATTATATGTGGTTTAAGGTCTGTCCACTACACCGTATCGTAACATGACCGTACTATGAACGTATCAGACACAGTATGACAAATGTGCTAATGGGCATAGTTCCATACTTTTCAATACATTTTCACTAAACTATGACCCGCCAGCAGATTGACGAAGCCCCGCTGCGCGGGGCTTCTATTTCTGCTATAAGGGACACAAGCTGACTGACAAACCTAACCTAAAATAAGGAGTGTGTTTAAGAAAAGGCTAGGCAGCCAACCAAATGGCTAACTAAACCAGTTGGCGGCGACATATATATTTCAATAATAGACATAGGTACACATATTCTTGTTACAATAAACATACATATATTAGAATACAAAAGTACTCATGCAAAGCATCATGCCAAATAATCAACTTTGACTTATGAGCGTTTTCCAAAAAAAATACCGGGGTAGCTACTTTCTCATAATATGGACTTTTGAGGTTTTTCTGGCTCAGAATCGTTAGTACATTCGAACCTTATACGTAAAAAAAAGTGTCCCAAAATTTGTATGGGATTTTTGTCTTTCCACTACGTCACGTTCATACAAACACTATGCAAAATGGTGACGTAATGGAAAAAAGAAATTGGGACACTTTTTTTACGTATAAGGTTCGTAAGTACTAGCGGTTCTGAGCCAAAAAAACCTCACAAGTCCATATTTTGAGAAACTAGCTACCCCGGTATTTTTTTTGGAAAACGCTCACATATCAGAAAAAAAAGATTTTTTTAGGTTGATACATTTTGTTTGCACGAAATGACCTAGACAGAAGTCTCAAAAAAACAGAATTAACATGCAATCTGACGTGGTCAGATTATTACGCCATCTATTATCATCAATTGAAACCAAACGTGTCTTCCTTAAAAATATATGTTTTTTAACTTTTTGCGAGTTCTTGTGTCATTTCGCGGAGACAAAATGTATCAAGCTATAAAATAAAATACAATTTAAATATAATTAATCCCGTGGAATTAAACGATGACTTTATATATGTTTGCATGGAAAACCGTCCCGAATCACCTTAAGTAGAGTCTGTGCGGAAAGAGACTATGCGTGGCGAAAAACGGAACTAACCTAACCAGTATGGAAAATACGGCAAATACGGTAGAAAAGCATTACAGCGCCCTCAAATCTAAATCCCATACTCTTTCCGCACAGAGTCTAGCTTTAACCCTTTAATCACCACACGATTTTTTAGATTTTTAGATCCTTCTCCTCCTATCCTACGTCACCGACGTTCCGAGCATTCTGTCCGTCTGCCAAATTATTTCATTTATATAATTTATCGCTGAATTTGAAATATTCAGCACAACCGATCTCAGCATAAATGTTGGCAAAGACAACAGAAGTGCCACTTTCATGACTTGATTCTCTTGTTCTTTGTCGTTTCGCTCTTGCCTGAGCAGTTGTCGTCACACTGAGGCATCTGAGGCCCTCAGCGCGATCTCCTGCAATCTCTCTCTAAGGGCCGATACAGACGGACTGCAACCCAACTGCAACTCCCTACGTATGGGAAGTGCATCACAACTGCACGCCGACTGCGCAGTTGTGATGCAGTTCCCATACAAATCGTAGGGAGTTGCAGTTGGGTTGCAGTCCGTCTGTATCGGCCCTAATTGGCACAGTCAGATACTCGGTTTCCCACAGCAGCTTTCACTTGGTCAGCCCAGCGCATAGGTGACCTGCCGCGCGGACTGGTTCCCTCCACTTTTCCCTGCACAACCAACCGGTCTATGGAGTCATTATCCCACCTGGAAATATGCCCAAAATACTGCAGTATGCGCGACTGTACTACGGCTGACTAATGCTTAATCAAAGCGATGAATTGTTTACTTCACTGTATTGTTTTCACTCTTGTAATAAAATTGTTTGCGGTGTTTCTTCTCACCTGTAATTAAACTATCCGAAACGCTGGTAAAATCGCTGGGAGAGGTCTACTTGCTAAATATATGTTAGGTCCGCCGCGTTTCCGAACGGCTTAAGACTTTTCATATGACAGCACCTGCCAGTTTGACACTGTCTTGCCTCATTAACTTTTGGAGCGAATTTGGGCCGCGTGCAGACGGGGATTTGGTTACAATGTAGAATCAGTCAAGTTCTAACAAGTAACCAACGAATGCCAGTCTAGTGAGGAGGAATCTTTTAAATATTGGTGGCCAGAGAAATTACGCCAGCGAAAATACACCCATGAAATGAATGCTGTTGTATCGTTCTTTAGCTTTAAATTTCTGCTGATAGTCATAGTAAATTTTCTTAACATTGAATTATTTACTCTTTGGAATATGGAATTTGAAACTTCAGTCCCTTAGTATCGGACTATGAAATGTCATCCGATACCTGAAACTATGCGAAACAACGGAGCAAAACTATGCCGCTACAGTCGGCAGCAGTTGTCGCTAACCGAAGCGTTCATAAAGATCTGCGCGCTTTATTCTTACCCTCTTTATGGTTACATATAGAAATCAAAGTACATAGAATAACTGGCCAAGAGCATGTCGGACCATGCTCAGTGTAGGGTTCCATAGCCGTAACTATAATATAAGGTAAAAAATACGATGTAAAAAAAAGTACAACAACAAAAGAGCGATACGCTCTTTTCTACCGTATTTGCCATACTGGTTAGGTTAGTTCCGCCTTTCGCCACGCCTATTCTCTTTCCGCACAGACTCTAAGTATAAAGACGAACAAGTAGTCCAACTTCGGCCATTTAGGAGCACGCGACACGGATTCACACAGACGCGCAATACCACGTCTGTGTGAGTGTGATCCATACTGGACCATTCTCAAGCATTCTTAAAACTTTGCTAGTAGTGCGTTCGTCCACGGCGCGCACACATACAAGCGCGCGATACCTTTTGCAGGAAGAAAACTGGCCAAGAGCATGTCGGACCATGCTCAGTGTAGGGTTCCATAGCCGTAACTATAAGGTAAAAAATACCATGTAAAAAAAGTACAACAACAAAAGAGCGTATCTTCATAGCAATTACGCCCTTTTGTTGAGAAGCGCAGTTTATCGGCAATAACTCAAAAACGGTATATTCGATCTTGTTGAAAATAATTTTCTTTGAAAGTATTAATTAAGCGTTACCTTCGTGATTTTTTTCATATTTTTCGGGCGCACGGTTTAGAAAATAGAGGGGGGGGGACACAATTTACACAACTTTCGGAGCGATTATTTCCAAATACATTCACTTAATCAAAAACATTACTTAGGAACCTTATAGTGTTTTTTAAAGAGCTGTCGAACTATGTACCACACGTTGATATTTGCTGAAAAAATATTTTTTTACTGTCTTTAACATGTATGGAGTGCCCCCCCTAAAAATATTTATTTTAATTATTTATATACCAAACTAGGTAGCGGCTCATAAAAGACACCTATATTCCAAATTTTATCAATATCCATCATGTAGTTTTTGAGTAAAATGCCTGTGACATACGGACAGACAGACGGACGGACATGACGAAACTATAAGGGTTCCGTTTTTGCCATTTTGGCTACGGAACCCTAAAAATTAAATGGCGCTCACCTATGGTCCAGACCGGGAATCGAATCCAGTACCTCTGGATTTCCGGCCCAGCGTCTCAAACCACTCGATCACCGGAGCACCTTTGCGACTTTTTCAACTTTGCGATCTACTTACTTTGACTTCTGTATCATTCTGGTTTTATAGGTTTTTAATAGGCCTTTTTATGATTATATGGAGAGCTAAGCACCTTAATTCACCTTGATGATGATGATGATTATGCTATTCTTTTATCCCTAATCAGGGACAAAGAGCTTTCAAAAGGAAGTTCCACTTGTCACAAACCTGTGCGACCTCCTCCAGCTCCTTCCATCCAAGGCCAGTTGGTGCAGCCTCCTTCTTCACTGTGCGCCTCCAATACAACAATCAGCCTGTTATTAATTTAGTTTGTTATTATTTTTATCCTTGTTAATTTGTTGTTGTCCTTGTTTATTTGTGGTTGTCCTTGTTAATTTGTTGTTGTCCATGTTAATTTGTGGTTGTCCTTGTTATGTTGTTGTTTATGTTAATTTGTGGTTGTCCTTGTTAATTTGTTGTTGTCCATGTTAATTTGTGGTTGTCCTTGTTAATTTGTTGTTGTTTATGTTAATTTGTGGTTGTCCTTGTTAATTTGTTGCTGTCCATATTAATTTGTGGTTGTCCTTGTTAATTTGCTGTTGTCCATGTTAATTTGTGGTTGTCCTTGTCAATTTGTCGATGTCCTTGTTAATTTGTTCTTGTCCTTGACAATGTGTTGTTGTCCTTGTTAATTTGTTGTCTTCCGTATTAATTGTTATTCTCCAATTAACTTTAATAGAAAATAAATACAGTTCACAACTCTCCACCAATATTTAAAACGGAGTCTACTCAACTGGCTTAGAATGATGAAGATTAACAAGTTACAAGTCATGTTCAACTGACTGGAAATAAGATGTTATTATTATATTTTATTTATATGGTTAAGTACTTAATATACGCATTTATTTATTTATTACGATATGTATAAACGTAGTTAGATTATATTGAATATGTATAATTCTTAGTAAATTTATGTTTGGGTTTTATGTGTATTCAAAACTTGCCCTATTTTCTTTGTGTAAGTAAATAAATTAATTTTGTCAGTTGGTCTATCTTCTTTGATGTTAGTTATTCTTCCTCATTTGCTCAAAGGTTAGTCGGAAGAGATCCCTTAAAGAGATAAGTTCTCCTGTACATAACCATTGATCTTTGTACTGTTTCTGTATGATATTATGTGCAATAAAGTGTTTACATACATACATACATAATTAATTAAGCAAGTGACAATGGCTGTGGACTGTACATGCCAATGATATCCAAACTATGTCGTAACTTCAATAAAGCTCGTTTTTGCCCTGGAATATTGTAACTCGTAAATCATTAAACATTGTTGTTGATAATTTAGTTATAGTTGGAACTAATGGGCGATGATTAGAAACTTGCGGGGCGGGCGGTGTTGTTTTTGTGCCCACCGTGGGGTTTCTACCAGTGGCAAAGTATAAAGACAACCAAATAGTACGACTTCGGCCGTTTAAGAGCGCGCGACACGTATTTAGTGAGTGAACGCCATACTGCGGCAGTCTCGCGCAGTCGGCAATGCTTGCCTGTGGTGTGTCCGTACACGGCGCGCACACATGCGCGCTCCCGGTGTACCTTTTGTTCGAAGTAAAACTACAATATACAGTGCCAGTGGCGTGGCGTTCATAGAACCCGATTCCCACCAGCTTGCCTATTTCAAAGCATATGACCGGAGTATCCACTACACCTGAAGAAAAAGTAATCCAAATCTGCTCCTTCTTTACCAAGAATATATTTGACGCCACGCCACTGGTTTCTATGTATGTAAGTTTGTATATCTAAGTAAACACTTTATTGCATATTATACAATCGTAATTCAAAAAACAAAGGTGAACTTATAAAAATATATCTTTCATTAAACCATTGAGCTAATGAGAAACAATAACTAACATCAAATAAGATAAATAAACTAACTTTAGTTAATTTAGTTACAGAAAGAAAACAGAGGAAATTTTGATTATTATTAAGACTTAACACAGATATACTATCGTAAGATATATATGTATCCCATCAAACACATTACATGTAAAAAGATGCAAACCTCGCAACGCAGCTCTTTTACAACAAAAAAGTTTTGTGATGTAATGTTAAACCAAGTCAGTACCGGGGGGGTGTCCACAGAAATCGATTCCCACCGACTTGCCAATAATTTCCCGTGGAGGGAGGATTCTTTATTTGAAAAGTATTAAATGTTCCTCCGCGGTCCTCCACTAGGATATTAAAGCACTAGCGGTCCCGGCGAACTCGTTTTGCCTCGGAATTTAAAGTTTTTAGATGTTTAGTTATTCTGTTATTTGGGGCAGAGACAGACCCAAAAAATCTAAAATCATAAAAATAAGACAAGTAAATAATACCATTAAAAACTGAATAAAACGCGAGACTATTATTATATAATTCTTATTCGACCATTCCTTACCCTCAGTTTTTATTCCAGCTACGTGAACATTGATGGCGTTCTCATTTCAAGCGATATTTAATGTCCCGAAACGACTCTTTAATACTTGCTAGACGTTAGTTTTATTTCCAGCTACCGCTGAAAATAGCTTTACAGTAGATAACTAATACGATACAGGTTTTTTAGGTATTATACATACAAGTTAAAATATGTTTTTCATGACTTAATTTTAACAAAATATTTAACACTATATGAAAGATTTTTTTTTTAGGTTAAAATCCTATTACACTAAAAGTCAAAGTAGATGGCAAAATTGAAAGCACTTCTGTTAGGTGATCCGGTGGTCGAAGGGTGAAGACGCTGGGTCGGAAATCGAAATCAAATTAAATAACTGGCCAAGAGCATGTCGGACCATGCTCAGTGTAGGGTTCCATAGCGGTAACTATAAAGTAAAAAATACGATGTAAAAAAAGTACAACAACAAAAGAGCGTATCTTCATGGCAATTACGTCCTTTTGTTGAGAAGCGCAGTTTATCGGCAATAACTCAAAAACGGTACATTTGATCTTGTTGAAAATAATTTTCGTTGAAAGTATTAATTAAGCGTTACCTCCGTGATTTTTTTCATATTTTTCGGACGCACGGTTTAGAAAATAGAGGGGGGGAGACACAATTTACACAACTTTCGGAGCGATTATTTCCAAATACATTCACTTAATCAAAAACATTACTTAGGAATCTTATAGTGTTTTTTAAAGAGCTGTCGAACTATGTACAACACGTTGATATTTACTGATTTTTTTTTTTTTTACTGTCTTTAACATGTATGGAGTGCCCCCCCTAAAAATATTTATTTTAATTGTTTATATACCAAACTAAGTAGCGGCTCATAAAAGACACCTATATTTCAAATTTCATCAATATCCATCATGTAGTTTCTGAGTAAAATGCCTGTGACATACGGACAGACAGACAGACAGACAGACAGACAGACAGACAGACAGACAGACGGACGGACATGACGAAACTATAAGGGTTCCGTTTTTGCCATTTTGGCTACGGAACCCTAAAAAGTACATACATAGAAAAATTAAATGGCGCTCAACTATGGTCAAGACCGGGAATCGAACCCGATACCTCTTCTGGACCATAAGTGAGCGCCATTTACTTTTTTCTCTATACATTGATTTTTTGTATGTATATAATGTAAAATACTTACCATTCACGTAACTGCTATATGTAAGTACCTTAAATTCTCGTAAGTTAAGTACCTTACAATGCTTAAAAGTGAATTCAAACAAAAATATTGCTTTGCTATTCCGCGATAAATATGATAACGTGTTATTAAATTAGTGCTACTCCGTTATACTGACTTGCGTAAAATACATAAGTCAGTGTATCAGATTTGAAAATCTGATAATAATAACCACCAAATTAAATGGAAAACATATGTTTTCCATCACTAAATCCACACACACACACTTAATACTCATGTACTTTAACTGTTGAGCCATTTAATGATTCCGCTTTCGCTAGCAATGTAAGACTAATTGTCCATGATACTTGTTGCTGTGTCAACTACGTGCCCTGAGGCTCCACGGAAGACCAGCGCTGAGACATCATCACGATGCCGCAGCACATGCTGAGTGGTGACCTTTTGCGGTTGACCTGGCAGCACCATTAGTTCTTGTAATTAGGGAAACTTGTATTACTTAGTTTTATTTATCTCTTCTTCTCCATGTTGTTTTTTTTTAATATATCCTTTTGTATTGGTGCTGTTATCTCTCCCGTAATAAATGTGATTCTTTCTTTCTTTCTAAATAATAACTAAATATTGTTACTAAAAAAAACCCTACCGCGGTGCACTTTAAAAGTGCATAAAATCCGCCATTTTGTTTATTTTAACGAACTTCATACCCAGTGATACTCGCGCCATCAAGACGAATCTAATGATGTATCATTTATCAAAATCGGTTATGCCGTTGAGTAGTTACGAGCGGACATAGGAACGGACATACATACATACATACAGGTCAAACACATAACCCTCCTTTGGGCTTCGCCGCAGTCGGGTGAAAATGGCGCTCACCTATGGTCCAGACCAGGAATCGAACCCGGTACCTCATAGGCACCATAATTATCTAACCCTGTTTCTCAGCGTTCTCGGCGTAGATTAAGCCTAGAGCTATATTTCAGCTTGCCGCAGACATTATTTACGTTTATTCACGGCGTCTTGACAATGTAGACCGATGTGGCTATTGCGTTAGCCTATCATGTAATGGAGATCTTGAGTAGCTAGTAGCTACTGCCCAGAAGTTAGAATAGGGGCTAACAACATTGGTCAACAATAATTAATTACTACAGAGGCCGGGAAGTGAGGGGTTGCCTGCCGAGTACATATAGATGGCCGAGCGAACGCGAGACCAGATAGTTACGAGGCTGGCAAGCCCATTTCACGCCGAGGTATGTAAGTCAAGGCTATAGTTTAGTCTTTTTGGTCTTTCTTGCAATTGACTATTGAACTTGCTATCGGTATGAAAAAATAACAGTCATTTCAAAACCTCGCTGAGATTACATGACAGTGTTGTTGTGTGCGTGGCCTCAACTCACGTGAAACTACCTATAATACGCAAACGGCAGTACCTTACGTAGGCTACCCCTAGCTCACAGTTAAATGGATGTGCGATTGTAAGTTATGGACAGAATCGATGGCTAGATAAAAGGTTCAGGCCGGTGAATAACGATACGGGACATACAGAGGGTGTTGCAAATGCATAGTTAAACGAGGATTCAATCCTTATGTACAGGTTTTAAAATTGACAACCTTTCATTTTTCTGAGCCTTTAATTTTATTGGTTCAATGTATTTGGTTTGAAAAAACGAATACGCTGATAGTTTATTTGTTTCACCAGGATTTGTAATTAATTTATAATTAATATATTAATATTTAATTATTCTGAAAGGGCGTAACTACAGTTCTACGGTAGAATAAACCATTACTTTAGTCTTATCGCGATCGAAAAAAAGTAAGCGATCTCACAGTAGGTATGCATTGACAATGTCAAATTCAAAATTATGACAGCTTATTTTTTCTGTGGCAAAAGGCACTGGCACTTCACCTATTGTGCCGTAGAACTGGTAAAATGAGAATATATTTTTTCATCACACTTGCTCGTAAAGGGTGGTATAACACGCGCGCTTATAGACCAACTCGAGCCGATTTACCCCCCGTGGGTTACAAATATCTATAACTCCCACGGGAGGAAAAACTGTATGAAAATCTATAACTCCCTCGGGAGTTATGAGTTTAGTTTTAAAAGTCGTACGTCATTTCAGACTAAGGAGGTTTCGAATCAGCCAAGGCTATTTCACATCTTCAAAACTTGGCTACAAAACCAATTTTAGTGTAAAATAAAACTTATATGGTATATTTTACTATTATTTCCGTAGTTTTTGCGATTATTTTAATGCAATTAAATTAATTTAGTTTAAAATTTTATTTTGAAAATCGGTACAATCTGGCGACATTGCCTGTCTAGTTTAAAAACTAAACGCAGTTCTTAGCATTATCTGTGGAAGACTATATTGAAAAAGTTGACAGTTGAAGTTGTCTCTTAGCGGGTGCGTTTAGTTTATTTCATTTTTATGTTTTATTTTATTTTTTCCTCGCAAATGTGATGAAAAACATTGTGTGTATCACGGGCAGTAAGAAGATTACAAACTCGAGTCATTAAAAGCCCTCCGCCTACGGCGTCGGGCTTCTAATAGACTCTCGTTAGTAATCCCCTTCTTACTACCCTCGGTGCACAATGTACTATTATTCATTTGTATTTTTTATATTAAGCGATATAAAAAAATATAAAAATAGTGTAGTGTTCAGGAGACAAAATGCTTTCGAATCGTATATACATTTTAAAGTGTTCTTAAAATGAAATGTTGTCAATTGGATCGTGTCGTCTATACTCTGTACTTTTAGGTATTTAAAAAAAGGTAAACAAAAAAACCACGTGACTCGGGTCGTTCAGCCAATCAAAGTAACGTTTTGTATCTGTGGCACAATACCCCTGGCTGAACGACCCGTGTCCCGTGGTTTTTTACATTTTTTTAAATACCTAAAAGTACAGAGTATAAAATCAATATTATTATGTCTAATTTCAATGCTGTCTTTGCGGAACGGATTTTTTGTAACTAGAATACAAGAACTTATAGCGGAATAGTACATTACTTACCTAGGACGGTAATAGTACATTACACAACTAGGGTGGTAATATAAAGAAAGGCCGAGATCGTAGGAGTTTGCCGCCCGAGCTGCAAGCGAGGGACGTAAATATGCGATCGAGGGCTTTCTTTATTACCTCCCGTATTGTGTACATCATTTTATGTCTACACTTGCCATGGCCAGGTGTGACATAAAATAAAGAATGTCTCAGATTGCAGGTATTTGACGCCCGATCCGTAGGCAAGGGCGATGAATATGCGATCTGAGGCTTTCTTAATTACCGCCCGTGGTAAGTACAAAATTTTACGTCTCCCCCAGGCCAGGAAGTGGGATTTTCCGCACGCGCAGCGGACGGTTATTGCCACTTTATGGCCAAGTAAGACGTAAATTTAATTATTTGGTGTCAAATTGAATTACATTGTCGTTTTCAGGCTTAAAGTACCACTTGCCTAGTTTATTTTATTTTATTTATTTTATCGGGGGACAATCTTACACAGATCGAGCTAGTCCCAAACTAAGCAATGCTTGTACTATGGGTACTAGACGACGATATACATACTTATGTAGATAAATGCATACTTAAATAGATAGAAAACATCCATGACTCAGGAACAAATACTCGTGCTCATCACACAAATATTTGTTCTTACCAGGATTTGAACCCGGGACCTCTAGCTAGCTTCGTAGGCGGTGGAACTCCCACTGCAATGAGCTAAACGTGTCGTCAAAAAAGGATTAAAATAAGTTCTCAGACAATAACAATATTATGTGGCGTTTGTCTCTTGTCAAATCTACGTTTAAGTACATAGTCGTATTGGCCTATTTAGCTATCAGAAACAGTGTCTAGCCGGTCCACCGTACAAACACAAAGAGGGTAATTTTTCGACGCACATTGCTCACGGACAATGAATTCGGGTCATTTTCTATTAACAATTACCTATATAGAAAATTACCCGAATTCATTTTCCATGTGTGTAGGTTAGTAACGCGTCCATTCGTGTTGCGGTTTCCCCATTAAGACATCCTGTATATTACTGAGATATATATCGATATATACGTATCGATAGTCATGCAGTGAGGCTTGAATTGAGTTACGAGACAGTTGGGTGGCGCTGAGATAGCGCGTGACGATTGAGCGAGTCTGCAGTTCAATAGTTCAATTATTCTTGTGCACTCGATATTGCAAATGAATAGGATTTAATAGAGAAATATATGTACAGGTGGTCAAATTTCATGTTTTTGTAACAACTTAAATCAAGATTAATCAAGTACTTTTCAGCATTTTTACACAAGTTACTGACAAAATAACACTTTGCACTTCTGAATTAAATATTCGTATTTTGATACACATAAAAAATATTTTTAAAAGGCTTCCCAAGTCGATGCTGGAGCTAAAAACTATCTAAAAAAAGGGGGAAAATTCTGAAATGTTTCGGTAATAACACTAATAACACATTTTATAGTTTTTAAATAAAGAATCCTCTACGGGTAAAATAACAAGCAAGCCAAAACTTTTTTGTTGTAAGAGAACTGCGTTGCGCGACTGGCATCTTTTTACATGTAATACAATACAATATTCTTTATTGTGCACCAAAACAAAAGATTATAAAAGCTTAAATCTAAAACATTATTAAATGGTAAACAACAGGCGTTCTTATCGCTAATGAAGTGTAATGTTTTTGATGGGATCTCATTTCTTTTTGTAAGTGGGCTTCCTTTATTTATTACATACAAACTTACTAATTATGTTTAAAATTTGGAGCTTGTGGGTCTGATAGAAGTACCTTAGAATTATGATGATCATCAGTCAGTCAGTCAGTGGCAAAATTAAGGAACTCTGAAGTGCAATAGTTCTTAAACTACACGTTCAAATTGAATGTTATTGAGAATATATTTAAGTCTTATTATATAAGGTTCTAATTTATTAGTTGCAGATATTTTAACACATTATACTTTACATTAAAATAATTAACTTTAAATAGAAATTAAGAAATCTTTTCATATAACTTTTTTGATTTCGTTTACCTAACAAAAAAATTAATTATAATTTCGTCTAAAAAAATCACCATGTGCATTATCACATGTCACAATAACACTATCTGTCATGTCAACAGTCGTTTGTCGTAAATGTTGTAACATTTCGGCGGGAAAAATGCAAATGTCATTAGGATGGGATTTATCGACGTGAAGTGGCCAGTTACAATTAAGTGTTACGTAAAAGAGCTACTGGAATCTGTTCAATGAGTTTTCATTTAGTAATCACATTAACAGAGTGTTATTACGTAGCAAATTTGTTTTTCCTTTTTCTCCAAAAAAAAATCGTAAAAGCTATAATGTTTCATGCTTTAATATACTCCAGAGACCGAGTACTATCAGCTGTAAAAATATCTGCAACTAATAAATTAGGACCTTATATATCCCTGAAAATTCAGCCAGCACAAAATTACGGGAGGCTGAAAATGGCTACGAGAAAAGGATGGTACGGCCGTGCCTTTATTTTGTTCGACTTAACGGGGGCACTGCTGTGCCCCCAGATTTTACAGAACCGACGGGCGGCAACCCTATGCCGCGCCCTTGAATACGTGTCGCGCGCTCATAAACAGCCGAAGTCGGACTACTAGTTTGTCTTTATACTTTGTTCAGGGCTTCTCAAAATACAATTTTTCTTTCACCACATTTATTTATCGAGCAAACAATATCTCAGGGAGCATCTCGAGACAGCTATATCCCGTATCTCAACACTATATTTTATATCGGGCGCAATAAAATTCTCGAGTTGCTGGTAACGAATGGGTCCCGTAAATCAACGCTGATACCTACTAGATAATGTTCGCTTTATAGACTAGAGTTTGCTATGAGCAGAGTATGTTTTTTTTAAGTTATCGTATTTAAATAGTGCATTACTGCAGAGGCCGGGAAGTCGGGCTGCCGACCGAGTATATATAGATGGCCGAGCGAAAGGTAACTGGTAATCCCTTTTCACGCCGAGATATGTATGGTGCTTTTCTTAAATATGCAATGAAATAAATTAAAAACACTCCAAAAAAATCAAACTTTATTTTCTAGAGCCAATAAAGCAAAGTAGACGAAATATAGAATTACTTACACAATTTGTTTCAGTACATATTTTTACCGCAAATATTTTAGATGAAATATTTTAAATTTGTATTCGTGTAGTTAAATTTGCAATTCAAAATTAGGTAAAGCTCAGAAGTCTAAGCTTTACCTATTTATGTTATTTGTGCTTTGCTCTGGCGAAGTTCTCTTTAAGTACTGGTCAAAATTACATGAAGAGAATAAATGTTGGATTTTTTGGTAAATATATCTCTGCGCAGAAGGCTAAAAATGAATTTCAGTAAAACAATATTGTATCAATACTGACAGTTGTAAATAAAAACCGGCCACTTGGCAGTTGGATTCGCACACGAAGATACCATTGTCGAAAAAAAGACGCCAAAAAATACGTTTTTTGTATATGGACCTCTTTTTATTTTCAACTTTTTTATAGTATTTGTTGATACAGCGGCAATAAAAATACATATTCTGTGAACATAATTCTAACTAATTAGCTTCTAACTATTACCGGTATTAAAATACGAAAAAACACATTTCTTGTTCATACAAGAACCCCCCCATTTTATTTTTATTTTTGATTATTTGTTGTTATAGCGGCAATAGAAATTCACATTCAAACGATAGAGCCCTGTGACCGGCGGACAGACGGACAGACGGATAGCGGAGGCTTAGATGGGTTATTCTTCAGAAGTATGTCTGCGTCTTATTCCTCTGTCTCTATAAATTTAGTATGAAAAAAGGCCAGAGCAATAAGGTGACCGCAGACATATTTCTGAAGAATAACCCAGATGGTAATAGGGTTCCATTGGCACCCTTTGGGTACGGAACCCTAAAAAACGAAGTCCTTCTTTCAATATATACTCCCAAATAAACCTTTTGTAAACAAAATATAAATTTTTCGCTTCATTTGACGACCACTGCAGCTGAGTAAACGTTATTTCTCTCTTGTTTATCTGTAGGCAGTTCGCACGCGGACGGTTTTATGTAGCGATTTAGTCGCAGTATGAACTGGCTACTAACTGGTTGCGTTTTTACCCGACTGCGGCGAAGCCAAAAAGTAGGCTTATGTGTTTTACCTGTAGGTATTTATGTATGTATGTAAGTATGTATGTCCATTCCTGTGTCCGCTCGTAGCTACTCAACGACACACCAGATTTTGATTAATGATACATCATTAGATTCCTCTTAACAGTAAGAGTGTCACTTGGTACGTCAAATTCATAAAAAACAAAACAAAATGGCGGATTTATGCACTTAAATGCGGGTTATTTTTTGCACCGCAGTCGGTTTTTTGACGTGACAACGTCTTATAATTCGATGGAGCCGACTGCACGCACGAAAAAACATGACGTATGCGGCGTTACCTCGCTCTGAGGCGTTCCATTGTCAATTGTTTATTTTCTTATGACGTCACGTTCAACTATCGTCAGTAAACCGACTTTACCGATTTTTTTTTTAAATTTGTATAATCAGCAAAATGGCCGGTCTGGGAAATCGGAATTGGTGTCTTCCGATCGCTATACAGCGTGTAAGTCTAATACGGGCGAACAATTAAACCAGATGTAGCGTTTAGTAGTGTTATCATTAATTAATATGATTTTTTAAATTAAACATAATAGTGACATCGTAATTAATTTTTGAAAATTTACCGAGCAGCAATGTACCGCATACATGCTTGTTATGACATCGCGAGATACGAGCTTTTTTAAAGTAATTGTCAACTAGCGTGTTTGTCAACTTGAATGTGTTGCGTTACATTGCGGCCCGAATTATTTTGTATGGTAAATATTTTCATTGTGGTTTTAAGCAATAGTTATCTAAATATGCTTCTTAGGTCCTATGCTGACCACCGTTTCAATATTCGCCCGTATTAGATTTACAGGCTGTATATATTTTGATCAGTTGAAGAAAACTAAAAATGAATGAAGTGGAAAATTAAACCCCGTTTTCCTTCATCGGAATGTTCAAACGAAATAAATTACTATTTTATAGTTGTTACTCGTAGTAGCAGACTCCTTTTACGACGAAAAAGGGGAGTACGAAATACATCACCTTCAACATCTTTATCGCATCGGCCATTCTCTAGAAATATGTCTGCGTCTAATTCACGCGTCTCCATACATTTAGTATGAAAACAGCGACGCGGTAATTAGGTGACCGCAGACATATTTCTGGAGAATGGCCAAAGAAATAGTCAAATAGAAGTCAAATATTGTGTTGTAGTCGGTTTTTAATCCGCCGTCGAGGCGCGTTTCGTGGCGCTGTCACTTTTACATCCTAAAAATAAACAGAGATAGCGCTATGACGGTATAATAGCACTAATTTTTCTTCCTGCAAAAGGTGCATCGCGCGCTTGTATGTGTGCGCGCCGTGTACGAACGCACTACTAACGAAGTTTTAAGAATGCTTAAGATAAGAATGTTCCAGTATGGATCGCACTCACACAGACGTGCTATTGCGCGTCTGTGTGAATACGTGTCGCGTGCTCCTAAACGGCCGAAGTTGGACTACTTGTTCGTCTTTATACTTAGTTTGTGCGGAAAGAGAATAGACGTGGCGAAAAACGGAACTAACCTAACCAGTATGGCAAATATGGTAGAAAAGCATTACAGCGCCCTCAAATCTAAATCCCATTCTCTTTCCGCACAGACTTTACTTGGGCACTACGAAACGCGCGTATGGACGACGCGTTAAAAAGACGCTGTGTGCACAGGCTCGTAGTCGGGTTATTCTTCAGAAATATGTCTGCGACTTATTCCTCTGTTTCCATACATTTAGTATGAAAAATGGCCAGAAGAATAAGATGACCGCAGACATATTTCTGAAGAATAACCCAGTCGCATCGTACGCAGCCGTCCTTACACTGATTGGCATCTTTATTTATTTATCCATCCGGACCACAGTAGTATTTTATCCTTGAGGAGTAAGATCTTTGCTTTCCATTTATTTATACAGTGTTTTGTAATGAATTGGTCATGTTTATTTTTCTAAAACTACCCAATAATTTGGACTCGCGCACCGAGGATTCTATCCCACTGCGATACACTATCAAATAATCGACCAAACAAGCGAAGCATCCTCGTTTCAGCTTGCGCAAAAATGATTTCTTACTGCTGTTTGACTGTCCGGATATCTGGCTGTTTTCCTCTAAAAGTCGCATTTCTTAACAGATTCTCGAGAATTTTTCTGAGCGTGTTTGATTATTATAAAGTTTTTTTAATCGATTCTGTTTTTGGAACATTTTCAAAATGGCGGAGACAGACAGATAGACTCGTTAGGACTGCAGCTCGCAGAGCCACTAGTATTTTATATTATTTTCAGCACTTGAGAACCTTTATAATAGGCTAGATGACTAAAAAAAACTGTTTAGTCCGTCTGTTACATTATGAAAAAATATTGTACACGTATTTTTTGTTTTGTTTGACAAACAAAAACTGACGAGGATAGAGTGCTTAGAAGTTTCGAGTGACGTCACTCTTGAGTACAAATTGTACTCAAGAGTGACGTCACAAGCCCTCACTCCAGAAGTTTGATGATCTATAACTTTGTCGATTTTTAATATTTTGATAAACCAAAAAATACGTGTCCCATATTTTTCCATAATCTAACTGACGGACTAAATAGAATTACATATTTTTAACCCAGTCATCATCCCTATTGTATAAAGACTTACCGACCGTATTAGGGTTATTCTTCAGAAATATGTCTGCGACTTATTCCTCTGTTTCCATACATTTAGTATGAAAAAGGGCCAGAGGAATAAGGTGACCGCTGACATATTTCTGAAGAATAACCCATTAAGAACTGAATACTGGAAGAGACGGCAAGCCAGTAATTTTAGTTTCAAATAGCGGCAACCCTAGGCATTGCCGGGTTTTAGGTAGGCAACCCTATACCATCGTGCTTGTTATACAATTGCCTTTATTCTTATGTAAAAACGGACAGGAAAAAGGATGAGGGTAAATTAGCCTTTTCAGTGACCTGTTTACAACGTGGCAAACCCTAGCCTTGTCGGGAAATTCGTAGACAACCCATTTTTTCCCTTATTTAAGCGTACTTTCAATTGGTACCAGAATTTTCAGGAAAAGGATGAACTAATTTTGCGAAAAACTTATGAAATATTTCTTCTTTCAGAGGTGCCCTTGCCGGGTTATGGGCCAACCCTAACGCATTGTGTTTGTTGATGCATGCTCTTTCATACAGTATATGTTTCCTTAGGAAAAAGTGCGAAGGAATCACTCACGAACAACTTGATGCTTTAAAGCGCAAGGGGAGGAATTTCAATTACGGATTGCGTAGCAATAAGCATGAGAACAGGCTGGTAGCAGATTCGAACAAACTCGTCAAATCAGAGCGATCCGTATATTTCGCAGGGCCCTCTGTCTACAACCGTTTGCCTGACGCAGTAAGAAATGCAGCTTCCGTTCCTAGTTTTAAAACAAAATTAAAAAAGTGGCTTCACAAAAACTATTTTTATAGTTACCAAGAGTTTTTGAATTTACCTCTGGCATTGTAACTAAATATTAAATAATTATTTATTTATTAAATTCAATTTGAACAATGTACTAAATACTACTACATGACATTTATACAATGTAATGTACGATGATTTGTTGGACCTGTAACCATGTTATCAATAAATAATTTCATTTCATTTCATTTCATATCTTATGGTAGAATGTCTGTAGCTCAGTATTCATACAAAGGCAACCAATAGACGCGTTCAGTATAGTTGTCATGTGGACACAGCTGTAATTAGATCCAGCTGCCATGTTGTAGACGGGAGCAGCGAGCGAACGGAGCCCGCGGTCTTATTCTGATCTCAGTTTGATGTATTGTAAAATTGAGGAAGTGCCTTCAAAAAGTATAAAGACAAACATGTAGTCAAATTTCGGCCGTTTAGGAGTCCGCGATACGTATTGAAGGTCGAGGTGCAGACAATTTTATGCCATCTGGAGAGCAAAGCCAAACTGGCTTCTAAAAAGCTCGGGGTGCTCAACAAGGCGAAGCAGTACTTCACTCCCGGTCACCGGCTTTTACTATATAAAGCCCAGGTGCGACCACATATGGAGTATTGCTCCCATCTCTGGGCTGGAGCGCCCCAATACCAGCTTCTCCCTTTGGACTCGATCCAACGCCGGGCAGTTCGTGTTGTCGACGATCCCGTACTAACATACGGTTTGGAACCACTTAGCCTCAGGAGAGAGGTTGGCTCTCTGTGTTTGTTCTACCGTATGTACAACGGGGAGTGTTCTGAGGAACTTTTTGCGCTCGTGCCTCCGTCGCACTTTTATCACCGTACCTCCCGCCTCAGGAATAAGGTTCATCCACACTATTTAGATGCGTGGCATCCCAAGAACAAGCGGGCATCACGCTCTTTTCTGCCAAGAACTGGCAGGATGTGGAATGAACTCCCACCTGAGGTGTTCCCAGCGCGCTATGACATGGGGTACTTCAAGAAACGAGTAAACAGGGCTCTCAAAGATCGGCAACGTATAGGTAACACCTCTGGTGTTGCAGATATCTATGGGCGACGTTGACTGCTTTCCATCAGGCAGCTCGTCTGCTCGTTTGCCACTTATAACATAAAAAAAAAAAAAAAAAAAAAATACTGCTATTTACTGGGGCCTTAATGATTCAGTCGCTTGGGAGTTGGACACGGATTAGTGAGGTCCCAGGTTCAAACCTCAGCGCCGTAAATAGGTTTTTGGAATTACTGAAATATTCCTATGCTAAGTTAAGTCTCATGATATGGTTCGTCAATTTCAGGTAGTTTGTCTTTTTGATAAAACATAAATAAAATTTTATTAAATAGAATGAGCTTTGGTAATTTTAATATACGTATCGACACATTTGTCTTATATAGAGACTTGCCACAGATATTCATACAAAGGCAGCCAATAGCGTTCAGTATAGTTGTCATGTGGACACAGCTGTAATTAGATCCAGCTGCCATGTTGTAGACGGGAGCAGCGAGCGAACGGAGCCTGCGGCCTTATTCTGATCTCAGTTTGATGGATGGAAAATTTGAAAAAACCTTGACAAAGTATAAGGACAAACTTGTAGTCAAACTTCGGCCGTTTAGGTGCGCACAATACGTACTCAGGGTCGAGGCGCAGACAATTCGAGCTATACTAGGGCATATACATTTTTTTTTTATACTAATGTATTCTTGAAATTTTGCTTGTTGTGCGTTCGTTCACGCGCGTACACATTCAAGCGCGCGATGTACCTTTGTAGGAAGGAAAATTACTCCTCCAACTTTTTCCCTGTTTATCCTTCTTGAGCGGTGCTCATTCAGTTTTTTCCCAGCTGTTTTTACAATGTCATAATAGTACATTACATAACTAGGGTCGTAATATAAAGAAAGGCCGAGATCGCAAAAGTTTGCGGCCCGAGCTGCAAGCGAGGGGCGTAAATATGCGATCGAGGGCTTTCTTTATTACCTCCCGTGTTGTGTACATCATTTTATGTCTACACTTGGCCAGAAAGCGGCTTTTTTCGTACGCGCAGCGTGCGTAAAAAGTCACTTTACGGCCAGGTGTGGCATAAACTAATATTTTTAGTTTTTGTAATGTTTTGTTTTGGTGCACAATAAAGAATATTGTATTGTATTTTCTTTTGCCGTTTCTTTTATCTTTTTTCAGTGGAGCTAATTTCGTTCCGTCGTCGTCGTTACTTCGTTTGGATATTGTAGTTAACAATGTTTAAAGTTAAAATGCAATGTAGTTGCTATATAGTGAAAAAAAATCATTCACACAATACGTGACGATCTGGAATGGAAATTTGAGGAAAAAATCATAGTCTCTTTTTGAAGAACGCTTACTGATATTACAGTTTACGACGTTCAAGGTTGAAAAGCGATGTCGTTGCTATAACGTGCTTCAGAATAAGGTGCGAGATCGCATCTGCCTCGCGTCAGAGCGAGCCCGGGCGAGATTCGAGACATCGTGATTTATTCTGATTGCTTTATTGCTCGAATAGACTTGTATGAACTATCTTCCCATATTTGTAAACAGTACATGTATATTGCTTGTCAAGTTTTTGTTCAAGAACGTCACTGATTTTTTAATCTAAATTTTAAGGTGCTTGGTTTTTGAACGATCATGCCGTTCCATACGGACACTCACGGACAATGAATTCGGGTCATTTTCTATATAATTTTTCATAGAAAATGACCTGAATTCATTGTCCATGAGTGTATTATAAAATACTTATGCGTGAACCAAGTTACCACTTAGTTGATGCACATCCTATATAACTGATGCTTTAAGTTAGCTCGATCTGACTCTGGATTTAATTTTAAGTAGATTGTAATTTCACACACACATTCGGTTGACCATTTAATTTATTAATATTGCCTTCGGTTTCCACGATGATCACTTATTGTAATAAAACTATTTTAACAGGTTTAATCGCGTATATTACTTTATTTTTACGTCTCGCCGTCAACCTGCGACCACGAACGCTGAAAAGGGTTACAAAACATCGGGACCAAGGACCATTAAAACAAGAGGACTGTCATTCTCCATACATTGGATTGTAACCCGGCCGCTAGGGGATTTCCGGGCAAAAACTAGATGGCGCTAAAAAACTAAACATTTAACGATGTTACAATTGAACAAAGAAACATAGTATTGTAATAATTAGTTCGTAAACAGCTAATAATAAATAAATTCTAACATTTAAATACTGTGTCACGTTTGCAAAGTTGAATAATTGTAAAAAATATAATTTTTTACCAAGCTTATACATAGATGGCGTTGTAAATTCGCGGAACAGCTTTTTGTATGGAGAATAACAGTCCTCTTGTTTTAATGGTCCTTGGTCGGGACGTACAAATTAAGTAATAAATATACACTATTCAATCAGTTTAATTTGTTTTATGACATTTTTCACAGGTATACCAATGTCATGAACGATATAACGTCATTAATGTTATAACGTAACAAACAAAACCATTGTAGAAATGCTGCAAATTTTGAGCAACCGATTTTACCAATTTAGCCATAGACAAAGTTATCATAAAATTAATAACTATTCGCGATAAACCGCAGTTTCGATATTCAGTTTAGTTCGGACATAGTTTAAAAGCCTATAGTCAGTCAATGCACACATACAGTCGTGTAATATAGACGTCATATTGGTTATTAGTGGACCCGACTGTAACTTGGTTCGCGAAGGGGAAATAAGACTTCGGCCATTCTCACGAAGTATGTCTGCGGTCACCTAATTACCACGACACTGTTTTCATACTAAATGTATGGAGACGCGGTAATTAGACGCAGTCATACTTCGTGAGAATGGCCGACTTATTCTATTGAAAAGGGGCAAGAGTCACGTATAACCTAGGTACAAAAGAGCTTAAGTCATACTTATTGAGTTATGACCTTTTGTACCTGATATAAATGTGACTTGTACCCTGTAACCCACATTAAGTTAAATGCGTCTTTTTCTGCGTCTTAGGCACTGGTCCCACAGCCAGCGAGTAAGCGAGTAATGTTGGGCGAGCATTATATTGCGGGCTAACCAGGCACACTGCGATCAATCGGCCATTCCAGATCCACAATGAAATGCTACTTCTCAACTTTACTCGCTTACTCGTCGGGACCAGTGGCTTAGATTGAAATAGCATCCTAAGTGCTAGCGATATTACGAGTCGATTTTATTCCAACTCGGATAACTCGAGTTGACTCGGCCACTAACTCGAATTGACTCGCATCAACCGGATGGGATCCGCTTCGCAGCAGCAGCCGAACAGATCGGCGAGTCGAGTCGGCAGCGTATTCGAACATGAATTTCCTGCTTCAAATATCAGTTTTCATCTTCTTAGTCGTATCCATCATGATCGTGGTTGGTGATCATCGTTCTAGCACGCATACTTTCCCGGCATCGACTCAGGTCCATAACGTTCCTCACTACATCGTAGTATTAAATGGCTGTTCATTCGCTGTTCTGAATTAAAAAGCGCATTAAGCCTCATTGGAGCAAGCTAATCAAATGAAATGAGCGTGACAAGCGCGCTGGCTCGCGGCCAAACACGGCCCCGCTCATAACTCGCAAAACCATGTATTTGGCGCAGTCTGTAGGAGTAAACAGTACGTTCAGTATTTTTTTATTCAAAACGGTCATATAGCGCAATAGATGCCATCTATTTTATATTTTCTAAGGTACTACCTGTCTACTCTATAAGTTCCTGTAAGTAACTATTAGTCCTTGTATGTTAAATAGTCAATGTACCTACTTAAAAATAATTAAATATGTAACGGTCAGTGATTCGCAAAACTATGCAGTTGGCGCAGTCGGTAGGATCAGCACAAATGTTTTTTCTTTCTTAGAACTGACTAGTGGTCTACTTTAGTCTATGTGATTCATAGAATCCTAATTTTTGCAGTATAATAGTTCTATTGATTTACAATGATATGATACTTTATTAATGTCAGTCCTCTCCATGGTTCCTCAGAACTTACTTACATGATTTGTATTCCGTAAGCTGAAACGTACGGAAAAACGCACAGATTAGTGCAAACTTGTGGTGGAAGATCATACGTCCTGCGGTAATACTTGGTTCAGTGCAAGCTGACAGAATGTAGAAAAGACACCAAGGCGACTTGTCTCTTGAAACGCCTATGTCTTTTGTTGGGCCTGTGGTAAAACGTGTCTCGAAAATTGAAAGACCTTAAATCTTCTGTAATAATGATAAGGAAAATAATAAAAACTAATTTATTATAAAATATAATATACAGTGATGAAAACTTTATAATGAGGGCTTCCGTTTTTGTGCTCACCAGTTGGCGCCACTGTCGAGTAGGGTCCTGAAGTATAGCTGTAGTTTGTTATTACGGGTGTGAAAACGAAGTTTACATTTCAGTCATATTTAATGCCTAAAATCCGTACTATAAAAATATCGAGCATGCCGCAGTACTGCGTTTAGTTCGGAAAAACGAGGACATAAGTTTCCGAATGATGAAACCGTCTCAAAGTACTGACATTAATCCGTTGACCCGTTGCTCATATTTGCCATAAATAATCTCAGATATTGCAAAATATTGATAACATTGTTTTAATAACAAATAAACCCGTGTAGCCCCCCACAAACAGTGCCATTTGACATTTTGTAGGTCTCACGCTACGCTAGCGCCTCTAGCGGTTAAATTCATTCGCGGTAGCCCTCAGTAGAGCTTAACACATTAAAAGAACCGTGATGTAGCTAAAATATACTTATTTGGCTTCAGTATACCTACTGTTCGAACCAATCTCCTGCGCCTTCACCACAGCAATAGATCGCGGTATACTTCCCCGCCGTAAATTCCGACTCCTGACGCGCTGCGCGAAATATTTTGTGCCGGACTCTTTCTTGGGCCAAATTGTTTTTTGACAGATGAAATTTCATTGCGTCGCGAAGCTGCGGATTTATGGCTAGTTGAAATTTAGTTTTGTAAGCACACACAGCTATTATTTCTTTGGGTTTGGTCTAGAGGCTTATTTTTTTAAGACGTGCGCATGGAAAATTGTATTAAGGTATGCTGAGGATAATGGAAAGTATGTTAAAATATGAAGTATAACGTCGGACCATTCGCTAGCCTAGTGGGAATGCTACCGCCTATGAAGCCAGAGGTCACGGGTTCAAATCTTGGTAAAGGGTAAATATTTGTGTAATGAACACGAGTATTTGATCGGGTCGCCTATTTTTGGCATAATTTTATTTGTCCGAATGTTCTATTTGCCCGAATACTATTTACGCATAATTGTTATTTTACAGATAATATTGACTTTTCAGAATAACTATAAAAGAAACCTAACCTAACCTAATATGTTCTAAATGGCTGATGTAAAAGATTTTGCAAAATATTTTCCGTTAAAGCTAGAGAAAAGTTATGCGTAAATAGTATTCGGGCAAATAGAACATTCGGACAAAAAAAATTATGCGAAATAGATGGCACCCGTATTTAATCATGTTCGTATTCATAGATATATTCTTTTTGTTTAAGTAAGTAGGACTAAATACCGCCCTGCGTCTTCGTCCTCATAAATTCCTGACGCTTTGGCTCGCATAGTATTTGACGTCAATAGTTACTGTCTGAAATATTTAAATTGACAACTACGTATTCGCAGTTGTCAATTTATCGTTTGTTTGGGAAATAAGAGCAGCTTTTTTGTTTTTCCGGCCAATTATCCAATATTTCACTACATATTATAATCCTTCCCCGATATATCGGATGGCGACTATACCTACGTAAAATACTGAAATATTTATAAAAATATTTTGAGTTCCATGGCGTCATGTGACGTGTACTCTGTTTCTAAAACAGCCCAAGACAGGGAAAAAATGGGTCACCCTCAACTTTTTGAACTCTCAACAAATGACGGACTTAAAGTCAAACAGTATTATCGCCAGTCAAGCGCCGAGAAATAGCATCTTTAAAAGTAACAGCTCCCCATTTTGCCCACTAACTTTCCGGGAAAATCAAGGTTCCCACGGGATGGGAACTTTGAAGGTGTGGGGATCGTTAGTGATTGAAAAACTTTTGCGTTTAGTGTGGGCCGTGGAAAAGTTTGCGGGAAGTGACATTGTGGCTGGGCGGTATCAAGTTGCATTGTATTTCCTACAGCGTTCTACTGAATTAATACATTATTATACAGTTTTAAGCTAAAATGGTCATTCACATAATTGCTACTATTAACACCGGGATATTTACCATGTATGTTTGTTTCCCGGTCCCGATATTTCGGCACTGTTGCAAGCGCCATCATCACGGAGTTACTGCGAGTTTTTAGTTGTACTCGCAGCACGTCAGTTACTCCGTGATTATGAGACATTATTATAGGAAAACTTTACTTAATCACTTAACTTAAATATCTCATTATCTGTGGCTGAGTGGTTTGTTTACACCAATCTTTAGAACCTCTGCGAGGCTGTCCGTGATATGCATCTGGCGAAATTTTCTCTCCTTTGCTATTATCTATATTTATTCTTATTCCCTACATTAAGTGCTCCTAATGATGCCGATGATATTTAGCTGTACACCTAGACGAAGCCCGAGGACATAGACGGAGCTATATCTTGAATGAATTAAGTCTAAGTCTTATCCGTTTTCGTGCCAAGTGATAATTCTTGGGAGTCCACAAGCAACCACCGACATAAAACAATTCTGGCCAGTCGTTTTCGAGCATATAGCTATTCCGTTTGCAACGCAGGTGATAAGCGTTTAGACACTTTGTAAAAAAGCTGATTAAATCTGTCGTTCATGAATAAATTCTCTTTTTCGCTATTTAATTTTCTTTTTAGACTAATTTGCGTAGCAATCAAGTTACCGAAACTACGAAACATACCATATCGTCTTGCTGGTTCATTAGCATATAAGTCATCATACCAGGGGCACATAAACCTTAGAGCATTAACTTTAGATTGCAATACACTGAAGTGTGCCACACTTTTATAGCAAAATTAGAGGGCATTACATGAAACGAAGAGACCGAGTTTATATTACCACTCATTTAGATAATAATGAACCTTAAGTGGTAAGTAATAAGGTGGGTGGAGGTGTGTAGTTAAGTCGGTCGCCGCTTTCTGTTTATGGTACGGTTTAGTAGGGAAATATCCCTTTTTTATGAGGTAAGAATGGCAAAGCTTATGTATGGGAGGTTATTAAAGATTGTTTACTTAGACGAAGGGCGAGGAGTGGTTTTGCATATAGCAGTGGTTAAAGTGGATGGCATGAGATAGAACGAATGTTTCAATGAAGTGAAAAGAGTAATTTTTGGAAAATATAAACGGTTTCAGAACATTAGATCTACGGCTCTAGTAAACTCCGCGATATTATGATACTATAAGTGAGATCCTGTAATTGGCTCTTTATTACCAGTTAAGTCATTATTGATATAGTTTAAGCTGTTGGTTCTCCATGTAAATAAAATAAATAAATAAATAAATAAATAAATATTTGTATGCCAAACTAAATGTAGGTATGGCATACAAATTTGTATGGCGAAAATCCACCCATTTATATATTTCAAACACAACAGCATGTTGTTCAAAGAATAAATGACTATGACTTATTTGTAACACAGAATCACAGCGTTCAGCCATTAAAAAAACTATATTTGCTATAATACTACTCGGCCGGCAACCCCTTACTTCCCGGCCTCTGCAGTAATGTACTATTAAATTTATAAATGGGAAATCTTGCGTTATTTCGATAGAAAATGCTCCAGTTCCCACTTTCAATCGAAACGTGGTTCCGCGCGTAAAAGAGAAAATTGGAAAAGTGCAACGATTCTCCCATCCCATTTTGACGACCGCTTTAGCTTAGTTGGCAGTGACCCTACCTACGAAGCAGGAGGTCCTGGGTTCGAATCCCGGTAAGGGCATATATTTGTGTGTTCCTGAGTCATGGATGTTTTCTAAGAATTTGTATCTATTAAATATATCGTCGTCTAGTATCCATAGCACAAGCCTTATTGAGCTTACTGTGGGGCTAGTTCGATGTGTGTAAGATTGTCCCCGAATATTTATTTATTTATGCCACACCTGGCCATAAAGTGGCTTTTTTCGCACGCTGCGCGTACGGAAAAAGCCGCCTTCTGGCCAAGTGTAGCCATAAAATGATGTACACAACACCTGAGGTAATAAAGAAAGCCCTCGATCGCATATTTACGTCCCTCGCTTGCAGCTCGGGCCGCAAACATCTGCGATCTCGGCCTTTCTTTATATTACCACCCTAGATGTTTAATGTACGGTACTATTATTTATTTATCTTCGAACTTAAGGTGACTACAGTCGGTAGGATTTCCAAAAATTAAAAACCAGTACCTCTAGCACAACTGTGATACGCGACTCTTTGTGCCGTAATGCTGCCATCTCTTTCCACTCAGTATAGTGAGACAGTGACAGGTCATGCTCTGTCGCGCGAGAAACGAAGTCGCGACCAGTTCAGAACAGAGTCATACCAAACGCTATTACGGCAACAGTTATGTTTAAAATGCGTTTTAATTTATATTTTATGTGTGCACAAAATGATGTGAGTCTCTAAGAATATGAATTAAAGTTCAATTGCGCCTTTAAGATCAGCGCTATCAGCATTATCTCAAACAAAAACTTTTTTACATATATAAGAAATCATTTGATACCACAACAAATCAAAGTACACAGAAAAATTAAATGGTACTCACCTCTGGTCCAGAGTCTGGGAATCGAACCCGGTACCTCTGGATTTACGGCCCAGCGTCTTTACAAATCCAGCAATTCAGAGGTTCCGGGCTCGTTTATAAAAATGTGGTTTAAATTTAAAAAACTAATAAAAAAACATCATGTTTCTTTCATATATAGTAAAAACTTGTTTTGCTACTCTTTTTTGAGAGTTTTCATGCTATTTGGCGCAAATACGAGTATAATGTATCATGCTATAAAATAAAACACATTTCAAACACAATTGTTGCTGTAGAAGCAAACAATGACTCTATTTTGGTTTGTATGGGAAAACGACAGACGCGATTTACCCTAAGGCGACTCGCGATTATCTATTAATTATTATCTTATTAACGGGAAAAAAAATATTACCCTATTTTTTTACGACCTAGAAAACCGCAAAATTATAATTTAAAATTTAAACTTTCGTAACCGGGCGAAAACGATGCTTAGCTATGTTAATCTTTAGATTATCTGTGGTGTGACGTAATTCAAACCGCAAACCAACATTTGACATATATCCAGCGTTTAAGGGGAATGCTAATAGTAATCAATAAATCAAAATTAAACGATTACGATCACAACCTCAAAAAACCACCAAGTCACTTATGTCAATGTCACAGCAAAGCAAAGCTACATGGCGAGTTTCACTCGTATCGTATAAGATTCGACATGAAGTTAGATTACGATCCTATGACATCACATCATGGTCGACACCGTTTTCAGAGTTCAAATTTAAAAAAAATAAGACCAATTTTCAATTAAAAATATGTAGCCATCAAACACTTTTAATAAACCGTAATCGAAAACTATTGATTTTTTATGAACTATAATTTGATATGAGTATAGTAGCCTATTTTGTATAAGCTTGTAATTTTTCTTAGTAAAATATACAAAACAAACGGATAGTACAAACACACACGGAACATGTTAAAAAATCATTATTTGTCGCTTCAATAGTCATCATTTGCTTCTGTTTTGTTGCTGGCTGTGCTGTAAATAATTATATATGTTTCGTTTTTATATATGTATGTATTTTATGTATTGTATATGTAGGTCTATGTTTTTATTTATATATGTATGTGTATCCTCTTCCCTTATATTTAGTAATTTGTGAGCATTCTTTTGCATCGTTATTCCTCACCACCTACTCATTTACTTTTGTCAACTTTGCATAGACTCCGCCACCCAAAGGTTGTCTGGAAGAGATCGCTCTTTAGCGATAAGACCGCCTATTGTTTACCACTATTTTTATATAAGTTTGCAATGTAATTTTCTTTTGGTGTGCAATAAAGTATGATTGTATTGTATTGTATAGTACAATAATACTTTAAAACAGTTACGCGATAGTAAAACAATATAAGCAAACGCAGACTAACCGCCGTTTGTAACGCAGCTTTAATGGAAAAACGACATATGTTGCTATAATGCACTTAAAGAAGTGAACCTTTGTGTACCAAGTACACCCGGTTACCCATTTTATTGCAAGCACTTACCTTAGTTGCAAGTTGCAACAAGAGTTGGGCTCCAACAGTATTTGTTTGGTTTAGAATAAATATTTAAAAAAATCTCAAATTTATTCATAAATCTAGCCAATGAAATGAAATGAAATGAAATGAAATGAAATGAAATAATTTATTTCTGTAAGTAGGCCTCAAGGGCTCTTTCACATGTCTGATTCTTTCTTTTTCTTTTGGAAATAAATCAACCATCCATTATATTTAATATAAGATTTATTTGATTCATTATTCAAAAAAGATTGAATTATTAATCCCTGCATAAATCCTAAATCCTAATAGACAAATTTTAGCTTTGCCCTTTCATGTGGCCAAAAAAAGTAAAATCTCGAATTTTAATCGGTTGATTCAAAATATTATTCTTTAATAAATATAATTTAAGCGTAAATATCATACATTTTAGAATACCTGCTCCTTTTAACAAATAAATAAAAGCAAAACAAAGAGTTAAGGGATTATGGCACAGATTAAGTGATTCGTATATAATAGAAAATGTGTATTGTTTAATTGATATTAAATCTTTCATTTTTATTATAGGTTCTTGTTATAATTCGCTGCTTATTATGAACAACGACCCAATCCAAAATAATTCTGTGTTCAACTTTAAATTCTAACATTGAGCAGACTCAAAATAAATCTTCTTTTCATTTTGGATTGCGCCGTTGTTCAGTACCGATATTTTTACTATCAAATTATTGTTCTAATAATATTTATTCAAAAGTTTACGAGATAACCAATTTGATGTGACAATAACTATGATTAAATACAAACGTTACTTAATATTCTCGAAGCCTACCTGCCTTATTTCTTTGCTGTTTGTATAAAACAGGTTCTGAATATTTTTGGAATCAGTGAGAGTGAATGCAATTATAATTTTTTTCTCTACATTCATTGTTACCAAGTATATTATGACTGTAACGGTTAAGTTATCGCCTAAACACCAGGTTATGCCTCAAGCACTAGGATAACCTAGAAATTATTATACAGTTATTGGAGCCCGTTCTTTGTTCAACATATTTTATTTCCCAGTACCCAAATATTTTTCGTATATAGAATGACTGCAATGCGATCAATTCGTCTATTAAATTTTAAGCCATCAGCGTGAATAAAACTTCAATATTTTCATTTACTTGTTTTATTCTTTATTCAAATTAATTTCGCACAGCTCTCCGATATATTGTTGCCAAGTTTATGACTCAGACGGTTAGGTTACGGACCCTAAACACCACGGCCGGACGGCCTGAACACCGGGTTATGCACTGAGCACTAGGATAGCCTAGATGTTTAGTTATTGAAACTCGTTCCTCGTTAAACATTATTTTATTTCCCCGATGAACAAATAAAAGAATATTTTTAATTTTTTTACGCCTAATAATGATTTTTTTGCTGTTTCATAAATACAAGTAGGTATCCAAATATTTTTTTAATCGAGAATTCTTGCAATGCGATCAGTTCGTCCATTAAATTTTAAACCTGTGTGAGTGTGAATAATTCTTCATAATTTTAATTTATTAGATTTATTCTTTAAATTTTTATTCTTTATCCAAATGAACTTGGCACAGCTTTGCTCTTCCGATATATTGTTGCCAAGTTTATGACTCAGACGGTTAGGTTATAGCCTAAACACCGGGTTATGCCCTGAGCATTAGGAAAGCCTAGATATACAGTTATTGGAGCCTGTTCCTTGTTCGTTAAATTGCTTTTTAATGGGGATAAGTTTAGTTGGGATGGGTTTATGCAGTTAAACTGTTTGGGAAGTTAGAATGAGGTAATAGTACATTACACAACTAGGGCGGATTATTTACAGCGGAAGTAATCCGATCTTAATTCAATAATAAGACATAATAGGTTGTGAACTAAGAACGTTTATGTTTCGAAGCAGGAAATAAAAAAATATATACTTAATTTATTGGTGTTCTACATTCATCTTCAAGAAAACACTGTTATCGTCATAAAATATAAATTTAATTTCCAATATAAACATTTTTGCGTACAATGTCATACTAAAACGTATACATCAGAAACATTAATTTCGCTGCGTTCTTTTTATTGTTCTACTCTTTGGTTTTATGATAATATTTAAATTAAAGTAAAGTCTTAAGATATTAGGTATCATTCATTCTTAAATTCAACTTTAAAATAGGAATATTACTTGACATTTGCTATTGTCCAAGTCCAAAGATTGAACATAAGTACCTTATGTGAATAGGCTGACATTGAACCAGCGAGGGCTCCTTAATCTACCATCCAGTTATGTTGAAGTCAATAATTCAACGAGACTCTTACGAGAATTTAAATAATATGACTAAGTTTAAAAAAAAAATGGTTTCAATTTTACCAATAATCCTAGGGCAAACTTTAGTAACTAATAATTTCCCTTTATTTATTTTGATTTGCAATCTTTTTAATTTGGACAATAACATTTGTTACATTTTGTGGTTTTTAAAAATCGGTGAGACATATTAAATTAAAAACTATTATGGTAACGAACAATACACGATTGTAAATTAAAAACAATATTTCAAAATCAAATAATCTTTTACAGTTTTCATTTACGTACAGGGTCAATTGCAGAAAAAATGTGCATTTTACTTTTTTGTCTGCTCATGGTGTGTCTTATACCATTTTACTCAGAATCACGAGCACTTTTCATTTATGAAATAAAAAAAGTAGTGCAAAATGTCCCAACTTTTCCGTACAAATTTTGAATTTCTCAGTTTCATTACGCCCAAACCAAATATAGGGGGAAATCGTAATGAAACTGAGATTTTATTTTTTCTCAGTCTCAGCATACCTGTCACTGTCACACTATATTGAGTGGAAGGAGAAAGGTAGTATTTGTCACACGACAAAGAGTCGCGTGTCACAGTCGTGCTAGAGGTATCGATATCGGTTTAATTTACCTCTCGATGCTTTCTATATTCGTGTATTGACGCTTATATTCTGTAGGTGGTATATCAACTTAAATTATTCTTAATTTAAGACATAAATACCCGTATTATTTTATTTACAAAAACAGATACTAATCTTAATTTGGGAAATTAATCTTATATACTACTTAGTCGGCAGTAAATGTTTACATTTTTTTGCACTTCATTCTAAGTTCTCAATAACAGGCATGATGATTAAAAAACTGTTTAGTCCGTTAGTTTTTTTTGGCAAACCAAAAAATGACGACTACCTATACAGTGCTTAAAAGATTCGCGCAACGTCACGCCGTGGTGCCATTCCGCTCCAGAACTTTGATAGTCATTATCTATGTAAATTTGTATCAATTTGATAAATCAAAAAAATCGTGTCCACTGTTTTTCAATAATGTAACTAGCGGACTAAAACTATAATGATCTTTTAACCCAGGCATCATCCCTACTGTGTTTGCAATTATAACGACTTTCATAAAATAGTTCAAAGCCAGATATACCAAAGATAGCCTTAATACATGCTTCCGATACAAAACATTCTGCCATTTTTTGCAGAGGGGGCTCTGCGCAACGAACACTTCCTTACATACACATACATAAGTAATAGTAGGTCGCTACGATACTAACACATAAATAATTAAACAACACACTGATAATTTCACGGCCACAAAGATAGATTTCAAGACCAACTGGTCCTGTTGTTTGACAGTTGCTTGGCAGATGCCTGGCTAAGGATGCTTTTCCACCAGAGATGTGCTACAGTTATGTTGCGAGGATGTGAAAGCGATCCGTTTCTACCAAAACCCACAGAAAGAGCATTCCATGAAAACATCTACTTTTGTCCCTTACGAAACGCTATGGTAGCTACTCTAATAAAACTTATTAGCTGCTAAGAAATACTACCCATCTTTAAACCAAGTTATAATAATACTATACCGACATTCTCAATTTTACATGTCAGAAGTATTAAAAAGGTAGTGTCCATTACGAAACGTTTTCGTGGAATGCTCCAGAATAGTACTGCGTACAGGAGTCTCTCTCTAACAAAACTGACGTTCGGGTACGACGACCGGATGGATCGCAACGGAGCCGACCGTCTCTTTTTATCGCTCTACCACTTGTACTTTCCCTGGTCGCTGGCTAAGCCCCTTCCTGACGATATAATTTGGTACAATCGAATGCACTGTTGACTGGCTACTTTTCACCCTTATTACAATGGAATAATGTCTACTGATGGTCACTAAACTGTGTCTTCGTTTGTACTAATACTACTAGGTAGTTAGTCGCGCGGCGACATCGCGGATTGAAGCACTCCTACCAGTGCTATGCTATGTGGACCAAAGAACATAATTAGTGGATCATCAATGCATCCATAATCATTATCTTTGTTAATAATAATAATTACGAGACAATACAGTAAGTTATTCAATTAAATAAATACAACTTTGAATCAATTAATAAATTAACTATAACAATTAATTTTATACCCATTGCAGGAAAGATCTATTCATATCAAACATTAAATTACATTAAGTAATATGATTTAAATTCGTCTACGCTGCAGAACGATTGCTCAACCAGCCATGTTTTGAATCTATTTTTGAACACTATAGGGAACGTGCACGAACTATAGGTGGCAGCACTAAACGACAAAAGAGACACGGGTGGACAATAAAGGAAACTATCACCCCTGTCAAATCAAGCTGTCAATGACAATATGTAAGTGTCAATGTCAAGTATAGTAAGTCGTAGCTACACTGACGTTAATCGTCCTTCATCGCAATAAATTACGGCGTTTCCGTCAATGTTGCCCCAGCATGAGAGGGTACTTGATTTAGATAGACGGCACCAGTTGGTAGCACCTTCGTCGTGCACTTTTCCTATATCATTTTGACGCATTGGTTATAGTCGTTGGCAATTTATTGTACCTACACCTTTGGGCCACATAACACCGAACATCACATCTCTGGCGAAAAGGAACTCTAAAGTTATTCCATATAACGTTTACATTATATAAAATTGATATAAATAATTACCTAATCACACATTCTGACCCTACAATACAGGTACTTTAAAATAAGACTTGTAAAAAAATATCCTAAATGTAATCCAAATCTGCGTCGTTAAATATATGTACACATTCATAATTAAATACACGTTCTAATCAAAACTGCTATAACTACGTGGCACATTATATCAAAACCAAACACTATTTTTTACTAATCACTCAGCTATTTGTTTTACAAACAATCTATTTCACAATTTATCACTAATATAATAATACTGAACATGCAACGTCAATTTATAAAGTCTAGTTCCAAACATTATTCTTTATAAACAATATTTTCTCAAAAAGTCGTGTTTAAAAACATTAATATCTTCAGCATCATTGTTTTAGCTGTAGGCACACCTTTTGTAAGTTTTCTGGTGTCAAATGCTCGTATACATAAGTCAGTGGTTCCTAACCTTTATTACGACATCACCACATGCCCCATCGAAATTGTATTTTTACCCATAAAAATAAGTAAGTAATACAGGAAAGTATAAGAAACCACTCAAAGAACACGACTTGATATTTGTGCGTATATTACCCCTGAGTAAACTTCATTTTACTCCTAACGGGGTAATTATCCCTAGGTTCGGAACCACTGACATAAGTAATAGGCCTCAGCCTACCACCTTAAACAAACAACAATGAAAAAAAAACATAACTGTAATTATAATACTTTTTTGTTCTAAGGATCATAACCAATTTTCAGTTTCATCGAGATCAACCTTCACTTTTAAATAGTACCAGGTCCCGTTAAATCTCGATATGAATAGTAAGAGGAGACAAAAATGTAGTTCTGTTCACAATTCTGGCTATAAATGCACAATAAATATTTTAAGCTAACATGGTCAATGACATAATAACTAGAATTAATACCGGGACATTTTGTAAGCGGGTAGATCGCTATGGTGTGTGGGTAGACTACAACTAAAAACTCGCAGCACGCCAGTTACATACTTATTATACTCTTTGCCAGTTACTCCGTGATGATGGCGCTTGCAACAGTGCCGAAATATCGGGAACTCATAAAATCAAACTTACATGGTAAATATCCCGGTGTTAATTGTTATTAAATAAATATTAATGCTTTAAATATGTTTTTTTTTCTCATTTTTATCACAATCTCTTATGAGTCAGTTTGAGTTTCCATATCATCCATGCTCTTCGTGAATTCAGTCTCTTGGAGTTCCTCACTGTGGCTGTCGATGTCATCTGAAAAGTAACAAAATACATAAACATTTTTATTTATTTAAAAACATCTAAAACAAAGTAAACTCTAAATATGAACCAACTCCCCCATTTCTCTCCCGGGCGGCAGGGTGCCCAGAAGGCTGGCGGCATTGCCAGGCTGCATGGCAATGCCCATTCCTTGAGCTAAAAAGGAGCCAGCCTTCCGGTCACCAGATATCCCATAAAGCCTGTGGGCAATATGTAAACTAATTTGTACACATGTGTTGCGAGTGAGTGAGTGATTCAAAAGAGCTATTTCAGTTGGTCTAGCTCAACGGCTCACTAGCTCAGTTCCGACTCAAACAACTCAGTATATCTTTCAACTCACTCGCTCTCAAGTAGCTCTATTGAGCCGTGAGCTGCAAGAAAAGACACGATAAACAACTTTATGCCACACCTGGCCACAATCGCTTTCTGGCCAAGTGTAGACATAAAATGATGTACACAACACGGGAGATAATAAAGAAAGCCCTCGATCGCATATTTACGTCCCTCGCTTTCAGCTCAGGCCGCTAACTTCTGCGATCTCGGCCTTTCTTTGTATTACCACCCTAGTTATGTAATGTACTATTTCGTCCCTGCCTTGTCACCGTATACCTAAATGCTCTCTCCTTCGTTCGGAAATATTCGGATTTTGAGCTACTGAGCTAGTGAGCCGTTGACTAATGACACACCACGGAGCTACTGAGCCTATAGGAGGTAATGAGCTGTTGATATACCGCAGAGCTACTGAGCTAAAAGAGTGATGCATATCTTTGAGAGCTAAAGATTCAAATCACTCTTTTCACTTTAGTGATGCGCGTACAAACACAGTCTTTCTACAATTTCGTATATGTGTATAGACTACAAAGAAGACTTACTTCAGAAGAAGATACAATATTTATTCGTTACAGAAATACAGACACACACTGAACCTATTCTTAAATCTATTGATATCATAGTTACGAAAATGAAACCCACTCAGCATATGTGTACGCTCATTAGTGCTACGAGGCTGATCTTCCGTGGATCCAGAACAGAGTATGTGCAAGACAGCGTGCTGTACGTTTGTACCTACTTGTCGGTGCTCGTGCGTATGCCAATGTACTAAGTACGTGAGTCTATAAAAGTATGTGTGTGGAGTGAAATCGTGTGGTTATTTACAAAAGTATACAACGGATATGAACGGAACTTACAATATGATCTGAAAGTCGCTTTTCTTTTTGTAAATCTATTTGGGAGGTCATTGCTGGACAAAGATCTACCCTCTCTCCTTCCACTTCCTCTCTCCAACCGGGTTTTCCCATTCGTAACTAAAGCATATAGAGGGTAAAGTAACAAAAATATCTTTGGGAATATTAGGACAAAATGCGTTTTGACGAAATGATGTTGTAAAATTTATTAAAATTGACGTTTCGTGTGACGTCAAATCGTGTCTATAATTTTTCCGAAAAAATTAAATTGAATCAAATGTTTATTTTACAAGAAACTCAAGAACTCTTACGTCTGAATCTATGAGCGTTTCGGAAAATATGACATCTGATGAGAAAAAAAAGGACTGAATTCATAAATTGGCTTAACCTACTATGAACTTTTGTATCCAGAACCAGTACAGCCAGTGAAATTCCGGACCAACAAGCAGCACTCGCTCGTGACCCTCTGTAGCCGCTAACAACGATGTTTGGTAATACATTCGGAGCATCCAAGACCCACAGTACATCAATGCTCTTCTGCCTTCCTCTTACCGTGAACTCTCGTATTAGAACCAGTACATCAGCATCTAGCAGCGAGAACTGGTGACCCTCGGTAGCCTCTAACGACTATCTAGTTTAGGGGTGCTTCGACCATTTTATACCAGACCCGTTTGTACTACTGAACGATGTATTCCTCTTTGTAACACATTTATGTATAAACAATTTTGTTATTATTATTTATTTATTATTGGGCACTACGCTTGGCGTTATCAACGACCCCCTAATAGCCCTACACTTATTCTACTTACCATGAGCTCCAAAGTCAGCATAGCCTGCGGCGCATCATCCAACTCTCTCAACCACTCAGCAGTGAGCACTCGCGATCCTATTAGAGACGGGTAAATCCGGACTTGAAGATTTAAATGATTCGAATCCGTAAGCGGTTCCGATTTCTTATTGACTCCTTCCAAATCTTATCAAATCCATGGAGTTACTAACTCCGACTAGGTACGGAGCCGAATAAATGCCCCAATACTACACTGCAGACTCGCGGCGCGGAGCGATGCGCAATAATGTTAGTCAATCAAAATGAGCGAGTCCGGAGTAAATTGATCTAAAGTAATCAAAAGAGTTGAAGAGTTGTTAAGCGGAGCCGATACCGAAAGCGGAGCCGGATTTAATGATTCCAATCAGACATCGGAGTCGAGATTACCCATCTTTAGATGTGGCCTCTGACAGCGACCGTTGACACCACGCCCGCTACTATCGAGTACCCATCGTACACTCTTCCACTTACCATGAGCACTCGTATCCAGAGCCAGTACGGTCAGCGGCGCATCGTCCAGCACTCCCGACCACCTAGCAGCGAGCACTCGCGACCCACGGTGGCCTCTGACGACCACGGTCGGCACCACGGTTGGTGCTATCGAGGCCCCACCGTACATGGATACTCCTACGCTTCGTCGTAGGATTGTACTGGAAATATCAAACATTTTATTTCTAAAATAAAGGTTAAGGTCCCTTACCATTCCAAGCTAGAATTTCTCGTTTTCTATAAATTGTATAACTTCAATGTGCAGTTAAAATATATCTTTAAGAAATAATCACGCACGTGGTATTGTATTTTAGGTATCCGTCCTGGTGTTTGACACGATAATGGCCTATAGTTGACACTAAGGTAGTGTCAAGCAATCGGATATCTACCTCCGAGCAAATTACCAATGTTAAGAATGCTTTAACTTTCTAAGAAACTTAAAAAAAAATGGAACCGGTGATAATAACCGACGAAGACGAAAAGAAGCAAATTACCTCTGTTCAGGATCCTGAGAAGGCCTGGTCTTCTTCTTGCACATGACGACGAGGGCGACGCAGAGAGTCGTCAGTATGGTCAGCAGGATCAGAGTCAGCGCGGCACCCACCAGCAGAGCGACGCTGTTGTCGCCGGCGGTCATGGGTGGTGGAGCTGGCGTCATAGTCTGGAGAGATCCTGAACAGAGATTGAGAGAGACTGAAGACTGAGAGAGAGAGAGATTGAAATAATTAAAAAATACTGCAGAACTTTTAACTCAAACGAGTTAAAAGTTCCGTGAACCATGTTAAAAAAGTTGCCATCCCCTAATTACGTAACTTGAAGAATACAAAATTAACTATGAAACGTACTGACTGACTTAAAGCTAAACATAATTTCTTAGGTGGCGATATTATACGAAAATTAGTTATATTTCTAGGAGGAAATATTTCCATACAAGTACCAAGTGATTATTCGAATAATTAAATATATGGTAGTAAAAATGCATTGTTACTCAACAATTATGTATTATGGGTGATACCATAATTCCATAAAATGTTTGCCAGAATTAAATGAATAGAGCAAATTCCTATTGAAATACTACAACTTAATAGAAATGTATTCCATTACTCACCAGGTCTGTCCAAATCATCAGCAGGGTTGATCGCAACGCTGTGCAACGCTGCCGGTCTAGGCGACCTTCCTCTCGGAGTCTCCGAGTAGACTAGGAATGTGTATCGACGGCCTGGAGTCAACGCGTCGAGAGCAAACTGGGGAGCATCGTTGCTGGCCCGGTAGACCGCTTCTGATAGACCTCGCCCGGAGACGCCCTGGGTGGAAGAATTCACTTTACCCAAATAGCAACAGTGGCCGATTTATCAATGTTTAAAATTACAATTTAGTTTAGTGGAAATCAAAGCAACGTTAAAAGTTAAAGAAGTTAAAAGGGAAGATAAACTAATTTTATGAAATGCGATTTCATTTACATATTAACAATGAAACAATTATAATTTTCCCTTCAAATGCTTATTTGAAGAAATATGTAATGATTGTTAGATGGTAAAAAAGTGACCTTCGATGTAGTAATAGATTTGACTTGAGTCTCTTAATTCAGATTCAGCACACTTCAACTATCTGATTTGGTTTACTATCGGCATATTTAATCAAAATTTTAGGCTGTCGAAGCTAGAATAATTCAATTAACTGCTGTGAATATGCTGTATTGATCGCCAGCTTTAAGATATTTACCAAAAAACATACTATGTGAATAAAAATGTCACAAGCTTAGGTGAGACACAAAATAAATAATCATGCCAATATCAGCGGTCGCACACAAAACAAAGGAATCGCGAAAGTCCATGACCGCGATGCACATTCACAAGCACACATCGCGCTCACCTGATCGTTCATGGTCGCGATCTCATTGCTGACGGGTTCCGTGGGCCGTACCTCGAGCACCTCGAGTAGGAAGCGTTGGGGGAGACCCCCGTCGTGGCCGGGTTCGCAGCGGAGGAGGGAGTTGTCGAGCTCGCAGTTTACCGGCGGTTCAGGGAGGGCTAGAAAATATAGAAGGACTTAACGAGCATGCAAGGAGTTAAGATACGGCAAGAGGATGTAGTTTACTGAAAAGTCCTGAGGGAAATCTCGATGCTCTAACGAGATCACATTCAGGTGAAAGGAAGTGAAGGAAAGATACAGAAAGTGAAAATGCTAACAGTGATGATGGAAAGAATCTTGCTGAAACTGACATTAGTATATCAATTCAATAAGGCGTAAAGTCGATCAGGGTAAGGGGTCCTATAATATTGTACAGATTTATATTTTGTATTTAATTTAATGTCTAAACAAAGAAGAATACGACACTGGCGTAGTTAAAACAACTAGAGTATAACTACGATAACTTTGCGGTAGTGTCGCGCTCTACAATATATTATTCTATTTTCAAAACATATTAGACATAAATTGCTATAAGACTAATTTAGGCAAAGCAACATGTGCAATTCTGCTACTAGTGCACCATCGTATCTGTGCCAATCAAAATGTGGCAACAAATGTCGTAATGGGACCTTAGCACATTAAAATCCTTTTTCTACTCCTGTACTGTTATCTGTCTTTTATTTGGTCACGAACACTAATATTAGAACATACATAATATGAGTTCAGAGAAGTCTATACTAGTAGTGTATAATTGGTGCAGCTGGCTCAAGGAGAGCCAGCTGCCCCAATTATACATTCGAATAGTCACTTTTATCTATTTGAGAAGTCATATATTCAAGTACTCGTAGTTACTTCTAGATAGAAAAAACAAGCGTTCGAATAGTCAATGGGTTCGGTCGTTCGAATACTTACTGTAAAAGTTGCATATTCAATGAAGCTCATTTGCCTACGGAGGATACATAGCTTTTTGACTGATTATTATAGTAATGAAGTAGAATGAAGTAGTAGTAGTAGTAGCAAGCTCATATCTAACCTCTAAATTTTTTCTTTGAGGTAATCTTATGTAGGTTGTGAATTATATTTCTATATAATACCTAGAAAATAAAATAACAGATTTGTTCTTCAAAAAGTTTTTATTTATTTATTTACAAGATGGTGTAACTATTCGGCGGGTCCGTTGAGAAACATGTCTCTATTTTGTCTATTACTCTACGCGTTAATTCGTATACTTCGTCTAGTAATGTATTTTTCACAATATATTGTGCACACAGTTCAGCGTTGCATTTGCATACGTGTTCATAATCGGGGTCTAGTTTGTCACTGTCATAAATTTCAATTTTAACTATTTTTGCGGTATTATCCCGATGAGGCTTCTTGATAAATGAGTAAACGAGTGGTGCTGCTTTTCTCTTGACTCCTAGGTTCAGACGTTGCTCGCTTTGATTTCGCGACAGGGCCCGAGGTATAAAGTTGAATAGATGTTCTGATGTATCCTGTAATTAATGAGTAACATGTGAGACAGTTTTCTTAATCAAATAAAAGTATCCATTATTTAAATAACTATCATACAAAAGATGACATTAAATTAAAAAAAAGTATATTTATTTCTTTTACGACTTACCGACATATTGTCTCACAGAACCAGTCACTTTAATATATATTTTTTTATTGATTTATGATTACTTATTCTCTGGGCTTATATTAGAAAATATCGTGTTAATAGAGTTCAATGTCGGTTATGAAAATACACCTAAATGTAAAATTTCATATATGGAAATTCATATGGAGCGTAATCCGCTCAGAGAAAAACGATACCGTCTGTGTTGACATCCATATATAGATGATATTCACGGCTTGTCTCCTCTCATCTCACCAATGACCGGTATATATTGACACTGCGATCCGTTACTACTTTGCATAATTAGGGGTCATACTTTGCTAGATTTCGCTTTAGGCGAATACTAAAAGGTGGAATAGGTAAGTGAAATTAAATCGATGCATTAGATTGAGTCTAACTGCCTACGTCTTTTAATTCAAGTTGCATAGTGATGAGAATGAATTTATTTCGTTTTAGTATGCGTTGTAGCATACGAAATCTACTAGCTCTTATCGTGACTTTGTCTGAGGAGAAATAGATAATTCTCCAGACAACAAGTCGTACTTCGTTACTAATTAAAAAAATTGTTACCTTAAGTACATGGTTACGGGATCTGATGTTTGTTGTGAGACCCTCACAAATCTAGAGTCATGCGTAAAGTGGCCTCGAAAGAGACAAAAAGAAACCTTAATGAATCGAGTTAAACTGACTTAAAAATAAGGAGGTTTTATATTCGCCCTAATAGGTATATTTAAAATATTAATTATATTGTTTGTTTGTTCGTTTGTTTATTTCAGTTACCAAATAACTTTGACCCTTTTTATATACGAAGCCATATTACAATATTATGCAAGTAAAGTCGCTGTATTAATGTATGTGAATTATATGTAGAACTCCTACTTAGGCTTAGTGCTGATGCATCTTTTTTCATCACGCGGATGATTTTCATATATGGGTGTGATCCACGTGAATTTGTCCTACTTAAGCCGCGATAGTGGGCCTATTGGATCATTCCGCTCATCACGAAGCAAGGAAAAGTCACCGCCTTGGTACCCCTACTGGAACAAAGGACACATCTTCATAAAAAAAAATGTAAGTCTGAATTTATAATATGTTGTTAGTATTCAAATTTGTGTGTAGTTACAGATAATTTTTCCCGATTTATTTTTATTTTTACCTGATGTCATAATCATAGTGCATATTTATGATGTAGGTTTAGTCACACTGAATAATTATAGTGATGGATCGTTAGTCACATGCATCCTGCTATATTTACATTGAATTACCCGTTTCGTATGTGAATTATTCGATTAAAAAAAAAAATTGTTGATTATTCATTTGTTAAACCATAACGCTCTTTTAAAATAATAATAATAATGCTAGATAATATAGGGTACATGTTTTTAATAATAAATAATTTTGTTTTTTTTCAGGTCAAAACGTTCGTCCCACGTCGCTGAAGATTTATTCCTCTCATCGTCCTCGGAGGAAGATTCACCTCCCCCGCCACCGCCGCCGACACCGCAGCCGAAGTCTGATGCCGATAAGGATAAGAAAAAGAAGAAGAGCAAATCCTCCGCATCTGCGAGCAAGAAGGTCAAGATAGCCCCCGTGAAACTGCAGCACGCCACAGCTGCTGAACTATTCGGTGCTGACAGCGAGGACGAGGAAATGGAGGGGATACAGCCCACTGCTGAGGGTAAATTACCATCATATATCTCCCGCCGACTAGCGAATGGCTTTGCGCGACAAACGAACCCTGAGAAAAAGGGCTCACACTTTGTTGAGGTGAAGGTCTACAAATGTAGTGATATTGAGAAGGTTGCACCGGTAAATCGATGGCGTCATGCTGTGATAAACATTAAAAATCGCACAGATGATGATACCGAAGCTTGGAGACATTTGGCGAATTTTATAATTGCAACCCGCAAGGAATATAGAACATGCCCGCCTGCGTTTGTCAGCAATTATTATAGCGCGTGATTTTGTCGTATGTTTTTTTTTTTTTTTTAAGCTTATAATCTATTGCATATAAGAAGAATTATCAATATAATCAAACTTGAAAATCTGTTATTATTAGCTAATACTTACTCCGTATTATAATTGTTTATTCCATTAATGATGACTGTATTGTATAGGTACTAACAATAAATATTTTTCTATAAATAGTTTTTTTTTTTTGTTTACAGACGGATCACGTAACCTTCAATCATTGAGATGTGATAAATGTGAAATTGAATTGCCTGAAAATGAATACAAATTTCATTTAAGAACAAATTTACATAAATCTAACTGTTTATTAAAAACTGAATTTAAAGACATTGAAATAATTGCTACAGCGTTTAAAAACAGAATTGTCACTTATCGTTTAAATCCCTCACAAGAAGAATACCTCACTCCTGAGATGTTTCTATGTGAGATACAAAGTAATATAATGAAAGTTGTAGAAATATCATTATTAAAACATAAGAGTGTCAAAATAAACTATGAGCTCTTTCTTTACTTTACTTTACCTCACTCAGATGGACAACAACTAAAGTCATTTAATACTAAATATAATGTTATTTATAGAAACACGAATGTTAACGAGATGTTTGAAAATACAATTGAACAATTAAAAAATAAAGTTATTGAATTTGAGCACCGTGAATCAGGCTGGTCTTTCGTTGCTGTAAGCCATTTAGAAATAAATGTTAACAAGTATTGTCCTATGCGTGGGGGTACTTACATACCATTACCACCTATTATTAAAAATACCAAAAGTTGTATAAATATTCAGAACAATGATAATTGCTGCTTTTTATGGAGTATAATTGCACACCTTTATCCCGCAACGAGTAATGTATGTCGAACTAAATCATATCCACATTATTCGGATATTTTAAATATAGATGGAATGTCATTCCCGTTATCAGTAAACGACATAAAATTATTTGAAAAGAATAATCGCGATATAAGCATAAATATATATGGATTAGATAATAAAAGTGTGGTAACAGGTCCATTGTATAAATCGAAATCAAAGAAAAATAATCATATCAATCTGTTATACATCAAAGAAAATGGTACAGGACACTATTGCTTAATTAAAGACCTTGTTCGATTAGTCCGACGACAAGTGACTCGACACAGAGGCAAAATGTATTTCTGTGACCTGTGTTTACAATTTTTCAAAAGCGAAAATAAATTTAAGACACACTACTGTACCGAAATTGTTGCTGTCATGCCTAATAAAAATACCACAATTCAATTTAAGAACTTTCAGCGTAAGCAAAAAATAAATTTTGTAATATACGCAGATTTTGAAAGTCTGTTAATTAATTGTGAAACGGAAAATAGCAACAACACTCAAAACCTTAAAAAACATGTCCCATCATGTTTTGGTTATTATGTATGCTGCTCACACGATGCCACTTTAAGGAAATATGTTTCATACCGAGGCAAAGATTGTGTAAGAGTTTTCATAGAATGGTTAATTAACGATATACAGGAAATTAACAGTATACTAGTGCAAAACAATCCTATGACTCCTTTAACATTCGAAGAAGAAATTAGTTATGAAAATGCTACAGTATGTCATATCTGTAAGCAGTTTTTATTTGGCGATAAAGTACGTGATCACGATCACATTACGTCAAAATACAGAGGTGCAGCTCATTCATTATGCAATTTAGAATATAGAATTTGTCGGTTTATACCTGTAGTACTACATAATTTTTCTGGGTACGATAGTCACTTATTTATAGAAGAACTTGCCAAATACCCTGGTTTTATAAAAATCATAGCTCAGTCAAAGGAAAAATATACATCCGTTACAAAAACTGTATTTTCAACAAACGAATCAGGTTCAGAAACTATAAAAATAAAGTTTATAGATTCTTATCAATTTTTAAGTTCTAGTTTGTATGAATTAGCTCAAAGTTTGAATGAAGGAGATTTTACCAATTTATCAAATGAATTTACTGATAAGCAACAATTGCAGTTATTGACACGTAAAGGTGTTTATCCATATGATTATATCGATTCCTGGTCTAAATACGAAGAAAAACAGTTGCCTCAGCAGAACCAATTTTATAATTCTTTGAAATTAGAACATATCTCGAATATCGATTATACACATGCACAAACTGTATGGTCCACTTTTAACATAGCGACCCTAGGAGAATATACCGATTTGTATCTCAAATGCGATGTCTTATTATTATGTGACATTTTTGAACATTTTAGAAATACAAGTTTGCTACATTATAATCTTGACCCCGCCTATTATGTGTCTGCGCCGAATTTAAGTTGGGATGCCATGCTTTTGTGCACAGAAGTTAAATTAGAGTTAATATCTGATTTAGACATATATCATATGATAGAAAAAGGAATACGCGGTGGACTAGCCCAATGTTCTCTGCGTCATTCAAAAGCAAATAATAAATATACCCCCGATTTTGATGATTCAAAACCAACATCATATTTAATGTATTTGGATTGTAACAATCTCTACGGTTATGCTATGAAACAACAAATGCCTATATCTGAATTTAATTTTTTAAACCAAGAGGAGCTTAAACATTTTGATATACTAACTATTCCGAAAAATGGAGAATATGGATATATTTTGGAAGTCGATTTGACCTATCCCGAATATTTACACGATTTGCATGCTGACTTACCTTTTGCAGTTGAAAAATTTACCCCCCCAGGTGGTAAATCAAAAAAGTTAATTGCGAATTTATATGATAAATACAATTATGTGATTCATTTTGTACATTTAAAAGAATGTATAAAAAATGGGCTTGTGTTGAAGAATGTACATCGTATTCTTCGTTTTAGACAGGACAACTTCTTAGAAAAGTACATCGATCTAAATACTCAATTGCGACAAAGGGCATGTACCAAATTCGAAAAAGACTTTTTTAAATTATTAAATAATTCTATATTTGGTAAAACAATTGAAAATAAGCGAAAGCATGTACAGGTGCAATTAATAACAACATGGAAAGATAATGATAATAAAACTAATAAGTGCCTTGGTGCAGAAAAAATACTGTTACAACCAAATGTAAAAAATGTATCTATATTTTCTAATAACTTTGTTGCTGTTCAATTAAGTCCTGAGAAAATTTGTTTAGACCGTCCCATTTATGTTGGATTTACGGTGTTGGAACTCGCAAAACAACATATGTATCGATTTCACTATGATTTCATTAAAAAAACATACCAAGAAAACGCTAAACTTTGTTATACTGATACCGACAGTCTTCTTTATAACATTATTACTGATGATATTTACAAAGATTTAGGTAATAACATAGTAAAGTTCGACACTAGTAATTATGAAGCTGATAACCCGCACGGTATACCCCAACTGAACGCCAAAGTACCCGGTTTATTTAAAGATGAACTGGGCGGGTTGATTATCACTGAATTCGTGGGATTAAGAGCTAAACTCTATTGTATAAAAAGTGTGAAAAACACAATAAAAAAAGCTAAAGGTGTCACGAAACCTATAACGAATCGATTGCGGATTTCAGACTTTGACCGAGCATTGCATACGAAAAAGGTGTTGAGTCATAAAATGACTATGATTAGATCTATCAAGCATGTGTTGTATTCTCAGCAAGTTAACAAGGTGGTTTTAAATTGTAACGATGATAAACGGCAGATATTGTCTAACAATGTAGAAACTTTACCTTGGGGGCATTATAATACTATGTTTTAATGTGATAATGTACATTTGTAAGTTATTTAGAATATGCATGTATTATTGTAACTTATCTAGGATAAATTATTTACTTATGCGAAATTAAATTGCACCTTATCCGATTGTAATTAATAAATATACTTGTCATCCCTAATAAAATGCTGTTTTCATTCAGTAAACCAACACCTATATAAAGCTTTCCCACATTTTACTTACCTCATATTCACGATGAAATTCGTCAAGCATACTCAAACACTGCCAGTAAATAATATTAAAGTTGAAAATGAAGCGCAAAATACAACACATAGTACTCTGTTCCCCAATACGATTCGTTGCATAATATGTGGTCCATCAAATTGCGGAAAAACTAACATAATGTTAAATTTATTGTTACATGAAAATGGTTTGAGATTTAAGCATATTTATTTGTATTCGAAGACTACCTTTCAACCTAAATATAGATACCTTGAGCTAGTTATGGAGAAAATTCGTGGCGCGAATTTTTTTATATATCATGATAATATCGAGGTCATCCACCCAAATGATGCCCTGCGCAATTCAATTATGATTTTTGATGATGTTGCATGCGAAAATCAAGTAAATATTCGAAACTACTTTGCTATGGGCCGACATAGACAAATCGATTGTTTTTATTTATCCCAAACTTATTCCAAAATCCCCAAACAGTTGATGAGAGATAATGCTAATCTCTTAATTATTTTTAGACAGGACGATGTTAACTTAAGACACATATACAATGAACACGTTAATACAGATATAGATTGGATAAAGTTTAAAGAACTTTGTTCTACAATATGGCAAGACCAATATAGTTTTTTGTTAATAAACAAAGACTGTGCCATAAATGAAGGTCGATATAGACAGGGGTTTGATTTATTTGTGTACTTTTAATTGCGCTAATATAAAACCACCTCTATTTTTCCCCATGACTTCACTTGAAATCGAGTGTGTGTATTAAACAGACGATTTCAACGTTCCTGTAATGGATATCGATTTAAAAAACCAACTCATTAAATCAGTAGATAATATAAAAAATAAAATGAAGCAGATTCAAGATGAAGAACATAAAGCTGATATGTATTTCAAAAAGGTGTTTAAACCCATTACAGATCCTTTAGAAAGCTTTAATAAGATAAATTCTAATGCTACCCCCACTTTTAACATGGCCACTGGAATAGATCAAAATAATACGCTCGAAGATTTGAACGCTTCTGTAGGATATCAAAAATTTAAAGATTTTATCGACGTTGATTCTGATCAGCATTCAGAATATTATGAATACTCTGATGATATCGATAAGCAACAAAAGCAAAATAATGACACACTTTTATCTCTAAAAAAAGAAGACATGATTGACTTATATGACAACATTAATATACCATTTGGTATTCGTAGTATTAATAAGAAACTGATGATGGGAAACACTGATGTAAGTTTATCCTATTCGAATAATGCTAGCGATAATAAAAAACGCTACGTGATTACAGTAGATAAAAAAAATTACGAGTTAACTGCTGGATTAAAGGAACTTTTAATGCGCAATAAACCTAACCTCCAGTTTGTCACTGAACAAGACAAAAATGATTATAAAGAAATGTTAAATCATACTAACGCACATAAACGAGATTATGACCCTAACGGTAAAATAAAAGGCGATAAGGGATTAAAATATTGCACTATTATCAAACCTTTATTTTCCCAATTAGCTGACTCAAACAAAAAGTTATCTGACCCACTACAAAGTTTAAAACTAGGGGGGCACTTACCCGAATTAAAGCAGTATAAAAACAGCACTGATTATATTTACTGGGACGATGCGAATGAATTAATTGAAAGACTAAAACTTTTAATTGCATCTAAAAGCGCTGGTAACACTAGTCATGATAATGAAATTATATCAATTATTGAAGAGCTAAAGGAAGCTGGTATTATAAAAGAATAAAATCTAGTGAAGCATTATTTTGTGCTCAGTTATGAAACGCCTATTAGACATGAATGACGAAAAAAGATCAATCGTAAATAAAAATATCAATACAGATGAAGCAGAACTGAATAAACTCCTAAGCTTGAAAGAACTTGTGTTATTCAATTCAGCTAATCAAGAAAATATTAACAAAATTGTTAAAGATTGTAGAAATCTTAATAAGCTAATTTTGAGTTTAAGTAATCGAATAAAGAAAGTCGAAGAAGATATTATAAACAAAGAACTTGAAGAAAAAATAAAAAAACATTATGAGCAAAGCAGATGTCGTAAATGAAATTCATAAAAATGCAAGAGTAACCTTCCCCCGCAGAAGTGTAATATTAAGAGATATCGATGACCTTTGGCAAGCAGATTTAATGGATTTGCAAGCTTTTTCCAAATTTAATGATGGTTATAAATACATATTAGTGATTATTGATTGTTTCACAAAGTATGCGTGGTCATTTCCACTCAAGCGCAAAACTAAAGAAATCGTATCTAATGAGTTTCAAACACTCTTAGAAAGAGGCCGTATACCGAGAAATTTGCAAACAGACATGGGTAAAGAATTTTATAATAATAATTTTATAAAAGTTATTAATAACTACAATATAAACCATTATTCTACATATTCTACAAAAAAGGCGTCAATTGTTGAGAGACTTATAAGAACTCTTAAATCTAAACTCTACAAAGAGTTTAGTTTAAAGGGGGATTATAAATGGATTGATGGAACACTCGATAAGACGGTTTTAGAATATAACCACTCTTTTCATAGAACAGTGGGGAAACCTCCTGCAGAAATTAACCATAATAATAAAGAAATTGTATTACAAAGATATATTAACAGTTCATTATCAAAGAAGTTGCATAACTGTAAAAGGTTTCATGCAGGCGATTTTGTAAGAATTAGTAAATATAAAGGATGTTTTGAAAAAGGGTATACACCTAATTGGTCCACAGAAATATTTAAGATAATTAAAGTTCAAGGAACTAAGCCCACTACATATTTATTAGAAGACATAAAGTCTAGGCCCATTTTAGGAGCTTTCTATGCACAAGAAATTCAAAAAACTTCATACCCTGATGTTTACCTTGTTGAGAGAGTTTTGAAGCGAAAAGGAAACAAAGTATATGTTAAATGGCTTGGTCTTCCATCAAGTGAGAATAGCTGGATTGACAAAAATAATCGTCTATAGTGAAAGTGTTTTAAATTGTATTTATATTACCTATTACTTTTTCTGCAATCATTTGTAATTAGGTCTTTAAACGATAAAGACGACTTTAAAAAATTAAATTTTCACTGCTTACCAATAATACCTATTAAAAATGTCATGTTCAGAAAATAACCCTAAAAATGAAAATAAGAACATAAAAAATAAATCAGGAGCCACGCGGAAAATTGGAGCTGGTTTGAAAAAATCTTTTAATAATATTGTTTCACACGCAAAAAAACATATAAGTAATTTAAATCCAAAATGTAAGAAACTGTTAATGGAATTGGCGTACGCAGCAGCACAAGAATTAGCATCTGACATGCCTATAAAAATTCCTAGAGTAATACCCATTCCTAAAACAGGTGGTTTTCTACCATTAATTCCTATTTTGGCTGGCTTATCAGCTACGGGAAGTTTAGCCGGAGGTGTTGCAGGAATCAGCAAAGCTGTAAATCAGTTTAAGTCAGCTAAAAGACAGCTAGCTGATTTGAAAAGACAAAATATGAAAATGCAGGCAAGTTGTATCGGAAAAGGATTACAACTCAAGCCATACAAGGATGGGTTAGGGATCTTTGTTTCAAATAAAAAAAACTAGGTAATAGGCTACCCAAAAGAGCTTTAACTAATATCGATATTATAAAACATTCGAAAAATATTCCATATTTTCGAGGTGTATTTATGAGAGACGAATTACCCTCTGTACCATTATCGATAGAATGTGGTGTGATCAATTTAGATTCGTCAGAAAATTGTGGTACACACTGGGTAGCCTATGGAAAAATTAAAGATTATATTGAATATTTTGACAGTTACGGAAACTTAAAACCACCGAGAGAATTTATAAAATATATGGGACCAAACATTCACTACAATTATAAAAATCTACAAAAAAATCATTTATACAACTGTGGGCATTTATGCTTAAAATTTCTGAAATCATTCTGGGAAACTAAATATATGCAGTATGAATGAATATATAGCAGAATAAATAAAATAATAAATATAACATACTATTTATAAAATGGCATATTACCGTAAAGCACATTCCTTCACCGACAGTGTCTCGCATTGGATGTTAAGTAAATATTTATACAACTCACTAGTTATACGTATACATCACCATGTATGTTTTCAATAAAAGCCCCATTACTAAACCGAAATCTAATATTCAACTCCCCGTGTTCAAAGGAAGAGGTCGATCAATTGCCACAAAAAATATTACCCCCAGCAATAAAAAATTTCTTCGTTCTCTAGGTTTCAAAATAAAATAAAAATATAAAATGCTGCAGATCGCTGAATTGCCGCAACAAGACAATTCTATAGAAAGCTATGAGATCCATACTTACAATCCTTACAACCATAGCTTTAAAGAAAACGATGAAATCAGAATTCCCGTTAACCAACAAGAAGTTTATATACTGCCTTCTGCTAGCTCCATTTACATTGAAGGGAGTGTAAGTGTATACACAGTCGATGCGGCAGGACATAAAATAGCAAAAGATGTAACCTTCACAAATAATCCTATATTATTTTTATTCAAAGATATAAGTTACGAACTGAATGGTGTTGAAATAGATCGTACTAAAAATGTGGGAATCACCACAACGATGAAATCTCTTATCTCAATGAATGAAGGTGAAAGTAAAAATGCTGCGTTATGGGGTTGGAATTTAAGCGGATTAATCCAGAAGCAAGAGCATTTTTCTGTTATAATACCCTTGAACAAAGTATTAGGATTCGCAGAAGATTATAATAAAATTGTCATCAATTGCAGGCATGAACTTATACTGCAGAGAAGTAATTCCGTTTTAAATAGTGTTCTGATTGATAAAAACGAAAATGTTGAAATAAACATACAAAAAATTCAATGGCGCGTACCGCACGTTAGAGTTTCTGATCGTAATAAATTGTTATTACTTAAGCACTTGGAAAAAGATCGCGCCATACAACTAGCTTTCAGGAATTGGGATTTATATGAATATCCACTTTTACCTAAAACTACAAAACATGCATGGTCTGTCAAAACTACCTCTCAGTTAGAAAAGCCAAGATATGTCATATTCAGTCTACAAACAGACAGAAAACTGACTAAATCGAAAAGTTCCTCTCAATTTGACCACTGTAATATAACAAACATCAAGTTGTTTTTAAATTCACAGTATTTTCCTTATGACTCACTGAATTTAAAATTTAGTGAAGATAAATATAGTATATTATACGAAATGTATGCTAATTTTCGCCAGTCGTATTTTGGTACCAGCGTCGATCCCCTGCTTAATTTAAATGAGTTCAGAAAAAAAGCGCCACTATTCGTTATTGATTGCTCTAGGCAAAACGATTCATTGAAAACAGGACCAGTTGATGTCCGTTTAGAAATTGAGTCTTCAGAAGATATACCTAATAATACAACAGCATACTGCCTGATTATTAACGATCGTCTTATTGAATATAAACCTCTGAGTAACATAGTTCGAAAATTATCATAAACGTGATTATAGATGTTCAAGGATTTAAAAGCGAAAACAATCAATTTATACCTAAAGAAATTGCGATTATTTGCAAGAAAAGAGTTATTGTGTTGTTGATTAAACCGCCTTATCCATTTTATTATTTAACGAAAAAAGAACGTTTACAAGTTTCCTGGATAGAAAAAAACAGAGGAATACTTTGGAACGAAGGATATGTACCATATTCTAATTATAAAAATTTAATAATGAACCTCTGTAAACATAAGCGCATTTATACAAAAGGTTTTGAAAAAGTGCAGTGGGTGAAGGAAATATTAGAGTGTAATAATGTATATAATTTAGAAAATTTTGATTGTCCTAATATGCAAAGACTATGTGAAAAATACGCTACATCATCCGATATTGAATATTGTATGTACCATTCTAATGTTTGTGCTTTTAAATATGTATCTTGTATGAATAAGTGGTGTATAGAAAATAATGTTTTTTGAAAAATAAAAAAATAAACCTATGAATACTTTGTGTTTTATTTCGGAAGTTATAAACTTTCAAAGTAAGATCTGCGATTGATCATATTATTGGCAGTTTAAATGATACACACATATATATTACACTTAGTACAAATGAGTATGGATATTTAAAATTAACAACACTCCAATAAGGTAGAGGTAACTACTTGAATATATGAGAAAATTACTTAAATTTAGCTTTTTAAATACATATGAAGTGACTATTCGGGTGACTCTAGTAAAGTCTATACCCTCCCACTGTAGTAGTAACTATTCAAGTATGAATATGCGACTTCTCAAATAGATAAAAGTGACTATTCGAGTGTATAATTGAGGCAGCTGGCTCTAAGCTTGCTACTACTACTACTTCATTCTACTTCATTACTATAATAATCAGTCAAAAAGCTATGTATCCCCCGTAGGCAAATGAGCTTCATTGAATATGCAACTTTTACAGTAAGTATTCGAACGACCGAACCCATTGACTATTCGAACGCTTGTTTTTTCTATCTAGAAGTAACTACGAGTACTTGAATATATGACTTCTCAAATAGATAAAAGTGACTATTCGAATGTATAATTGGGGCAGCTGGCTCTCCTTGAGCCAGCTGCACCAATTATACACTACTTATACTCTATTCCCCATAACAGCACTAGTGTCGTTATAGTCACTTTACGTTATTGCTAGCAGCCACAGACTTCTAAATCTAGGTTAAACTTAGGTCAAGGATTAAGCGCCCAATTTTAACTTTACGGTAAAAATGCACAACTACCAACTTAACAAACAATTAAATTCCTACGGTTTTTAAGAAAAACAAAACTTTCCGAACTAAATTCATTGATGCCAACATAAAAAAAGTATTTTTAATTTAAGTATATTTTAAATTAAAAAAAAAAGTTTACCATAGACACATACTGTCAGTCAAACGTCATATTTGCCTTGTTTCCAGGTTATGATTATTTTTGTATTTTATAATTTAAAACCTCGTCGTAGAAAAAGTATTGTATGCAACGTTGTATAATTAAGTCAAAAAACGCTCATTGCGTGTCTATTTGCGATACTCGCCGCATTCGCGGCTCGTATCGCAACTCACGCAATTCGCATTTTTTGAACCCACTTATACAACTGTTGCATAAAATACTATTAATTGGAGTTTTAATAGTATTCTCGATTTCAAGATTGCGTTTCTACAGATTACCTTTACCATCAGTATTATCACCCCAACCACAATAGTTATCAGTAGCATTATTTATATCCATTCAATTTGTACCAGCAGGCATAATCCTGAACAAGCACGGCTCCCGTTGATTTCCCACGTCGTTGCTGGCCCAGCACGCTAGCCAGCCAAGATCTTCGTCGCTATCTGGAGGTAGACCATGAACCACGGTACTACTGGCTCCCATCACCGTCACGTTAGCTGCTGGTATCTAGTAATAAAAAGCAAGACATAGTTCAAGGTCTAACCGCAGAAATGCTCGCACAGCAGAATCTAACATCGGAATGGCAATCTTTGATAGAAAGGAAGTTCAGTTCAAATTTTGTAGTCACTTCTAATGCAAAAAGGTGTGATTCTTACTTGTTTTGATGATCGAAGCTCTTTAATTCAAAAAATAAGTATTTAATATTTACGCATTAATAGTTAAGTAATGCCATATATATTTAACTTATAAACAAATAGTTGGACAACACGTTTCAGAACTAAAAGTTAGTCATTTGGGCAATGCCCGGCATTTGTACCAAATCTAATGTTAAAAGTTTCACCAAACTAAACTAATTGAGTAACTTTGCAACTTACTTATACCACCAAGTAAAAGACGTACCGGTAAAACATCCTTGGTACCGTTAAAGGTCCAATAGAACCTCAACGGCCCAGCGTCGTGTACAGAGGGCGCTGTAACTGAACACCGAGCCCTGACCTCGCCTCCTGGTGCTCCTGCGAGCTGTTGGACTACACTGCCTGCTGAACACTCTGGCCTTGCTAAAAATAAAATTGGAAATTAAAATTGTAAACTGGAGAAAAAAAATAGGATACATAAGACATCTTTGATAAAGAGGGTGGAGATATCTAAATGTTTCATCGTGAAAGGAGTTGGGAGAACTATGCTCAAAAATTGAATGAACGGAATGGGAACTAGAGAACTGCTTAAAAAAATAGGTATTGTTCCTAAGATGCAGTCTCATTTATATTTCTCGCCTGCATATTTCTGTGCTCATATCAAAAAGTAGTATGTAGGTAGTGTGCATTTAATTAGTCAGTCATCCTAAACTAATATTCGTTTTCTTTATTCAACTTCTTAAGATTGGCACATTCTGAGTTCTTGCGCTCATACCTATCAAAAATGTCAGTAACATTATTTTCAGTAATTTTTCCTCTACCTGGTAGAGGAACTATATTACTGAGAATGAATAGAGATATTTGATAGAGTTTACCATTCTTAACCAGTAGATCTTTTGAAAAATCATTAAAACCCAAAGGTTGTCTGGAAGAGATCGCTCTTTAGCGATAAGACCGCCTATTGTTTACCACTGTTTTTTTGTACAAGTTACATTGTAATTTATCTTTTGGTGTACGGTAAAGTATGATTGTATTGTATTGTAAAAACAACTCACACAAAACATTTAACGTCAACGGCTCGCTCAGAGCACTTCCCTCGGAGTTCTTTGCCCTACACCGGTAGCGGGAGGAGTGGTGTCTTCTTAGTCCTCGAAGGATTAACTTGTTCCCTTCAACCGCTATCCCTCCTACAGGATCATCGCGGATTAAGTGATCCTGTAACAAAATATGTATGATAGATTGTGACCAGGCAAAGTCAAAGTCAAAATATTCTTCATTCAAGTAGACCTAGCAACAAGCAATTTGGAACCAGCTGTATGTATCGCTTCTACGGTATTATTTCCTAATTTAATTTGTATTGTGTTGGCCCTAATGTAATGTTTGGTCGAATTAACATTTCGTTGAAAGTTTCTTACGCTAAAACCATGAATTTTAGGAATTGTATAACATAACCCTACCCTAATTTTAACCACTCTACCAGCTTTCAACCAGTTTTCGCATTAGGGCAACAATACATTTTCATTGCACATTACGATTTATTGTTTATCTTTTTTGTAAGTTTAACCGTAATTTTACTAAAGTACTAAAGACTGTTAGAATATGCGATGGTCTCCGGTCAGAAGTAAGGATATATTATGACTCTGACGTTTATTGAATACAGGCCCAAAAATAATGCTTTAAAATTTAAATAAATAGCATTATAAACAATCAATTCCATCATAAATTAACGCAACTCCATCATTTCCACAAGAGCCTATTTTACTAAGCACCATTACATAAACTAATAGCTTCACACAAAATTACAATTTTCTTCCAAATTGAATTCTTGAAGTATTAATTATAAACTCATTATGAAGTAGGAGTCACGCGATGCGGAGTTTAGGTACGTGTTAGAGTTAAGTTTCTATTTGCGTGAATGTTGGGGCGATTAAAGGTACGTCTTAAATGACGTAAAATGCTTTTTAAAGTAATTGCCACGTTTCTTAATTTCTTTTTATTGTGTCGATTGATCTTGATTATACTCTGTACTTTTAAGTACTTAAAAAAAGGTAAACAAAAAACCACGTAATTCGGGTCGTTCAGCCAATCAAAGTAATGTTTTGTATCTGTGGCACAATATCACTGGCTGAACGACCCTAGTCACGTAGTTTTTTGTTTACCTTTTTTTAAGTACCTAAAAGTATACAGAGTATAAGTCAGAATTCTAGGGGTTTTCCGACCATACACTCCACTTACAATGTTTCACCAGAACACTGTTAGTTTAATAATAATTTTGCAAAAATAATCTTAACATACGTATACGTTTAGTATAATTATCTTAATATGTTTTCATCACGCTTGCTCGTAAAGTATGTTATAACACGCAGTGGTATAGAGCAGCTAGAGCCGATTTACCTCCCGTGGGTTACAAAAATCTATGATTCGCACGGGAGGAACTCGAGTCATTAAAAACCCTCCACCTCCGGTGTCGGGCTTCAATAGACTCTCGTTAGTAATCCCCTTCTTACTTCCCTTAGAACACAGTGTACTATTTTCTGCTAACGAAAAAATAGATTGGTCTAGAACTACTGCAACTTCAACAGAAACGAACCCGTACCGAAAAAGAAGCATATGGGCGATTCCGCTAGAGACGAACCTTGACATCAATTTGCAAGTCCCAAAATGTATTACTTTTTTTGATACCATCGTGTAGGGTGAGGTCTTAAATTAATTGTTATGGACTTAACTTCATATTCAGGATGTTAAAGCGCTTGAAAACCTTAGCATTCTAAGATTTAGGACCAACCGCGAATCATTCGATGTTGCACCCGCGATCGTTTCAACAGTGAATAATTTATTGAGAGTTTCAGTTTTTAATACTTTTTTTATGTTTCTATGGTTGATTGTTTATTGTCTTTCAAAATAAATACGCAAAACATTTTAAATATTTGACAGTTAAAAGATATTTCTGTTTTTATACTGTGATCCGGAGAGGTGGGCCGATTTGGTTGCACCCGCGATAGCACTTTAACCCTCTCTTGTGGCTATTTAAACATTTATTTTAAATTCTTATACACAAATCTGTAGAAAAGAGGTTAAAATGTAATCCTTAAAACAATATTTTTATAATACATGTTTTTCGTTTTATTAGGAGGAGGCCTTGATCATTCAAGGCCTCCTCCTAATAAAAATGTTGCACCCGCGATAATGGAATCGCCCATATGGGGAAAGAAAATATTCGGAATTATAATTTGTATAAATGATAAAAATCTTTTATTACTTTTACTATCAAACTTTATTTTTACACCACCCTTGTGTCTATACTCTGTACTTTTAGGAATTTAAAAAAAGGTAAACAAAAAAACCACGTGACACGGGTCGTTCAGCCAGTGGTATTGTGCCACGGATACCAAACGTTACTTTGATTGGTTGAACGACCCGTGTTATTTGGTTTTTTGTTTACGTTCTTTTAAATACCTAAAAGTACAAAGTATATAACCGAGATAAAATTTACCTTCCTTAATATAATATGATAAAAATGAGATAAACATTACCTTCCTTTATACGAAAGTTGACTTAAAAGATGACACAACAGCACTGCTGGGGGTTCCAAAAATCAATCTTGCAATTGAATTTCGATTAAATATTTGCTTAGATCTCGAAATGCGTTCGTTCTATTTATGTAAACACCACGGCAATATTTTCCGTATAGAAAAGTAATTTATTCCCCAATACTATTTCATCTAGAACATTCTTTTGATACACAAGTTTTAGCTTTATTAGTTTCCTGTGAAATTGTTGAAGGAATTTGCAGTTGCAAATAGTTAAAGTGATTCAAGTTGCTCGGTTTACCACACAAGGTAAAAGAGGGTTAAGAATCTAATTTAACAACATCAAATTTGGTTGAAATGAGGTTTTTGCATAGCCTGGTTAATTTTATATCCGTGAAAAAACTTCAAAAATCACAATACAACTATGCAATGGGCCGTTTAAGGCTAGCGCATATTAGGGTTATTCTTCAGAAATATGTCTGCGATTTATTCCTCTGTCTCCATACATTTAGTTTGAAAAAGAAGGCCAGAGGAATAAGGTGACCGCAGACATATTTCTGAAGAATAACCCATTAACATCATTCAAACCATCGAAATATAATGTACGGAACGATAACATTTAACAAAACTATCGTTTAAATGTGCCCCATAATGCCCACTTTTTAAAATCTTTACGTCTTATGTACCAAGTGTATGTATGTGACCACTTTATTGCACAAAATAAGACAAAGTACAGTATAGTGTTGTAAAATAAAGGTATATGTACAAAGGCGAACTTATCCCTTTCAAGTGATATTGATAACTTAATGTTTACTATGTGTGTGTTGTCATTTATGACAAACATTAGTCTTAAGGCGCGGTAGGACCTGGCTCGCATTTCACATACAAACTAGGGTCGGGCGGAATGCAGATTATTGCAGATTATCTTCGATTTCTAACATAAAAGTATACGTTATCAACCCAAACATGAGAGGATGCCCTGCATGACTGTGAAATCATGATTGTCAGGTATTAATTTTGTCAGAAAAGGTAACTGGTGATGAACAAAATGAAAAAAAATGAAAAAAATACTTTATTTTATAGTGTTTTCGCGCTACTTTTCTATCGAGCGAAGTGTTCGCTATCGTGTTCTAAGTGAGAGGAAGCCCTAGATACAGTTCTGAATATTATTATATATGTTTTACAGTGACCTAAGAGTCAAATAAGTGCTCTAAAAATGATTTGGAAACTAGGCTTCCGTGCCCGATTCTGGTCTCACCTCGCCTTAAGTTTGAGAATACTGCAATTTCGAATAGGTTGCATATCGTTTAAAAGACAAAAATCTGTGATTGTTTACAAAGCTACTGACGTGATAAATTAATTAGACGCTATAGTTTTTTCTTTTGCATTAAGTACTGCCTCCGCCCCGTTAGTACGTATTTTAGCGACTTGAGCCGTACGATTTTGAGCGTCAGTTACGCTTCCATACTTATTATATTTCGAAATTCGAAACTAAACTGTTGTTATATTTAAACATTTTTTGAAAGAGAAACTGGTGAGTTTCTTCCGGCGCTTCTTCTCACGAGAAGGTCACTACCCGAAGCGCCAAAAGAAAAGAAATAATACATATTTAGACTCAGACTTGTAAAAGAGCCCTTGAGGGCCTACTTGCAGAAATAAACTATTTTATTTTTATTTTATTTTATTTATTTTTAAAGGTTTCCAAAAACATTTATAACAATATTTGTTTCTTTTCAGACTTCTCATGTTTTTCGCGAACAAATTGTACCTATAAAATGAAACACAATTCAACCAAATTTGGTGTCAAGACAGTCGATTCTTAACCTTTTATCGTGTCTATGGAGAACCGATCGACTAGATTCACTTCACAAAAGTAATTACTTTTCAAGCAGTTGGCGAATGGTCAGTCAGAGGCACCGAGTTTGGAGTAAATATAAATGATAAATTGAGATCTTTCAAAAATGTTTTTTACCTAGTCACAAATAAAATATATAAACTAATATAATAAATAAAAGAAAAGAACAATGGAAAGAGTTCCTTTTTCACTAACAAACAAAAAAGTCATAGTAAATAACCACATTTTTACTAAAAAAAACCCGACCGCGGTGCACTTTGAAACTGCATAAAATCCGCAATTTTGTTTATTTTAACAAACTTCATACCCAGTGACACTCGCACCATCAAGACGAATCTAATGATGTACCATTTATCAAAATCGGATGTGCCGTTGAGTTACGAGCGGACACAGGAACGGACATACATACATACAGGTCAAACACATAACCCTCCTTTGGGCTTCGCCGCAGTCGGGTAAAAAGATATAGACAATTGAGTCGGGCATTTTTTAAGTGTTACCACACGCAACGAATAGTAGGTAGTAATCACTTAATATAATGTATACTTTTTTAATTTAGTGTTTACAATATCTTTATTGGGCATTTATTTTAAATGATACCACATTTTTTTTACTTGATAAAATTAACGTGATTCCTAGTTAATCAGAATGGAAAATAAGTGTCCCGAAATTTTCATACAAATTTCGTTGTCCCGTTCCGTTACCGCCTTACAAGTGTACCTATATGGAAAAATAACGGAATGGGAATCAAAAATAATAGAACACATTTTTTCTCTTATCAGAGTTGATAGTTCTCGCGATTCTGAGTACCTAGGAATCATATTCGTATAAAATTTATCAAATATAAAAAAAATTATGCGTGGTAGCGCTTTAAAAAGAAATAATCATCAATGATGTTAGCTACTTCATTAAATTACTTTTTCTACTCCTGTACTGTTATCTGTCTTTTACTTGGTCTCGAACACTAATATAAGAACATACATAATATGAGTTCAGAGAAGTCTATACTCTATTCCGTCTATTCCCCATAACAGCACTAGTGTCGTTATAGTCACTTTACGTTATTGCTAGCAGCCACAGACTTCTAAATCTAGATTAAACTTAGGTCAAGGATTAAGCGTTCAATTTTAACTTTACGGTAAAAATGCACAACTACCAACTTAACAAACAATTAAATTCCTACGGTTTTTAAGAAAAACAAAACTTTCCGAACTAAATTCATTGATGCCAACATAAAAAAAGTATTTTTAATTTAAGTATATTTTAAATTAAAAAAAAAGTTTACCATAGACACATACTATCAGTCAAACGTCATATTTGCGTTGTTTCCAGGTTATGAATAATTTTGTATTTTATATAATTTAAAACCTCGTCGTAGAAAAAGTATTGTATGCAACGTTGTATAATTAAGTCAAAAAACGCTCATTGCGTCTCTATTTGCGATACTCGCCGCATTCGCGGCTCGTATCGCAACTCACGCAATTCGCATTTTTTGAACCCACTTATACAACTGTTGCATAAAAAACTATTATGCCACACCTGGCCATAAAGTGACTTTTCCGCACGCTGCGCGTACGGAAAAAGCCGCTTTCTAGCCAAGTGTAGACATAAAATTATGTACACAACACGGGAGGTAATAAAGAAAGCCCTTGATCGCATATCGCTTGCAGCTCGGGCCGTAAACTTCTGCGATCTCGGCCTTTCTTTGTATTACCACCCAAGTGACGTAATGTACTATCAAAATAGGTTTGGGAAATGCTAATACGCTAGCTTTATAAAAAACATAAACGAATATTTTCTTTTTTTTCTCAGTCTTTTGTCTGTTTCTATATTCAACCCTCGTTCTAACTACGTCTACCAAGCCTCAAACCACTAAAAGTATTTTTCGTTTTCGTCCGATCAGACTGTATGTTTTTTTAAGTTTTTATAAACTAATCTCATTCTAATTTGGTTCCCAAAGTTTGCTTTGGATCTCTCAAACTTCGTGATTACGCTAGCATTGTTTACTTTTATATTTTGGTGAAAAATGAGACAGTTTTCTTAAGTTAATTTAGATTTTGTTTATCCAATCTCCCTTTGTTGGTCTTGAAATGTCAGAAGCTTTTAAAATTAAAGAAATTTTTCAGTTTTTTTTGTATTCTATGCAAAAAAATTTAAAGGAACAGGGTCATACAGAAAATCGATAAAAAAAGTGTTCATGTCGCATTAAAATTCAGTTTTGACCAATTCAAAGTTTAATGTTTTTTTTATTGAATATTTCTCTTCAAGACAATTCATTTTTGAATATTTTAATAGCAACAACATATGATAACATAAGATAAATATTAATTATTTTGCAAAAAGTCTCCTTCTGTGGACTGTTACACGGTGAGGTATTTTTCTTTAAGTACTCATTAAAATTATGTAATCGTCATTATTCTTTTTACTTTGCATGAATTGCGATGAACAATCCATTCAGTTAGCCACTACTGGTAATAGAAAAAAATATATATGTCTACGTTCTTTAAAAAAGTTAATACTTTACCTGTTATACACTTTTGAATCTTTTCTGTGGGCAAAATAAATCTGTTACAAAAGTCAGACGTGTGATCCTATCCGTCTTTTTTTTTGCATTGGCAACACCAGCAGTGTTGTTGATACTTTGCCATAGTTTGTTGGATGTGAACACGCATAATACGTTGAAAAAAAGTTTTTTTAATTTGAAAATAGTGATGAAAAAGATCGGTGCGTCTTTCCTGTTCATCGTATATATCGGTAAATGGTAAAATGAAAAATTACTTATGCACTGGCCCTTAAATATCATAGGGAGTATTTATTGCATATCTAACTAAACTAAATCTAACCTAAAATTTGATCGAGATAAAATTAATTTTTGAATGTACCGTCTCTTCTGTGGCCATCTTTCCTGTGTCCAATAAGTCCACAGAAGAGATTAATGTCCACAGAAGTGACATATTTATATTTATTTATACTCTTTAGATCAATTTTAGATAAGGGACAAATCATGTGATCATTCTAAAGTATTTCAACTCGACACTCCCAAAGTAAAAGCTATCCTACTACTTTAATAATTGTTTTTGTTATCTTTTGTGATCAATATGATCTCTTCTATGGTATGTCCACAGAAGAAGATGTCACATCTGTGTAAGATTTAGAATATTGTTCTTTTTTCTTAAAATATGTAATTTTTTGACAGAATATTGATAAGGGACAAATCATGTGATCATTTTAAAGTATTTCAACTCGACACTCCCAAAGTAAAAGCTATCCTACTACTTTAATAATTGTTTTTGTTATCTTCTGTGGCCAATATGATCTCTTGTATAGTATGTCCACAGAAGAAGATGTCACATCTGTGTAAGTTTTAGAATTTTATTTATGTTTTTATAAATACTATACTTACAGTTATATAATTGTAATGGGATACATAATGATACACAAAACAATCACTTTATCCCAAATGTTTCAGATTTAGTGTATCGAGCTACATTTGATAGCAGCATTTGCTATCTTATATGGACAAATTTGATCTCTCCTGTAGTACGACCACAGATCAAGACGTCAATTCTGTGTACATTTAAGAATTATTTTTTTATTCCTTATTCACTCAAATTAAGCAAAATATATTATTATTATAACAACCAGCATACACTTAAGAAGTATTTCAATCATATTGACTTAACATACATCGTCCTCTACTATATAAGTGAGTTACTTTAGTGATCTTCTGTAGCCATGCTTAATCTCTGCTGTGGACGTACAAGAAATAAAATACCACTTTTCACCCTTAAATTTAGAGACTGATCTGTGTATGTATTTTTACTGAACATCTTTGAACATAAGTAATTAATAAAATAAATTTGATTAAGATCTGAGTGCTTTTCATTTTTTCAAGTTTCATTTTTCTTATTTCTGTATGACCCAACAACAAGGTTACAAAAAACTGGCCAAGAGCATGTCGGACCATGCTCAGTGTAGGGTTCCATAGCCGTAACTATAAGATAAAAAATACGATTTAAAAAAGTACAACAACAAAAGAGCGTATCTTCATAGCAATAAAGCAACACAATTTACAATTGTAACATTTCTGGATGTCAAGTCAAATGACAAATGCAATGTCAGTTTAAATAAGGCTATGCACACACTTACGATTAAATACGACGTAACTCAATGTTTACAATTGTAAACAAATAATACAGGATGTTATAGAATCATTAATAAAATAATTTTTTTTTTTTGGTTTTTTAATTACCTATACATTTTAAAATGTGTTAGTATCTCAATAATTTATATACCACCAATCTTATTTATCGCCTAGACATGCCCGGATTTAAAAAAATGGTTTTCGTAAGTTTAAAGTCGCCGTCAATAGAATTTGCTAACTTTGTAAATAAACCGCCATATTGAAATTGTCTCTGAATGATGAATTTACTAGTGATGGGGAAGACTCTTACTTAACTCTTTTCAAAACATAGTCCAGATTAAAGTATCGAACACAAGAAAAAGGTATTTTTATTTGCTTAATCAGAAGACGAATCGTTACTTGAAGATTATGTATCCATCAGTATTTATCACAAAAGGTGCCGTTATTTCATCCGTAGCTCTATCGATGATGCCGTCTAAATATTTCATGTTATTTTCTTAGGTACATAGCTAGGTAGTGTGTAGCAGCTTTACAATATCACCAACTTTAGTCACAACGCTATCATCATAGACAATTGTAGAATTTAAAAGAAACAAAAACGTCATTCCATTATTTCATAATAACCTATGTATAATTAAATTTTAAACTTTTAATGAAATATCCAAGATTCGATTATTTATTGTATGATTTTGTATTTTACGGCAACGTCCGTTTAAATGGTTTCAGTGGTGTTTGATGAGGTGGTGTGAAAATTCAAGGAGAAACAGTGACAAAACAAAGCTACGCCTTTTGTTTACATAGTTAGCAAATTCTATTGACGGCGACTTTACATACCGTGTTTCTGTAATATTGTCGGGCAAAGTTTGGACGGTGGGCAAAGTTGGAATTTATCGGTACCTCTTTATAAAAGGTGTAGTTGTTCGGAGCTGGCGACGCGTCAGCGGAGCACAGCAGCTCAGCATTCTCGTCTTCTCGCAGGAAACGAGCTTCTCTCGGCTCCAACAGAGATAGCTGAGCCACTGGGGGATCTGGAACAAGATTGTCAACATTATTATCATATTATTTGTGTGTGCTCTCTTGTCTGGGTCAAAAATCTGTTAGAGAAAGGTACAGTTGTTGACAGACTGGCTGGCATGACTGTTGAAGTATGAAAGAATTATTTTGAGTTCTAGATTCGACGTTCTCGTGGAATGTGTCAAATACATATATACCTTTTTTTTAGTAACACTGTACTTTGTCTTATTTTGTGCAATAAAGTGTTTACATACTTACATACATACATAAATATGTGACGTTCCGCGGCTAAAGGTACCTTGTGGACGTCGTCGCTTGTGCCCTTCTATGTTGATATCCTATAGTAACGGAGTCGGATACGACGCAAGCGACAACGTCCATAAGGTAACTTTACCCGCGGAATGAAACATATTATCGTGGTTAACTTTCATATTTTCATCATCATAAGATAATCAAAGAGGTTTTAATCACTGATTATTGTTTACCTAATTAACAGGGTGCTTTACGTAGCAAACTCACTTCCCTAATTTTCTCCAAAAAACATACAATTTATTTATAGTTTTATACATAAATAAACTCAGAAAGCTTAGTACTATCAGCCATAAAAATATTGGTATCTAATTTTTAGCACCTTATATAGCAATTTCAGTATTTTCGTCGTATCTCTCTAACCCATATATGCCCATTGAGTCGAAAACGAACCAGCCCAAAAAACCTCCTATGCTATTGTTAGTCGATAGTATATTCGAATTACTCAAAAAAAGCTATGGGCAAGAAAAACATGCTCTGGGCGTATATGACCTAATATCAATGTAACCAATTAGATACTCGTACCGATTAAAAAATCAGCCCCTACCATGTAAGGCACTGACCTCTACCCTAGCTAACCAAATAACCAAATTGCGTTTTAACAAAGCTCGGGCTGAATATTTCAATTGCTTGACAACGGTGGAAATTGTTTATTCGCAGCACGCCGAGGCTGACAAAGTCCGAACCACAATGGGGCTGGGGCAGAAGGAACAGCCTACTTACTTTTAAAGGGTGCGTCTCACTCTGTACTTTCTTAGCAGAGAAAAGTTTAAAAATTCATAACTCGGAAACTACGAAAAATCGGTTAACATACATGGGGTATATTCTGATAGCCCAAGACGTGAGGAATCTAAAAAAAAAATTTGGCGTAAAGGTTTGGATCACCCTGTATAATAGATAATCATTATATGAATCGTGGTTCTAGTAAAGGAAGATATATTAATTGTTATTCTATCAAAAGTTTATTCTATTTCTTGATCAATTCTACACATTGAAATTATGTGATTTGCTGTTCTCTACTATGAACGTTATACCATTTGTTGTTCGATTGATCATTACACACCCACTTTTAAAGGTCTCTCCCCACAGAAAATACAAAAATTGCAAATTAGATTCCTCAAGCTTAGTAAACAATAAAACCAAAAACAAATATAGAAATTATTATTACAAGTTATTTAAAGTGTGTAAAATTCTTCCGGCGACATTAAGACACAAATACTTACTAACAGTCAACCAACACGGCAATCAAGAGTGTAATTTATCTCAAATAAGCCATAAGCATGGCACCAAGTCTATAGCTGCAGGTAAGTATGCTGTTGCCAGAGTAAGCAATTACTATGGGGACAGGCTCATCAAAAAGCGCTTACCATATTTTCTTAACGCCTTACCTGCAGCTATTAGGACGGAGAAAAATAAAAATAAATTTAAAAAAGCCCTGTCTAAATACTACCTCGACAGTATTTAATTCATTTAAATTGATTACTGTCGAGGTATTTACCTACCTAGTTTGTAATATTGTACGTACCTATAGATAGACTCACGGATCTACTACAATGATTCATACTATGATCGTACTATAAACGTATCAGACAAAATATAATATTTAAAAAAAAGTATAAGAATAGCACACTAGCATGTTCTGTCACTGAAATGAAATGAAATGAAATAATTTATTTCTGTAAGTAGGCCTCAAGGGCTCTTTCACATGTCTGATTCTTTCTTTTGGCGCTTCGGCAAATGACATTCTGGTGAGAAGAAGCGTCGGAAGAAACTCACCAGTTTCTCTTTTAAAATAAACATTGAGCATAACAATAATTGTGAAAATGCAATTTCAATAAGTAATACAATTAATCAAACAAGTGCTTAACTAATAGGTATACATTTCAATAAACATAAAACTAATTTTTTTAGAGATGTAAAGGGTCTCTAGGGGTCAAAACAAGATAAATTAAAAAGGAATATGGAAAATAGAGAGACATACACTAAAATTAATGGAGATGTAAGGGGTCTCCGTTGTCAAAACATGTTTAGGAGGTGTAAAGGATCTCCAAACGTCAAAATACAAAATGGGAAACGAGAAATAAACTACTAACTGACCTGACCTGACTGATACTGACCAACAAGTTGTCATACTGTGCCAGTTACGGTCATAGTACGATCATGGAATGATACGGTGTAGTGGGTAGAGACCTTTAGGTCCTTGCTCCTACTCAAAAAATATCTTATCCCTGAGAGTAGGCTTGTGTCTAATAGTGAGGCATCCATGGGCTGATGATGGTGACTTTTCTTCAGAAAAAAGCTTTTTCTTCGCTCGTAGTAGATATCAAGAGTTTTTGTTCTCAAGGATTTTGGTATATTTTTTAATATATATATATATTTTTTATTCTTTTTTAAAAATCCTTTATTTTAACGCAGAGGGAAAATCTCAGATCCCTATTGTACGCGCCAGAAAGATTCTGGAGAACCGGCGCGCCTGATGACGAGTGATGTGCCATGGTAGAATCGTGCAGTATAGGCACCAACGTAAACAGTCCCTTGGCTTTTCCCTTCCCATTAAGTATGCAGACGGTAGAAGACGCAGAGAGATGCAAAGCCTCTCCGGAGGCTAAGCGTTTACCCAACTAAATTCTCAAAAGTGAAAATGTCTATCTATCTGGGCACTCTGGGGCCTAGAGACCAGTACAATTACGTTGTTTGTTTATTTTCAAAGTTGAATTATTGTATTTCGGTCGTGTGCTAAGTTAGGAATTGTATTAAGGTATATCGGGACGCGAAATGTGGAAATTTCTGGAAAATTTAATTACAAACTGGATTTGCGAGTGGGAATCTATGTTGACTTCGCGTTGATTGGATGATTCCTTGGTATTAGGATTGTATTGGTCTCGTTATTCACGTTGTAATTTAATTGAAAATAATGTTATGGTCAATGATAAGAATAATGTCAAATGGTCTGACAAAAACCTTTTTTTGCACACTGCAAGTCGATACAAATAAAATTAGTCTAAACACTATGGCACTTCGCCCAAAGGGTAAGGAGGGGAAGGAGGCTGAGAACCAGCCTCAATCGAGGGACCGTAGTCCGAATCTCCGCGATGAGGACTACGGCTCTCCGGGCCAGCACAGGCGCTCTACCAATTGCGCCACCGAAACGATGCCCAAGCCATCCAAATTTCCACCAGTCTCGTCACTTGTGAGGTCATCCTTGGTGACGTATGTAGCATCATCTACCATTGAGTCCTTACAACCCATAAATGCATGGCACTGTCGTCCCAACGCGTTTTGAGAAATCCACAGTAACAATGTGCTACACTCCAAACATGATTTCTAATAAAATATTTAGATTTCGTTGGCAGTCATTAATGCTATAAATCATGGTTTTAATTTGTCTTCCAAGGTTTGACCTATCCATTTGAATAAAAATTTAGTCATCATTTTATAATTTATAGTCTTAGTTATTGTGAAATCTCGAATTCCAACGTACATTAAATCAAAAGAGAAATGTGTAACAGTTTTCATAGAAATGAAAGGAACGTTCAGTTTTAATAAAAGCGTTCTTTTTAAACTAATGAAACGATTCAATTGTACAATAGAATAACAGAGTGAGATATTAGATTTTAGGTAGATTGCCGCTGGAAATGGAAAAATGTACCTTTTTTGGAGAGGATATTGAATTAAGAAGTAATAAATAGAATAAAGGAGAAGACCCTATTAAAGCTCATAGACAACAACTGAGGCGTAATGAAAACATATAAAAGACAAGTAAGGGAAGACTGAACCGTTTCAACCAATCCCGCTGGTCCGTCGCCCACTATGAGTGAGTGTTTGCCAGTTTATAAAAAAAAATCGCGGACAATAAATTTGGGTCATTTTTTATGAACAAATGATATAAAAAATGACCCGAATTCATTGTCCGTGAAAATCGGTTTAGCCAATCATGAGATAGGTATTCCATTTTTTTTTATTCACGATAGGCAAGCATTTGACCTCGATCTCACCTGTTGGTATGTGAAGATGAAGTCGATGATGGAGCATGCTTACCTAGATAGCGCCTATTCACTCTCGACTTGAAGAGATCCAAGTTATATTTTTCCGGGAAGAGGTCTGCTGGAAGAGAGTTCCACTCCTTAGCTGTCCTAATAAGGAAAGTGGAAGCAAAGCGCTTTGTGCAAGTCGTTGGTATATCGACAACGTAAGGGTGAAACCCAAGTCCACGCCTAGTCCCATAGTGACGAAATGGAGATGGTGGAATCAGTTCATGCAATCACAACGCACACTCGCCAAAATGTATCCTGTAAAGTACCGATAAACTGGCGACCTTTCTGCGGTGTTCAAGGCTTTGCAGCTTTTGCTTCACCAGATCAGGATCACCTATGAGCTTCCTGGCACGCTTATCGACTGAATCTAAGGCGGGTAGCTGGTACTTCGCGGACCCATCCCAAAGGTGGCAGCAGTACTCCATACACGACCGGACCTGTGCTTGGTATAACTGGAGCAGTTGTCCTGGTGTGAAGTACCGCCTAACTGGATAGGATCCCAAGCTTCTTGGCTGCAGTTTTGGCCAAAGATTCAATATACAACCCGAAGTTCAGATTGGACGATAAGTTCATGCCAAGAAGGTCCATACGATCTGATATCGGCACGGGTACATCACGGAAAGTCGGAGTCAGGTCAAAATGACCCCGTTTTGTGAAGAACAAACACGCCTGTGGTGGCGTTGAAATTGACTAAGTTGGCTTCACCCCAATCGGATACTGCCTTGAGAGTCGAATTCAAGCGATCCACCATCGCCTCCCGACTAGACTAGATTTCGTCACGTTTGGCTCTTGCACTGGACAGGTATCTATCTAAAACTGTTGCAGTTAAAGTTGCAGACAGAACAGATCCCTGAGGAACACCGGCATCAGTAGCCCTTTGATCGGAGGTGTAGCCATCGAGAACTACACGAATCGATCGGTTCCTCAGGAAATCTGCGATCCAGTTGCAAAGGCCAATTGGTATGCCGTACGTAGGAAGCTTACCTACTAGACTTGTGTGCCAGACCCTGTCAAAGGCTTTTGAAATGTCTAAAGACACGGCGAGGGCCTCACCATGTTTTTCAATGGCCTCGCTCCAAAAATGAGTGGCATACACTAGAAGATCCCCAGTCGATCGCCCCTGGCGGAAACCATACTGGTGATCGATGAGCAAGTCATTATCTTCTAGGTATGTTAGGAGTCGTTTGTTCAGTACACGCTCCAAAGTCTTGCAGAGTATGGAAGTGACAATTTGAAATGAAAAGGTCGGGAGTTTTTAAAATTGGTTTATAGCCGCATTAAAACAGGTTTAGCAAAATAATATCCTCTGCGTTTACCAATCGGATGAGAGCTTGCCATCCTCATCTGAGAGCATAACGAGAGATGTCATTTAATTCAGTAGACGGGCAAAAAGCAATCTTATCAAAAACTTTATTTTCATTCCAACCATCACTACTTTGAATGTTAAATAGAACCAATTTAGCACGGAATAATCGCTCTCTGAGAAAATACCAATTTTTATTAGAGATTTTATTTTTAGTTTTTTTACGATGGCTAAACGTTTAGAAAGAGCAATTAAAGCCACTGTAGTGACTATGTGCACAAAAATGAGAATGACCCGGCGTTATTTCTCTGTCATCGGCTCTAAAAGTTCTTTCCTTCTTTGTATCCCATAATAAAGCGTACTACACTAATTTAACTAACATTTTATTCGTAACCAATTCACCAAACAAGCCTTCCTAATCACGAGTAGGGTGGCCAAAAAGTCCTGTTTGCGGAGGACAGTCCCGCCGCAACCGCGACCCCGACGCGTGGTCGCCGCAGTTTAGTACAACTGCGATAAAGGGACCACTACATTTAAAATGTAGTACGTTTAATATAAAGTGGCTATTTGGAGCAGGGTTTTGGGGATGTTTACTTTAAAAATATACAAGCTTTAAGACTAATTTTAATTCTCGAATCCCTTTGGTATAGGTAGTTTCACGAGAGTTGAGGCCACGCACACAACAACACGTCATGTAATGACAGCAGGATTTTGAAATTATGTTCTTTTTTCGTACCGATAGCAGGTGCAACAGTGAATTGCATAATAATAACATCGAATGCGACAACGCAGTTTATTTTTATGCAGGTTGTAATTTGTGGTTTCTGAAAGCACTATAGAAGATTTACGATATGTGCGTAAAAAAAGTGTATCTTTAATTTGGGCTACAAAAATATGCGATTCTTAAGTAAACATTATTTTAATAGAAATGATAGAAACGCGATTTTTTATCAATTCCATTGTAATCGATCAGCAAGTTATCATCGATTGGCTTATTACATTTACACGACAAAAGAACATTGTTATTTCATTAACGTAATTTGATCTGTATCGTGATCGATTCTCCATCGAAAATAAGAAATTCTGGAGCCAAATTAAATTGCCTTTTGTTAAAGCACAGTCAGTTACATACAGTAGTTCGACGGAGATGTTTAGACAAGTATGCGGGGGAGGCGGGCAGATTGAGCATAATAGTCCGACAATAAAGGGTAGGATTCAGGTCCGGAAGAGGAGCAGAAGGTGCAGTGCGGCCCGAAAGTGAGGCCAGCACCCTTCACAACCTCGGCCGTGAGCTCCTGAGGAGCTCCAGCCATATACGATGTGAAGCAACGGGCTGCTATTACAGACCCGCTGCAGAGGATCATGTCATACAGATGCTTCAGTTACCCGTTAGCGAGGCTACGTGCGAATATTTATTTTAAGGTCCTTGGGTAACACCTTAGAAGGGATTTAAAAATTCCACCCAATTGTATGGAGATAGACCCACTGTAAGTGTTTATACTGTGGCACGTGGCTTGCGGCAGTCTCATTGGAAAATGAGGTTTTTGAAACAAAAATTGAGAGGGAATATCGGATGTTAGCTTTGACTATTAATATTAATATGAAATTTAATCGGTAATAACAAGAAAAATAATGCTTCAAGAGTACAGAAAGTTTTTTTAACAACATAGTTATTAAGAATATAAGGTTAGACGTCCGAGTGCTTGACACTGCGCCAGTAGTTGCCATCTTAAATGTTAAGGCATTAGCGATAGAAGTGACAGCAGGCCAGCAGGCTGTCAACTATCGGGCTTTGACGTGGCCAATAGCCAATACTTACCTTATATATCGGTCCTTAATTATTTTGGAAGTACCACCATTTGCATTACAATCTTTATTTACTTAGGTTAGATTTTTTATTACTATTATGTATTAAGTATTACAATTATTGATACAGAGACCAATAACACTGAAATATGAAACGTTAACGACTCTAGACAAGGCTGGACTAGAATCGGCATCTCAATCTTGCCGGAATAACGTGCCAAGCCAAGTTGAAATTTTCGATGAACGATTGAAACAACAGCCGCGGAGGTAGACTCTGCTGTACGATGTAAAGACGCCAGCGACCAGACAAAGCACGCATTAGGACGTGTTATGCGATAGAGAGAGATGGTCGGATCCGATGGGTTCCGTCCAGTATAAGTATAAGTATAAAGTACATTTATTTCAGAATTAGGTAACAGAACATACCAGAGGTCTCCGCACTAGGCTACGCATGTATCGCGGGGAACCAGTTACAATTAAATAACAGAACTAGTTACAATTACAAGACTAACATTTGGCAAGAAACTACAAACTAAGGTTAATACTAAGCACAGTGGTCAGACCTGAACTATAGTTTTGTTAGAGAGAGAGAGAGAGAGAGACTTCTGTACGTACTTATTTTGTGGTAGAGGCTCAAATAAAAAAACACAGACAACTTCACGAGTCGACTGTAATGGTCTGACTCGGAAATAGTTTTGTTGTTTGATGATTACTTGGCAAAAATGAACGTATACTTCAAACTACGAAGTCCGTGCAAGTACGCTTTAGGCTTAACGTGCTGCAAAACCGATATCACTGTCCTGTCCCCCTGACATCATTCTCCTGCTCTCCTGACATCATTCTCCTGCTCCCCTGACATCACTGTCCTGTCCCCCTGATATCACTGTCCTGTCCCCATGATATCACTCTCTTGTCACCCTGACACCATTGTCCTCTCCCTGCATCTCATGCGTACCCCGGCTTAAAGTTGCACGCCTATGCCGCATGCCGCAAATCGTTAAAAACTACACAGTCTGAGTGACAGCCTCAAACTTGATAAAGCGGGGCACACGGTTGAACTCAGGCCAAGTTGGCACCGGCTGGATTTATCTGTAACTTGGCGCATTTGGAGTTTCGTGCTATGACATGTCTTTATAAGTATGTCGGTACGAAAATAAAATAATGTTTGGAATAAATGCATTGGGGTGATTTTGAAAATTAGGAATTTCCACTAAACCATACATGATTTTTTAAGTATGCAATGAGTCGAAGCACTATTTGCATGTCTAGTACAGTGTTGGCTGGTTACAGTTAATATTATGTTGCGTTGATTACGTGAAATTTCAAGAACTTGGAATTACTTAAAAATAAAGATGAATGGTCGTCCAGTTTTCCGTACATACTAAAATCTGGTCAAGAATGTAAATTCACGATACAACATCAGACTTGGTTAAAATGCGTTTTAATTTATAGGATGATACTATTTGTATGCGCAAAACCACATTTTGGAGTTGAACATTTCAGAGCAAAATCGAAAAAATCAAAAATCATAAAAATCGGTCCACCCGTTCTCGATGTAACTAAATAACTCTTCCAAAATTATCATGCGCTTTCGAGATAAAAGCAAAAGTCTGCAAAAAGTGACATTTAAATGAAAGTCCTGACGTTAGGCCGTTAGCTTAGCTCACCCCCCAGACCCGGGGATTTTTAGTGCCTTTATCCTGACAGCCTAAGGAGGCCCTATGCCCATTCTTAAAACTACATGAATTATTCGTGACGTTATCCTCAATTTTCTTGCGCTAACATGACAAAACTAAAACTTTAATAACTTATTATGTATATATTTTGTAAGTATTGAACGCTTTAGTTTCAAATAATAGTCATAGATGACTCTGTAAACGGCCGATTGGATTTTGTTTTTACTTTTCGACTCTTTTGTTGTTTCGCGCAGATAAACAGCTATATTATAAAATAAAACACATTTCAACCAAACTTGACGCTTCGACCACTTTAGCGGAAACAACGAAATAAAGATAATGATACAGTTATAGAAACTCCCGGTTCGCGAATTTACAAAACCTATACTGTTTGAGTCACGAGTCAGACCCAAATAGATGAGCTTTTGTTGATGCATAATACTTGACAAAATCTAATCTATTTCAGTAAAATAAAGCACTCAGATAGATTAGTGTTTTGCCTACATATTTCCAATGCATATTTACGGACAAAACCTAGTCGAGTTGAGTTGCGTTACGTCAGTGATGTTTGACTGTAACAGATGAGCTTTTGTTCGTGCATACTGCTTTACAATATCTTATCTATTTCAGTTTCACTGAAATGGATTACATTACGTTAAGGAAATTCTTCTTCTAACTGTAAGACAGTCACACAACTATGACTGTTGCTGTAGTAAAAAAGTTAATTTGATTGTAATATAAAAAAACTGTCGATTCACTGACGTTCTTAATTTATATTTTTAATACCAATTTTTTTGCTCAAAGTTTAGTATGGGCCACCAAAATTAATATTATAAAGCTGTAATATTCACAATAAGTACATTAAATTTGAAAGAATTATGTTTTTTTTTTATTTTGCACATTTTTTAACAGAATTTATCAAGTTTTGAAGAAGAATTGCGACACGAATTTATAAGACTAACAGATATTTTGGAAACTGATAAGTGTGGTCCTTCTGATACTGCATTACTTAAAAAATATATGAAGTCATTACAAAAAATAAAAACATCGTCACAGATAATGACTTTGGTATCTTATTCGAATAGATATAGGAGAGGTAGAAAAATCCGAGTGCAACCTACGTCAGTTGCTAGGAGAAAAGATAGAGGACTACAGGGTAACAGTCGCATTCAATCAGGAAGACCAACAAAACTAGAGAAGAAGAAAGCCAAAAGACCTCACAATATAAGTATTAATATTGAGAAAAACCAAGCAAGTGCAAAAAAACATTAACGTTACTTAAACATTAAGCTGTGTGCGACCAAACCGCGGCTCAAACGACGTTACGCACCGTATACGCAGTGACGTTTTTGACGCGCACTTTTCAAACTGCTGCTTAAAATACTTTTTCTACTCCTGTACTTTTATCTGTCTTTTACTTGGTCACCAACACTAATATAAGAACATACATAATATGAGTTCAGAGAAGTCTATACTCTATTCCCCATAACAGCACTTGTGTCGTTAAAGTCGCAAATGGATACTGAACTTCAACTTAGGTCAAGGATTAAGCGATCAATCAATACTAACTTTACAATAAAAATACACAACTACCTACCAACTTAACAGACAAATTAATTCCTGCGGTTTTTAAGAAAAACAAAAGTTTCCGAACTAAATTCATTGATGCCAACATAAAAAAAATATTTTTAATATCGTCACTGCGTGTCACTATCGAGTATACGTCAAATTAAAAACAAAGTTTACCATAGACGCATACTTATTATATTGTCAGTCATATGTCATATTTGCCTTGTTTACGCGCCATGTTTAATTTTGTATTTTGTATTTTAAAACCTAGTCGTAGAAAAAGTATTCTATGCAACGTTGTATAATTCAGTCAAAAAACACTCATACGCTCTCTATTTGCAATACTCGTCGCCGCGGCGGCTCATATCGCAACTCACGCTATTCGCGTATTTTGACCCTACTTATACAACTGTTGCATAAAATACTAATAATGTTCACGTACTATTATAGTATTTTATGCAACAGTTGTATAAGAAGGCTCAAAAATGCGAATTGCGTGAGTTGCGATACGAGCCGCGAATGCGGCGAGTATCGCAAATAGAGACGCAATGAGCGTTTTTTGACTTAATTATACAACGTCGCATACAATACTTTTTCTATTACTAGGTTTTAAAATATAAAATACATACCCAATTAAACAGCTCCCAAACAAGGCAAATATGACGTATTGACTGACAGTTGTGTCTATGGTAAACTTTTATTTTAATATGAAGTAAACTGGCTAATGAGACGAAGTGACGATAATTAAAATACTTTTTTTATGTTGGCATCAATGAATTTAATTCGGAAAGTTTTGTTTTTCTTAAAAATCGTAGGAATTTAATTGTTTGTTAAGTTGGTCGTTCTGCATTTTTATCGCAAAGTTAGAATTGAGCGCTTAATCCTTGACCTAAGTTTAACCTAGATTTAGAAGTCTGTGGCTGCTAGCAGTATCGTAATGTGACTATAACGACACAAGTGCTGTTATGGGGAATAGAGTATAGACTTTTCTGAACTCATATTATGTATGTTCTTATATTAGTGTTCGTGACCAAGTAAAAGACAGATAACAGTACAGGAGTAGAAAAATGCGTATTTTGAACATCGGTTTGGACGCAGCTTGATAGTATTTAAGATTGTATCTGAGGGTCTAGGATCGACTTGCACAATTTTTCATACTAGCTTGGCCTTTGTATATTTATATTTGAATATAATTACAGATATTTAACAGTATGTTGTTATTTTATTTAGTTAAACACGTCATTTAAAAAAGTTATATATAGTTAAGTAATTGTTTTTAGGGACATTATTTTAATAGTTTTCGTTTTGAATGGAAAAATTGATTGAAATGATTTTGCCGACACACACGGACTGCAACCCAACTGCAACTCCCTACGATTTGTATGGGAACTGCATCACAACTGCACGCCGACGTCGCGTCGGCGTGCAGTTGGGTTGGAGTCCGTCTGTGTCGGCCCTAAGATTTGAGTTGCTATTGGTGGATTCTGCCTTGGCACTAGTTGATTAGCAGCCTAATACCCAAGATAAATTGATACGTATCTATTATTGTGTTCAACGTTTATGACCATTCCCAACTAGCAAAATAGTCATATAAGATCGAGCTTATTCAGCTAATAAGTCGTATAAAAGTCATTTAAACGCGAATTATACAGTATCTGTCGTATAAAGCCAGCTTATGCAGCAATTTAGTTACTCAGCATAATAGTCATATTATGATGCCGAGTACACGTTTATTCGACTTTCTTATATGACTTAAGAGTCATATAACAAATTGCTGAATAAGACACGTTTATAAAACGCTTATATGACTTTTTAACCGAGTAACAGTAACTTATATGGCTGACTTATGACATGTCAGGCAGAGTCGAGTAAAAGTAACGTGGTTGCTATTATATGACTTTTGTGCATGAAGTCATATAATGGCTAATTATAGATCAAGTTATATAAAAGTATCTTATTCAGCATTTTGGTAAAAAGTCATACTATGATGCTGAGTAAACGTTTAAACTCGACGTCTTTTATGACTAAAGAGTCATATAAGATTATGCTGAGTAATCTGCGTATTCTGAACAGCTTGGGCACCAGAAAAAATATGTATTATGTAGACTTTTTATATTTTGGTCCAACACAATAAAATATATGGGTTTAATTATCAACGGCGACGTTGAGTATGAGCATCCAATACATGCCGTCGTTATCACGAAATGAGTCTCACTCCAAGGCCACTGTACAGTAGCATCGCTTCATAATGGATCTTCTTTATTTAAGAAACAATCCACGTCTGCTACAATAACCATACTTCAGGTTATAGCTGTTACTAGAAATAAAATGCAAAATATATGCTGACGTTTTTACATGATGTCTAAGGAACCCTAAATCTACCTTAGGTGTCATGGCGCTTAAACCGCTAAACTTGCTATATAAGAAGCAGTTATATGACATATTAATGGTATAAAAGTCATATAGCCGCTTCCTTTGTAATGATTTAAAATATTTATTTAAATTACATTGTAATAACTGATAATTAAAGTGACGCGTTAAATATTTAAAATTAAACATAGTATACTTTATCAGTAAAGTGGTCTTCGCAATAAATTTCCACCATAAGGTCGAATTTAACAGCATTTATAATACCATTTAACATGGCCATATATTTCTTAGATAAAACTGTCAAAAACATACTCGACGACATTAAGCTGCTTATTGCTGTAGCACGAGCATAAGTGGGCATTTCTCCAGAAATATGTCTGCGACTCATTCATCTGTCTCCATACATTTAGTACGAAAAAGGGCCAGATGAATGAGGTGACCGCAGACATATTTCTGGAGAAATGCCCAAGTAGCAATTATATATCAAATAAGTCGTAAAGTAGTTTCTTCAATGATAATTATATGACCAATAAGCAATTAACTTAACGGTTATATGGCTCTTATACGATTAAAAGTCATATAAAAGCTATATAAGTCGCTATTATAGGTACAGCCAGATAGCTATAAAGTGGTCACGACGATGATTATTATAAGACTAATAAGTGGTGGCGGTTGCAGTTAAATAACTTTTATATGGCTAAAACGCTGAGTAAAATGGGCCCAAATCGCGTTGTATAAACGTAATAATTAATTACGTTTATATGACTAATTTCCGAATCTAAAAGTCTGAATAAGTTACGTTACCGCGACGCTTATATGACGAAATTTTGCTAGTTGGGTTATTTCTGTGCCATACATAGAAAATGTTCTAGATTGGTTGTTTTAGTCATACATAAGTACCTACATCATAAATTTCTTATTATAGTAATATGTTATTTTGCGTACTCACGAGCATAGTAGTAGGTTCCACCTATGTAGGTTCTTAAGTACCTATAGCTACTTAAGAACCTACATAGGTGGAACCTACTTTTAAATTGTACTTATTGTGTTGTGACTCAATTTTATTATTTATTAGAATTAAGGACAATGTCTGTGCCATACCTACAAAAACAAAATAAAGATATTAATATTGTTTACAACGACTTTACAATCCCCTGTGTTAGATGTGTAAGTACCCTTCTATGTATTATTTACTTTTGAAGCCTTGGGAATGCTCATACAATATGTATAAACTCGACTGTACATTGCGTTTCAACTTCATTACCTATGAGTATTTAAGTAATACAAGTACAAAGTAATACATGTCTAGAAATCTGCTGATATATTTCATCGGGAGTTAATAGTAGATTGTGTCACAAGGGAGCAAAATGATATATTTACGGCGAGGGCGTACATTGAATCCTGAACGAAGCGAAGGATTCTACAATAGGGATGATGACTGGGTTAAAAATATCAATGAACAATTTAAAAGTACATGATATTTACTATGTCGTTTTTTTTGTCCGATATTAATTCATTAGATATAAGCCTAAAGTACCTACTTAGTAAGCCAAGCCAAGGCATAGTAATATAATGTATACTTAAAAAAGATTTTCGACATACCTGCTCATAAAGTGACTATAATTTCATTATTCTTATGCGCGCAACGCAGCTTATTACACACACACTTTTTACTTTGATAAATCACAAGATGAATACAAAAACAGAAGTTCTAAAGATATATATTACTTTTTATTCGCAACTGTGTTGCAAAACTGATCATAACGACGACGTTTAAAAACCTGACCATAGCTTCAAAACCTCTGCCTCTTTGGGTATTTTATTGTGCAGGGCATTTCTCCAGAAATATGTCTGCGACTCATTCATCTGTCTCCATACATTTAGTATGAAAAAGGGCCAGATGAATGAGGTGACCGCAGACATATTTCTGGAGAAATGCCCTGCAACATTTCTACAAATGATTAAAATAATAGGCAAAAAATTAATCTGATTTTTGCTTTTAGAATAATGTAAGTAAAATAAAAGAAATGAGTTTTTTCTTCATTTGTTAATTATGTAAATTGCAAACGTACATAAAAATCAAGTATTCACTATCAAATGAAATTAATTGCACAATGTACCTGATAAAAAACCTCAAGTTGACAGATGTCAACTTTGTTTACCAAATTTCTACATCTAAAAAAAACGGAGTATACCAATTGACAAGGATTATTGTCTATTACGGTTGTGAGGAGATTTTAGAAACATCAAGCATAATATACCAAATGCGATTAGTATATTATTTTTGTGTTCAAATTAAAAATCAAGCATTCAGAAAAAATTAATGACTGAATTAGTTTAAGCATTGTCAAGGTATTAGCATGAACGAACGCTCATTTAATAATACACCCCGTAAGTACCTGGAATTTTGGTAAAGTGAAAGATCGCAATAGACTAGCATTTGTTGCCGCAATGCCAGTATAATTTTAGTTAACAAACACTAGTCGATTTCAGTAAATTTCTGTACTATAATAGATTAGGGTTTGGACAAGTTTTTGCCAAACAAAAGCTAATCTAGTTCAGTCCGCACTTTGACTCAAATGGTATAGGTTTTGTAAATTCGCTCCCGGTTCACGGTTAACCACGAAACTGCACCGAGCAGCAGTTACCGCGCAAACTCTGAACGGTTCAACAAACAGACCAATTTTGCACTTAAATACCGCATGAAGAGTTGTAACTTGCGGTTGGAACTTGAATAAGACAAATATGGGTTTAATTTAGCAAGCTTGCGAATCTTGCGCGGTTGGTACTACCGGTCCTATATTAAGATCCTTTTTGCGAGGCACTGAAATTTATATTACCTATTTAATTTAAAAGGTAAATAAAAACCAGTGGCGTGGCGTAAAATATATTTATGGGTAAGCCGGTGCAAATTTGGCGTACATTTACCATAAGAGTTGTAGAATAAGGTGCTCAAATGCCTGATATTAGGAAAGCCGATGGAGATCGAGTTCTTTGGACGCCACGCCACTGATAGAAACATTCCTTTTCTCAAACATGGCATGAAATGTTGACATTACGTGCCTAAAAATAGGCCACAAAGTACCTCGTTTCCTATACAGCTTGACACTTGGCACGGAATGGAATTTCATACTTACATTGCCGGCCTAGGCCGGCAATGTATTTTTTTTTTAATTTCCATTCCACATTTATTTGGGCCCCAGCATCACGGCATTCAGCCATTAAAAAAACAAAAAACGATTTTTGCTATATTTTGCAGTTTTATTTATTTAAAATTGACATGAACATAACAAATAACACATTATAAACAATTTCCAATTATTATAAATTGCAAACTAAACCACAAGAATACACATTTAAAATATTTCATCTAAATATTCGCAGTAAAAAATGTGAACTGAGACAGCTTTTGACCGAACTTGCATTGTCTATGGATATAATGTCACTAATGTCACTTTCTGACAGCCAGTTTGTGTTATAAAATATTAAGTAAGGTTATTATAGTAAGTTTATTTATTTCATTGCATGTTTGAGAAAAGCACTATACATACCTCGGCGGAAAATGGGGTTGCCGGCCTCGTAACTATCTGGCCTCGCTTCGCTCGGCCAGCTATATGTACTCGGCCGGCAATTCCTTACTTCCCGGCCTCTGCAGTAATGTACTATTTTAACTGTCCATCACCTGGTAAGTAAAACTGTAAAATTCATCGTATCGACCCTAACACGTTTACAACTGATCATAGGTGTCCCCCAAAAACTTAAACAATGAATGGCTTACGCTTTTTGCCACCATCTTACTTACCACCTTAATCAAATCATCAGCCAATCATAAAGCAGGTCTATTTATGATGCGCTTTCTGGTTCGTGGTCTCCATTAAAGCAGGCTTCCACCCTATTGGCCTTCGTAAATACGGTACAAAGTAATAGAAAGGCAGAATCTACATGCAACTTACACATGACATCCAACACCACTGAGTCTTCCAGCGTGTACGCAGGGAACCAGGGGTTGGAAACGCGGCAGACCAGCTGTCGCCCGCTGTCTTCTCTCCTTACTCTCCAGGTTAGGACGCTTCTTGTCACTTCGCCATCAACATCCACCTGGTGGAAACGAAAATAAAATCATCAAGCTTTGATCCACACACACTCATACCCATTCTCATACTCATTAAGATGCGTCATTTATTCGCTCTAACTCACCACTAACCAGGTTTAGTTCTATAAGGTATTCAAGGTAAAGAGTATTCACAAGGTTTTTAGAACACATTTACCTAAAGCATTTACAAAGTTCAAGCCTCCACCATTTTTTTCTGTCAACTGTATGTTTATTTGTTACGAAACAATATAGAATTCAACATTATCAGCGGACAGTCGCTAGACATAGACCTACTCTCCTAGATAATAGTGAATGGGGTGACCAAACAGTAATAACTTAATACAGTTTTACTATATTTGAAAGTAGTTAGTAATTAGTTAAATTCCTTACCTCTGTTAACGTGGAGTCAATCTTCTGTGAGTTAATGAACCAATCAATATTAGGAGCAGGTTTGGACCCTCGCGTGGTACATACAAAGGATCGGTCATGACCGGCCCTGCTGATGCCGTTTCCAGTCACTCTGACGAACTGAGGCTTTACTGCAATACAATTTTTTTTGAGAATGGTGGAAACAATTATGTATTAGGGAATGAACGTAAAGCTGCAACTAGCTAAGAGGCACATTAATCGAAAGTATGAAAAATAGCATGCTTAGGAGACTCAAGTTGTTTTAATCATGATTCGATTATTCCTCTAGTAACATAAAGGAAAAAAATGCAGCTGAACACCCATTGCATCGTGACAATAAACTAGAATTACTGAAGACGATTAAAATAGAGATAAAGATTCTGTTAATAGTGATTACGATGATAAGCATGCAAATAAGGAACCGAATTGATGACAGATATGAGTAAAAAAACGCTAAAGTAAAAGTTAATTGGTGAAGACGACACTGCTTATGATGAAAATGGTAATGAAATTAATGACAAGAGTCATACTAATTAGTGTAAATAACGAAATCTTGAGAAAGCGGGTACAACTTACAAAATAACTTAAGCGAAACATCTCTATACACGGCCTTGAGCAGCGGTGGCTCCACTCTACACTGAAACCGCGTGCCAGCCATCTCCCGAGTCAACTCTGGCAACAACAACTGACAGACTGACCCTTCTTTCGTGTAAGCTAGCCGCTCCTCCCCTCGATACCAAGAGACATCCGGTGGCGGTTTACCTGGAGATAAATTTGTAAACTGGACTTCAAAGGCATTTGAATTGTGTAAAAACCCTGAAATGTCACAATTTTGGGACGTAGACAGTGTGAAATTCATAAATGTCATTAATGTCTTGAAATGATTATTACTACCCTTAATACTGATGTAAGTAAAGAGAGAGTACTGTCTGAGGCCTGAGAAGAACCAGGATGATTGGAAATCAAGGACGATTTGCCCGGGAGCGGGACTACTAGAGGTTGCCACAAATAACTTCAAATATTTCCAAATTTCAACCTCGTGAAATAGTTTCCAATTTACTATTTTGGGAACACAAACGATAAAACTACTAAAGTTAAATTTTGATGCAAAATTGTCGAACTTACCACCAGAAGCCTGGCAGGATAAGAGAAGATCCTGTCCTTCTCTGAATGTCCCTGCCACTGTACCAAGAATCTCACGACCCTCAGAATCGTATATTCTGGGAGATTCAGGAGGAACTGCGAAACAAATATGAATATTATAGAAAGCCTGGTCGAAAGAGGGATTGAACATCTCCTTTGCAAACTACAGTAACTTAAAAAGGCCTAACTAGTAAGTAGAAGCAGATCAACTTGATAGTCTGTACAAGAATGAACGGCGGTGGAAAGACATCCCGAACAATCCAAATACGTGGTGGAAGTTCATTCAAGAACTAGATTTCTAAGTAACTAGAAAGCAAATAAAAGGGATCTACCTTCTCTAAGCATTAAACCTAAGACATATAAGCAGAACAGAGATACCGGTATTTTCTCCATATAAAAGTACCGGTATTCCTTCCGTTCTTTGGTTTATTATTTCATTGTTTAATCGGACAATCTAATAAAACGAAATCATTACTTCAATACATGACCATTCCAAGTCCTACATAAAAAACATAAAATAGTTCAAAATATTGGGCTATTTCGGGGTTTTTGCAAAATACCGGTTCCGATTCTTGCATATATGGCTTTACGATACTTTAACTGACTGATTCACCAAATAATCACTAAACAATTATTGCAGAACAAGCATAAGCTTTTGACCAAACAAAACTACTAAGATAACAAATCATTACTTACCAACAACAGTTAAATTGACCCTATAGTTCCTCGTGGGTGAATCCACGTAGTCTATTCGACATCGATAGACACCCTCATCCTGATGAGCCACCTTCTCCACTGCCAGGTGAGCTGATGCAGTGTCAGACTCGTTCAGGACGAAGTGAGTTCGAGCCCCGAACTCGCCGGCGACTGCCCAGTGGACTGGTGGACCGTTTCTGAAGTCCACTCTGAAATCAATGAAAGGTTTCAATTAGGCAATATTGAATGAAATTAAAGAAAACTATATACATATATTTTACAGCAAATAAATAAAGTAGCAACGATATTTATCGGATATTTGACATAGGACAAAGATAGAAATATTCTTTTATTCTTCTTTTACTACGAAGAAGTGTGACTTTCCTCGTTTGGATATACGAATAAAACCGACTAGACCCCATTTGCACTACACGGCTAAACTACGCATAGGGGTCTCTGCCGTTTCGCCAAAATATTTTTGGTCAAATTTTTCGTTTCCCAAATAATAATTTTCTCCGAAACCATATTCTTTTCAGAACTTTCATAAAACAAACCTAACCTAACCTACTGTATTCTAAAAAACCATAACAAAATACACGGAGATTTTTTTTTGGTTTCGGAGGTTTGGGAAATGAAACATTTGACCAAAAATATTTTGGCGAAAAGGCAGGATCGCCTACGCATAGAGGAAAGTGGCTCATCAATTAAAGTCCGTGACTGTACCTACGAATTTGTACGGTATCCTCGGTGGGCGAGTCTGACTCGCACTTGTCCGGTCTTTTTTCTAGATAGATGACAAGTCGTAAAGTTTGCCACAAACCTCTACATGACCACTCTGATAAGGGTAAAACCAACAGAGGAGAAGAAGATTTCAGAAATTGTTCCGTGTATATGTCCAAAAACCTGTTAGGCACCTGTTAGGTAACTTTACCTACAGTACTGAAGGCCTGACCAATTAGCGTTACAGCAACAGTTGCAGCAACGTCCGCGTTCGTTAAAACGCAACCCGAGCGGCCGATTCGTATGCGACTCGCAGGCTACAACTACGTGCCAAAGGCGGCTCGAAAGCTCAAAACACAGTAAACATTATAACAACAGGAGAGCGTTGCTTCACAAAAGGTGTAAAACGTGTACATATTTTGAGCAGTTAAGGGCCGTGACGAAACTGAAAGTTAGTGTCAAATCAATAAGGTGCTTTGGGGTAATTTTGAATGTGAGGTAATTTTGAAAATCAGGAATTTCTAATACACCATGTAAGATTTTTAAGGTATGGTATGTTGAAGCACTATTGGCGTATCTAGTATAGTGTTAACATGTTACAGTAAATATATGTCGCGAGTATTACGAGAAATTTTTAAATTTTGGAATTACCCTATGTTCAAATTTACCCAAATGCCTGTTACATTTTACGTCACACTTGGCCATAAAGTGGCAATAACCGCCTGCTACGTGTGCGAATAATCCCACTTCATGCCCTGGTGGAGACGTACAATGTTGTACTTACCACAGGTGATGATAAGGAAAGCCTCAGAACGTATATTTATCGCCCTTGCCTTCGGCTCGGGCGTCAAATACCTGCGATCTGAGACATTCTTTGTTTTACCGCCCTAGGTAAGTTATGTACTATTCGTGATGCAGTTACAATACAATCATACTTTGATGCACACCAAAAGAAAAAATACAATGCAAACTTATATAAAAACAGTGACAAACAATAGGCGGACTAATCGCTAAAGAGCGATCTCTTCCAGACAACCTGTAAACTTAAAACAATATTTTTTACCGTTGAATTGTACACTTTTTTAAAACGCTTAGAAGTGTTTGTGGTACTATTAAATCATCGGCAATAGAATATTTGGAATATTGGTTATTTGCATCATGTGAGAGCGACAAAAGAAAAAATCGTGTAGGATATTTTTTAATAACCCAGCTGACGGACTAAACATTTTTTAAAAATCGTGTAGAATGATTTTTAATAACCTAACTGACGGACTAAACAGTTTTTTTTAGTCGTCTGGCCTATTGCCATTGACTAACCATCATTTCGTTTTGCCAAGGGATAGCCGAGCCGATGGCAAATCGCTTACTGTTTTAAAGAGATTAGTGCGTCAAGCTATATAACCTCATAGTGACTTCGTAAGTCACACATTTTAAAACAACCCGTACATCCTAAAGGAAGGAAGCAATACAGTGAAAGAATCCGCCCGCCTTCCGTCTTGGACGCCCTCCAGCGCGGCAGTGAATCAAAAGAAAAATATTTGTTTAGAGGGCTAGTGCGGGGCGGATTCAATATCGACATTGATAGTATCGATATATGGTCAACGTCCGTTGGGGTAGACGTGAACTCGAGTGGAGACCATCTCAGCAAATAGTCTAGGAGTGTTATTCGATAGATTTATCGTGATGATCATGATTATCACTATCAGTCTATATTCATCCCACTGCTGGGCTCGTAGATGGCCCTCTACTGATTTTTGCTAATTTTATTTAACAACCTTTTTTAATGCTATCGTGGGAATTACAAGAAGACTTAACAAAAAAAATAAGTAAAGTTTGAAACCAATAAGTCTACACATGTACAGTTAGTGGAGACAAAAAAGGATGAATGACATGGTTTGTAAAAGATCATTTGAGAAACAAAATAAAAGCTTATTTCTAATAGTGATCATTTCGGCAACATCTTGCGCGTCTTTATGTTAATTACCGTAAAATGGGGTGAGTAGGGATTACGAGGGCAGTTGGGTTATGAATGGGGAGAGTAGGGATGACAGAGGGGTGAGGTGGTTTTTTAAGGCTACTGCTATCTAAATAATATATTCTTATTACAAATGGAGCTATATATTCATAATCCAAAAGTGTCGATCCAACAATTTGCCCAACTCACCTTTATGAAATCCCATCTCTACCCAAACTACGAGGGACTACAGGGTGAGGAGGGATTTTGCGTTTATCGTTAAAGTTATGAAATGGAACTACCCAAAATCATAAAAAAACTAAAATACAAACGACCGGAACATGTATTATATATACAATTCAGTTTGCATGTGTAAAAATAAAATGTTATCGAGGTTTTGAATGTCAATTTTGTCCCTACTCACCCCGTTTTACGGTAGCTGTACAATAGCGTCTTAATTAAAAACAACAGAAAATAGTTTAACAAAGAGCTCATATTGTTCACTAAGTCAAGTTTTGTACAGGAACGTTACAAAAATTTTGTTTTTTAATAATTTATCGATACTTTAATCAGTCCATCAATACATTTAGCTCCTCACTAGAGGCCTTAGGAAGCTGTTTTGCCGTAGAGAATCAATAAGCCGCGCTATTTGCTTGAAAGCAAAGATATTAGGAACAGACGAGATATGGAAACCTGTTTTTGCATGCTCTTTGATGTGTATTAAATTATTAAGGCACGTGAAAGCTTCGACCTTCGGCGGGATTGTTATGAAATTCCATATTTAGTGTAAGGACAAGTTCGTTATGAATGGAGTCCTTTAGGAAACCCACCCAGGATGACGTCACAAATAGGAGAATGGTTAAAAAATTGGATGGCTTCATAGTTTGTCATTATAGCTTCGATGGTCGGACCCAAACGTCAGTTTTGTTAGACAGATCAAACTCAAACTCATTTATTTCTGCAAGTAGGCCTCAAGGGCTCTTTTACATGTCTGATTCTTTTCTTTTGACGCTTCGGTAGAAGACCTTCTGGTGAGAAGAAGCGCCTGAAGAAACTTACCAGTTTCTCTTAAAAGAAAAATACATTACAACAATTGTGACATTATTACATAAAATGACATTTATAAAATGCAACAAGCAAATAACTGGGCACAGTTTTTTTCTCCTTTTACCGAGAGACGTATATAGTCTCCGGATCCATTACAACACTTAAAACTACATTTTTACCCGACTGCGGCGAAGCCTAAAGGAGGGTAATGTGTTTGACCTGTATGTATGTATGTATGTCCGTTCCTGTGTCCGCTCGTAACTACTCAACGGCTCAACCGATTTTGATAAATGATACATCATTGGATTCGTCTTGATGGCGCGAGTGTCACTGGGTGAAGTTCGTTAAAATAAACAAAATGGCGGATTTTATGCACTTTTAAAGTGCACCGCGGTCGGGTTTTTTTAGTAAAAATATTTTTAGAGATGTAAAGGGTCTCTTATTTATATGTTTTTATTACGTTAAATAATACAAATTAATAAACAAAGTATGGTACAATATAGTAAAAAGAGGAGAAATCTAGTGCTCCAGGATGGGTATTCCGCAGCCATCTTCGCATCCAAATCTTCCTATCTTTCTTCTCGTTCCCCTGATTCTAATAGAGACCGCTCTGATGATTGATATTTGTATTTTGACTTTGATCCAGTTTATTATTTGCGAGTGTGGCTTGGACCATTTCTCTAGTTGTCAAAAACACGATAAAAAATATAGGAAATAGGCAAACATAGACTAAAATTAATGGAGATGTAAAGAGTCTCCGTTGTCAAAACATTATGTTTTGGAGTTGTAAAGGACCTCTAAACGTCGAAATACAAAATGGGAAACGTATGTTTCACGTCGAGAAATAAACTTCTGTAGGTAGTACTATTATTTATTCTATGACTGTGCTAATGCCTCGGATAACTACTACCTTAAGCACTGGTCCCGCCGCCGGCGAGTAAGCGAGTAAAGTTGGGCGAGTAACAGTTCATTGCGGGCTGACCAGGTACAGTGTGATAAATCGACCTTTCCAGATCCGCAATGTAATGCTACTCGCCCAACTTTACTCGCTTACTCGCCGGCGGTGGGACCAGTGCCTTAGCTGTTTTAATGTGCTATCAACATTATACGATCCCAACCGATAATTCAAACACATCAATGTTAACAACTGCATAATTAGCTAAAACACCGCACAAAATACACTGGCAATGTTCCAATACCAAAGAACGGAGATTTAGACATGCATAAATGTATTTCAAATTAGACAACCCGAGCTACGCTACAAAAAGTGCGCAGCTTATCAATGTCCAGGATTAAATACGCCATTTTGAATTCGAAGACGACAAGTCTAGACTGGATGAAATTGTTTACGTAGCCTGAAGATTTTTTGGCACGGGAAGATATTTGGATGTCATGGCTCTTGGATTCCAAAACTCTAAATACTACTTCTTCAAGTAATTTAATCATTGTAAACGCAACCATAATTTTTAAAGCTTAAGGTTAACTTTTCAAGGGAATTTAAAGAGGAGAAAAGAGGTTTAGAGAGTAATCAATTGAATTCTCTGCGGTCTTTAAAGAAAGCGTTTGTATGGAAATTTTAGTTGAAGGAGTGCAATTGTCTGCGCTCCGTTTTACAGGATTTTGTTTAACTTGACTTATTTTTGTGTTTAAGTCTTGAAAAAACGCCAAAAGTTTTATTGATGCGCGTAGCTTAGGGACGCTAGAATGGCGCAACTACAATTCCACCCTTTCCCCCCTCCCCGTCAATCCCCTAATTAAAGTAAATGAAGATAAAAAGCGTGCAAACGTACATTGTGGAAGACCCGAGGACATAACATTAGCTACACCCTATTAGGACACACTATACACTCGCCCATACACCACTTTTGTCTCACAGTTAGGATAGTCATACAAATACACTCTACACAATCTCTCAGGTTAGGTAAACTACAAATTCTATCTTAGTGTGCCGTGGCCTAGCCACCCACTTAATTATTTCCTATCCTGTTGGAGACCCTGCTTTTTCAAAATTCAAAATTGTTTATTTGCTTCAGTACAGTATACAAAGGTCTTACATAGTCATCATAATTGTAATAGTTCAGTGTACTCTGCCTGCATGCAGGCGTGCAAATATGAGAGCGCGCTAAGTTAAATTATGGTTTACAATACGAGTATAAAGAGTAAAAAAATAAAAGAAAATACAATGTCAAAAAAATTAAATATGGGAAAATACAGTCAATTAAAGAAAACACAAACAAAATAAAAGTAATAAAATGTCAAGGCGTGTGCACAAATAATAATAAAATTAATGACAATTAAATAATGCACGATAATTATAGCATAAATAGATGATAGAAAATAACAAAAAATATATTTAACGATAATTGTGCTCGAGGTATGCCTTTACGCTATAAAAACACTGGTCTAATAGCCAGGTTGTGAGGCTACGTTTAAAAGTGTTCCCCTCGAGCACTTTCAAGTTTTCGGGTAGTCGGTTCTAGATTACAATACACATATTGACAACGTTCCTCCTATACACATCTCTACGACACCGTGGATGATACAAAAGGTTCATTATTTTCGCTCTAGTCTGCCTGCTGATAATTTCTCTACGGGTTTTGAAATATGTGGGATGTAATTTAACAAAAGTACATATTTCTCTTATATACAAGCAAGGCAAAGGAAGTATTTTCAATTTCTTGAATAAGGGAACGCAGCTATCGTCCCACAGTGCTCACAGGACATACAGGCAATCAGTCATAAAAAAAAATTGTGGAAGTTTTTAGGGGAATTATTAAAAAAACCACCACCAATTCCGATCGTACAAACAGCAACACAACACAGTTAACTATACACTTCAAAAATGGGAAATACTGCAAGAAAGAAAATCACACTTGAAGGCGTCGTGTTATGCATGTGTGCGTGTGTTTATGAGTATAAATTGGCTATTATTCAAAAGAGTTTTGAAACAATATTTTTTTCTTTTATGGCTGATCCAACGTCATTAGTGACATTAATGCCATATTATTGAATTCGTGGAAAATAATGAATGAATAATAAATATAAATTACATTATATTGGTGCATCATATCAAAAATATGAAGCACCAATAAAAACATTAGCAATATAATTAGTTTATTTCATCCCAACGTTCGTCTGAAAGCTAAATCATAATTTTGACAAATTCACCTGTCTTGTTGAAATAAAACCTTTATTTACAGTATGGAAAAAAAAAACTTTGCCCAAACAACTATAATGACAAAGCTCAAAGGCACATTACACATACGCAAACGTTATTTGATTTGAAGTTGACATAATACAAATATATATATCTCTTTCAATCGTTATCATTTTCTCTATGCTCTGTCTTTAATGGGCGTAAATAAACGTAGAGGTGGACTGAGAAAATATAATTACGATTTAATTAACCGTGAATGAAACTTTGTACTTATTAAAAAGTTAGGATTTCACTCGGACGGACTCACGCGGCAACATCTCGAACAAAAATCCTTAAATTTGACTTGAATGCAAAAGTGATGATAATGGTGATGATGATCATAAAATAAAGAGTCAAACTAGCTACCGGAGCATGCTATCGCCACCGCCCTTTCGATAGCAAAAACAAAAAAAAGCAACGAAATATTCACAGCACAAAGAATATTAGTTAATATAGTTACCGGAGTATATTGGCTATACAGGCAGGCACGGTTCGCTGGTCAATTACTAAGGCACTGGTGGTACGTCTAAACTTAATAAAACATAGCCATTTTCCATCCCGAATGCAGGCTCACCAATCGCTACCACTGGCTACAGGAAGAATATTGAGGGAGAAAATCCGGGTAACCGACTTTATTTAGAGTAGTAGGGTAATACTCGGGTTTCATATTTGAAAGGGTTTTGGTTCCCTAATTAGTCTATACCTCGCTAGCTAATAACGCTCGAAATATATTTAGTAACCGATCGCTCTCTAGACATTGTGTCACGTAACACGAAAGAGATGTTGACATTTAATGAAAAAAACTTCGTATATGGAATAATATCGGTCCCAATAGTAAGGACTGGTCGAAATATAGTATTTTTGCGTACTATATATTTATTCAACAGTATACAGTACACAAAGTCAAAATATAGTACAATACTATACCGGGTGTGGCCTGTAATACGAGCAAAAAATTTAACCGTAGATTCTATTCCTCAAATAATAAAACTTTTGTTCAACCACTTTTTAAAAATATGTAGTCCTTAGATTGTCTCTTTTTCATACAAAGTAATTAGTATTTTTAATGTACATCAAAATCCGTCTAATTGACATTGCTTGTCAATCTTGTCACCCTACAGACTTAATCAATTTCGCAATACATTGCGCGTTCGGATAAACTTTAAAGTGTGCTAAAAATCAAACCACAAGTTATTTTTAAAAGTCGCTGAATAAAAGTTGTCTAGTTTGAGGAGTAGAACCTACAGTTTAATTTTTTGCTCGTATTACAGGCCACACCCGGTATTTTATAGTACGGTTGGCAACCCTACACAAAACTAGCCCTAGCACAGGTCTTGGTCTTTTTGGGCCACTAATAACTACTATTAACAACGGGATATTTACTCCGTGATGATGGCGCTTGCAGCTTGCAACAGTGCCGAAATATCGGGAACTCACAAAAACAAACATACATGGTAAATATCCCGTTGTTAATAGTAGTTATTATGTGAATGACCATGTTAGCTTAAAATCGTATACTGCACACTATGTCTCTAAACGGTTGTCTGGACAATTAAAACGTAGTGATAGTGAAATACAGGCTGAAATGTTATTCATCGTCCAAATTTTTCCTAGACATTAAAATAGGTATCAATAAAAGATGCCTTTCTGAAGAAAAAAATGTAGGTAAAATTTTCACCATAAAATGTACTGTCTGAAAAAATAATTATAGTAACGTGAGAATTACGCGTATAGACGCTTAAAATGTCCCGGCGAATCAACGCGGGAGCGGGGTAGGCATCGCGGGGAGGGGACCGTTGCCGTCTCCCGCGCACACAGACCACCTCCACTAGACGGAGCATGCCATACGACACGAGCTCACCACGCATATGTGCAATTAAATATCGGTAGATATTACTAGTACAACGCGTGTTTGACATCTTTTTTATCATATTATGTTTTGAGATTGTCGTCGGATTGAACAGAAATATTTATTTCACGTTTGGTGCACACACAAGTCAGAAACATGGTCGCAACTGAAAGAGCGGCTGGTCGCGTAATGTCGTAATGCTATACGATTGACCATATCTGATGTGAGCGCGCGCCGCCCAACATGCTCCGTCTAGTGGAGGTAGTCTGTGCCCGCGCATCACGCAGTACGCTGCCGCGGTATCCACAAACGATGTTTTTTTAGGATATCTTTCAGCTGCTGTTTCTCAATATTTTAGTACTGAAAGATACTGACTGAAAAAACACTTATTTTCTATTTTTCGCTAAAGAATCCACTGTCAAAATTTCAACCTGTATATGCTGTAATACTTGTTGTAAATAAATGAATAAATATTCAAAACAATGTCATATAATAACCGTCCATTTTCCGGTAACCAATAGTAGCAGCGCTGGCCACGGTCCAAAAAACTTGCGCCGCAGCCGCGCCAATCGAGATGATAGCGTTGCTTTTGTCGAAATGAATCCGGATCGTAATTATTGCAGGCTGCATATCGCTTAATTCCGGACATTCGTCTTGCTTATTTTAATTGCTTGTAGTTTGAATTAAGTGCCCAGATTTTGCTTATTGTAGAATTGTAAATATCGACTATATTTAGTGTTGTGATACTTGTCACAACAGTCAAATAGTGAGGTTACTTCGACGAGACTTTACGACGACGAGTTTACTGCTTTGCTTTTGTCGAAATGAATACGGATCGTAATTATTGCAGGCTGCATATCGTTTAATTCCGGACATTCGTTTTGCTTGCTTGTAGTTTGATTTAAGTGCCCATATTTCGCTGATTCAAGAGTTGTCAATATATTGAATAAATTTAGTACTGTACCAACACTTCAACTTGAAGTGTTGGTACAGTATCAACAGTGCGCTTACTTCGATGACATGACAGCATTTTTTTTTTTTTTTAAACCTGACAAACTCACAGCCCATAACCGGGCATGGTGATTGTCGGGCCGGGTGGTTGGCCGTTGCGGTCCCTGGGGTCGAACCAGGTCGCTGGCCAGACACAGCTATTCTTTTGTTGAAATGAATGCGGATCGTAATTATTGCAGGCTGCATGTCGCTTAATGCCGGGCATTCCTTTTGCTTAGTTTAATTGCTTATAGTTTGAATTAAGTGCCATAATTTGCTGATTCTGGAATTGTAAATATCGACTTTAGTATCGTGCCAATACTTCAACAGTGCGCTTACTTTGACGAAATGGTAGCTCTGCTTTTGTCGAAATTAATACGAATCGAAATTATTGCAAGCGTTGGATATCGCTTAACTCCGGGCATTCGTCTTGCTTATTTTAATTGCTTGTAGTTTGCATTAAGTGCCCAAATTTTGGTGAGTCTAGAACTATGAATGGATTGTTCAAGTCCTACATTGTACTCTTCAACAGTGTACATTAACGAAATGATTGCGGCAAAATCACTGTGCTGTTGAAGTTGTTATGTAGTATGTATGTATGTATGTAAACACTTTATTGCACAAAATAAGCAAAGTACAGGGTTACAAAATAAAGGTATATGTACAAAGGCGAACTTATCTCTTTCAGGGATCTCTTCCAGTTAACCTTTGAGCAGTTGAGTGATGAGACAAGAGAGATGGTAGACAAACTGCGAAACATGTACAAGAGATTATAGAGGTATTTATATGTAAATAAATAAAATTAAATAAAAACATAATACATATATAAATAAATAAATACATATATATGAGTTAATACATATACAAATACATAAAAATATACAGAACCTGTAAAAATCATCTAAAAACGTGTCAAGTATTCAGTCAGAGGTCAGAGGGCAACCACAACTGTTTTAATTTCCCCTTAAGCGAAGCTACAGACCGACACTGTCTGAAAGACGGTCCATAATTTTACAGAGTGTACCGTGAAGGATTTGCCGTAAGAGATGAAGATGAAGATGACTATGAAGAGGTATTGAGAGAGACAAAAAAGCACTAGAGCGCAGCCGGTGGCCACTATCATCAGTTGTAGTCATTGTGTTCTTGTGTATAATTTCTCACCTTACAAACAAGTGTGTGATGAGTTCTTTACCTTCAGGTTAATTTAGAGACTTGTTCTATCGAACGGGTTAACATTAACCCTCAACGCCAGTTAGTGCAAGAATCGAACCCGCGCCTGGCAAGCCGCCAGCCTTCCGCGATGTTTCAACGTACGGGATTTATGGGCTTCCCTTCCTTGCGATGTAATTTCAGTTTTTCGACCAGTCTATGAATCTGATTTAAATTCGTATCTTTATGTATTCAAGTTAGTTCCTTGTTGTGCTGTTAATGAGTCACTTTAAAAAAAATATCCGTTCCGTAGCGAAGCGATTAATTTAAAAATTGTTTATTTTTGTTTTATTACTATTTTTAAACTTCCCAAATACTTTTCTGGAAATAGTACATTACTGCAGAGGCCGGGAAGTAAAGGGATGCCGGCCGAGTTCATATAGGTAGCCGCTGGAAATGAAAAAATGTACCTTTTTGGAAAAAGGATATTGAATTAAGAAGTGTTAAATAGAATAAAGAAGAAGACCCTATTAACGCTCGTGAAAATAGCTGAGGCATCATGAAAACATATTACGACACGACCATTTCCTCAAGACTTATAAGATAGTACATTACAGCAGAGGCCGGAAAGTAAGGGGTTGCCGGCCGAATACAGATAGTTTTACAAGGCTGGCAACCCCTTTTCACGCCTGCTTGCTGTGCTTTTCTCAAATATGCAATGAAATAAATTAAAAACACTCCAAAAAAGAAACTTTATTCTAAAAGCAAACTAGACAAAATATAGAATAACAGAATGATACATTTTCAATATCGTTTCTAAAAACGGTTTCACAGATATTGACCGCGAATATTTAGATGAAATATTTTGAATGTATCAGAAACTTATGTATTTCCAAATTACACTATAAAACAATGGTTACTTTATTGTATTGTTTAAAAAATAGGAACAGTTAAACACTATGTTTCAAATTTACAAGCCTGATAGTCAATCTGCCGTGGCTTGGGATTAGTTAATTGGCGCTAAGTCGGATGTTGGACGGGCGCCAGGAGGCTCCCGAAGAATTTGATGCCTGGATTCATTAGGGCGGTAGATTTAGCACGAGTATTGATTGCCGCATTGGACTCAATGGCTCTGAACATACTTGTTCTGTGACTTTTCCCACGTGACTATAGTAGATTGTGTCCAAGAGAGCATAATTGTCGTATAACTAGGGTGGTAATAGAAAGAAAGGCCGAGATCGCAGAAGTTTGCGGCCCGAGCTGCAAGCGAGGGACGTAAATATGCGATCGAGGGCTTTCTTTATTACCTCCCGTGTTGTGTACATCATTTTATGTCTACACTTGGCCAGAAAGCGGCTTATTCCGTACGCGCAGCGTGCGGAAAAAGTCACTTTATGGCCAGGTGTGTCATAAAGGCATAAAAGAGTATTGTTTTTGTCAGAAACTGATTTACATCCAAATTACACTGTAAGTGTAAAACAATGGTTACTTACTTCTATTGTATTGTTTAAAAACAAATAGGAAAAATCAAACACTATGTATCAATTTACAAGCCTGATAGTCAATCTGCCGTGGCTTGGGATTAGTTAATTGGCGCTAAGTCGGATTCTGGCCGGGCGCCAGGAGGCTCCCGAAGAATTTGATGCCTGGATTCATTAGGGCGGTAGATTTAGCACGAGTATTGATTGCCGCATTGGACTAGTCATTGGCTTTGAACAAACTAGATTGTTCCTGGACTTTGTCTACGCGACAGTATTTTGCTTTTTAGTAACCAGCGTTTTACAACTTAAAACGTCATTAATATGAAATATACATCATAGTACTCAAAACTCAAGCATTGTACACGTACATTCCATATCGTCAGCTCTTTATTTACGTAACAAATTTTTTTTCTATTCCATAGACAAGAAAGAACGATTTACTACCGAGTACTATGCCATGACATTACAATTTTTTTTAAGACTCTGTGCCTACTTAAATGCTACCAACAAAATCTTATTTGTTTGTGCGCCCTGTCCATCCACCCGTCTGTCACAAAACTTTATCTTTTGGGCCGTAATTGGTACATATCTGAAAGTTGTAATATTAAAAAAAAATACATTTTTATGGAGTTCTCCGTGGAAAAGGTACAAGCACTGCAAATACAATCCAAAGGTTTCGATAATTCATCTATAGCATCGCTTAATTTGGGACGAGGTAATATTTGTGTAAGATTGTCCCTCCATTGTCTATTCTTATAGTAAAGTTTTGCTGAAATTAAGCTATTTTACTGTTTCAAGTACAATACCATGTATATTTGCTAGAATTATCTGTACACAAACACTTCTAGAAATCTTCATTGTGTAGAGTTTTCAAGTAATACATGCAGTTGTGTAACTTTCTGAAACTAGACATCTTCATCTGATACCAAACTAAAACTATATTCAATATAAATTAGGTTTATCGTTTGATCTTACTCCAGTTCTGGGGTATTGCAAAGTTAAGGCAATCCGAGTTCGGTTGTTCATACAAACGAAAATAGAGGAGAATCGAGTTAACGACATCAACGGTAAAAATTTGTTTTTGCTTTAACGATCATTATTATAATAGCATTTCCCGCGTTATTCCCGTTAATGTCCCAAGGGAAGTCTTTAACGGGATTTAAAGTATCTTATGTTTCAATCCAGGACCACCCTTTACATCTCTATAAATGTAGTTTTAAGTTTCATGTAATGTATTAATGAAATCTTATATTAACGCCATATTGTTGTAATACTTGTTCAATAGTCGAAAAGAGAAACTGGTGAGTTTCTTCCGGCGTTTCTCACCAGAAGGTCATTACCCGAAGCGCCAAAAGAAAAGAAGAGATGAGACATGTAAAAGAGCCCTTGAGGGCCTACTTGCACAAATAAATTATTTTAGTTGCATGCCAAAGTTCATCTCAATCCAACCAGTTGCTACCCCGTTATTTTAGTACCAAACATCCACATAATATCTAATCATCTTCTTCATCTTCACAAACTTTCACATTTATAACACGTTCACGGTCCGTCCGTCCACATATGTAAATTAGGACTGATTCGACCATCAAACCTTTAAGAAAAGAGCGTACTCCCACCTGAATGGCCGGCAACGCACTTGTGACTCTTTTGGTGTTGCAGGTGTCTATGGGCGACGGTGATTGCTTACCATCAGGCGACCCGTCTGCTCGTTTGCCCCCTATTTCATATAAAATAGGACCCTCGTAATATGACACTACTCGTATGGCTGTGGACGGAAAACTTATTCTTCACGAAACTGTCACTCCGTCTACAGGCGGGAACTTCTCGTAGTGCTTATGTCACAGCCAACTGGTTTAATTAGCCATTTGGTTAACTACCTAGGCTCTTCACTAAACGGCGCTATTTAGTTATCTGCCTGGATGAAATTTAGCCAATGCGTCAATGTATCATTTAACGATCTGTCCAATGCTTAGGCCGTTCGTTTAGTAGGGCAACTACGAGAAGATTAGGGTTTTCTTTCTAATCAACTATGACCCGCCAGCGGGTCGACGAAGCCCTGGGTTTTTATTAGGGTTCCGTAGCCAAAATGGCAAAAACGGAACCCTTATAGTTTCGTCATGTCCATCCGTCCGTCTGTCCGTCTGTCCGTATGTCACAGGCATTTTACTCAAAAACTACATGACGGATATTGATGAAATTTGGAATATAGGTGTCTTGTATGAACCGCTACTTAGTTTGGTAGTTAAGCAACTAAAATAAATATTTTTAGGGGGGGCACTCCATACATTTTTTCAGCAAATATCAACGTGTGGTACATAGTTCGACAGCTCTTTAAAAAAACTATAATAATAATCGCTCCGAAAGTTGTGTAAATTGTGTGTCCCCCCCCTCTATCTTCTAAACCGTGTGTCCAAAAAATATAAAAAATATCACGAAGGTAACGCTTAATTAATACTTTCAACGAAAATTATTTTCAACAAGATCGAATTAACCGTTTTTGAGTTATTGCCGATAAACTGCGCTTCTGAACAAAAGGACGTAATTGCTCTTGGCCAGTTATTTTTGCTCTGAGGGACACAAACTGACTAACAAACCTTACCTAAAAAGAAGAATGAAGTAATGAAAATGAAGCTAAGTGAATAAAACGTCATCATTGTAATCAATATTATCCTGGTGGTGTTTTTATACCTGTTATCAACCGTTCCACGGTCCACGCTCTTTAAGCTAATAATAATTAATATTTCCTTAATTTCAGTATCACATAAATGAACATTTCAAAACCCCTAACCATAAATTTCCTGCTTTCATCTGTTTCACATTATATTAGAAAATTACTAAGCCCTCTTTAGAATTTATTTAGTCCATTACCATTTATATGGGCCAGGGCCCGGGACTGGAATTATTTATTATTCCGCTACCTGATTCGAGGTTATATAATATTGGTGGAGATAATATTTTTCAATATTTAATGCTCTTGGCTCAATATTTGCTAAATGTGCTCGATTTACTTTGTTTACAATTCAAATATTGATTATTATTCAAGTTATTCGTGGATAACGCTGTTGACTGTACATCAACCTATACTTTCTTGATGTATTGTAAATTGTAATTATAGTGTATAGTTGTTTTTATCCCTTCAAAATGAATAAAATAAAATATTGCTGATAGAAATATGATATTTATGCATGCACGCTGAAATAAAACTTGAAAAAAATACCAATTGGCTAACAAAAAACGATTATACTTACATTTTAAATTTGCGTTTGTTGAATCAAGTCAGTATTTATTAAGCAATAACTTTTTTTAAGTATAAGTATTTCTTTTCCTTTTACAACCTGTACTGTCCTTTTTATGACTTTAATACAGTGTGAAAAATTAATACAAGGAAACTTGCAAAACTTACAAAGGAATAAAAATATATTAGTTTGCATATAAGGACATTTTCATTTAAAAAAATCCGCTTGCTTTTCGTCCTTTTTACGACATTTAAATGATCCTCTCAGACTTTTAACACTTCTAATTTAACGCGGCAGAAAATAAACTCCCAAAAATATAGTAGACTTATTGAATATTTTTCTAAAGAATTTAAAAAAATGTTGTCCTCACAAAATTTCCATCAGCATTTTATGCCTCATGCAAGTCATATTTCGCTATTTATGCAAAATGAAGATAAAGTATTCAGGAATTTATGGTCACCCCTACATTTGCAGGACTGTCCCGAAATTTATCTCTTTCTTTATGGCAACTGTAAGGAATGCAACTAGAGAGTCCTGTGCTTTAATTATGAGTTTTATTTTTGTGCGGGTAAGGTTCGTTTTCGTTTGTTGTATTATTTTTATGGAGTTGGTATACTGCTCAAGCAGTCAGATAAATTAAATCAAACTGCAGGTATATGTAGCGTGTAATTTTAGGAGTGAGCTCGTCGACTAAAGAGATATTTAGTAGTGCTTTTAGTCACAACATAGTTGGAAATATTCAAGTCCTTTTGAGCTACTGTGTAGTCTTTGTGCAAACCATCATCGTTTACTTATTGCTGTAGGGAACGTGCGCAATGAAGGTGCTGCCACCTGGTGCCGCTAATCCGAAGTTTGTACTCTATCATGCTGGAGCCACAATGCAAAACGCCGCTCGCGTATCGCGATGATAGACGATTAAATTTTAGTGCATGGCTATACAGTAAAAGTGAAATCCGGGCATGTCTAGTCGATAATTAAGATTGTGGTATATAAATTATTGAAATACTAACACTTTTTAAAATTTACAAAAAAATAAATTTATTTAATTAATGATTCTATAACATCCTGTATTATTTGTTTGGAGCAAAAAAAAGAGAAAATATTTGGAGCCTCCCGTATAATAACGTCACTCAACAGTGACAAGTGACATTACTTTCGTTCAATCCATTCGTGCCAGTTCTTGTGAATCGAAATTGTACTAAACCATAGTTAACTGACGAACAGTGTATATGAATAACACGTTTATTTACCAACGAGAGCCTGAACAAAGATTCTGTTTGTTAATCTCTTAAGTGCATGTTAGTTTACCCTGACTTGCTGACTCAGGGAAAAATAGAATACGTGAGAAAAACATAAAACGGAAACCTTGTGTGTGCATAAAATTAACAGGTACAAATAGGCTCATTTCGTAACGGATCAAAACAGCTTCTTTTTAGGGTTCCATACCCAAAGGGCGCAAACGGAACCCTATTACTAAGCATTCGCTGTCCGTCTGTCACAGGGCTGTATCTTTTAAACTGTAATAGGTAAATACTTGAAATTTTCACAGAATATGTATTTTTATTGCTGCTATAGAAGAAACGCACGAATCGGGATGGCAAAAGATGCCATGACACGCTTAAACAACATCTGGAAGAAAAGAGGAATTGGTATCAAAACCAAGATCAGATTGATACGAGCACTAGTGTTCCCTATCTTCCTGTACGGTGTAGAAACGTGGACAATATTGGCCCGAGAAAGACAAAGGATCGATGCATTCGAGATGTGGTGCTGGAGACGAATGCTAAGAATACCTTGGACAGCGAAGCGCACCAATGCATCGATCCTGAACCAACTCCGAATAAAAACTCGCTTGTCCACCATATGCCAACAACGCATTCTTTCATATTTCGGCCACACAATGCGCAGAGGCGACGAAAATTTGGAAAAACTGATTGTGGTTGGGAACACCGAAGGCAAAAGATCGCGCGGTCGTTCACCAACAAGATGGACCGATCAAGTGAAAGACTCGTCGTCCTCCAAATTCTACACGGTTGCAAGAGACGCGCTGGACAGAAACCGGTTGAGGCAGATCATCCGCGCCAGGTGCAACCCTGATGCTGACCACGATCCTCAGACATGAGGGACCGACCCCAGAGAGATAGAAGAAACGTGTTTTTTTGGCTTTTGGTTGCTTGACGCGAATCCGCACTTGGTCGGTTTTTTTTATGAAGTGCCGAAACGCTCAAATAGTTTCATACAAAATACGAACAAGTGACGTAACTGTTAAGAATGGCCAGATACTGTCTCCTTATTTAAATTTTTTTGTCATTTTAAAATCATTAAAAGCAAAAAAAAAAGTGAATCTAGATTTATGTCACACCTGGCCATAAAGTAGTAATAACCGCCCGCTACGTGTGCGGAACATCCCACTTCATGGCCTGGGGGAGACGTAAATTTAATTCATCACACTTGCTCGAAAATGGTGTCATTACACGTAGGTTTTGCGGGCCGCAAATGGCCTATTACGCCCTAGGGCGTAATGGTTTTCTTTTTAAATTTGAAACGCTGGTTCTGTTTTACTCTTATTTGTCATGTTCAAAGGAAACGCCAACTTACTTTTTTAACTTTTATCACTGAAATATTTATTTAAAGTTAACTGTAATTGCAAATACATATAAACACATAATATTTCGGTAACATTAATTAAATGTTTAAATAATGTACTTCTTTATTTTGCAAATATAAAATCAACTTAAATGGCCGTTACCGCTATGGTTTCCGAACGTGACTTGACATTCGCATTGTCTATGGACATTATGTCACAAAAGTCATTGTCTGTTTTAATATTTTCTTTTCATACTGGGTCGAAAAGTAAGGTTATTTTATTAAGATTTCCTCACAAGTATGATGAAAAACATTGTGTGTGCCACGGGCGGTAAAGGAATTACAAACGAGTGTTTGTTATAAGCCCGAGGTGAAACCGAGGGTTTTAATAACACGAGTTTGTTTCCTTACTTACCGCCCTAGATACACAATGTACTAGTACTGACCACGGGCGGTAATAAAGAAAGCCTCAGATCGCATATTTACCGCCCTTGCCTCCGGCACGAATACTGCAGGCGAAGCCACGGGCAAGTTCTAGTACAGTCATAAAGTAAATAAATAAGTGCCAATGATAGATTGCAATGCTTTTTATCCAAATTGCGAATAACGCCTCTCTGAGCAACCTACGTGCAACATTCAATATTACTCGACCAACATAACTTGGGCCCACATGCACATGTGAACTGGCAGATTACACGGGCCAGCGTAAGTTGGTCGTTAATTACTGACGCTTCAATTTACGTCATATTTGCGAGATAAAACTGAAATGTTTTGTTTTAAATCGGCGTCTGAATTTAGCGTAAATTTATTGCGCTTTTTGTTCAATATTGACATGTTTGTGTGCAAAGAGCAAATATAAATAATACAAAATATAAAATAACCGAGCTCAAATATAAATGTGCTATAATAAAAAATACCTATTTCGCTGTAAATTTGACGATAATATTTGAAGAGTTTCCTATATTTTTCCTAGATCCCATCATCAGGCTCCTAGTAGGTCTCATTGCAACTACGAGTAGAGGCCCTTTATAATTTTTCAATAAGTTGCCAGACTCAATCCAAATACTACCAACAGTACAGTACTAAGCAACAAATTTTGTAAGACCATACGCAAAATCCTAAAAAACAAATGTTATTATGATGTAAATGAATATTTAAATGATCCAAAAATTATATGATTCATGCTGCTGACATATACATGAATAAGTGTTTTATAAGTTTTTATTCAAACACTCTTAAACGTTTGTAAGTCTCAAACGGCAAAAAGTGGAGAACTTTTTCCTTGGCTTAGCCTGTAACCTGTTTTGAAACCAGCTTTTAACAAATAAATGATAGACTTTGACTTTCAAACAATAATTTAATTGTTTAATGTATTCATAATAATAAAAAAAAATTATCTTATATTTGAGCCTCACAAATATATTTTATAGTTTTTCAGGGCACTTTTACAAAAATCCTTACGATATTCTCTTCACAGAATGTCCAGGTAATATTTTAAAAACTCCGTAAGCTGTTTCTATATCTCCCGTGTCGATTCAATTAAGAACGTCCAGGAAACCTTGTACCAGCAGTCCCTGTATCATGTTCCTCGGGCGGTTAGCACAGCCACCCGAATAAAAACAGTACCCTAAAAAGCTGCAGTCAAACTGTTGCTCAAAAAACGTTGACGCATCGTAAATGCAGTGACGTGCCTCATACGTCACGTTTTTAATGCATGCTGTGCACACCGCCGCTCAAAACTGTGAAAAGACTCCGTGAGCTGTTTCTAATAATATTTCCAGTGTTGATTCAATTAAGAACTGAAAGGAGAAAAAGATATGTTGAAGAAAGGATATGTTCTACCAGTAGTCTCTGTATCATGTTCCTCGGTCAGTTAGCACTTGAATAATAACTAAATATTTTTACTAAAAAAAACGCGACCGCGGTGCACTTTAAAAGTGCATACAATCCGCCATTTTGTTTATTTTAACGAACTTCATACCCAGTGACACTCGCACCATCAAGACAAATCTAATGATGTATCATTTATCAAAATCGGATGTGCCGTTGAGTAGTTACGAGCGGACACAGGAACGGACATACATACAGGTCAAACACATAACCCTCCTTTGGGCTTCGCCGCAGTCGGGTAAAAAGATATGTTGAAGAAAGGATATGTTGTACCAGTAGTCTCTGTATCATGTTCCTCGGTCAGTTAGCACTTGAATAAAAACAGTAACCAAGCCTTATGACACAGTATAATAGCAGTATTTTTTTCCTACTAATGGCACATGGCACGCTTGAATGTGCGCGTGCTGTGAACGAACGCACTACAAGCAAAGTTTTACGAATGCGTGAGAATGCTCCAGCACGGATCACACGTTCTGCGCATACGGATCGCGCGCTCTTACACGGCCGAAGTTGGACTATTTGTCTGTCTTTATACTTTACTTATGATGCTAGGATTTGTCCAGCGATAGATTAATGATAATACATCCGTCATAGGGGAGACCGGGTATGGGACCGGGTGTCTCACGGGTTGGTTGTCACAGCAGCCATTAAATAATACGAAACGAAGGAATAAGTGCATCGATTGGTGAAGTAGGGAAGGAGGTGAAGCTCTTGCGATCTTTTAACACCGAGCGATGCAATTATTCTTAATTAATCAACCCGTGAGACAAGACAACTATACCCGGTCTCCCCTACTTATCAGAACGTGACGGGCGCTTTGTCCTTTATTAATTTTTAATTTCTCACTTATTTCCCAGACATTGTCATGTTCTTTGAACGCTCATGTATTAAGGTCACTTAAACTGTAAACAATTCAGAGTTGACACTTAAGGTATACATTTTGCTGTATCAGATACGACCTTAGAGTAGGTTACATATGATGGGTACACGTAAAGAGCACGTCTAGTCACGTAAATAACTTTTTGAGTTATAGCGGTTGTAAAGTTAGTCATCGAGAACAATTACTATGGCAACCATCTCTAAAAAGGAAAAAAAATGTATTATCTAAATATAAATTATTGAAATACTAACACTTTTTAAAATTTACAAAAAAATAAATTTATTTAATTAATGATTCTATAACATCCTGTATTATTTGTTTGGAGCAAAAAAAAGAGAAAATATTTGGAGCCTCCCGTATAATAACGTCACTCAACAGTGACAAGTGACATTACTTTCGTTCAATCCATTCGTGCCAGTTCTTGTGAATCGAAATTGTACTAAACCATAGTTAACTGACGAACAGTGTATATGAATAACACGTTTATTTACCAACGAGAGCCTGAACAAAGATTCTGTTTGTTAATCTCTTAAGTGCATGTTAGTTTACCCTGACTTGCTGACTCAGGGAAAAATAGAATACGTGAGAAAAACATAAAACGGAAACCTTGTGTGTGCATAAAATTAACAGGTACAAATAGGCTCATTTCGTAACGGATCAAAACAGCTTCTTTTTAGGGTTCCATACCCAAAGGGCGCAAACGGAACCCTATTACTAAGCATTCGCTGTCCGTCTGTCACAGGGCTGTATCTTTTAAACTGTAATAGGTAAATACTTGAAATTTTCACAGAATATGTATTTTTATTGCTGCTATAGAAGAAACGCACGAATCGGGATGGCAAAAGATGCCATGACACGCTTAAACAACATCTGGAAGAAAAGAGGAATTGGTATCAAAACCAAGATCAGATTGATACGAGCACTAGTGTTCCCTATCTTCCTGTACGGTGTAGAAACGTGGACAATATTGGCCCGAGAAAGACAAAGGATCGATGCATTCGAGATGTGGTGCTGGAGACGAATGCTAAGAATACCTTGGACAGCGAAGCGCACCAATGCATCGATCCTGAACCAACTCCGAATAAAAACTCGCTTGTCCACCATATGCCAACAACGCATTCTTTCATATTTCGGCCACACAATGCGCAGAGGCGACGAAAATTTGGAAAAACTGATTGTGGTTGGGAACACCGAAGGCAAAAGATCGCGCGGTCGTTCACCAACAAGATGGACCGATCAAGTGAAAGACTCGTCGTCCTCCAAATTCTACACGGTTGCAAGAGACGCGCTGGACAGAAACCGGTTGAGGCAGATCATCCGCGCCAGGTGCAACCCTGATGCTGACCACGATCCTCAGACATGAGGGACCGACCCCAGAGAGATAGAAGAAACGTGTTTTTTTGGCTTTTGGTTGCTTGACGCGAATCCGCACTTGGTCGGTTTTTTTTATGAAGTGCCGAAACGCTCAAATAGTTTCATACAAAATACGAACAAGTGACGTAACTGTTAAGAATGGCCAGATACTGTCTCCTTATTTAAATTTTTTTGTCATTTTAAAATCATTAAAAGCAAAAAAAAAAGTGAATCTAGATTTATGTCACACCTGGCCATAAAGTAGTAATAACCGCCCGCTACGTGTGCGGAACATCCCACTTCATGGCCTGGGGGAGACGTAAATTTAATTCATCACACTTGCTCGAAAATGGTGTCATTACACGTAGGTTTTGCGGGCCGCAAATGGCCTATTACGCCCTAGGGCGTAATGGTTTTCTTTTTAAATTTGAAACGCTGGTTCTGTTTTACTCTTATTTGTCATGTTCAAAGGAAACGCCAACTTACTTTTTTAACTTTTATCACTGAAATATTTATTTAAAGTTAACTGTAATTGCAAATACATATAAACACATAATATTTCGGTAACATTAATTAAATGTTTAAATAATGTACTTCTTTATTTTGCAAATATAAAATCAACTTAAATGGCCGTTACCGCTATGGTTTCCGAACGTGACTTGACATTCGCATTGTCTATGGACATTATGTCACAAAAGTCATTGTCTGTTTTAATATTTTCTTTTCATACTGGGTCGAAAAGTAAGGTTATTTTATTAAGATTTCCTCACAAGTATGATGAAAAACATTGTGTGTGCCACGGGCGGTAAAGGAATTACAAACGAGTGTTTGTTATAAGCCCGAGGTGAAACCGAGGGTTTTAATAACATGAGTTTGTTTCCTTACTTACCGCCCTAGATACACAATGTACTAGTACTGACCACGGGCGGTAATAAAGAAAGCCTCAGATCGCATATTTACCGCCCTTGCCTCCGGCACGAATACTGCAGGCGAAGCCACGGGCAAGTTCTAGTACAGTCATAAAGTAAATAAATAAGTGCCAATGATAGATTGCAATGCTTTTTATCCAAATTGCGAATAACGCCTCTCTGAGCAACCTACGTGCAACATTCAATATTACTCGACCAACATAACTTGGGCCCACATGCACATGTGAACTGGCAGATTACACGGGCCAGCGTAAGTTGGTCGTTAATTACTGACGCTTCAATTTACGTCATATTTGCGAGATAAAACTGAAATGTTTTGTTTTAAATCGGCGTCTGAATTTAGCGTAAATTTATTGCGCTTTTTGTTCAATATTGACATGTTTGTGTGCAAAGAGCAAATATAAATAATACAAAATATAAAATAACCGAGCTCAAATATAAATGTGCTATAATAAAAAATACCTATTTCGCTGTAAATTTGACGATAATATTTGAAGAGTTTCCTATATTTTTCCTAGATCCCATCATCAGGCTCCTAGTAGGTCTCATTGCAACTACGAGTAGAGGCCCTTTATAATTTTTCAATAAGTTGCCAGACTCAATCCAAATACTACCAACAGTACAGTACTAAGCAACAAATTTTGTAAGACCATACGCAAAATCCTAAAAAACAAATGTTATTATGATGTAAATGAATATTTAAATGATCCAAAAATTATATGATTCATGCTGCTGACATATACATGAATAAGTGTTTTATAAGTTTTTATTCAAACACTCTTAAACGTTTGTAAGTCTCAAACGGCAAAAAGTGGAGAACTTTTTCCTTGGCTTAGCCTGTAACCTGTTTTGAAACCAGCTTTTAACAAATAAATGATAGACTTTGACTTTCAAACAATAATTTAATTGTTTAATGTATTCATAATAATAAAAAAAAATTATCTTATATTTGAGCCTCACAAATATATTTTATAGTTTTTCAGGGCACTTTTACAAAAATCCTTACGATATTCTCTTCACAGAATGTCCAGGTAATATTTTAAAAACTCCGTAAGCTGTTTCTATATCTCCCGTGTCGATTCAATTAAGAACGTCCAGGAAACCTTGTACCAGCAGTCCCTGTATCATGTTCCTCGGGCGGTTAGCACAGCCACCCGAATAAAAACAGTACCCTAAAAAGCTGCAGTCAAACTGTTGCTCAAAAAACGTTGACGCATCGTAAATGCAGTGACGTGCCTCATACGTCACGTTTTTAATGCATGCTGTGCACACCGCCGCTCAAAACTGTGAAAAGACTCCGTGAGCTGTTTCTAATAATATTTCCAGTGTTGATTCAATTAAGAACTGAAAGGAGAAAAAGATATGTTGAAGAAAGGATATGTTCTACCAGTAGTCTCTGTATCATGTTCCTCGGTCAGTTAGCACTTGAATAATAACTAAATATTTTTACTAAAAAAAACGCGACCGCGGTGCACTTTAAAAGTGCATACAATCCGCCATTTTGTTTATTTTAACGAACTTCATACCCAGTGACACTCGCACCATCAAGACAAATCTAATGATGTATCATTTATCAAAATCGGATGTGCCGTTGAGTAGTTACGAGCGGACACAGGAACGGACATACATACAGGTCAAACACATAACCCTCCTTTGGGCTTCGCCGCAGTCGGGTAAAAAGATATGTTGAAGAAAGGATATGTTGTACCAGTAGTCTCTGTATCATGTTCCTCGGTCAGTTAGCACTTGAATAAAAACAGTAACCAAGCCTTATGACACAGTATAATAGCAGTATTTTTTTCCTACTAATGGCACATGGCACGCTTGAATGTGCGCGTGCTGTGAACGAACGCACTACAAGCAAAGTTTTACGAATGCGTGAGAATGCTCCAGCACGGATCACACGTTCTGCGCATACGGATCGCGCGCTCTTACACGGCCGAAGTTGGACTATTTGTCTGTCTTTATACTTTACTTATGATGCTAGGATTTGTCCAGCGATAGATTAATGATAATACATCCGTCATAGGGGAGACCGGGTATGGGACCGGGTGTCTCACGGGTTGGTTGTCACAGCAGCCATTAAATAATACGAAACGAAGGAATAAGTGCATCGATTGGTGAAGTAGGGAAGGAGGTGAAGCTCTTGCGATCTTTTAACACCGAGCGATGCAATTATTCTTAATTAATCAACCCGTGAGACAAGACAACTATACCCGGTCTCCCCTACTTATCAGAACGTGACGGGCGCTTTGTCCTTTATTAATTTTTAATTTCTCACTTATTTCCCAGACATTGTCATGTTCTTTGAACGCTCATGTATTAAGGTCACTTAAACTGTAAACAATTCAGAGTTGACACTTAAGGTATACATTTTGCTGTATCAGATACGACCTTAGAGTAGGTTACATATGATGGGTACACGTAAAGAGCACGTCTAGTCACGTAAATAACTTTTTGAGTTATAGCGGTTGTAAAGTTAGTCATCGAGAACAATTACTATGGCAACCATCTCTAAAAAGGAAAAAAAATGTATTATCTAAATATAAATTATTGAAATACTAACACTTTTTAAAATTTACAAAAAAATAAATTTATTTAATTAATGATTCTATAACATCCTGTATTATTTGTTTGGAGCAAAAAAAAGAGAAAATATTTGGAGCCTCCCGTATAATAACGTCACTCAACAGTGACAAGTGACATTACTTTCGTTCAATCCATTCGTGCCAGTTCTTGTGAATCGAAATTGTACTAAACCATAGTTAACTGACGAACAGTGTATATGAATAACACGTTTATTTACCAACGAGAGCCTGAACAAAGATTCTGTTTGTTAATCTCTTAAGTGCATGTTAGTTTACCCTGACTTGCTGACTCAGGGAAAAATAGAATACGTGAGAAAAACATAAAACGGAAACCTTGTGTGTGCATAAAATTAACAGGTACAAATAGGCTCATTTCGTAACGGATCAAAACAGCTTCTTTTTAGGGTTCCATACCCAAAGGGCGCAAACGGAACCCTATTACTAAGCATTCGCTGTCCGTCTGTCACAGGGCTGTATCTTTTAAACTGTAATAGGTAAATACTTGAAATTTTCACAGAATATGTATTTTTATTGCTGCTATAGAAGAAACGCACGAATCGGGATGGCAAAAGATGCCATGACACGCTTAAACAACATCTGGAAGAAAAGAGGAATTGGTATCAAAACCAAGATCAGATTGATACGAGCACTAGTGTTCCCTATCTTCCTGTACGGTGTAGAAACGTGGACAATATTGGCCCGAGAAAGACAAAGGATCGATGCATTCGAGATGTGGTGCTGGAGACGAATGCTAAGAATACCTTGGACAGCGAAGCGCACCAATGCATCGATCCTGAACCAACTCCGAATAAAAACTCGCTTGTCCACCATATGCCAACAACGCATTCTTTCATATTTCGGCCACACAATGCGCAGAGGCGACGAAAATTTGGAAAAACTGATTGTGGTTGGGAACACCGAAGGCAAAAGATCGCGCGGTCGTTCACCAACAAGATGGACCGATCAAGTGAAAGACTCGTCGTCCTCCAAATTCTACACGGTTGCAAGAGACGCGCTGGACAGAAACCGGTTGAGGCAGATCATCCGCGCCAGGTGCAACCCTGATGCTGACCACGATCCTCAGACATGAGGGACCGACCCCAGAGAGATAGAAGAAACGTGTTTTTTTGGCTTTTGGTTGCTTGACGCGAATCCGCACTTGGTCGGTTTTTTTTATGAAGTGCCGAAACGCTCAAATAGTTTCATACAAAATACGAACAAGTGACGTAACTGTTAAGAATGGCCAGATACTGTCTCCTTATTTAAATTTTTTTGTCATTTTAAAATCATTAAAAGCAAAAAAAAAAGTGAATCTAGATTTATGTCACACCTGGCCATAAAGTAGTAATAACCGCCCGCTACGTGTGCGGAACATCCCACTTCATGGCCTGGGGGAGACGTAAATTTAATTCATCACACTTGCTCGAAAATGGTGTCATTACACGTAGGTTTTGCGGGCCGCAAATGGCCTATTACGCCCTAGGGCGTAATGGTTTTCTTTTTAAATTTGAAACGCTGGTTCTGTTTTACTCTTATTTGTCATGTTCAAAGGAAACGCCAACTTACTTTTTTAACTTTTATCACTGAAATATTTATTTAAAGTTAACTGTAATTGCAAATACATATAAACACATAATATTTCGGTAACATTAATTAAATGTTTAAATAATGTACTTCTTTATTTTGCAAATATAAAATCAACTTAAATGGCCGTTACCGCTATGGTTTCCGAACGTGACTTGACATTCGCATTGTCTATGGACATTATGTCACAAAAGTCATTGTCTGTTTTAATATTTTCTTTTCATACTGGGTCGAAAAGTAAGGTTATTTTATTAAGATTTCCTCACAAGTATGATGAAAAACATTGTGTGTGCCACGGGCGGTAAAGGAATTACAAACGAGTGTTTGTTATAAGCCCGAGGTGAAACCGAGGGTTTTAATAACATGAGTTTGTTTCCTTACTTACCGCCCTAGATACACAATGTACTAGTACTGACCACGGGCGGTAATAAAGAAAGCCTCAGATCGCATATTTACCGCCCTTGCCTCCGGCACGAATACTGCAGGCGAAGCCACGGGCAAGTTCTAGTACAGTCATAAAGTAAATAAATAAGTGCCAATGATAGATTGCAATGCTTTTTATCCAAATTGCGAATAACGCCTCTCTGAGCAACCTACGTGCAACATTCAATATTACTCGACCAACATAACTTGGGCCCACATGCACATGTGAACTGGCAGATTACACGGGCCAGCGTAAGTTGGTCGTTAATTACTGACGCTTCAATTTACGTCATATTTGCGAGATAAAACTGAAATGTTTTGTTTTAAATCGGCGTCTGAATTTAGCGTAAATTTATTGCGCTTTTTGTTCAATATTGACATGTTTGTGTGCAAAGAGCAAATATAAATAATACAAAATATAAAATAACCGAGCTCAAATATAAATGTGCTATAATAAAAAATACCTATTTCGCTGTAAATTTGACGATAATATTTGAAGAGTTTCCTATATTTTTCCTAGATCCCATCATCAGGCTCCTAGTAGGTCTCATTGCAACTACGAGTAGAGGCCCTTTATAATTTTTCAATAAGTTGCCAGACTCAATCCAAATACTACCAACAGTACAGTACTAAGCAACAAATTTTGTAAGACCATACGCAAAATCCTAAAAAACAAATGTTATTATGATGTAAATGAATATTTAAATGATCCAAAAATTATATGATTCATGCTGCTGACATATACATGAATAAGTGTTTTATAAGTTTTTATTCAAACACTCTTAAACGTTTGTAAGTCTCAAACGGCAAAAAGTGGAGAACTTTTTCCTTGGCTTAGCCTGTAACCTGTTTTGAAACCAGCTTTTAACAAATAAATGATAGACTTTGACTTTCAAACAATAATTTAATTGTTTAATGTATTCATAATAATAAAAAAAAATTATCTTATATTTGAGCCTCACAAATATATTTTATAGTTTTTCAGGGCACTTTTACAAAAATCCTTACGATATTCTCTTCACAGAATGTCCAGGTAATATTTTAAAAACTCCGTAAGCTGTTTCTATATCTCCCGTGTCGATTCAATTAAGAACGTCCAGGAAACCTTGTACCAGCAGTCCCTGTATCATGTTCCTCGGGCGGTTAGCACAGCCACCCGAATAAAAACAGTACCCTAAAAAGCTGCAGTCAAACTGTTGCTCAAAAAACGTTGACGCATCGTAAATGCAGTGACGTGCCTCATACGTCACGTTTTTAATGCATGCTGTGCACACCGCCGCTCAAAACTGTGAAAAGACTCCGTGAGCTGTTTCTAATAATATTTCCAGTGTTGATTCAATTAAGAACTGAAAGGAGAAAAAGATATGTTGAAGAAAGGATATGTTCTACCAGTAGTCTCTGTATCATGTTCCTCGGTCAGTTAGCACTTGAATAATAACTAAATATTTTTACTAAAAAAAACGCGACCGCGGTGCACTTTAAAAGTGCATACAATCCGCCATTTTGTTTATTTTAACGAACTTCATACCCAGTGACACTCGCACCATCAAGACAAATCTAATGATGTATCATTTATCAAAATCGGATGTGCCGTTGAGTAGTTACGAGCGGACACAGGAACGGACATACATACAGGTCAAACACATAACCCTCCTTTGGGCTTCGCCGCAGTCGGGTAAAAAGATATGTTGAAGAAAGGATATGTTGTACCAGTAGTCTCTGTATCATGTTCCTCGGTCAGTTAGCACTTGAATAAAAACAGTAACCAAGCCTTATGACACAGTATAATAGCAGTATTTTTTTCCTACTAATGGCACATGGCACGCTTGAATGTGCGCGTGCTGTGAACGAACGCACTACAAGCAAAGTTTTACGAATGCGTGAGAATGCTCCAGCACGGATCACACGTTCTGCGCATACGGATCGCGCGCTCTTACACGGCCGAAGTTGGACTATTTGTCTGTCTTTATACTTTACTTATGATGCTAGGATTTGTCCAGCGATAGATTAATGATAATACATCCGTCATAGGGGAGACCGGGTATGGGACCGGGTGTCTCACGGGTTGGTTGTCACAGCAGCCATTAAATAATACGAAACGAAGGAATAAGTGCATCGATTGGTGAAGTAGGGAAGGAGGTGAAGCTCTTGCGATCTTTTAACACCGAGCGATGCAATTATTCTTAATTAATCAACCCGTGAGACAAGACAACTATACCCGGTCTCCCCTACTTATCAGAACGTGACGGGCGCTTTGTCCTTTATTAATTTTTAATTTCTCACTTATTTCCCAGACATTGTCATGTTCTTTGAACGCTCATGTATTAAGGTCACTTAAACTGTAAACAATTCAGAGTTGACACTTAAGGTATACATTTTGCTGTATCAGATACGACCTTAGAGTAGGTTACATATGATGGGTACACGTAAAGAGCACGTCTAGTCACGTAAATAACTTTTTGAGTTATAGCGGTTGTAAAGTTAGTCATCGAGAACAATTACTATGGCAACCATCTCTTAAAAAGTAAAAAATATGTATTATTTTAAGATATTCACCTGTAATCAAGCGGTAAGTTACAGTTCATATCGAGCATTTTGAGATTAAAATGTAATTTTCAAAAAAGGTAAATAGACATGTTCTTTCCGTGTACCTTTTGTAATATTATTAAGGATCATAAGGCCTTTAGGATAGCAAGTCCAAAATGGTCCCGAGACAGTGAGGCATAGCGTGTTTTTTCTTGTGTCCTCATATGTAACGATGTTTTATGCGAACAAAATACTTTCTTTCTTTTATGCAAATTTCGGTGTGACACGACATAAGTATAACGAATGAATAGATTTTTTATTTGAAGCCTGACAAACATGCAAGTCTTATTAACTGTTGTAAAAATCGGACCAGGTAGCCCGTGGCCACTGGGGTCGAACCAGGTCGCTGGCCGGACCACTTTGAGAGGGTCGGACTCGGTGGTGGCCGAAACGCCTAGAATCGAACCAGGACGCTAGGCCGGAGCCACCTTGAAGTTCCGCTAACTGCTCAAAGTGACCAGCAGACTAGCGGGAGAATCAATAGGAATAATTTTATACATCGGAATCTACTCGTACTGATCTTACTTGTGTACTGCGCGTAGTAAGCGGGTTGTATTATAAAAATCGCAATACTTTCCTGTACGTGTTGCGACTGTAAAGGCTCAGGACAGGCGACCTGCGAACCTGGCTATCACTGGCAGTACAGTCGGCTACTGTGTTGTTACAATATTGAAATGAAATGTTGTATTAAGAGATTAAAGAAAGCCTTAAAAATTACGAACGGCGTAATTCATAAATCATAATACTGCCGTCCTAATTCAAAAGGACGTTTTATAGGTTTTGAGAAACAAGCAATTTTAGTTGTGGAAATGACATGATTTTGGAGGTGTGATAAATTTTCGTAATGACTTTTAGGAAATTTTTATAAACTATGATTTCTTTTCGGAAATGTCATTATGATGCATTGATATATTTATTATACAAGATTTTTTTTGAGATGCGTCCTTTTGAATCGGGACGGCAGAATAATAATTGGGTACTTGACTGTAACCAGTTTTTTGGCAGGCCTAGACGGAGATGGCGCGATGACTTGGACGCATTCCTTAGCGACTGGCCTGGGGAGGCCTCAAATAGGGAGTTGTGGAAATCAAAGGGAGAGGCCTTTGCCCAGCAGTAGGACACCGCGCAGGCTACATAAAAAAAAACTATAAGATCCTGTTAAAATAAACAAAATAAGGAAATATGTTCAAGTTTTGAATTTGATAACGTGTACCTAACTTTTTTATGAGCCTGCAAAGCTGAGAGGCGGGAAAGTTCATCTTAAAAGTATTAAAATAAAAACTTTTGTTATGAAACCATTTCGGTAAACGCCAGTTTTAACATAGTTGCAGAACAAAGTTCTTAATTTCTCAAAATAAAGTATATATAGTGACGTCACGTTACAATACAGTTTAGTACCTACGAAGCGTTTTTGGCATCTGTTTGGGAAAGTTTAAAAATGGGGTTTTAACATGGGTATCTATATACCTATCGGTGAGTTTTTATGACATTGAAGTAGTTTTTTCACTTATACTTCTAATTGAGAGGTCTTTCTATAACATTTCAAAGAAAAAAGGTCTCAAACAGCCAATTCGTTATTCATTTATGATTAAACGAATTAATCAAGTTTACAAATTAAATTAAAAACTAAATACTAAACTAAAACCCTAAAGTAGAAATAATGTACACCTAAAATAAAAGCCTAAAGTAAAAATTAAAACATATTAAAGTAAAAATTAAAACTTATTCCCGAGTAATGAACTAATCTATGTAAAAGCAGTGTAAACCCCTATATTGGGTAAGTGTTGAACATTTCTTACGCTTTAAATTAAAAGCAGGTAGATTTTAGGGCGTTTCTAACGGCTTTTCCGTTATAGATTTCTTTGTTCCAATTTGCTAGATCACGCTTATTTAATTCTTCCGTAACTTTTATCATGTTACGGTGACAGTCAACGGAGATGAATGTGGAGCAATTTTAATTTACACGGCGGACGTAAATTCCAGGGTGCTACCGTACGGTTAGCGTACTTCTGGCTTCATCACCACCATTCCTGGTACTGCCGGCTGACGTCCATCAGCCCGTTCCATCTCCACGGCGTTCCCGAGATCCAGGGAAGTACTAGCGTGGTGGCAGTAACCATCCTGTGGAACCGAGGAGTGAAATCAGACGGGCCTACACGAACCTAGGTACCCCTAGCGACTTTTTCGCGTGCTCGCGGCGTTCGGGAGTAATAAATCTATATTAACGGATTTTCTTTTGTTTAATTTATTTACTCCCGACCCTAAAACGTAGCAACCTAGGTACCTAAAACTTAAATATGATTTATGATTATAACACACATAGATCGTGCATACAAAAAATTGGGCGAGTAGCATTACATTGCGGATCTGGAAAGGTCAATAGATCACACCTCGTCAGCCCGCAATTCATTGTTTTTCGCCCGATTTTACTCGTTTACTCACCGATGGTAGGACAACTGCCTTACATTGGCATAAAATACAAAGGGTTCCAATATGTATAGCTTGGCAACTTCGTTGGTGACACTCACATGTGTGCTTTTTGTTACGTGCAGCCGTAACTGCTCACACAAGTTACCGCCAACACGAACGGGGGCCTCCGGAGGCTGGTTCCGGTTATCATTTGTGTTGGCGGTAACTTGTTTGAGTAGTTAAGGCTGCACATAACAAAGAGCACACATGCGAGTGTCACCATCGAAGTTGCCAAGCTATAGTAAGGGTTACAAAGGGAACGACATGGGTGTCTCACTATGTCCCGCCACGTGCGTCCTCCTTGCACCGAACTCCGCATTGAGGACTTTTGGCCTCCTTCGTCCTCCGGAGACCTTAATCGGGTATTCAGACCATCCAGACCTAGGGGGCAACCAAGCATAGGTCACCACCTATGCCACGTCTTCCGATTCATGGTGTCTATTCGGGAACCTTTTCGCACCATCGACCATCGGTTCTTCGAGCCATATGCCCAGCCCTGCCATTTTAACGTGCCAACTTTCGCAGCTAACGCCAACAAGTGTGTGTGCTAAGTTATAAATAAATAAAAAATAAAATAATTTATTTCTGCGAGTAGACCCGGCCCTCAGGTCTGGCGGCGCTCAGTGGCATCCGAGATGAAGACAGCCGGGCTATCGTGGCCCGAGGTGAAGCACGCAGCCCGAGATAGGACGCGATGGAGACGCACTGTGGACGCCCTCTGCCCCACCTAGGGGACTCAGGACCTTAAGTCAAGTCAAGTAAGTCAAGACCCGGCCCTCAAGGGCTCTTTTACACGTCTTATATTATTTTCTCTTATTTTCTTTTGGCGCTTCGGGTAATGACCTTCTGGTGAGAAGAAGCGCCGGAAGAAACTCATCAGTTTCTCTTTTTCGCCATTTTACAAGTGTTTCTACAATATGACGTTAATACAAGAAATTTCATTAATACATTGACATTTAACTTAAAACTACATTAATAGAGATTTAAAGGGTCTCTCTATGCGTCCAAACAAGACAAATAAAAAATACAAAATAAATTGATACTAAAATTAATGGAGATGTAAAGAGTCTCCGTTGTCAAAATATTATGTTTTGTTAAAGAGTTGTATCGTAAATAAATTGAATACGAATGATCTAGTATTAATGGCTTAGTGCCAAGACAGTGCACCAAATGTCCTCGCTGCACTGATTGTGCCATTGATAGCCGCTCAATAGTATTAGACTATGGAAACACGATCATACGTGGTGAACGGATTATACATATAGCAATTAGCAAGCAATAAGTAGTTTTGTTACATGCTTTTGGTGTCTCCGGACAAAAGCAATATTGACCATAGCTTTGCAGAAACAGGCCAAAGGCAAGCTTCGTATAACTTGGTTGATAAGTATATTTGCTTTACACAGTTACGCGGAGAGTTTAGTTTTATGCCTACAGTTTTTTCGCAGTGGTCGGTTTCTGCATATCTAACCAAATAAACATGTTTTTTTTTTCATTTTCAATATGCTGACTATCTATCGATTCTATCGAGTCTGTCTTGATTTGTTAGGTGGACTTCCCGAACTCATTGTTTCTTCGAAGTAAATTTTCCGTTCGCATTTTTCCCCGAAAGATTTTTTTACAGTCTTATAGTTCTCTGATCCTTTATTTCACCGCTTTCCTTTTTTTCTATGAGCATATTTTACTATCGTCTTTTTTCACTATATACTTACCGATATCCAGGGGCAGTCACTTTATATTTGTAAAAATAGTTTAGGTACCAATAGGTTAAGGGCCGATACAGACGGACTACAACCCAACTGCATTTTGTATAGAAAACGTGCAGTCGGAGTTCCCATCCATGTTTCGGTTAGAATGCAGTCAGTCTGTAGCGGCTTTAAGGTAGGTTTAATTAATAAGGTCTTTGAGAGCTATACATATCTTATATTACGTTATAATAAGAAGTATAGATTACCGATCGGGGAACAATGCGAACGGAAAGTGTACTTGCTGACTAAAAAACGAAAAGTATATTATGGTGCATAGGGATTTTACCGATCGGGGAAAAATGCGAACGGAAAATTTACTTCGAAGAACTAATGAGTTCGGGAAGGCCACCTAACAAATCTTGCGGCCCAAGCTGCAAGCGAGGCCTCCAGCTCCAGTGTGTTCATCATTTTATGTCTACACTTGGCCAAAAAGAGGCTTTTTCCGTACGCATAGCGTGCGGTAAAAGCCGCTTTTTGGCAAGGTGTGGCATAAAATTATTTTGGTACAGTATACTTATCCGTTTAAAAAAAGGTAAAAAGGATACCTTTTGATTTATAAAATGTCTTCTACCATTGACACCGACCAAAAAAACAGTGACATAGTTAATTCAAAGAGTTCTACGGTCTATGGTACAGTACAGTACGGTACAGTAATTTCTCTTCCCACAAAAGGTACATCGCGTCCGTGTATGACTTAGTGATGTAACGAATATTCGTATTCGCATTCATATTCGCGAATATTCGCAAGATTTTCAATATTCGCATTCGTATTCGCAAAAATCGATGCGAATATATTGCGAATATTTTTGGTGCATTTTAGATCTTAAAATTCATGGAAAAGAAAAAACGGCCAAGTCTGAGTCGGATTTCGAAAATATCAATGAGTAATTAAAAACTCTGTAACTTCCACCGCTTTCAATTTTTCTACCACATGCATAATCATAATCTTTAGCTGACGAATTATTCCAACTTAAACTTCAATTACTTATTTTATTGCAAAACTGAATTAAATTTAAGTTACCTAATTGTAATTGAAAACGAAGTATTGAATTTTCATAGTTATTAATTTTGTTTATTTCTAGTATTATAAAATTTTACAACTAATATTCGTATTCGCATTCGCGAATATCAACGTTGATTATTCGTATTCGCATTCGCATTCGCGAATGTTCACAAACCGATATTCGTTACATCCCTAGTATGACTGTATGTGTGCGCGCCGTGAACGAACCCACTACAAGCAAAGTTTTACGAATGCGTGATTGCTCCAGCACGGATCGCACTGTCTACACTAAAATATGGATGCTCCTAACAAGATTGTGATAGTTATAATCAAGCATCTTCGTTCTATACGAGCCTAACAAGACGTTAGATGCACCAACTAAGATGATATTGTTTGCTTATCATAATTCAATTAACGAGTTCTGATTTGATTCAACAAACATAGATGTATAAGGTTACTAATTAAACATGATCGAATCATACAAAGAAGAAAATAATTATAGAAACAAGGAATATAATTTTTTTAAATTATCAAGAATCTAGATTATTGTTTTAATCACTAATGAACTTGCTGTTTTAATTTATCAGCTTTCGTTGACATGATTAATATCTTGTTTGTTTTATTTAATTTAACCCCAACTAAGAGAAAATCTCTCTTAGTTGGCTCAGATTTTTTTAGAGTGTACGCCAGGATCTTGAATACGTATCGCGCGTTCCTAAACGGCCGAAGTTTGACTACTTGTCTGTCTAAGGGTCGATTCAACCAAACTCGTATTAATACGCGAGTAACTATACCAGGAAAATGTCTATTCCACAATTTTAATCCCGAATAATCCAGTACACGTTTTACCACGCAATCTAAAGTATAGCTATACTTGGAATTACTAAACGCAGATAATTGAATGAATCATGAACGAATGATGAACGACTGTAATACCCGGCAAAAGAATAACGTCTCGCTACAGGACGACGTTAAAGCTGAAATCCTGTCAACTCAATTTTGTAGCATTAAACATTTGAAATCAGACACTGACTGATGTCAAAACAAATCAAACATGTTCGATTTTAGCAAGAAGAGCCAAGCTTGCCTCCTTGCTTAGCCGAAATCTTCTTGGAAAATCTTGCTCGTCGTAGTGGTCGAACATGTCCAATCGTTCTTTAATCCACCGCGGCCTCCTCAATTGCACATCATCGTCGCTATCTACCATATTTCGTAAACGCTGCATTTTATTTATCAAGTCGACAATTTCGAGTTAACGCCCAATACAACCAACCACAACACAAGTGACAGTGACATACAGATAAAGGCAAGATGAGACGCCATTTTGGAATAGTGCTCGAATAAGCCGTAAACCGTGTAAATCGGCGGTATAAAAGCTGTACTCGAATAAACTCATTATTCTTGAATTATTATTTGGTAAAACGTAAAATTGATTTACTCGCGATTAACTATCGATTTATTCAAAGAATAAAATTTACTCTCGTTTGGTCGAATCGACCCTAAGTCTGTCTTTATACTTTGATAATGACGATAAACTAAAAATACAACATCATCGCACCCTCCACACGAGAAAGGGTTAATCTTGACACAATACACTATTCATCTCTGCCACCACTTGGCAGATATTAATTAAACAGTTTAAGCACAAAACTGTGACACCCGATCCATGCCGATGACGCCCGATGACATCCGAGCGTTGATTGATTATGTGTATCGTGTGTTCGATGGGGATGGATCGGTGTGTCTTAAACTACTTCGGCGTCAATCTTGTCCCTAATAAGAATTTTACCGCACTTGCAAGGAAAGGTACCCAACTGTCCGACTCCGATTTGATTCATTTTGAATATTTTGATATATGTTATAGAGTAGTCTAAAATAGCAGACAAGTATTTTTTTTTAGCTGTCCAAGTTCAACTTTTTGGGAGATAATGTCCTTCAAAGTACTGAAAAGTGACTAAACCCTCCAACTTCTACAGAAAAAAAAATTCAAGCAAGTTTCTAGTTCATTACTGGTTTCATTATATGTTGGAGAACATGAAAAAAGAATAGACACGTGTTTTGTCATTTCACCTCAAACTCATATTTTCCGAAAAAAAACACCCTCTAAGGGCTCAAACTTTGAAGGGTGTTTTTTGTCACTTTTCAGTACTTTAAAGGATAATATCTCCTAAAAAGAACTTGGACAGCTAAAAAAAATACGTGTTTGCTATTTTAGACTACTCTATAACATATATCAAAATGAATCAAATCGGAGTCGGATAGTTGGGTACCCTTCCTTGTTAGTAGGTAATAGAGTGGAACCTCGATAAGTCGGAATTCAAAGGAAACGCTAAAAAATCGAGCTAACGAGGTTTCGACTTATCTATCTATGAACTACAGATGTTTTCATGGGCCCATGTTTGACTTGTAGAGGTTAAGGCTTGTGTACTTTTTGACTTCAAGTTACAGATATAAAATACACTCACGGACAATGAATTCGGGTCATTTTCTATGAACAATTATATAGAAAATGACCCGAATTTATTGTCCGTGGGTGTAGATAAGAAATCGAGTAATAGGGGTAATATTCATTATAGACCAGACACTTATGACCAACCTGCCATATTTTTTCTTCGAGTTACAGAGGTATTCACAAACTTCGAGATACATGCAGAAGTGATAAAACAAAAGAACAATTCCTTCGAGATATAGCGGTAAAGTCCATCTATTTCAAGTTATGGAGGTTTTGGTGCTTGAAAGGAAGAGAACGGGATTTTATTTCGTGTATATTGTATAATAGATGCTCATATAGTATAAGCCTACAGGAGTCAAATTATAAGGCCGAGGTTGACGGCGTGATTATGAATTAGGCTACGGAATGGAGAACTATTTAGTGACGTGTAAGTAATTGCATGCGATACAAATCGTGTGTCATTATGCTTATTGTGCTCTAATTGACGTCTGTGTTACACTTGATTTCAATGTTTATTTAAGAAAATCATTGGTTTTTATTCATATTCTCCACAGAGTTATTACAATAAAAAAACCGGCAAGTGCGAGTCGGACTCGCGCACGAAGGGTTCCGTACCATTATCTATACTAAAATTTCTATTAATTCTCGAAAGGAGGCTTTTGCTCGTAAATCTTCGAAAGGCGCTAGATGTAAATACAATAAATTGAAAAAATATTATTTAACATGTATTTTATTCTGTTTTTAGTATTTGTTGTTATAGCGGCAACAGAAATACATCATCTGTGAAAATTTCAACTGTCTCATCACGGTTGTTGAGATATAGCCTGGTGACAGACGGATGGACATCGAAAACTCAGTAATAGGGTTCCGTTTTTACCCTTTGGGTACGGAACCCTAAAAATGTCCCTTTGATTTTACAGAACTTTTAAAATTGCATATTTTGGCTGAAAACTAGAAAAAACTGGAGACTACTTGGATATTTCCTTTCAAAGGTAGCTACAAAATAAAAGATGGATAAATAACGAACTTTGAAAGAAAATATAGTATCCTGAATAGAAATAACATTAAATTTGTTTGCCGAAAATGATAAAAAGCAAATATCGACTTATTTAAGGAAAGAGCGAATGCAACGCATATATAACTGCAATCATTATCATAATCTTTATAAGAAAGGCAAAATCACGATTAAGACGTTTCTCAAAGACCATTCTACAAAGCAACGTATGCAAAGCAAGTAAGATAAATAGAACAATAAAGGGTCTTGACAGGCGGGCAGACAGACAGACGGACGGACGGACGGACAGCAAAGTAATCCTATAAAGGTTCCGCTTTTTTCCTTTTTAGGTTGGTACGGTAGACTAAGAAATGAGTGGCCTACGTAAATATTGGCATCTTATCGCCATCCTTGTACTATAGAATGCCTCAGCCTAGTTTGGTCAAAAAAAAAATAATAATTATTATGGCTTCAACTCTCGATGATCAGCTGCGCAACTAACTATACTTGAATGAATTGAATTTTCGTGTACATATGGGCACCTGTCGCCATACTTGAACCATAGAATCATGGGTATGACTCTCGAAACCATCTTACAAATAGTTGTGGAACAGGCGTGTATATAGCCATCCTGTCGACACCATAGCATTATGGCCACCATCCCTCAAAGACCATATTACAAAGAAACGCAAGTATTTTGTAGGAAGCAAAAGCTGTGGGTCTTATTGTATAAGGGCATCCTATCGCCATCCTTGAACCACAGCATCGTAGCCACCGGCCAAAGGCTCAAATAATCATTTTACAGACTGGCAAAAACAAGAAACTCATTCATGGGAAATTGTGTTAAATTCTATAATAAAATTCCAAAAACAATTACAGAGCCCACAGACTCTAAATTTAGGTCTGTTGTAAAAGAAAAACTAATTGGTCGGGCATATAGTCATTAAGTTATTATATAAGTTCATATTGTACCTAATTGTTTTGAAAAAAAATAGGCAAGTAGGGTCAATGGTTCTCATAGTCAATGAACAGTGCGGTCCACTTAAATGGAGCCTAGGTAGGATAGTTAAGTTGCGTACTGGTAGTGACAATACCGTTACCGTTCGCACAGCAACCGGGGAATATAAACGCCCAGTTGTAAAACTGTGCCCACTAACTACCCTTTCGTAACTAAGTTGTAACTCGTTAATTTGCCTAGGCTAAACCTCAAATTTCGAGTTCTTGTTGAAGTTTAATCTATGCAGCAAGTTTAGTATTCAGAGTTTTTTGTCGTAAACCATATAGTGAGTCTATCGTTTTTGAAAATACTTTGCATTTTGGTGGGCCGAATGTTCTGTTTTCGCGTTAGTATCATTTAATTTTAGTCTGGCAACATTTCAGCCATGACAGTTGCCTTCTCGAATTTCTTTCGCCGAGGTTCTTAGCCGGTTCTTCTCAGGGCAGAGGTTCGGGGAAGGATTGAAGAAGAAAAATATTTAGAACTTACGTATAGATGGGCATTCTGTCGCCATCTTTGAACCACAGCATCATGGCCACGTCTCTGGAAGGCGCGGCCAGGTTACAGGGCAGTCTGGTCACGGCACCCGGGGCTGACCACACTTGGATGATACCTAGAATTAAAAAAATATGTGAGATTTTGTGTGTAGACTAGAAAAATTAATGGAGATGTAGGACCTCCGTTGTCAAAATATTATGTTTTGGAGGTGTAGAAGATCTCCAGGATTTGCTACCAGACATTTCATGTAATCGAGCATCTGTTAGGTTTCATTCATAATTATTCTGAACAATATATGGTATCTGTAAACTAATTATTACGTGGTAGACTATTCAGACGAGTAGAACATTAATATGTCAAAACAATACTTATTCCTGCAGTAACTGTTAAATTAAAGAACGCTTGGCCAATAAATATTCCTATTTACACGATTACATTGTTTTGCGCCTTCCAACACTCATATTTTTTTATATATTAAACCGTCAATAACTGCCAAACGAATAAAATAACGCTATCAAAAAACCAATAAATCACAAAATGCTGATATCAAACATTTTCATTTCATTTTAACTATCGAATCAATCGACAAATAAGAATCGACGCAACGAAATTGACAATAAAAAATTAGACGCGAGTTTTCAATTTTGGTCGCCATTATTTTGGCCCTTTGTCTTATTTTGCCTTTTGACTTTGAACTTTATTGTAAGAGTAGTATAGTCGTTCTTAGCTTGAACGTTAATCAAAATTAAAGATTTTTTATAAAGATGTTACAGAATTTACCCTTGGACACCAGGGGATAATCAAAGGGCGATAAAGACGTCAGTCAGTCGTCGTAAATAGTCGTAATCCATCGTAATGACGTGCACGCTTCGAAAAATATAGATTTCTTATCACAATAACATGCCGATAATAAGTTTCGAGAATTATTATAGGCGACAAATGGTCTAGCCATGTACACATTAGACTGATCGTTCATCCATGTGTACTGAAATTCACATTGCATGGTGACTTAGAGACCAGACGATCAGAAATTAAACGAATTGAGTTAATGGTATTATGCATGTTGATATTTCAAAATCTGTTAAATGTGTTCGAACTGTTATATCACATGCGGGAGCGTGTCAAGCCAAGTTATATTTAACTGGAAATATATTATTGATTATTTAGAATTTGAAGTGTGGAAAAACTACAATATTTTATTACGATTATTAACGCAAATAAAAGATACGTCGTATAATTAAATGTTACGTATTGCAATCACGGATGGGTTTTCGGTTTGCCGAGACAACATGCTAACGAATATTAGAAATATGTTGTATTTACAAAAAATCCAAAAGCCAAAAGCCTTATTGAGCTTACTATGGGACTAGTTCGATTTGTGTAAGATTGTCCCCTAATATTTATTTATTATTTATTTTAAAAGGGTGGCATTTTTACCTAGAGTATTTTACTTTCTTTTTAATGTCCTACTTCGTGTATCATTTTGGAACGTCACGGATTGTCCGCTCATTATGTTACAGACACTTTTATATCAACAAACATAATTACCTACGTAAACTTTTGTCGGTAAGTACCGGTTGTAGAGTCTGTGCGGAAAGAGAATAGGATTTAGATTTGGGGGCGCTGTAATGCTTTTCTACCGTATTTGAAAAAAAAAATGCCATACTGGTTAGGTTAGTTCCATTTTTCGCCACGCCTATTCTCTTTCCGCACAGACTCTATCACAGCACTATTTATGAGTTGTAAAAAACAGGCAACATATGAAATGTCATGATAGTCTAAGGAATAAAAAAAAATAGTACACATAATAATATAATTGGATATTGTTATGATATGTATTGTATTGCATTGTTTAAACGAAACAAACCTATTTGTTTGTTGTCCTAACATCAAAGGCCCGGAGTGAGAATTGAGTTAGGGCTGGCTCAAAGGGCCTCGTGTCATTAAAGCGTCATTTTGGACACAACCGAATATCTTACATACCTACAGCCAAATATGTATGTACACTCTATAAAATCTGAGCCTACTAAGAGAGATTTTCTCTTAGTTGGCGTTAAATTAAATAAAACAAACAAGATAATAAACATGTTAACGAAAGCTGATTAATTAAAACAGCAAGTTCATTAGTGATTAAAACGATAATCTAGAATCTTGATAATTTTTAACACATACATTCCTTGTTTCTATCATTATTTTCTTCTTTGTATGATTCGATCATGTTTAATTAGTTACCTTATACATCTATGTTTGTTGAACCAAATCAGAACTCGTTAATTGATAAGCATTCAATATATCATCTTAGTTGGTACATCTAACGTCTTGTTAGGCTCGTATGGAATTATGATGCTTGTATATAACTATAACGATCTTGTTAAGAGCAACCCATTTTTTTAGAGTGTATGTAAACACCTTATTGCACATACAATCATACAGAAATTATTTCAAAGATTAATGATTATGTACAAAGGCGAACTTATCCCTGTAAGGGATCTGTAACATGCATCTTACATACAAGGGTGCTCAGTACTTTTAAAGGTTGGCTAACTTTTAAAAGTACTGAGCACCCTTGTATTTTGCATGCAAAAGTCGCACATTTGCTCATGGTCTTCCGTTTTTCCAAAAAAAAAATTAAAATCATGCAAAGAAGCTTTAGTTTTAGTTGTTGTTGAATTACATTTACACAAATAAAATTTGCACCAGCTCGCTCGGAATGAGAGTCGGTTTTTTGGATTTGTTAGGTGGACTTCCCGAACTCATTGTTTCTTCGAAGTAAATTTTCCGTTCGCATTTTTCCCCGAAAGATTTTTTTACAGTCTTATAGTTCTCTGATCCTTTATTTCACCGCTTTCCTTTTTTTCTATGAGCATATTTTACTATCGTCTTTTTTCACTATATACTTACCGATATCCAGGGGCAGTCACTTTATATTTGTAAAAATAGTTTAGGTACCAATAGGTTAAGGGCCGATACAGACGGACTACAACCCAACTGCATTTTGTATAGAAAACGTGCAGTCGGAGTTCCCATACATGTTTCGGTTAGAATGCAGTCAGTCTGTAGCGGCTTTAAGGTAGGTTTAATTAATAAGGTCTTTGAGAGCTATACATATCTTATATTACGTTATAATAAGAAGTATAGATTACCGATCGGGGAACAATGCGAACGGAAAGTGTACTTGCTGACTAAAAAACGAAAAGTATATTATGGTGCATAGGGATTTTACCGATCGGGGAAAAATGCGAACGGAAAATTTACTTCGAAGAACTAATGAGTTCGGGAAGGCCACCTAACAAATCGTTTTTTGGTATGGTTTTTTATCTAAAATATACTTGGAAATTTCCTTTATTCATACATAAAAATATCATAAAATTTTGCGTGTTTGTATATTTTTATTATTAGAAAATAATATTTCATTACAATATACAATCTACTGGATGCGATCTTTTCATTGTAGACTCACCACCAGGCATGATCGGAGCCAAGAGCTTGCCCATTTATATAAAAAGATTTCCACGGAACTACGACGCTAAAACCTCAAAAATGTGACGCCACGTTGGATATCATGAGTCAATTTCTTTGTCCACGTGACTTCAAATTTTCACGAGTTTTCAATGGCTTTTTCAGAGGGCCTTTTGTTTTTGAGATGTTTTCCTATGTTGGATTACAATCGGTTGACGGGAATATAAATTTTCCTAACGGAACTAATGTGAGTTCTATAAAATAAAAGATTTTTATTCTTCTATTTAGGCATAATAAAATGTTCCTATGAATGTCAAAATGTACCACCATGCATATCAGTGGCGTGGCGTAAGCCGGCATCCTTGGGCAAGCCAGTGCAGATTTGGCGTACATTTTCCTTAAGAGCTGTAGAATAAGGTGGTCAAATGACTGATATTAGGCAAGCCGGTAGGAATCGAGTTCTTTGGACGCCACGCCACTGATGCAAACATATATGGGTATTTACCTGTGGTTCCGCCCGCGTTACTCCCGTTAATGTACCAACGGAAGTCTTTACCGGGATATAATAGTACATTGTGTATCAAGGGCGGTAAGTAAGGAATTACAAACGAGTGTTTGTTACAAGGCCGAGGCGAAGCCGAGGGCTTTAATAACACGAGTTTGTAATTCCTTTACCGCCCGTGGCACACACAATGTTTTTCATCACACTTGTGAGGAAATCTGATTAAAATAACCTTACTTTACCTAAATAAAATTGTAAAACTGACAGTGACATTAGTGACATATATCAAGACGACAAGTCACGTTCAGAAACCATAGCGGTAAAGACTTAAAATGGTTGATTTTATATTTGCAAAATACTGAAATACACTATTTAAACATTTAATTAATGTTACAGGAATATGTGTTTACATGTATTTGCAATGTCAAATCTCTTTAAATAAATATTTCAGTAATAAAAGTTAAAAAAGTAAGTTGGCGTTTCCTTTGAAAATGACAAATAAGAGTAAAACAGAACCAGCGTTACAAATTTAAAAAGAAAACCATTACGCCCTAGGGCATAATAGGTCATTTACGGCCCGCAAAACCTACGTGTAATGACACCATTTTCGAGCAAGTGTGATGAAAAGTATATTTCAATCCGGGAACGGGTCTACTTGCATGCCAAATTTCATCTCAATCCATCCAGTTGCTACCCCGTTATTTGGTAACAAACATCCAAACGTCCAAACATCTCCAGAAACTTTCACATTTATAGTTAGATAATATTGGCATAAAATATTCTGAAAGTGAGAGATCGTATAACGTGATCGCATTTAGCGGGTTCTAGGTATAGTAAAGCGTCCAACAGCTAAACTATGACGTCACGCAGAACCTAGCCTTCCTAATACATGGGAGCCTCGCGAGCACATGTTAGGTACGAGCCAGTGACAGATGAAGTGCAATAAGACGAGTTTCCCGCTCGCCATTAGTGGCCTTAACGCAAATTGGAGACGGTTGTTAGCGCGGCCCAAGTCTTAAGAGGCCGAAACCGGCTACAGTCCAAATGTTTTCTGTAATGGTTCGTACTCTGCCGTCCCGTTCATATCGGTAAATCTGGGGGCACGGCGTGCCCCCGCCAAGTCGAGCAAAACAAAGGCACGGCTGTACCATCCTTTTCTCGAAGCCATTCGGGCCATTTTCAACCTCCTGTAATTTTGTGCTGGCTAAAGCTAGAACCCTGAATTTTCAGAGATATATAGGGCACAATAAGGCTTAAGTAAATTCTCAATAACATTTAATTTGAATATGTAGTTTAAGAACTATTGTACGTCAAAGTTTTGTCACTGACTCACTGACTGACTGACTGATAATCATCATAATTCTAAGGCACTTCTAGCAGACTCACAAGCTCCAAATTTTGAACATAGCTAGTTTTTAGCCTACCAAGTTCTACAAAATCTAAAAATATTGCAATTTCAGTCACAACCGCGGAGGAACATTTAATACTTCTGAAATAAAGAATCCTCCCTCCACGGGTAAATAATAGGCAAGTCGGTGGGAATCGAGTTCTGTGGACACCCCTCCGGTACTGACTTGGTTTAACATTACATCTCAAAACTTTTTTGTTGTAAAAGAATTGCGTTGCGAGACTTGCATCCTTTTACATGTAATGTTTTTGATCGGTATTATATAACACGAAAGCAAGAGCGACAGCACGATACGAACTTCGAATGAAGATATTTGAAGTATAAGCCCTTATCTGTCAAAAGACATCATCGTCGAGTTTGAGTTAAATACAAAAAGGCTTATGGTCTGGTCAAATTATGGTTGTTAGCGCGGCTCAAGTGTAAGGAGTTATTTATTTTGTCCTGATTAGAAGTCTTCGTTATCATCTTCAAGTTTCGGTGTTACATTAATGGCAACTTTAAACTCGCTTAAGTTTAGTATGCGTAACTATAAGGTAAATAAAAAATACGATGTTAAAAAGTACAAAAACAAAAGAGCGTATCTTCATAGCAATTACGTCCTATTGTTGAGAAGCGCAGTTTATCAGCAATAACTCAAAAACGGTTAATCCAATCTTGTAGAAAATAATTTTCGTTGAAAGTATTATTGAATTTTACCTTCTTGATTTTTTTCATATTTTTTGGACATACGGTTTAAAAGATAGAGGGGGGGGGGGGACAATTTTTGCAACTTTCGGAGCAATTATTTCCGAAAGTATTCACATAATCAAAAATATTACTTAAGAACCATAAAGTGACTTTAAAAGACCAGAAAAAATTCATCTTCTGTTATACATATGTTTGGAGTACCCCCCTAGAAATATTTATTTTTGATATTTAACTACAAAACTAAGTAGCGGCTTATACAACACACCCACATTTCATCAATATACGTGATGTAGTTTTTGAGTAAAGTCCGTATGTCACAGGTGACATACGGACGGACGGACGGACGGACGGGCATGACGAAACTATAAGGGTTCCGTTTTTGCCATTTTGGCTACGGAACCCTAAAAACCACGTGACTCGGGTCGTTCAGCCAGGGGTATTGTGCCACAGATACAAAACGTTACCTTGATTGGCTGAACGACCCGAGTCACGTGGTTTTTTGGTTACCTTTTTTTAAATACCTAAAAGTACAGACTATACGTGGTGACTGCTTAACATAAGGCAGGTCGTACGCTTGTTTGTCACGTCCAACCAGGTTCCTTCGAGTTTCAGTCCCAAGACCCACCCATGCGTAACGAGCTCTGTTATTTCCTTTATTTCCATGCTTCTTTTTCTCCTTTGAAGGTTTCTCTCTTCATAATGGCCGTAATCGTCATTTCAACCGTTGTGACCTTTTAGAAGAGTAAACTGGGTTCGAAAGTTTGTAAGGAGATTCATTTTGGGCACACGACACATAAAAATTTAATTGTTAATTCGGATCCTCTCCGTCCTACAGCCAACACTAGTGGATGTTGATTAAAAACACCAATTGGGTACTTGACTGTTACTGAAATTTGTAAAAAATATATAAGATCCTATTAAAATAAGCATAATAAGGAAATATTTTCAAGTTTTGAGTTTGATATCTAACGTGTAACTTTTTTTATGAGCCTCCAAAGTTGGGTGGGAAAGTCCATTTTAAAAGTATAAAAATATTAAAAACTATTAATACCATTAAATAACTCATAAAATTTATAGTAACTTTTGTTACGCAATCGTTACGATAAACGCAAGTTTTAACATAGTTGCAGAACAAAGTTATTGATTTCCCCAAACAACGTAAGAGTAGTGACGTCACTGTATAACGGGCTTCAGTATGGAGCGTTTCGGCACTTATTTGGGAAAGTCTAAAAATGTGATTTTAACATTGTAGTATCTCGGTGAGTTTTTATGATATTGAAGTGGTTTTTTCACTAATATTTCTATTATTGAGAGGTGTTTCTATAACATATCACAGAAAAAAGTTGTCAAGTAGCCAATTGACCGTAGACATGAAGAAACCGACTTATGCTGAAAACTGTTGGCATAAAACTAAACTTTCTTCTTAACTGTGTAAAGTATATAATCCAAGTATACGAAACTGGCCTCTGGTCTGTTTCTGCAAAACTGTAGTCAATTCTGGGATTCCGTTAAGCGTTTCGCTACCGCCTCTGACTTGAGTTCCCCCATAAGCTAATACAACAAGCGCTCCGCGTCTGATGTACGGCAGCCCATGCGTGATGAAGGTTCATACAATTATTTAGAATTGCCACCATTTATCCGCCGATGCATTGTACATGGCTGCTTTTCCAAACCGAGCTCTATTTCTATACACTTGAGACCCTTTATCAATTAAAGCGCGAGAAACTCGAGAGATTAGCTTTTCGAATTTGCGCCTTGTGTCGAAGAATATAAGGGCGTCAATAAATTAGCTATAGAAAGCGATGAATGTAATAATATAATGAGTTGTACGCGTATGGATTGTACTCGTATGTACCTAATGCTTCAGCGAAAGGTATAAAGATGGAATTGTAATAGCTAGACTGATGAAAAGGTAAGGGTATCGTCATAATTGCTTGTTATGGGAGTCACGCATACTCATAATAGAATATCCATGTCGACTACTTCGCATTTTTAGGGTTCCGTACCAAAATGGTAAAAAAGGAACCCTTATGGTGCGACTCTGTCTGTCTGTCTGTCTGTCTGTCTGTCCGTCTGTCACAGCAAGATATCTCAGGATCTACTGATGCTATCGACTTGAAATTTGGAATAGTGTTAAAAACTGCTAATCCGAGCCTATGGGACAGCAAAAAAATCTTATACCTTTTTTACTTTTTTTTTTAAAGGGGACCGAAATGGGATGTCGTAAATCAAAAGTTGAGCTAATATATCGAGTGGGGTATCAAATGAAAGGGCTTATTATGTAGATTTCAAAACCGTTTTAATTTTTTTTTCTTAGACATGTAGTTTTTGATTGAAGACAAAAAAGGTTAAAAAAAAATACCATTCCCCCCCTATTATCTCCGAAGATACTAAACAGAAAAATCTGTTATAATTACCGATTATTAATATTATCCTAAATATTACAGGAAAAATAAAACGGTTTTCCTAACTTGCAGCGTTTTTTAGAAATTCGCAAAAATCGTAAGACAACCTTATTTGCTCCTACTAAACTAACCGCGGCATATGTCGATGTATGGGGACAACAGTTTTACAATAGCAAAGTTAAGTTTGTCCCACCATACAGTTTTTCTTGAATTATTCACGTATCTATTGAAAAGTTTGTACGGAACCCTCGGTGCGCGAGTCCGACTCGCACTTGACCGGTTTTTTATCTTTGAATATGGAAATTATTTGTACATTGGGGCTATTTTTATGTAGATCTCCATCGCTTACTTGAAGTTTGCGGCAAAAAAGACAAATATCTTAACTAAGAATATAAACGAAGCTATTAAACAACCTTACGATTTGATTCATTGTGCACAAAACTTGGTTAGATTTTAACCCTTAACCGTCTACGAGCCGTCTCTCAGAGCTCTTCAAATGTAAAATTGATAATATATAAACGTGTGCATATCGTACCACCTTCTGACTCCATGTACCTTGACTTCGGCTCCGGCGTCAAATACCTGCGATCTGAGGCTTTCTTTATTACCGCCTGAGATAAGTACTAGTACATTGTGTATCAAGGGCGGTAAGTAAGGAATTACAAACGAGTGTTTGTTACAAGGCCGAGGCGAAGCCGAGGGCTTTAATAACACGAGTTTGTAATTCCTTTACCGCCCGTGGCACACAATGTTTTTCATCACACTTGTGAGGAAATATGATTAAAATAACCTTACTTAACCTAAATAAAATTGTAAAACTGACAGTGACATTATCCATAGACAATGCGAATTCACGTCACGTTCGGAAACCATAGCGGTAAAGACTTAAAATGGTTGATTTTATTTTTGCAAAATACTGAAATGCACTATTTAAACATTTAATTAATGTTACAGAAATATGTGTTTACATGTATTTGCAATAACAGTTCTCTTTAAATAAATATTTCAGTAATAAAAGTTAAAAAAGTACGTTGGCGTTTCCTTTGAACATGACAAATAAGAGTAAAACAGAACCAGCGTTTCAAATTTAAAAAGAAAACCATTACGCCACCATTTTCGAGCAAGTGTGATGAAAAAAATTTTACATCTCCCCAGGCCATGAAGTGGGATTTTCGCATGCGTAGCAGGAGGTTATAGCCACTCTATGGCTGTGTGTGACGTATTAGTACATTACACAACTAGGGTGGTAGGTAATACAAAGAAAGGCCGAGATCACAGATGTTTGCGGCCCGAGCTGCAAGTTAGGGACGTAAATATGCGATCGAGGGCTTTCTTTATTACCTCCCGTGTTGTGTACATCATTTTATGTCTACGCTGCGCAGCGTGCGGAAAAAGCCACTTTATGGCCAGGTGTGGCATAATAGTATATTACATAACTAGGGTGGTAATACAAAGAAAGGCCGAGATCGCAGAAGTTTGCGGCCCGAGCTGCAAGCGAGGGACGTAAATATGCGATCGAGGGCTTTCTTTATTACCTCCCGTGTTGTGTACATCATTTTATGTCTACACTTGGCCAGAAAGCGGCTTTTTCCGTGCGCGCAGCGTGCGGAAAAAGTTACTTTATGGCCAGGTGTGGCATAAATTAAATTAACAACTTGTATCATTATGTAAAAGCACAATTTAAATATTCGATAACGCCCGAGCTCTACAACGTTGTTTACAATTTAATAATTAGTGAGATGACACAAAGCTAAAATTAGGGGACCGAAGTTATTGGGCTACAGCTGATTTAACATTAAAACGATCGGTTGGCATCTCAACCAAAGCAAATATTACGTGCGACGCAATTTACGCTTCGACGGAATGGACGGTGTTGTGTAACGTTAGTCATGCTGAAGTTTAATTCAGAATTTTGACCTCAACTTCATCACTAATATATTCGTGTAGATCTAGTGAAAAGGGGTAAAAATAATCGTAGTAACAACAGTTCACGCCCACAGAAATATATCGAGATATAAGGAAGTCGTTTGTCGATTTGGAACCAATCGCGTAAGATTTTGCGTTTGACGTTTGACGTCAAGAGTCTAATTTAGTGAGGGAAAAAATGAATTTTCCATTTCATTTGGTCGAATTTGAACAATTAATTTCATTATTATTAGATTTTATTAATAGATAAGATAAAGATAAAAGATCATTTCTTTTTTCATCTAGTTTATCTGTCTTCTACAGGATACATTTTGGAGAGTGTACACGAGCAGGCGTGGGAAGCGACTTCATCCTTCCGTTGTGGATAATCCATTTATTCGCACGAAGCTATTTGCTTCATCGTTTTTAATGCGTATTGACAAGGAATGGAATTCGCTCCCAGCGTCAGTATTTCCTGTAAAATACAACTTAGGACTCTTCAAGACATGCGCAAAAAGGCATTTACTGAACCGGCGAGGTACATCTTCGGCCTCGTAGTCGCTTACCATCAGGCGCTAGGTCAATCGCAGGTCAGTAAAATAATTAAAAAAATCGTAATTGGAGGTAATTCTGCTGTAGTTTGTCCGAAATGTTTTGACCCCATTTTAAATGTTATTCACGGATTAAATTCTGTGGGTGAAAAGGGGTACAAGTCACATTTAACTTAGGAGTAAAAGAGCTTAAGTCATACTACAGAGTTGTTACCTCTTGGTCCTGGTATACTCGTAAATTGGACTCGTATCTCTTTTCACTATACTCACAGAATTATATTAGTTACCAGATTGACGGTGAAATTCTGAAATAGCCAACCGGACATGCGAAATGTAAGGAATGCGCAGTTGCCGATCATTCGTTTGTCAAAGTTCGGCTGTGGGATGAAACGCGGGGCAGTTTTTGACGTATTCTGCTGATAATATAACGTTTTTGGTAGAAAACAATTGTTTTTAATGTACGATTCAAGTTAAAACTACAGTTCAATCAAAACCACAATTTATTTATCAAAAGTAACAGCGAATTCTCACCACCACGAAACGAAACCAGCACGAATTACCAACCACGTTCGTTTCCACAAATGTTCAGCCACAAATGCCAAAATCAACAAAAGCTGGGAACCCGTGCCGACTAGGCTTCAAAGTTTGTATGGAGATTTGCTTTCTGTGACACCCTACTTTCCATAATTCTCTAGCTATGCCCGGAGTATCTCTACATGATCAAATCAGGAAATCCATAAAAAAATTGATGTGCATTATTTTACCTATTATTTACACTGCACACTCACTTTCTTAACAGGAATAGTACATTGTGTATCAAGGGCGGTAAGTAAGGAATTACAAACGAGTGTTTGTTACAAGGCCGAGGCAAAGCCGAGGGCTTTAATAACACTCGTTTGTAATTCCTTTACCGCCCGTGGCACACACAATGTTTTTCATCACACTTGTGAGGAAATCTGATTAAAATAACCTTGCTTAACCTAAATAAAATTGTAAAACTGACAGTGACATTATCCATAGACAATGCGAATGTCAACTCACGTTCGGAAACCATAGCCGTAAAAACTTAAAATGTGTGTTTTTATTTTTGCAAAATACTGAAATGCACTATTTAAACATTTAATTAATGTTACAGAAATATGTGTTTACATGTATTTGCAATAACAGTTCGCTTTAAATAAATATTTCAGTAATAAAAGTTAAAAAAGTACGTTGGCGTTTCCTTTGAACATGACAAATAAGAGTAAAACAGAACCAGCGTTTCAAATTTAAAAAGAAAACCATTACGCCCTGGGGCGTAATAGGTCATTTACGGCCCGCAAAACCTACGTGTAATGACACCATTTTCGAGCAAGTGTGATGAAAAAATCTTTTATGTGCAAAGATAAGCTTACTACAAATAAATGTATACAGATTTTATTACAAATACAAATTATCGAGATTGGCGAAGGTAGCTGAGTGATTCAGACATGCGCGCTACAAGCAGAGGTTATGGGTTCGAATCCTGGCTCGTACCAATGAGTGCTTAGGAACGTATGTACGAAATATTATTAGATATTTACCATTAGCTTTTCGCTGAAGGAAAAACATCGTCAGGAAACCTGCATACATCCGCGAAGAAATTCAAAGATGTGCGTGAAGTCTCCAAACCACAGTGGGCTGGCGTGGGGACTACAGCCCATTAACTCTCGTCTATGAGACTTTTGCCCAGCAGTGGGAGTTCATGATGTGAAATTAGTGTAGGTACCTACTCGTATTGTGTAAAATACCAATCATATGACACACCACACATATCACTTAAAACGGAGATGAACCGCAAGCAATTAAATCTTAATCAACACCATCAGTTAAGGAATGTGGAGTCGTCGGGGATGAAAAATGCGCCATTAATCTTAAATCCACCAAGTGCTTGATTAACGCAATCATCTTCTCGTATATCAACGATAACGAAGCTGGTTAGAACGAGTGACTACACTTATGCGAAAGAATAATACGGAACTCTAAAAACTATTTTTGAAACAACCTTTTTATTGTCGATTGTACTTTTTTAGGGTTCCGTACTCAAAGGGTGTAAACGGGACTCTATTGCTAAGACTCCACTGTCTGTCTGTCCAACTATCTGTCTGTCACAGTGCTGTATCCTTTGAGTCGTAATAGGTGGAGATTTGAAATGTTCAACGAATATCGATCTCTATTGCTGCTATTACAACAAGTAATACACGCAAAAAAAAACTTTTATTTCTGCAAGTAGGCCCTAAAGGGCTCTTTTACATGTCTGATTCTATTTTTATATTTTGGCACTTCGGGTAATGACCTTCTGGTGAGAAGAAGCGCCGGAAGAAACTCACCAGTTTCTCTTTTGATATACTTATTTGTTGAAGTGTTACAACAATATCACATTAACACATTAGATTTCTTTGATATATTACATCTAACTTAAAACTACATTTTTAGAGTTAAAAGGTCTCTAGGCGTCGAAACAAGGCATTAAAATAATAGACAGTAAATAGATACAAAACAAAGTTAAACAAAATAAAAAGGGGTTCCTGTTGAGACCTGTTTTTTTTTTGGCGCCGTTTTACTCGTCGGTGGTACGGAACTCAATATATTCTAACAAGTATTATTTTGCTGCATTACTTAACCCAAAGAGCATTACACTAAATTCGTAAGCATAAAATTGCTACCTACATTTCAAACGTTTGATGTTCTCATAAAACCATATACTCGTAACTTAGGAAGTGTTCAGCCAGACGCTTAGTACATATCAAAGCGTTTAAAATACACCCCCGGTTCATAAAGTGCATAAATTGCACGATGAAACAAATATTTACACCGCACGACAAACGGAGGGCTATTACCGAAGCTATGAAATTACACCGATACTCGAAACCCGCTCTAATAACGGTTATTTTAGTTTCAGACCGGATGATTGCCGCTAATTAGTTGAAAAACATGCGAAAGTTAGGTTCAACAACAATTGAAACAAAGCAACATGAAAACCTCGGGTCGGCACAATGTTAAACTGTTTTATAGACTTTCTAGATAGGCTTCTAAGATAAATTAAGAAAAGTTTTAGGTGGCTCCTTGAAATTTATATCAGGATTAGGGTAGGTACGCAGTACCGGTACCATTCTGGAGAACCGGGACGTCCGGGTATTTTCGGGAAGGGTTTTCAAAGACTGTCAATACTTCAGTCCGATGAGTTTCAGTTAGTTTTATAATAAAGACAACTACACATTGCATTAAAAACACATATATTCATATATTTTAATGAATAATCACAATTTTAAGAACCAATGGTGCAGGCGGGGTGAGTCGCAGCCGATCGCCATTACCACGGTCGCCACCCGTGTTTGGTTTAAATTTAACTACGCGCTTGTTCGTTTCGAATTATATCGCCATTTTTCTCACTAATAATTGAATTACGATAGAGAGAACTCAATAAAGTATACCAGAAAACATAAATTAAATGAAAAATGCTGCTTAAATTCGTTTCCCAAAAGTCCCGAAAGTACCGGGACATTTCTTTTCACGTCAAGTTCTTTGCTCGGTTCAAAATCTCGGCAATTCCCGGTACTTTTTCCCGGGAACAAACGAAAATCAGCATGGAAACAATATCCCAAAATTAATATCTTGGAATGTATTTCTGTTTTATACAAACAGTAGATAACGTTTATTACTTAATTAGTAAAGGTAATAAGACAAACAAAAGAAAAGAATTACACTGTGAACTAAAACCTAAATATACCTGTATTTCTTCGACAAATTGCAAATAGAGATAGCAGTATAAAAGATTAATTTAGTAAGTAAGAAGTAGTTTATGTGTTGTTTGTTTTTGTGTATTTAATGATTATCCAATAAGTACTTAAAAGTACAAAAATAAATATTCATAAGAACGGGATAAAAAATTGAAAACAATCAAAAATTAGATTTCATTTTATGATTTTAAAAACCTAGAGAAGTCGAGGCATAATCTTAAACTTATAGTAAAGTTATTTTATATTTAAAGCATGAGAAATTAGCTAATAAATAAATACTAGTAAAAAAATTGCAATAGCATCACTGTTCTAACCCTTTATGGTGCTCTCACATTGGTTGTTATAAATGTTATACATATAACGTTATAAAACACGATAACATTCACTAAAATTTCGTAAAACTCATAGTAATTAGGTATAACATGTTCGATAACAAATGTTTTATAAAGTTATATAACATTTATAGCAGCCAATGTGGGAGCACCATAATGCAACCGAAACTTGATAATGCGAACTTGGACAATGGACTATTAATTTACTGTAAATAAAATTCAAATTTAACTGTAATTAACTCTCACGATCGTTTCAGCCCGGGTGTAGGGGGCTAAATAACTAAATCCATCAGTTACTTTTCTATGCTGTCATACTTCATTTTATCAATACAATCATTTCTATCTATAAAAAAATTGATCGTTCATCGAATCCATCACAACCACTAAAATCACCCGTAAAACCTCGCCGTTTCGTTTTCAATTTATTTGATCCCAAACTTTTAGTCTCATACCTACACTTTTAATTTTGACCTTTTGTTTCCTTTTGTATTTCAGTAAACGATTCCTGGATTACAAACGCAGGTTGTATGTAAATTCGTGTGAGGATTTTCTGTACACAATTTAGGCTCCTTTGAACGGGACAGTAGTTAGTCGAGCTATTAAGTTTGTAAGTTTCAGGAATAATTCATTTTAGGTATGTTTTTTTTAATGGACGTGACATTAAATTTATTCAATAAACAATATACAATTTGGTTGAAATTAAATATACTAAAAACTAAAATTAAATGAGCTAAAATATCATGGGGAACTATTTTATGTTTAGAATTAGGTTAGGTTTATTACTAGTATAGTTTAAATTGCTTTTTTTGTGCACATAACAAAAGTTTATATGTAGTGATTACGGCATTTTAATATTAAAAAAACCGGATAAGTGCGAGTTAGACTCGCGCGGAGAGGGTTCCGTTCCGTACGTTCAAAACAACTATAATTTATTTCTTATTGAAAATTACATTATGTTTTAGAGATAAAAAGTAAAATAAGTTGAAAAAAAGACCATCGAATTAAAAATAAATGATGACATAATGAACCATAGTAAAAAATAACAATCAAATTTCAGTTCGAAAAATAACTTATATCTAATTAAAATATATAGATCTAGGCCATTCAAGGTACTTACCTAGTACAATGTCAAAATTCAAAACAACCAATTTAATATGTGAAATACTTTTACAATGCAATGTCAGGAGGATAAAAATGGAATATTTAATAAAAAAATGACAACACAATAAAAAAAAATATTAAAAATTAAAAGTACCAAAAATACAAACACACAAGAAAACGTCCCGGCGGTTCTCGAACCGCAAATTATCCGGGATGACGGTAAGCGCCCCGACGGGATGTCGTTGACCGTGGAGGATGGGCCGGGCCTTGGTGTGGGATGCCACCTGTGCGGATACGTTCGCGGCATCCTACCTACCGGCGACCCACAAAACAGCCGGTGCGGCGGCAGACGCCCGGGAGCGATTAAAAATCACAAAATACAGTTGTCTCGGCGCCCAATATGAGTTTGTGGCATTTGGCGTCGAGACACTTGGTCCGTGGGGTCAGAGTGCGCGTGGTCTGCACAGGGCGCTTAGTAAACGCCTGAGGGAGGCAACGGGGGACCCTCATGCGGGCAGCTTTCTCGCGCAAAGACTCGCCATAGCGATACAGCGCGGGAATGCTGCCTGCGTGATGGGCACTACTCTGCCGAGGAGGCTAAATCTTAGTTTGTAATGTTTTCTTTTATTTTTATTGTAGGATTTAGTTTATTAATTTTAGTTTTAATTTTAAATTTACTTCCTTAAATTATGTACATATATTTGTTTTTCTATGATTGATAAATTAAACAGACTGCTTACTCAAAAGAAAATAAAACATCTTAAAATACCTATCCTAAACAATTATGATGACAAGTATTTTAGTCTATAAGATAATTCGTGTACCAACGACGTGATTTTTGCAACCTAATATCACCTGAATATGCTTACCGCGTTTATGCAAATAAAATTCACATTCTCAATAAAGTTACTTCCATGCATATGCTTCCAGTAATAAAAGTAGGTATACGATTTATGAATGCAGTAAATTCTCTTAAACGTAACGATCAGATCAAACACCAATAAAACACTTAGCTTGATATATTAGGTAAGATAACCAGGTTTGGCTAACCAGAAGTCGTTTAGATAGCACAATGTTCCGTCTAATGCTGTTGGAACAATGTTATTTTAAATGATTAGATAGGATAAATATGTTTCGAAGTATCGAGAATGAACCGATTTATTATATAATGTAATTAAACTACGTATATTTCTATAAATAAAGAATAGAGGACAATCTTACACACATCGAACTAGTCCCATAGTAAGCTCAATAAGGCTTGTGTTATGGATACTGGACAACGATATATTTAATAAATACAAATACTTAATACATAGAAAACATCCAAGACTCAGAGACAAATATCGCCACACAAATAATATTATGCTCTTACTGGGATTCGAACCCAGGACCGTCAGCTTCGTAGGCAGAATCACTAACCACTAGGCTAAAGCGGTCGTCAAAATAAGCCGCACATTTTGTAATATTATAACTGTCCTTCATGTGTTACCTTTTTCTGTTTTTTTACTTCATATCACAATGAAAGGCTTTAAGTTAAGGTGATTCGAGTCATTCAGTTTTCCTTAGGGCCGATACAGACGGACTGCAACCCGACTGCAACTCTATACGATTTGTATGGGAACTGCATCACAACTGCGCAGTCGGCGTGCAGTTGTGATGCAGTTCCCATACAAATCGTAGGGAGTTGCAGTTGGGTTGCAGTCCGTCTGTATCGGCCCTTACAAACATGAAGAGCTTTGCTTCCACGGGATCATTTTTATTTTTTATATCGGGGGACAATCTTACACAAACCGGCTAGTCCCAAACTAAGTAATGCTATGCTATTAATATTGCAGTCAAAGCCGGCTTTGACTACTTCTATCTTGCAGGCCTCGGCCGGCAACGTTGTATGAAATTCCATAAAAAGCCTCTCGTCTAGCCGCACCGGAAACGAGGTACTTTACGGCCTATTATAAAGCACGTAATGACAATATTTCATTGCATGTTTGAGGAAACATATTTTAGAAAATTCGTCAACTAACTATAGCGGTGTAAAGGAAGCTTCAATAGCGTAGTCACACTGAGCCGAGTTGAGCCCAAGCTTCCCGGCAAATGAAATAACGGTAGAATGAAAAAGTCCAGTTTCGATTTGTTAAAAAAAATGTCTAGGCGATAGTGGGCCGGGGCAGACAAAACTGTTTCCCATTGCCGAGAAATTGGGATTAGGCCAAATAGAATTGAAATGATACGGTTTTTGCGGATTTTTTAATGCGGATTGGTCAACTTCCGTGGAGAGTACGTCTATATTTGGGTGCTGATGGATTTACTATCTGTGTGATGTGTCTAACTGTATTTTCATATGCACCTCGTTCAAATGTATACATGGTGAAATGTTCTTTTCTAGATTTTCATATCAATATGCTTAAACAGATGGTCACTTTGACCTTAGACTTTTAAAATGCTCGTCGTAGGCTGTTTTCTTTATGATTCTGGACGAGCATTCAAGCTTTGCGACTTTACTGGAGCATTCCTCAAAAACGTTAATACTTTTGACTTGTATAATTAGGAAGCTAAATATCGGTATGGTAAAATCACAACTTGGCAGCTAATTAGTTTTATTAGAGTAACTACCATAGCGTAAGTGACATAGGTAGATGTTTTTATGGAATGCGCCTATCCTCCTGTCGAGCTTAGGAGTGTTGTGTTGTGGTTTTTATAACGTCCTTTCACCCTCTGAGCGGTGCTCTGGTGGTCGAGTGTTTTGCGACGCTGGGCCGGAAATTCAGAGGTACCGGGTTCGATTCCTGGTCTGGACCATAACCATGGACATGGACCACTTTGATTTCTTGTATCTATATATATGTAATATAAAAATGTGGTATAATTTACGCGCATTAAAAACTAATAATGAAACATCATGTTTTTTTCATATAGTTTCATTATGACTTGTTATTGTTGCCAAATTCAAGCTGAAATTCCGTTTTTGCTATTGTATTCCTCTGAACTACATGCTTTTTAAAACCAAAAACTAAGTCGAACATAAAATTCTAAATAATTATGGAAACTGCTTATAAAATTTCACGAGAATCGGTTTAGAAATGCGATCTGTACATAGGGTTGCCAGATGGTCGGGATTTGGCGGGATTCTCCCGATTTTTTGTATGTCCTCCCGACTTCCGATAAAGAGGAAAATCTCCCGACAAACGACTTCATTTTAAAACTTGATCCAATGTACTCAAGGTGGTCCGGCCAGCGAAAATTTCTGTTCATTCAGACTAAAAAAAAGGTCTCCCGACCAAACTCGCAAAATCCCGGCATATTTTTTTTTCTCCCGATAATAGGGTTATTCAATCTGGCAACACTATCTGTACAGGAGAACAGACAGACAAACATCCGCCGGACATACGAAAGCATTTTTGCCCAAGTTGAAACGGCGACCTTCGCTCGCTCCGCTCTCTCGCTCAATAAATTTGTATAGGAGACCATAAAATATAGACGCAAATTTCATCCACAATAGAACTAAATCCCACTATCCCGCGTCGCAGCCAAATCCGCAACCGACTCAAAATCGCAGCCTCACAAAAACCCGATTGTGAAATATAATTGGCAGGGCGGTTCAAAACTATGGAGCGGCCTAATTGCGATCGTGCGCTGAATATGCATGAGCCGCGGACAAGGAAGGTCCAGATTCGTTGTAATATACGTACTTATGCGGGGAATATATTATTCCGAAGAGACATTATTCTGAATGCAGCGTTCTTCCAAATGTTGTCATTTCAAAGCCTTGAGCCAAAGTATAAAGACAACCAAGTAGTACGACTTCGGCCGTTTAGGAGCGCGCGACACGTATTTACACAGACGCACGACGCGCGTCTGTGTGAGTGAACGCCATAGGTACTGTGGCATGCTCGCGCATGTTCAAATACTTGCCTGTGGTGCATCCGTACACGGCGCGCACACATGCGCGCTCCTGATGTACCTTTTGTACGAAGAAAAACTACCGTATACAGTGCTTGAGCTTCGATATGACGAACATTGCGCAATTTTTTAGGATATAACGCTGCGGCATCAGTAGAAGCGTAGCACATCTAAAAGGAGTCGATCGTATTTATATGTTGCAGAGACGATGAGAGAGCCAGCGAATCTAGTGAGATTGGAAATCATGAACTCGAACGCGGAGCCGAAGAGTGGTAAAACCACAAACGTAGTGACCAAATAGTCTGACGGCATTAAAAAGATGGCTTACCATGTCTCGCGCTTAAAATCTAATTTATTAGTCGATGCACTTTTTTCTGGGCGACCGTGACCAACACGTAAGGGTGTTTGTTGTTGATGTTGCTCACTGTATAATATCTCGACATCTTTCTCGATATTACTAATCAAGCAAAGTTTCACCGTTTTTACTATTTCAAAATCGTTTTACATTCGCGATAAGAGCATCAATAATTTCATCATTTTGTCGTTTATCCATTCAATGCTGAACAGTAGGCTTATGATGCTACGCTTTGTCGCGCGATAAATAAAAGATAAAGCGTCCGTCACGCTCTGACAAATAATGTGTGAGATTGACAGATGCTTTATCGTTTATTTATCGCGCGACAAAGTGTAGACAGACCGAACGGCCGTTACGTGCTATGCCTTAGAGTCGAATGTTTTGAATGAATGGGCGACTCACTGGACTTATAACCTTTCGAGATCTTATCATGAACTAGAACTATAAAGTCTGTTTCCATAACAATCTTTGTAGAAGTTCTACAGCATTCGACAATCTATGGTTAGTACATCGATCTGCCATTGCGCTCTCAAATATTCAGAGGAAACTTGCCTCTAGAAGAGTATACACGTGTGTACAAATTGACATAGGGGAGACCGGGTATGGTTGTCTCACGGGTTGGTTGTCACAGCAGCCATTAAATAATACGAAACGAAAGAATAAGTGCATCTATTGGTGAAGTAGGGAAGGAGGTGAAGCTCTTGCGATCTTTTAACACCGAGCGATGCAATTATTTCTTCGTTTCGTATTATTGAATGGCCGCTGTAACAACCAACCCGTGAGACAACCACACCCGGTCTCCCCTAAGTGACACAGGATATTTAAATTGCGACTTTTATATTGGACTTAAGGTCTTTTATTGGCACAAGCCAACAAGGATGCAGTTTTTAGTTGTTGACTTTTATTTTTTATATGAACGTCACTGAAATGGATGACTAAAACAGACAACTTAAACACAGTCATCAGGGCCAACACAGGGTTAAAATCAAAATACTAAAAAATATCTAGATAAAAGTTCCTTAAAATATGATGATTGAAAAATAAATCGCAACGAACAAAATATACGCTCGACAAAATGATCCAACAAAACAAATTAAAATACGAATCGAATTTCATGAAACAAATACACTCACGGATCACGGACAATGAATTCCGGTCATTTTCTATGAACAATTATATGGAAAATGACCCGAATTCATTGTCCGTGAGTGTATTACATCTACAAAAATATCATAATCATCGCTAAACTGTAAAATGTAACTGAATGAGCTTTTAAATAAAAAAACACTTAATCAATATAAAAGATTCACGTTCATCACTCAATGTTATCAAAGTACAGTACAATGCAATACTCTTTTTTCACACCAAAAAATTACAGAGTGATATTAAAAACTAATTGTAGACAACAGGCGGTCTTATCGCTAAGAAGCGATCTCTTACAGACCTTTTAACTAACCTAGTTACCTTTAAACTAATTAAAGACACACATATAGATAAGACTAACTATATGTATAAGGGGCAAACGTCTCTTAATTATAATACACCACAAACTCCAAAGACAGAAGGGAGATAAATTAAACACAAACAACATGTCCAACCGTTGTCTATCTTGGACCCATTTAGTTGTGCCAGCTAGTTCGTCAAGTAGAAAATTACGAGGGATTTCCCTGTCCCAGATGTAGTAATTAGCTTGTCTGTCTTCGGGATGGGATAAAATGCGGGATAACGTGTTTCGTAGTTGCGGGATAGGTGTGGGATTAACTTTGGTGTTGAGTCTAAAGTCTGGGAGACAAGCTTACGTCGAGTTGATGTCTTGAAAAATCTGTACTTCATCGGATATCCGATTTTGATATGAGTTCGTGATTTTCTTTTTTTCTTTTACATACAAGTAATCTGCTTTTGCCTTAGATTCATCAGAGATAATGCTGCATTAAATTTACCTTTTGTATGACATGTTTTTTTTATGTAAAAAAATGTAAGCTGGCAATAGTAAAAATACTCAGCTTATGATTTAAAATAAAATGATTACTTATTCAAGTACGAACCTTTTAGTACAAAATTAAAACTTCGAATCTTATTATCGTACATTAACAAATAAAGACTGAAGTACGAGGTGCCCAGAAAGAGTATCGGTTATTGTTCTAAGAGCTAGAACTACCTTTATTTATTAATCCCTAATATTTTTTTAGGCTTAAGTGACGATGAAGTCGAAGATGGATTTTAACTAAATCAGACTTGTGGTCTTAGAAGATTAGTTAAATAAACTTTTGTATATACTTCTTCTCTTTTTAAAATTCGCTAAAGATGTTCAAATTTTTCATTATATTTCTGTAATGTTTTTTTTTTTCTACAAAATCAACTGCGTTTGTATCCTAAACCTCCGTAATTCTTCTTATAACTTTTAAATAAATAAATATTAGGGGAAAATCTTACACAAATCGAACTAGCCCCATAGTAAGCTCAATAAGGCTTGTGTTATGGATACTAGACGACACACGACGTATTTAATAGATACAAATACTTAAATACATAGAAAACATCCATGACTCAGGAACAAATATTCGTGCTCATCACACTAATAAATGCCCTTACCGGGATTCGAACCCAGGACCTCCTGCTTCGCAGGCAGGGTCACTACCAACTAAGCTAAAGCGGTCGTCAAAATACTTCTTATAAAGAATGGTTACGTAAAAATATAATATTATCCTTCATTTGACTTTTCCCTCTTCTTGTCCCGGTAAAAACTTCCGCCGTCGTTTCCATCATCAACTACAATTTCCTTATTATTTCCCCCAACTTTAGTGCGCGTGTGTATATTTCCATTCCTAATTTCCATGTTTCAACATTTTCAATAATTTTACAACTTTTATTATTTTTGCTACAGTATAATCATAACATACAAACATAAATGATAGATGATCATTTTAATTTGAAAAATAAGGCATCCCTACTAGCATTTTTCAATTTATTACAGAATACTTTTATCTGGAACTTCCTAAATGAATAAAGCACTACTCTACATTATATACTGTATAAAAGGTGTTGTGCTTGAAATTACTAAATAACTACTTACTGTTAATAATTAGTAACAAAACATAAATACACAATCCATAGTTACAGTGTTAGTTACAGGGTGATTAGTACTGTAGTAGTTAATATATAGTTTTTGGAATTCTTTTCCGTTTGTCTCTTTCTTCGCTTATTAAGTAAAAACTACCAGACCCATGGCCATGTGGGGTATTCTTCAGAAATATGTCTGCGGTCACCTCATTCATCTGGCCCTTTTTCATACTAAATGTATGGAGGCAGATGAATGAGTCGCAGACTTATTTCTGAAGAATAGCCCAAGAAATGTTGTACACTATTGTTGTTTGACTCAACATAAAACATAGAAAAAAAAAACAGTTACATCCACATTCTGTGAAAATTCAAGTCTTTTCAAGTTGGCACCCTTTGGATACGGAACCCTAAAAAGAGAAAATCAACTTATTGAACCTCCGAGAACGAAGGTGCATCCTCTAGTCAACCAAATAATTTGGAGGTACATTCAACCCAGTCACATTTGAGAATTAATCAACTCTACTATAAGTAACTCGCAAGTATGCCTAGTAATAAGTTATACCAAATTGTATCTAATTTCTTATTAACACATCCTATTCCTTCATCTACTACAATTTCCGAATCCCTCAATGTACATTCACCCGATCACTTCTATAACCTTTTGTTTTCCTATAATATATAACTTTAAAAGCAACTTTATGACGCAATTATTAACGTTGATTTTGAAGTGCAGCGGTAAGGGGAGATAGGAGGGTTTTAAATTAATCAGATCCGCACTGTAGGTGGGAATGCAGTTGTCTGGCAATTTCCGCTCGGAGCCGGCGCAGCTGGTTCTATTCTTGCATCAGTGCTTCCAATCTTATACATGGTGCATATACTCCCTAAGGGAGCGCTGACGTGAATTGGATGGTTCATGCCGTAACGAGCATGTAAATAATGGAATTATTGTGGGTTCGTGCTTTTGTTATTCGTAATTATCGACGAGAGAATACGGACAGTGGAAATGTTTTACGACGTTAATGGGTATAATTAAAACAAAATTACTTATAGGGTCCCAAGGCGCGTAATTTATGCTTAAAAAATATATGTCAAAAATTTAATACCCAATTTTCAGTTTTTTTTACCGGTTACAAAGTTTATCATTTTTGTGAATGGTAGACAAATGATTTGAATGAGACGGATATTAATTTATTTTCGCTTATATAATAGGCAATTTTGAATTGTGTTTATTGTTTCATTATACATATTTAATGCCTCACCTGGCCATAAAGTGGCTTTTCCGCACGCCACGCGTATGAAAAAAGCCACTTTCTGGCCGAGTGTAGACATAAAATGCTGTACACAACACGGGAGGTAATAAAAAAACCCCCGATCGCATATTTACGTCCCTCGCCTGCGGTTCGGGCTGCAAACATCTGCGATCTCAGCCTTCCTTTGTATTACCACCCTTGTTGTGTAATGTACTTTTATAGGGTTTCTTTCTCTCTCGATGAATGTACGTTGATTATTAATTTTGCTGTTATTTTATGTGCATAACAAACATTGCAATATAGTCATATAGACTGTATGATTGAATCATCCAATTAACAGTGAAATTGGCGTGATTATCGTTGATCACTCCAGGGTTACGTATCTATTACCTAACTATATCGATACCTTTAGACTCAAAGGGAGCTCTATTAGAACCTAGTCTAAAGGTATCGATATGTTATTGTATACCTACTAAACCAATGCCTCAAACAGCTCTGTAGGATCCTAATTAGCGTATGTTTTGTCAGGAGTAGCTCACTCCGCGATTTCGCCGCGCGGCTAGGTACTAGTATCAAATTTAGCCCCTACGGAAGGGCTTAGCCAGCGGCTGGAAAAAAGCACGCGTTATGCAATAGAGAGAGACGGTTGGATGCAGTGCGTTCCGTCCCGTGGTCGGACCTGAACGTCAGTTTTGTTGGAAAGTGAAACTTTTGTACGTAATACTATTGCTTATTTTGTGGTGTTATCAGTTTTTTAGTCCTTTTTAAATGTGTACTATTTCTTACATAGGTATTTAAAAAAAACGTATTCCAATATGGCCATACAATGCAATATTGTCATCTTTCACTACCTGTGATGACGAATTAAATAATAATTGTAATAAATCTTATACAATACAATGATTAATATTCATAATTGTGACCAACAATAAGTTCCTGACTCGATTTAATTTTAAGACAAGCTTTTAATACAGACTTTACTTTTTTTGTGAATGCAAACCGCATGTCAAAACCAATTAAATAAGCCCAAACTTATGGCGGTTCAACTTCTATTATAATAAAATTGATTCCATGGCCACTTTCTGGGTCAGTTATCAAAAATCAGCTCTATTTAATAATATTTTTGCATTTTCATCTGATATTTAGGTACACATGCGTGGCAAATTACAGCTCAATCGAAAACAGAAAATTGGGTCAAATTTAAGTTGCAAGATTTGATTACACAGATAAACTAAAAAAACTTGTAAAAAATATACGAATAACAAAAACCAAGAACTCGTAAAGTAAAAACTTATCTTCTGTTAAGTTTCCAGACCTCCAATACAGCTCGTGTCACCAACAAAAATATCAAACTGGCATGAGTTAATTAAATTTAGGGGGTTCCAGTTCCGACAACACTTATTAAAATCCATTTAGAGCGCGAAATTCGCACCAGCCACGGCGGAAATTGTGCTGCACGGTGCTTTATTAACTGGCGAATTATTCCTTTACGAAGAACATTTGAGTTGCTAAGAAATATTTAACCGTTTTGTTGGAATTACTGACTTGGTGAATATAAAAGTAATAGTTTATATGACAGGCACGAGGGAGATTGTGCTGCACGGTGCTTTATTAACTTGCGAATACGAATGAAATCTGCCGAGTCAGAAAAGCAGAGCAAATGTGCCAACGCCTGCGAGTTGCGTCATGCCACTTTTACACCCCTCGTTACCTCCGTGGATGGAGTTTTTGCACCACAATTAGCTACATTTGTTAAGCACCTCGGGGAAGCACTTGCATCTCGCTGGGACAGATCCTTGTCTTGTGTTTTGGGCTGGCTGAGAGCTCGTATAATAACTTCAATAATTAGAGCGACCAGCATGTGCATCCGAGGCACCCGCCACAAATGAAAGCCAGCAGCGAAGTTGTTTGGTTTCGATGATGGCGCCGCCCTTCCACACGACGACTGACAGACTGACTATCATTATCATAGTTATTTTGTAGTATCCGATATTTAGTTATTTAATTTCTACTCTATTACTTCGTATTGTATTTTATACAACCTATCCCCTGAATAAATTATACTTTTATTAACTTACGAATTATTCCTTTATGAAGATTATTCAAGTTTTACACATATTGAAATAAAAACGGATCATGAGTAAGTAGTATTCGCGAATAATGGAATACCGAATGCTCCCGAAACATGTCGAGTGGATGTCTCGTCTTCTGTATAACGTGAGTGATCAGTTTTTATTTCAATATTACCTATTCAAGTTGATAAGAAATATTTAACCGTGTTTTAGCATTTTTGATTTGGACAGGGTGACTAAAAAAACATAGTTATAAATATAGACTATTATCTTAAGCTTAAGCCATGAAAATAAATAAGTAGTTTGAATGTTTGTTGAATGTGTGTTTTTTGAAGAAATTATGCCTCGCGGTGCTTTATTGACCTGCAAATTATTATTTTATGAAGAACTTTAGAGTTGCTAAGAAAAATGTAATCGAATTGACAAAAAAGGGAGATTCTCTAGTGGGTCGTATTTCTTTTTAACGTTCATTACCTCAGAATTCCATCATTTATAATTTGAATAAGTAGCAGTTTTGCCAGTAAAGTAAATATCGGGGGACAAACTTACACAAATCGAGCTTGTCCCAAACTAAGATTTGCGTGTACTATGGGTACTAGACGACGATATACATACTTATATAGATAAATACATACTTAAATAGATAGAAAACCGCCATGACTCAGGAACTCATGCTCATCACAAAAAAATTTGCCCTTACCAGGATTTGAATCCGGAACCTCTAGCTTCGTAGGCAGTCGTACTCTCTAAACGTGTCGTCAAAAACAAAAACGACGTCCAAATGACCAAAAATGTATAAATCTAGTACACTTTTCGTTACACGATGTGTGTCTGGATGATAGTAACATCTGTTGCTTACTTTTACACCAGGAGAACCTGGTAAAGATTGCCGGAGTCTGCTGTATGCACGCGGTACAGTACTGGTCATGGTCTTGCTTATTTTGGGAGCCCTATGTTCAGCAGTGAAGGTTTTTAGGTGATGGTTAATGGGTAATGATATTGATTTTCTGAGATGTGTATTGTATATTCTTCTAGATTTAACTCTATAATATATTTACATTTGTTTAACTCCCAATCCTGATTAGACAAACTGGTTTTAATTGAATTGAATTGTAATAAAAACCGATATGTCCAACAAAGGGAGCGGAAGATCCGGTCCGGATGGCGATTAATCTAAAATAATTGGCGTTTTAATCAATCCGGAATATAGTTCCGGTACTTTTCCGGTGAATTAAATTATGCCCGGGTTAGATGCGGAACTCTGCGGTTATTATCGAATCGGTTTATTTTGAAATGCGTATTTGGAAGGTACAATTTCATATTAGTAGTCTAGTACTTATGCGCGGCTTCGTCCGTGTTACTTTCGATATTGTCTTAAGGAAACTCCTTACTGGAACAAAAAGTATCCTATATTTCTATCAAGGACTTGATCTACTTAAAAGAATTGTATCTCAATCCATTCCATCGCTACCGCGTTATGTTAGTACTAAACATCCAAACATCGTCACAAACTTTCACGTCTTAGAAGGATAAGAAAGATTTCAGGCTACACATATTTACTGATACCGATCGTTATCTTAGGACGTTTTAAGTATAAGACATTACCTTTTGATATAGCAACGTACGCTAGGCTTTCCACGCAACTTCACTTCTTCGAATCAGAAATCATTTGCGACATTTCATCATCATCTGCCAGAGGATGTTCAGTACTTAACATAGGCCTCCCCCAAAGAACACCACCATGACCGGAGGCAAAGAGTCCCACTTATATAAACTGCGTTCATGTCTCACTGTTAAAAAATTGTGAGTAAATAAATAGATAGGATTTCATTCCATTCAGCGATTATGTCGCTGTTTCTAATCAACTGCGATATTTGCTACTAACAGAATTTCAATTTGAGCTAATAAATTTTGAATTAGCCTCATTGCAGTAGGGTAATTCACAAATTTGCTGCCAATCGTCGCTCATACAATTTGATCTGTGAATTAGTAATAAAAAATCGTAATCAGGGGTAAAAATATTTCGTTTTATGCTTTTAACATCGATTTTGCCAGACCACAGCGGGATTCTTGGGTTCTAATTCAAACAAAAAAACCGCCGGACAAATAAACTAACGCCACGTAGGGAACCCCTGTAGTATGACCTCTGACCAGGGCTCGGAACCGGTATTTTGCAGAAACCCCGAAATAGACAATTATTTTGAATTATTTTATGGTTTTTATATAGGGCTCAATCATGTATTTCAGTAATGTTTTCGTATAATTAGATGATTATGATCCTCTGATTATGAAATGTTACATTTATTGGTAAAATACAAAAGCTGTGCTCCGTTATTTGTAATTTGCATCTTTATTACTATGGAAATACATTAATTAACTCACATAAGTTGGTATGCCTAATGTTGTTAAAAAAGAAACTAGTGATTTCTTGCGTTTCTTAGAGGTCATTTGCCGAAGCGGTGGTAAAATCAGAGTTTTTAAGAGAGCCCTTGAGGCCTATTTTCAAAATAAATGAATGGATTTGAATGCAATTTAAACAGGCGATCTTATTGCTGAAAAGCGATCTCTTCCAGACAACCTTTGGGTAGCGGAGTTGTCACAAAACTAAACCAGAAAAGTAGGTGGTGCAAAAAGTAACAAAAGGGTTATTCTTCAGAAATATGTCTGCGGTCACCTTAATCCTCTGGTCCTTTTTCATACTAAATGTATGGAGGGAGAGGAATAAGTCGCACACATATATCTGAAGAATAATCCAAAAGCGAATGAGAATAATCACTATTTGAAGCAAGGCCCTTAAAATAAATAGTTGGACGTAGCCTCGGCAGCAAATAACTGAAGCACCTCTAGTGCGCCGGGTCGCTTAACGCTGGTTGGTCAGGTCAATGTGTGCGTGCTGCTCGTAGTAGAAGAAAACTTGTTGATGTGTGCGTGCGGCTCGTAAGTACAAGCGACCGGCCCGCTAGAAGTGCTTCGGTTATCAATTAGCGAGGCTTCGTCCGGATATTTATTTTAAGGTCCTTCATTTGAAGGATCAAAGGGTTATGGGCGAGATTGACGTTAAATTGTGAATCACGGAACAGGTTGTTTTACTTGACGAGTTAATTAGTAAATTGCAATAGACATCACGTGAAATCGGAATGGGACAGCTTTTAATGCAAATTGGTATTTGGGTGATGATTTCTTAATGGCTTTAAACCAAATAATGTCTTTTTATCCAACTGCGGCGAAGCCCAAAGGAGATTATGTGTTTGACCTGTATGTATGTATGTCCGTTCCTATATCCGCCCATAACTACTCAACGGCACATCCGATTTTGATAAACGATACATCATTAGCTTCGTCTTGATGGTGCGAGTGTCACTGGGTATGGAGTTCGTTAAAATAAACAAAATGGCAGATTTTATGCAGTTTCAAAGTGCACCGGGGTGGCCGGTTTTTCACTAAACGTATGGGAAGTACTTTTATGATCTCAATAAAATCTCAATTTTACGAACTTTACGAAGCAATCTTTGATATCATCTGGCGTTTATATTGCATGAGCTTTATTATCATCCCTTTTGAATGCACTTGTGATAGTGAATTGCAATATTGGAAAAGCGATAGTGTTGTATAGAACGACGTATTTCAGTTCCAACAGGGAAACACTGACAAGAGTGGCGCGATTTCGCCTCGTTTTGGCGGCAAATATGACAGTTGTTGCATGAAAATGACTTTGTGTAGATAGGTACGGCAGTTATGGAGCGTTTTATAACAAAAAGACAGGGCTACGTGTCGAACGGCATGAGCCACAATAGTAACATTAAAAAAAAACGTTTCCCGTTCGATTAATTTCGAGAAACGGTGACATTGATTGGCCCCCAAGATCCCCTGATTTAACAGCTCCTGACTTTTTTCTGTCGGGCTATCTAAAGAGACGTGTCTATGCTAACAGGCCAATGAATCTTCTACAATAAAAACAAAATATTCGAGACACAGTCACTTAGATAACGCAGGAAATGTGTGAAAATGTGACGAAAAACGCGATGAAAACGGTTCACATCTGCCATATTGCAAGAGGTGGAAATTAGTTTAACATTATATTCCATATTGAATTGCCAGCCCTAAATACTATATTTAATAAAAAATACCTACCTACTTAATATTTTTTATATTTTTATAGAATAAAATTTCAATAACAAAGTGTATACCTGTTATGTGCCCACAATGTACCAAATTTTACCCCATGGACGGGCTTAGCCAGCGACCAGAAAGAGCACGCGTTATGCGATAGAAAGAGATGGTCGGACCCGGTGCGTTCCGTTCAGAGGTCAGACCCGAACGTCAGTTTTGTTAGAAAGAGCAACTTCTAATAAATAAGGGGTCATTCATAAAGTACGTCTGACGATTTTTCAGACTTTTAGACCCCCATGTCACACTTTTCCCTAACATTTGACTTTGTTAGTATAGGCTGTCATATTTGGCTAGACCACCCCCCTCCCCCCCTGGGTGTGACGTAACGTAGTACTATTACTTATTCCGTGACTTTACTTACGTTAGTAGCCGCGGGTATCACAGTAGGCTTATGATGCTACGCTTTGTCACGCGATAAATAATAAATAAATAAATATTAGGGGAAAATCTTACACAATTCGAACTAGCCCCATAGTAAGCTCAATAAGGCTTGTGTTATGGTATGGATACTAGACGACGATATATTTAATAGATACATACATACAAATACTTAAATACATAGAAAACATCCATGACTCAGGAACAAATATTCCCAAATAATCCCGGTAAGGGCATTTATACACAAATAAATGCCCTTACCGGGATTCGAACCCAGGACCTCTTGCTTCATAGGCAGGGTCACTACCAACTAAGCTAAAGCGGTCGTCAAAATAAATGATAAATCATCCGTCACGTTCTAATAAATACTCTGTAAGAGTGACGGATGCTTTATCACTTATTTATCGCGTGACAAAGCGTAACATCAAGCCTACAGTACACGTAGATCGTAGATGGACAGTTTGTCGTGCAGGCGTTTGTGAATGGGCGCGTTCATTTGCTGCGATAGCATTCAGTTGTTCCTGTGCCGATGGGCTGCGAACTTATAGACAGTACGGGAATACGAGTAACATGGAAAAGTACTGAATTTTATTTACCTTTTTATATGAAAGAAACATGTTGTTTCTTCATTGGTTTTTAATGCGGGTATATTACACCACATTTTTTATGTTAGCTACATTCGATACCTTTAGACTCAAAGGGCGTAAACGCCATTAGAACCTGCGGCGTTTATGTCCTTTGAGTTTAAAGGTATCGATATATAGATACAAGAAACCTACCTACTTTATTTACCTTTGGTAAAGTATAAAGGCAGACATGTAGTCCAACTTCGGCCGTTTATAGGAGCGCGAGATACGTAATGTATTCCAAAATAAATCTCGGGTAAGCTACTTTCTCAAAATGGACTTTTGAGCTTTTTCTGGCTCAGAATCGTTAGTACTTTCGAAACTTATACGTAAAAAAATGTGTCCGTTGTATTTTTCCTGTCATATTCAGGATGCATAACGGCCATTCTCACGAAGTATGTCTGCGGTCACCTAATTACCGCGACGCTGTTTTCATACTAAATGTATGGCGACGCGGTAATTAGACGCAGTCATACTTCGTGAGAATGGCCGTTAATTGGTAATTAAGTATTACAATTTTTTCTGTTTAGTAACTTCGAAGATAATTGGAGGTATTTAGGTAAAGGTATTTTTTATAACTGTTTTCGTCCGAAATCAAAAAGTACATGATTAAGAAAAAAAACAATTGTTTTGAAACCTACAAATGAAGCCCTCTCGTTTGGTACCCCACTTAATACAAAAGCACAAAAAAAAAATTCGTCCACCCATTTCGGCCCCCTAAATAAAATTAAAAGCTATAAGATTGTTTTTATATCTAGTACGCTCCGGTTAGACTTTTAAAACTATTTCAAATCGATTGCAGAAGTAGTTTCTGAGATATCTGACTGTGACAGACGGACAGACAGTCACAACAACAACAACAAGGGTTCCTTTTTTACCATTTTGGCACGGAACCCTAAAAAACATTAAATCAAAGAAGTTCGTCTCCTTCATAACTCTACATCGAAGTATCGAGACTCCGATACGATTGTTACTTGCTCTTCCAAGTTTAGCATTCAATTTGCGTCCACTGCTAGTGTAGCCATTTTTACTGGGCTCTAGTGTTCCTAGTGTCTGACTGAGACAATCGTTTTGTTCTTTAGTAGAACGGGTTGTTTTACTGTCACTGTGTCTATGATGCAGCCAACTGGTATAATCAGCCATTAGGTTAAATGCCTAGCATTTTCACAAAATTATGACCCTCCAGCAGGTCGACGAAGCCCCGCTACGCGGAGCTTCTATTTCTGCTCTGAGGGACACAAGCTAACAAACCTAACCTAAAATTTAAAGGAAAGGCTAGGCAGTTAACTAAATGGCTAATTAAGCTAGTTGGCGGCGACATCTACATCATGTTCTGTACCCCTTGCAGGACTGACTCACTCCACATGCGACGATGCGACATTGTTACTTATAGGGCCGATATAGACGGACTGCATGCCAGCTGCGATTTGTATGGGAACTGCATCACAACTGCAGTACTGCAGTTGTGATGCGGGAGCGGGGCTTCGTCGACCTGCTGGCGGGTCATAATTTTGTGAAAATTTCAATTATGCTAACGTATAAAGGTGCATAGTCTTGTATAAAATAAAATACTAAGACCAATCAAACTCAAGATTTCATTGTATGTGTTTTTGTCATAGTATGAGATTGGCGACAACGGTTCTTGCAGTTATTGAAGCTTATGCCACTTCCACTGTTTTTTTTATTCCGTTACATAATAGCAGTAATTTTTCTTGCTACAAAAGGTACATCACGCTCTTGAATGTATGCACACCGTGTAGGAATGCACTACAAGCAACATTTTAAGAATGCGCACGCATGCATCGCGCTCACACAGACGCTATCGCGCGTCTGTATGAATACGTGTCGCACGCTCCTAAGGGCATTTCTCCACAAATATGTCTGCGGTCACCTCATTCATCTGGTCCTTTTTCATACTAAATGTATGGAGACAGATGAATGAGTCGCAGACATATTTCTGGAGAAATGCCCCTAAACGGCCGAAGTTGCACTACAATACAATACAATACAATCATACTTTATTGCACACCAAAAGAAAATTACATTGCAAACTTATATATGACGAAGCGTGAATTTAATTAGTAGTCAAAATCCAATTTAAAATGGTAATCAATAATGGAAACATGTTTTAATCATTTGAGAGCGGGTAATTCAGTAGCCCGAATGGAGTTTTTTCGTTGAACATTTGACAGTTGTTTGACAGCTAGAGAAACGCGCGCGTACTTGGCGCGATATGTTGGGATTGAGGCTGTGGTGTTCGCGAACTAATCCATTGGCTCTTAAACTTGTTTTAAATCACAGTAATTTAGTGGCAAATGTGTTCACATGAACTTAAGTGATTAGTTGAAGTAGCGGAGTGTGTCCATTTCCGAATGTTTCCTTGATATACGCGCCCAAATAGTAACAATGATTGAGACCGGTCGGCTAAACCATTTGTTCACTTCGTCATATAAAAATATTGGTAAACAATAGGCGATCTCTTCCAGACAACCTTTGGGTAGCGGAGTCTATGCAAAGTTAACAAAAGTAAATGAGTGAATGGTGGTGAGGATTAAAGATGCAAAAGAATGCTCACAAATGACTAAATATAAGGGAAGTGGATACAGATACATATATAAATAAGTACACTACTGTTTTGAACTGGACCCGGGTGTCCAGGACAAAATTTATCCCCGATACAGGGCGTACAGACTCTGACACTATTTCCGTATTTATGATTATTTTACTTACCTATTCGACCGCAGATGTAGGCCGGTGTCCGTCAAGTTAAAATCGAGGTCAGGGTATAGCAAAGGGGGCGCAACTATATATAGGTATTTGAGGGGGAGGGGGGAGGGGGGGGGGGGGGGGTGTTGGGGGTGAGAGGGGGGGTGGTTTCGAGGGGGTAAAAAAAATTTTTTTTTTTCACTGGGACTTAGAAAATTTTCGGTGTCGCGAAATTTAGGTCAATATAACACCCCGTTTTTATGAATGAATCCAGTAAATCATGCTAAAAGAAATATATTTTGCTCTTTGACTTTTTTTCCTACAATCCATATTTACCGAAAAATTATAATAATTAATTTTCTTTTCTAAAATAACATTTTACATTTAGGGAAACGTACCTACCTCTGCCAAAAAATAACCTGGGACATCGTTAAAAGGTAAACTGAAAATATGTCTAAACGTATCCAGTGCGAAAAGTATCATTGAGTAAATGAAAAATGGGCAACGAAACAAAATACGTAACGATTCATAGGGCAAGTGAATGAGATGGGAAACGTTTTTCGGACAAACGAAACTTTTACTAAACGTGAAATGGTGAACAGAAAAAAATTCGAATAGTTTTTGGCCAAATGAAATTCTGTGAATGGTTTTTAGTGTTTGCGATAGGTTACCCTAAGGCAGTAATAGTGACTTTCCGTATCTCCGGCGCTGCGGGAACAGCAGCCCTTCCGCCCTTGCATGACGACGCACTGTCACTTCGCTCGGCTCCGCAGCTTCGGCTTTTTGGTCGCCTTCGGCGACCAGCCTCAGCCGCTCGCCTCACTCGTTCCCGCGCTTCGTCATGGCGGGCGAGGGCTGCCCTCCCTTCGCGCCTCCGGCTTTATAAAAACACTCTAGGGCGCGCAGTGTCGGCACGCGTCCTAACCAGCGAGAGCCCTAGATTCGGACTTGTGTGGAAATGTCCATTTAGGAGCCAATATCTCGGTAATTGTCAATATTTTTGCGTCCTCTGTACGATCGCATCATAAAAACCACCACTTCACTCAAACCCCATATCTCGGTAAATATTGGTCGGAGAAAAAAAGTTTATATAACAAAACATGCTTATTTTGCCGTGTTTTATAGGATTTATTAACAAAATTGAGGGGTTATATTGACATCAATTTCACGACTCCAAAATTTTTCAAAGTCCCAGAGCCCTTCAAAATTACTGACCTTTGAACCCCAATATCTCGGTAAATATCAAGTTTAGAGAAAAGTTGCCCATACAAAACACGCTTATTTGAGCGTCTTCTATACGATAGCATCATAAAAAATAGGTGTTATAATGACACCACTTCCATCAAAAATTTTCTAAGTCTTGCGCCCCCTTTGCTATACCCCAACCAAAATCGAAGTCAGGTCAGTCAATCTGTCAAGAGTCATGTCAAGTTTTCAGCAGTACGCTGATGAAAAGGTGGCCCGGCGTCGCCTCGCGGCGAAACAAACACTCCACAAGCCAAGTCTGGAAACGCACGGATTCGCGTCGCGAATTCAGTTCTCGCACTTCAAGTGGCACAAAATCGTTCTACTTGCTTTCTGATGCACAAAAACTCACAAAAAAACAACTCCACGTTATTGAGTCACTAGACACATAAGCGAAGTGAAGTTAACTAACCAAAACGGGGTTCGCACGACACCTGTCAAATTGACGTATACATAGTTAGGTGACATTACACTATATTGCGTGGTCCGGCTAGCGACCTGGTTCGACCCCAGGGAACGCCACGGCCGACCACCCGGGCCGACAATCGCTACGCCCGGGTATGGGTTGCGAGTTTGTCAGTTGCTAAAAAAAAAAAAGAAACACTACATTGCAGTCAGTTATATAGGGAAGTAACAACTACTACTACTTGTTCGTCTTTGTACTTTGGTCGAACCTTTGGTGCCGATTACGTCAAGCTACTTGCAGGATGATTCAGATTAGGTTTTACATTGATTTGCCTGTACCGTAAATTACCGGTATCGTAAAAGTTATGATTTAACTAGCAACCCGCCCCGGCTTCGCACGGGTGCAATTAGGGTTGCCAGATGGTCGGGAATTGGCGGGATTCTCCCGATTTTTTGTATATACTCCCGACTCCCGACAAAGAAGAAAATCTCCCGACAACCGACTTCATTTTAAAACTTAGTCCGATCCACTCAAGGTGGTCCGGCCAGCGAAAATTTCTAAAAAAAAGCTCGCGCGTCCAGCGCGCGGGCGTCTTCCGACCTAAGTCTCAAAATCCCGACATGTTTCCTGCTCCCGATAATAGGGTAATTCAATCTGGCAACAATAGGTGCAATGCTGACGCGCGATAGCACGTCTGTGTGAGTGCAATTCATACTGGAGCATCTTACGCATTCTTATTTCTTTGCTCGTAGTGCGTTCGTGGGCATTTCTCCAGAAATATGTCTGCGGTCACCTCATTCATCTAAATGCCCCCCTTCCCCCCCTTTCCCTTTTTCATACTAAATGTATGGAGACAGATGAATGAGTCGCAGACATATTTCTGGAGAAACGCCCTCGTACACGGCGCGCACACATTCAAGCGCGCGATGTACCTTTTGTAGAAAGACAAATTACTGCTATTATACTGCGGTTCGACCCCTGGTGAGTCAAAACATGCTGACTAAAATATTATACCAACCCATTCAGGTTCTGTAAAACAGGGTATCCTAGCTCAGGGCCCAAAGCAACGTTTCCTTGTACAGTCGAGTTCATCATTATCTGAGCAAAGATTGGACCAAAAATATCTGTACAAGACCCTATTTTCAGTAACATAAGAACTCTCCTTCCTTGTCGGTATCACTCTTGACAGAGTGGTCGTGGTCATCACTTCAGGCGTTGGTGCCAAGCTTCACAACACGCCGCCATTCTTCTCTGATGGCCGCATAAGAACTAGATCAGATAATTTTGATCAGTTCTTTGCTCAGACAATGATGAACTCGACTGTACGTGACGTTGTAAGTAATTAGTTTAATAAATCATATAATTTCCATTAAAGATAGATAGATAGATAAAACATTTATTTGTTCAACTATAACACACACAAAAATACAATAATTACAATAAAACATAGGAAACAGAAAAAACAGAAAGATGAAACATGATAAGAAAAAATAATAATAATATTAAACACAGAAATATAAAACAAACAATGCACATGACAGATTGTAAATTGTACTCTGTGTGCGTTGCAGCAGTACAAAAAGGTTCCAGCTCAGTGATCAATATTGCTCATGACAACTGAGCAAAACACTGGTATTCTGCTGAACCCAAAGGTCATCAAAAAAAAATGTATATACAGGGCGTCCCACGGCTATGCCACATGGAGGAAAAGTACCTCAAATATTGCAGAAAGGATATTTTGCTGAAAGGGATCTTTATTTTATTTTTCAAAGTAAGACATACTGCATTCAAAGATTTTTCTAAAAATTGCTTGCTTCGTCGGGGAATCGAACCGACTCAAATGTGAAAAAATAACACCCCGTATTTTTATGATAACAATCGAAACAGTGGACAAAAATAAATAATTCCTCTTAAGTAACATAGCATCTCAAAAGAGAGGAATAGCGTAAAATATTTGATTTAATTGTTAGGAAAATTATTTCCCATACAAAACAAGTAATTTTTCCAAAAATTTGATTGTAGTATTATTTACTTTTAAAAATAAAATGAAGTCTCTTTTCAGCAAAATATCCTATCTCCAATATTTGAGGTACTTTCCCTTCATGTGGCATAGTTTTGGGACAGCCCTGTATATATATATATATATATATATATATACATATATAGTGGGTCAAAAATGTCCATACATACATATAATTAGATTTATAGTGAACTTCATCAGACTAAACAAGTAAAAAATAAAATAACAAACAGAGAAAAAAGGAACTATGTGGAAAGGGTGAGCGGGGTCTAGTTAGCAGGGCGTGTCAAAATATTACTAGTAATAATACGGATTTTATAATGTGTTTATATTTTGTGCATAAAGATATACCTACTCAGATATTAATAATAATATTTAGTGTGTAGTCGTTGAGTGTAGTTACAGGTCCCTACCGAGTCTTTTTGAAGCAAACCTATACAATGAATTCTTCAACCAAATAGCCATGAGGAATTCCTACCACTTGTTTAAAGATGCTAAAAAACATTTAAACCAAATTTAAATTCATGGAAAGATCGAGACCAAACGGTAAAATACAACGATTCCAGTATTAAACTCATGAACTATTGTGACATCATCAATTATCCCTCTCATTTAAACTACAATTCGCAAATAATAATGGGCTTTTGTTATATTGTTTTCCATGTAAGTTACACCCTTTCAGAATAGACAAGAATTAGTCATACCACGGATGAGTATATTAATAGTTTTAAAACCGTATAGTTTTTACGAGTGGGAGCTATATTTACGACAGCCGAAGACATTGAACTTATGGACTGGGTATTCAAAATTTAAACAGGAAAATAAGACTGCCAACGGATAGAGTAAAACCAATATTAAACGTCCCTCTATTAATCGTGATTGTTTTATATGTGAAAGAAAATATTTAATCCAGTTTTGCATGTCAGGTTTTTACTATGGAGTAACTGCGGCCGCCCTCCGTTCCCTTTGCGATAGGGAAAGTAGATCAGCGTGGTTTTTTAATCCGAAATTAGTATTTATTCACAACTTCACCTGTACTCCTGATCGGGATATAATCTACTCTATGTTTTAAGCAAATTCTTGGTCTACTTGTATTCTAAATTTCATCTCAATACATTTAATTATAACCGCGTTAACTCAGTGAACTGAAATCTAAACCTTTAAATATCCCAACATCTTTGTAATTATAGATACATTTTCGGCTATTTACAACGTGAGTGATTTATTTTTAATTAGATATAATCGTATCTAATTAGTTGTAGCCTTAATCGAGTCTCCCGGTAGTTATCTGATTAATATTTTCATAAACATTGACATTTATAATTAGCAGAGCGAGCGCGAAGGTACTCCGTTTCATCTTAAGCAAAAATACTTTCGTATATCTATCTATCTGTCCGGTGGTTCTCCTCTACTGGTAGCATTCCTCAACCAATTCTTAAGTAGGAATAGAATGCCGTGTCCATCTGATGTACGTCAATGGCAGGCAATATTTAACGTTAGTATATCAACAGCTATTGTGGCCTAATTTGTCATCTCTGCTGACAGTTATATAGCGCGGTTTTTGATCTTTTAAACCGTTAAATGTTATAACCATCACAATTTAGGGGAGCTCAAGGGTGTTCAGGATTTGAACCTGCGACCTTTCGATGTTTTGTTTACCTACCTATTACTTAACTTGTTATGAACCTGGTGGAATTTCCCGTTGAATTTTGCGTTGTATTTTATGTAGCGCGCCTAAGGAATCCTATCTTAAGCGCATTCACTTCCGTTCCATAAACAAGTGCGAGTCGGACTCAAGCATTGGGGGTTCCGTACAAATACATTAATGTAGGACTATATTTATTATAAATAAATTACAAACAAACGTATAGTTTCCAGATTTTTTCCTATACCTATTGTACCTTACCTACTTGCCAAATTTTATAGTTCTAGGTCAACGGAAAGTACCCTATAAATTTTTACCCTTGAGAATATCTTAAATCAAAATACTTATACATTTTTTGCGGCATAAACGGCCATATTTTTTACGTTAGCTTAGAAGTTGATTTTTTTACAGCTTCAAGCGATTGTAGACCTGAGTATATGGTTTTATTTTCAACTCGATACCTCTGCGCGATCCCGAGATAGAGGGTCTTGACGGACAGCCCGATGGACGGACAGACTGACGGACAGCAAAAAGATTCTATAAGTATTCCGTTTTTTTTTTGAGATACGGAACTCTAAAAATCAAATAATCTTCATGTTTTAAGCTGTACGTTGTTGTTGGAGTCTAGCGATTACCATTGACCCTTGCGACTGTCATTTGACTTCTGTAGCTGGGTGTTTTCCAAAATAAATACCGGGGTATCTACTTTCTCAAAATATGGACTTTTGAGGTTTTTCTGGCTCAAAATCGTTAGTACTTTCGAACCTTATACGTAAAAAAAGTGTCCCAAATTTATTTTCCCATTACGTCACTATTTTGCATTAATTATGTCTGTATGAGCGTGACGTAGTGGAAGAAAAAAAATTCATATACATTTTGGGACACTTTTTTTACGTATAAGGTTCGAAAGTTCTAACGATTCTGAGCCAGAAAAACCTCAAAAGTCCATATTTTGAGAAAGTAGCTACCCCGGTATTTATTTTGGAAAACGCACAGCTACCACTTTTCGTACCCTGGGTCTCACGACCCGAGTCTATCCCCCTAACCCACCAACGCACATGCTGTTCAGTCGAGTGCATTTACATCTCCACATATAAGATAACAAAAATATCTGAACACGCTTTTATGCTCCTGACAATAGGGTCGTGTTCAGATATTTTTGTTCCCGGAAGTATGTAGATGTAAATGAACTCGACTGTACCATGACGTCATCATGCCCTAATTAAGCGGTGCTTAAAACTCATCTGTACCGTATTCCCAGTATTTACAAAATGTGGTTGCAATAATCATATCAAGTACAGTCAGCTGTCGTAAACAAAGCGACATATCGACGGAGCGAATCGAAATGTCTCAAAGGTTGTAAGCGACGGACTTATTGTACCAAAGGACGTTTTGTGCGCGGAGATGCTAACATTTGATGCGCAGATGAGTCGGATTGACCTAGTTGGAATAGAAAAAAACTATAATTAACTGATTTATTATTTAATTACAATTAGTGTTGACTCATGCTGAATTTTACGACTAAATGTGCTCAGTTGACGTTAAGTGTTAAACTAAACTAGAATTGAAATCACATTTTTACGTAAAAATATCCCGACCGCGGTGCACTTTAAAAGTGCTTAAAATCCGCCATTTTGTTAATTCTTCATACCCACGCCACAAATCTAATGATGTATAATTTATCAAAATCGGTTTTGCCGTTGAGTAGTTACGAGCAGACATAGGGACGGACATAAATACAGGTCAAACTCATAACCCTCATTTGGGCTTCGCCGCAGTCGGGTAAAAAATAATCAAGTGCGATGCGAGTAGAACTCGTAGGATTTAAATATTAGGTAATCGTTTTAAAAGTTGTACTGCTAAACTGTCCAATTTTAATACACGATCTCATTGGCAATTCATAATAGTTTATGTGACTGTTTGTTACACAATGAAAAGCATTAAAATTCAAATGTAGGTTCATGAAACGAGCCGATAAGCGAGTTTTATAATAACATCATACGAGTGTTTTAATGCTTAATAGGCTAGTTTCCTGGGTACTCGACACGACGTGACTTCACGCGGAACTTTAATTGGCTATATCTTCATTACATATATAGATACAAGAAATCAAAGTACATAGAAAAAATAATTAAAAATTAATTAGTGGATGCTCCCGTGGCCGAGAGGTTGAGTCGCTGAGCCGGAAATCCAGAGGTACCGGGTTCTATTCCCGGTCAGGACACAGTTGAGTGGTGGCGACCGCCGTTTACTTCAATTGCCGTCAATATTATTATCAGATTTGAAACTCTGATAATAATGGTATAATTAATTATTCAAAGACTACCAAATGAAATGAAAAAAAAAACCCGACCGCGGTGCACTTTGAAACTGCATAAAATCCGCCATTTTGTTTATTTTAACAGACTTACCCAGTGACACTCGCACTATCAAGACGAATCTAATGATGTATCGTTTATCAAAATCGGATGTGCCGTTGAGTAGTTACGAGCGGACACAGGAACGGACATACATACATACATACATACAGGTCAAACACAAAACCCTCCTTTGGGCTTCGCCGCAGTCGGGTAAAAATATGTTTTCCATCACTAAATTACACTTTTGGCGTCAAACGCCAACCGAAAAACGTTACACGCTTCCCATACAAATCGACGAACTAGTTCCTTATATTATCTCGATATATTTCTGTGATTACAACAGAGTCCTTCATCCTTGAGACATTCCCGAATGTCGCGGCACGTTCGGAAGTCGCCATCTTGTGAGCAAATATACTCTGCATAAGTGCTGCACTTGGAATAAGTGAGCATTCCTGTCTGTCCGTCTCAACTTGGGTGGTATAGCGCAAATTATATCATGCATACAGACATGCATATGGACTGTGAAATATGAAAGTCGATTATAGTTGGGCATTTTTTTACAGTGCTACCACACACTTGATAAATATTATGTGATTCCTAATGAGAATCACGAATGCTACTCTCGAATCTGATAGAAAAAAAGTGCCCCAAATTGTTCATACAAATTTCGTTCTTCGTCCGTTACCGCCTTACAAAGTGAATATGGAAAAGTAACGAAATAGGAATGAAAAATATTAGAACACATTTTTTTCTCCTGTCATTTGAAAGTACTCGCGATCTTGAGTAGGAATCACATTAAATTGATCGAATTTAAAAAATTAAAAGTGTGGTAGCACTTTAAAAAATGCCCAGTTTCCACGCTGGTCAAGTGCGGGTTGATACTTCACATCAGTGGCGTAGCGTAAAAGATATTCTTGGGCAAGCCGGTGCAGATTGGACGTACATTTTCCTTAAGAGCTGTAGAATAAGGTGGTCAAATGCCTGATATTAGGCAAACCGGTAGGAATCGAGTTCTTTGGACGCCACGCTATTGCTTCACATACACTTTTAAATTTCTTCGCGAATGTATGCAGGTTATTTATCCCATCAATTAGTCCCATCGCCAGAAGATTCCAAAATTCTGACAAAAGACGTGAGTTTGTTTAGCAGCGTCTATTAGCATCATTAGAAACAAAAGAAAGTACCTAATTACTCAGAATATATATTTTTTTAGCTTTTTGTGGATTTCAATCTAACTTTGCGTAGACAATATATCAAAAAAGTGAAAGTAGATCCTTAACTCCCAATTCGTTTCTATCGAGAACCAGATGACTCCAAACTCCCTAAGAAAATATTCTCAGAGAATCAAATCCTCAGTGACTAGCTAGCATGCAAGTTTCACGCGAGCATGCACCAGTGATCTCGAGCGTTAGTTTGCGCAGCAATTTGCCGCCTGCGAGTATGCTACCACGTGTTGACTTAATTTTGACTGCTTCTTAGGCATTGAGCTAAGGTCTTAGTGGAAATGGAATAACGTGTCTATTTTGCTAAGGTGAAGCGTCTGGATTCTCAACAGCTTGTCTGTTTTAATTAGACGCACATTATGTTTAATGTTACAATATTTTTTGACTTGTATTATTGTCTTTCATCAGTAGAAAAGCGAAAAGGAAGTAATTAACATTGTTTCTTTTACTTTTAACTTCGTTTTTAAGACACAGTTGATTTGATGGTGCCGTGACCAGGATTAGTAAAAAAAATCGTTTTCTTTCAGGAAAGCGATGCAAAAACGTTGACAGAATATTAGTTTAGGAATAAAGCTAGACACTTAAAAAAGGACCGTAATGTACTCCTAGCAATGTATTAATACAGATCGTTTGTATCGAGAACCAAGCGACTCCAAACTCCTTAAGAAAATGTTCAAAAAGCAGCAATTTCTTAATGACAGTTAGCATGCAAGTTTCACGCGAGCATGCACCAGTGATCTTGAGCGTTAGTTTGCGCAGCAATTTGCCGCCTGCGAGTATGCTACCACGTGTTGACTTAATTTTGACTGCTTCTTAGGTATTGAGCTAAGGTCTTAGTGGAAATAGAATAACGTGTCTATTCTGCTAAGGTGAAGCGTCTGGATTTTCACCAGTTTGTCTGTTTTAATTAAACACCAGTGATATTTTACGTCATAATAATTTTGATTTGTTTTGATAATGTATAATTATTATCTGCAGGGACTTTAATAAAGATGTATTTAACATTTTTTTTTATTACATAAGTATTTTTGTTTATTTAAAAAATGTAATGCCGTGACCAGGGTGTACAGAAAATGGCGATCTGGAAACTTTGACTGAATATTGCAGTGGAAACGAATCGGCCTGGTAAATAAAAGCATAATGTAACTCTGCAGAACATTAATACGGATACAATAAAAAGATGCAAAGAGAAAATCGATTATTTTGAGAAAAAGCCGTTCACATGCCAATTTCAGGGAATCGCTGACTACCAAATGTAGTACAAAAAGAAGCAAAAACCCAGTTCGACGGCCCAACACTACACGTTATTAGATCATAGCTCTAAGCAAAGTCACAACTTCCACGTCAATCTGTGTCTAATATAATCAGACCCGTGAACTAGTCATTACAGTGCGTAATCTGAGGTCACGCTGCTGTGGTCAGTCAAAGTCGAAGCGCTCCCGCTTCGCAGGCTGACATATTTCGACTTTTTAGAAGCACATAAGCTGTAAAAGAACTTATTCAGCCATTATAGCACTCAATTTGAATGTATAATATTGATAAGAAAGGTTGCGCGCTACTTGGACGATTACGAACTGTTATTATATTATTTATCTACGCCTTTATCATAAATCCTCGAAGCTATTATGCATTCCGGAATCGTATATAATGACCACCATTATTGCAACCAGTTATGTAACATCAGTGTTTTATCTGTATCAGTGTTATAATAATGTTTGAAAAATCTAAAAACGATACTATTATGAGAATCATGATTCGAAATCTAGTCAAATGTTGGTCATGATTTGAAATCTAGTCAGCCATGGCGGTGCAATGGCGGTTATTGTTACGGCTCCCAAATATATCGTCGAGGATAATACGTGTACGTGTGTAGATAAAAGTAATGTGTATATTATGTATCAGTTGCATGAACTACTTCTTTAAAACTGTTATTATATCTCAGTGTCATCGTAAGCGTGAGACACTTCCCGCTGACAGGAAATACACAGCATGACAGACGCTGTAATGTCTTAATCAATAGCCTAGTTTATTTTGTGATTATTATGTTCAGGGGTCCAATTATATAGGAGAGTAGATTGACGGTTTAGTTATGAATCGGCTTACTGGTGCGGCAAGCCGCCATGTTTTATGTATGCGGCGTCGCGTCACTATTACAACAATTCTGCCCAATATTGTATTCTTTTACATAACAGCTCCTTTATAATTTGGGGCGGTGGATGGTTAGAACAGGATATAGGGGTTTCATCAAATGCGCAGGGTTAAGTTACAGTGTTGCTTGGATTTCATGTTTATAATATTTCGATAGAATCATTTATCACTTTTGTTCATTTAATTTACTCGTAAATTCATGTTTGCGCCTTTGTGAAGAATAACGACGTGCTAGGTATCTATCAGAACTTTTTTTAGGGCCTGTGCACTAGGCGTCTTTTAAACACAATCCCTTACTAGACTTTATAAAACATGTGATTATATTTTTTATCCCAACCGAAGACAATTAGTAATTTTATATTCCAATTAAGAATAATAAAACGCACCTCTGAATATCACATTCGGAAATGTTCTGAACAAATAAACATTTAGTAATCGGTCCTAAAATGTCTCATACAAACAAACGGTACTAAGTTATATATCTCGGCGCAAATATAGAAGAAACAATCATTAGAAGAACCCTCTATTTTGATGATGAGAATAAATAAAAGTGAAAAGCACCCTAAACCCATAAAACACCATTAACCACACCAACCAACCATCCAACCATTCCGACGTTTGTATCAAAACACGCGACATCTAAAAATACCACCCCCCATGAAACGGAACGCCTAAATGCAGAACTGCACTCTGCGACGTCGGATATTTGGGGACCCTGCTGGACGAGAGCCAAAGATCAGACAAAATTAGCCCACGTACTAAGCGCCATGTGAAAAAGTGACCCAGTTATGTAATAAATCGACAGTAAAGCATACAGTAAATCTACAATACGTACAGTCGAGTCCATATACATCTATATAATATAAGGGAACAAAAATATCTAAACACGCTTTTATGCTCCTGACAATAGGGTCGAGTTCAGATATTTTTGTTCCCGTAAGTGTGTAGATGTAAATGAACTCGACTGTACAAGAAACCAAAATTCAAGAGCGTTACTTTTTACTCTCAGAACATTTTAGGTTGCGTCAGGAGTGAGTGGCTCACTCCGCGATTTTGTGGCACAGTGTGATCCATCGACCTTTAGAGATCCGGAACGTAATGCTACTCGCCCAATTTTACTCGCTTACTCGCCAACGGTGGGATAAGTTTTTTATTTTAAATCTCCTTCTGTTTAATTTCTGACTCTAACATCTGACCGGGTTGAAATTAACATAGCATTATTAATATTATATTGTTACGGAACGTCAATATGTGTAAAACATTATGGATCGGTTTCTAGTTCTGTTGTTCCAAAACTGTCGCATGATTTGAATCAAACAAATATACAGAATCAAGTTAAAAAGTCTACGAGATTTAAAATTATCTACTTCAGCACTACGTACATTGTTGTAAATAAAGTCTTAATTACAATAACCTACGCCTTCTTAAATATTATCTTTGGTACTTGCGTGTATTTCAAATTCATATTCCTTTATTGCAGTACCATGTTTACAATAAGGTGTTACAAATATTTTATGGACAATGGCTACCCTATTAGGGTACCCTGTATTTGTTCCTTTTTAATGTTTATTTACCGTAATTACTTGACTTAAGTAAAAACATTAGCAGTAAAAACATATTTTCTCTTATGGCAAAAATTGGCAATTTTGTCAGGCAAGCTGTGTCACTTGTCAATAGTTAGTAAGTTGTTTGATCACATCGCTCGAACGCATTCCCGACGGGGGAAAGTTTCCGATTGGCGATCGTGTACGGGAAACATAGATTAGGGAATGCTAAACCGGTTTTGCCAGAGCAAAACTTATTGTAACCGTTTTTTAGGGTACCGTACCCAAAGGGTAAAAACGGGACCCTATTACTAAGACTTCGCTGTCCGTCCGTCTGTCACCAGGCTGTATCTCAAGAACCGTAATAGCTAGACAGTTGAAATTTTCACAGATTGTGTATTTCTGTTGCGGCTATAACAAAAAATACTAAAAACAAAATATTAATAATAATTAAGGGGGCTCCCATACAAAAAACGTGATATTTTGCTCGTTTACCTTGAAAACCTCGTATCTCGGGTATCTCATGAACCGAGATAGCTAGACAGTTGAAATTTTCACAGATGATGTATTTTTGTTGCCGCTATAACAACAAATACTAAAAACAGAATAAAATACATGTTTACTAATATTTTTTCAATTTATTGTATTTACACCTAGCGCCTTTCGAAGATTTACGAGCAAAAGCCTCCTTTCGAGAATTAATAGCAGTTTTATTATAGATAATGGTACGGAACCCTTCGTGCGCGAGTCCGACTCGCACTTGGCCGGTTTTTATAGGATCAATAAAGTTGCCTACTTTTCGGTTGCGGTGAAAGAAAAGTCAATTGTAATCCCTAATTTTGTTTTAAGTAACAAAAGCAGTGGTGTTTTCACCGATCTATTAATGTGAAAATAAAAATTTCACAAGTTGACCGTTCTTTTTATTTACAAATGGCAACATTAAGTATTTCTAGCAGTGACGAGAACTGCAAACAGCTTCGCGGTTTAACCTCATTATTGCTTCTTGTAACCCATTTTCCCAAATCATTTTTAGCACGGAAGTTCATGATGGTTAAGGTGCTTCTAAACGGGCAATATTTTTCTGCAATTTGTGGCCGGCAACTATGTGCATCTTGCTTTAGCATACGAAGTAAGAAAGAGATAGCAAGACTTGCCGGCCACAAATTGCAGAAAAATATTGCCCGTTTAGAAGCACCTTTAGGCTTTGCACTTGATTCAACAAAATACACTAGATTTATCAGTTCCTTTCATCTAATGTTCACCGCTGGCGTTTTGAGCTCTTGCCAACACCCGCGCCTTGTATTCAGCATGGGCTACGATATCATCTCCGGTCTCTAGTTTCTATATTGTATAAGATCCCTCTCCGTGGCGAGAGCAGTGACTTTAGCACTGACTTAGAACGAGTCTCCAAACTACGGCTCGCGGGAAGAAAGCGGGAGGGCCTAATGTCCGACCTGCGAGCCCTTCTAATCCGGCCCGTGGCACAGAATAAGTAATAGTGCTACGTAAAGAAGGCTATAACTATATTGTGAAACTGTGACGTTTTGGTCGCCGGCTGGATTGGCTACGCGAGAGGCCAAAATCGAGTGAAGTGCACTTGATATGGCCCTCTGGGAAAAAAAGTTTGAAGACCCCTGTCTTAGAACATCACGAAATGCAGTCGCGATAGCACACTTTTGTGATACAACACAATCTACCATTTTTATGGTGCCGTAACTCAAAACGAAAAACCGGAACAATTATAAGATCACTTTGTTGTCGGTCTCTCCGATCGTCTTTCTGTCCGTCTATCAAGACCCCTTATCTCCGGAACGCGTGGAGGTATCGAGTTGAATATAAACCATATACTCAGGTCTACGATCCCTTGAAGCTGTGAAAAAATCAATTCTAACTTGAAATGGCTGCTCTTTTATGAACGTGTCTCAACTGTCCATTGAGGCTAAGGTTAAAAGTAAGCGTAATAAAAAAACGTATTCCGATTAAGAGGGCCCTTAGAGGGCACGGTATCTTCTGTACGAAAATCTCCACTGTATCAAAACTTGCAACGATATCAGAACGCTCACTTCAAAATCCTCTCTACTAAACGTCCGCTCTACGAAATCTATAATACTGAACCGTGAACAAACTCTCAAAATAATTCAGGCAGACATATTCAGAATCGACGGCAAATCCTAAAATACCTTTTTATCCACAGAAGGAAGCGTTTAGGTAAGTAGCTGGCGGTTCGCCAGCGACGAATATAGACACTCGCGAGGACATGTGCTAAGCTGGGTTTAGGTATGTTACTGTCAAGCTGCGCGGGTAGGTTTACCTTCGGCATTGAGTTGGTCTGTCATTCGGGAAAAAGCCAATGCGATATGTTGACAGCTGTCGCTAAGTCAACTGTCACTTGTCGGGTGACGGACTAGTGCCGGTATTTTTTTATAGGCATCGGGATTCCGGTTTTGTCCGTTGTCCGGTTCGTTTTGTTGTTATACCGGGTGGTAGAAGCCTTATCACACTGCTGCGCTGCTAGCGACATTTGTATGGAACTTCGCTTCTAACTCGCCCGCAGCTCGCTCGCAAATCGTAAGCGTGATAAGGCTCTAAGGCCGCGCAGCAGCGGCTGCTATCTGCGCTCTGTATTAAACTATGTGTAACATTCCGCGGGTAAAGGCACATTATGGCCGTTGTCGCTTGCGTCCCACCATCTTGATGTCCTATAGTAATGGAGTCGGATACGACGCAAGCAAAGTATAAAGACAACCAACTTCGGCCGTTTAGGAGCGCGCGACACGTATTTACACAGACGCACGACGCGCGTCTGTGTGAGTGAACGCCATACTGTGGCATGCTCGCGCATGCTCAAATCCTTGCCTGTGGTGCGTCCGTACACGGCGCGCACACATGCGCGCTCCCGATGTAGCTTTTGTAGGAAGAAAAACTACCGTATACCGTGACGCAAGCGACAACATCCATAAGTGCTATGCCCCTGCCAATCGTGGCGACTACGGCATATTAGCCAGCCCGAAAACTGTTTGTCGACCTGGGGATTATGACCGTACCTTCACTGTACATATTGGAAGTCGGTAAATATGTAAAGCGCAACATTTCCGAGTTCCCTGTTAGTAAGACTTACTCCGCAAGAAGGAAACCAGGACTGGCCGTCCCGACGCACAGGTTGCAGAAGACAGGCAGGTCACTGAGTATAATGAGCGTACGCATTTATAATAAAATACCGGAGGAGATAAGAACCATAGCGACAGAACGCAGCTTCACTTACAAACTTAAATCTTTTTGTAAGAAAAAAGCTTATTACTCAGTTCAAGAATTCTTAGACGAGTGAGCGAATTTGATTGGAAAGCCATATGCGGACTGTCAGCTGATGAATAAAGCCTTTTCACTATGTTTAGTTACAGTTACTCTGGCACAGACATTTGAAATTAGGTTCAGGTTACGAAAACAAAAATACAATCGACTATAGACCTTCCTTTGTTTATGAATTCCACAGAAAATATATGGAGATAGAAGGATTATAGTTCGTCGATTTGTATGGGAACCAAGCGTGTACGATTTTGCGGTAGACGTTTGACGTCAAGATAGATAGATCATTTATTTCATGAGAAAATAACAGTATAAATTTGTAGTACAAAGTTACAAAAATTCACGTCATGATCGTCAATATACAAAATTAGAATAATAAAAGTAAAAATGTCACAATTTCAAAATAAAATATAACCAGAATTAGAAAATAATAATCAAATCATGTCTCCCAATAAGGATCGTCATAACAATTTGTAATAATTGGAACAATAAAAAGTAAAACAAAAACTAAAGTAAATATGTATACAAAAACAGAAATCCAAATTATTAAAAAAATTAATTCCATGTACTCGTTAACTGAGTACAGAGGGTTATCCAACAAAAGATTTCTCAGTTGTCGCTTAAATGCTTCGTCAGATGGCTCATTTCTGAGATCGGCAGGCAAACGCTCATAGTAAGTTGGGCCGATGACGCGGGGGTTCTTACGGGAAAGTGTCATGCGACGAGGAACCGTTCTCAGCCATCCAGTAGACCTAAGTTGTTTCCCCGGGACATCTACGCGTGCAAACTGGGAGAGATTATTTCGAACAAATAAAAGTAAATCGAAGACATATTGTGAGTAGTGAGTCATACTACGCTGAGAAATGAAAAGTTGCTTACAGGGATGCCTGGGCGTAACTATTACAAGGGTACGGATTGCTCTTTTTTGGACTATAAGGACCCTTTTCGCGTCCGTGGAGTCACCCCAAAGGAGTGTTCCGTAAGACATCAGGGAGTGAAAATAACTGAAATATACCTGCTTTAAGGCATCCTCCGAGATAAGTGGTTTTAATTTTCTCAGCGCAAAGACAGCACTACTCAGCCTACCGCATAGACTGTCGACATGGCACTTCCAGTTCAAATTGGAATCGACTGTGAACCCAAGGAACTTACTTTCGTCGCACAGTGGCATTAGACAGCATGCCATGCACTGTGGCGTTGGTACCTTTCGACCAGAAAAGAGCATTATGTTGGACTTGGTCACGTTCAACAAAAGCCCATTTGCTGTGAACCAGGTCTGCAACTGATCACATGCCTCAGTGATCTTAGAACTGAGTTGCTCATACGTCTTTGCCCCAACTAAGACAGTCGTGTCGTCCGCAAACAGTGACAGAACAACAGAAACAAGAGTGTAATTTTGTGATGGAAAACATAAGTTTGCCATTTTATTTGGTGGGATTTGAACAATGAATTATACCATTGTTATCAGATTTTTCAAATCTAATAATAATGTTGACGGCGACTGAAGTTGACGTCGAGCAAAGAAGGTCCCAGGCCCTTCTTTTTAGCACGCGAGGTACATACACTCTCTCCTTCTATTTTTATATATTTCTGTGGTGACTTCAGTTAGAATGGCTGATGTTGCAAAAATAATCTTAAAAAAATACACACACACACACACAACAAGACCAATTGAAAGTAGGGGTCAAGCAACTACTGTTAGATTTATCTCTATTTCTAGGACACATTTACTAAATACGTGGGAATACCTGCCAACTAGCTACGTCAGTGCGCAGTTCGTCCACCTGCCCAGAAAATAGATCGCGACTTGACAAATTGGTGCAAATTAGCCAAGAGTGACCGGCGTTTGAACTGAAATAACCGTCCCGTGGCTAGAGTTCATCATCGTCATGACAACCAGAACACGTCCACCTTAACTTTGTGCAGTGGAAGTGTTCCACTGCTCATAGTCAAAGTTCATCATTCTTCAATAGGCTATTTTACAACTTTTGTTTGTTACAAAAAGCTATTTTACAACTTTTGTTTGGTATAAAAAGACCTCTCAACAATAGAAATATAAGTGGAAACCTACTTCATATCATAAAAAGTCACCGGGATACAACAATGTCAAAATCACAGTATTACTACTAATTCACAGCTCATATTCAGGACGAAATGACGGCAAAATTGTGAATATCGATAAACCAATAGTAAAATTAGATGTTAATACCAGTTATACGTGTCGGCTGTTACTGGGTTTTGAACCCAAAATGACGTAAATTATTATGAATAACAACGCCAGTTAATGTTAATTTCGATGTAATGCAAAACTGTTTGGAAATATTTTAATGTTGCTAACATCGATATTAATGGGTGTTAGTGGAACTAAATAGCGGATTATTTAAAATTAACGACGAATTCTGCCATATGTGTAGTTATTGGTATAATAAATATCACATAAGTAGTCATGATGGAAACTGCTGTGTAGGATGAAAGTTATAGGTGCATACACTCATGAGCAAAAGTTTCGGGTCACCGTAATTTAAATAATAGAAATAGGTGTTTGTCAATATTTGACACTTGTTTCATTTACATAATATACTATTCTTCATAACTGGCTGTATTAGCAGTATCCGCTAATCCATCATAAATAATTATCCAAAAATGGTGATTTTTGAGATATTTTAACGTTTTTATTTTTCATGGGTTTTAACGAGTTCGATCTGAACCTAAAATGAGTATTATTTTCAATGTTATTTTCGCAGATAATATCTAAAATTTATTAAAGATCAAAACGGGATTCAATAATTTCACAACCTTTAGGAAATATGGCGGTATTTCACTGACCCGAAATGTTTGACCGGGAGTGTAGATAGATAGAGAACGTTCAGGAACTATAAGTGGCCGCAGAAAATGGACAAAAGAGAGAAGTGGAAGTGGTCTTGTGTAGAGCAGTCATTTATAAATAATAAATAAATAAATAAATAAATATTAGGGGACAATCTTACACAAATCGAACTAGCCCCATAGTAAGCTCAATAAGGCTTGTGTTATGGATACTAGACGACGATATATTTAATAGATACAAATACTTAAATACATAGAAAACATCCATGACTCAGGAACAAATATTCGTGCTCATCACACAAATAAATGCCCTTACCGGGATTCGAACCCAGGACCTCTTGCTTCGTAGGCAGGGTCACTACCAACTAAGCTAAAGCGGTCGTGAATTTATAGATGTGGTCATTTGTAGCTGTAGTCATTTCTGGTTGTGGTCCTAAACCGACGAAAGGACTGAGAGCGTTTTAGACCAAATCAACTTTAAACGAGTTGCGTCTTAGGCTAGATGTCTTATTAGACCAGTTGCATTTTAGATTAGGGGCGTATTAGACCAGTTGTGTTTTAGGCAAAATGAGTTATAGACCAGTTGCGAATTGTCTGCTAGGCTAGATGCTACTTAGACCAGTAGCGACGTAGACTGGTAGCTACTTAGACCAGTTGCAGTTTAGACGAGATGCGTTTTAGACTAGCTGCGTTTTAGACCTGTTACCGCTAGTACCAGTTGCGATTTAGACGAAATGATCATAACCCCCTTTTTCATACTAAATGTATGGAGACAGATGAATGAGTCGCAGACATATTTTTGAAGAATAGCCCAATTATGTGTTTAGTCATCGTAGATAACTTTTGTATCCAGAATTCTATGAATTCCTGGATTCTATTCTAATTCAGAAAAATATTTCCGTCTTTCCTTTATTTCTTTTAGAAGAATTTGAATAAAGATTCTTCTAAAAGCACCTTCCAGCGTAAAAACAATTCAGCTAAATCGAACTCATCCTCAATATACCAGATTTCACAATAGCCCCCCACGCAGCTAATCATATATCCAATTATCGTATTTCGCCACTAGTAAACACACATTGAACTTTCGGGGGGCTATTTCAGTAGCCGTAGATATAGAAAGTGTCGCATTCGACCCGGTTTTCTCTGGCCAGCCGCCAAATTGAGCGGATCTGCAGTCATATGCGATGTCAATAACAGATTTGAAAAAAAAATACAGCACTGACTGTCAACAGTTGTTTGATTGAGCGTGGATTGGGGCTATATTTTAGTAAGTAAAGGCTTAGCTTTTGTTTTTTTTTTAGCTGCCGTATTATTTATTTGGAGAACAAACAGAGATAGACGTAATAGACGTACATACAAAACACTAGGGTACAGATAGATTTGGTTTGATATTCTGCCGTCTGATAACTAAAAGTGGACTAAGCCACATGGCCGTTTTTGAGGTTTTTGTATAGGCTAAAAGAGAAAAGCCGCATTGACCTATCTTGGTTTTAATTTGTAATAATGCACTTTGAAATAGGATAAAGTTTAAGTAAAGTACAGTACATTTTTTACAAATAAACATGTAGTTAGCCTATAAACAGAGTAAATATGAACTTCATACTCAGCTAAAAGACAAGACTGACCCCAAACTCTCAATTGAAAAGCAATAACCACATTTTTACTAAAAAAAACCCGACCGCGGTGCACTTTGAAACTGCATAAAATCCGCCATTTTGTTTATTTTAACGAACTTCATACCCAGTGACACTCGCACCATCAAGACGAATCTAATGATGTATCATTTATCAAAATCGGATGTGCCGTTGAGTAGTTACGAGCGGACACAGGAACGGACATACATTCATACAGTCAAACACATAACCCTCCTTTGGGCTTCGCCGCAGTCGGGTAACAAACACAAACTTTAATATTGACAAATGTATCCACATTACAACTTTATCCAACTACCCGCATAACAGGAAGCTTTGTTATCTTAACTCATTCGGGGTCCGACAGGAAGCGATCTGAACTGTTGAGACCTCTTGAATCATGACAAATTGCTGTAAGCAATGTCACCCATTTCGGGGTCATTAGGTTGAGTTTGAATAGAAATAGCTTTTGGATAACGTGACGTAAGCGACGGAGTTTTTATAGTGAAATTCGCCGTTTAGTACAGAGGTTCATACCGACGCTTACCTAGCTCACGCTATCACGGTGATTTCGTGCAATTTGACTGAATATTTTATTAATGGTTTTTTTTTCTGTGATAGACAAACATTTGACGCCGATTGCACCTGATGTTATGTGGCGATGAAGCCTAAGATGTAGCATGCTTGTCTAGAAGATGCCTTTTAACTCTCAACTTGAAGACATCCAAGTCAAGTCATTTTCAATAAAAAAAAGGTTCGGTTCGTAGTTTGATACGTCATATTATCTAATGACAATGACAATTCGTTTTTAATATAATAGTATATGGTAAAAAATTAATAAAAAGGTTTCTGTTAAAGGCATCCGTAACAGATATCGAAATATAATAAGTATGGAAGCGTAACTGACGCATAAATTGGCCCCACGGAATACTATAGCGTCAATAGTACATTACACAACTAGGGTGGTAATATAAAGAAAGGCCGAGATCGCAGAAGTTTGCGGCCCGAGCTGCAAGCGAGGGACGTAAATATGCGATCGAGGGCTTTCTTTATTACCTCCCGTGTTGTGTACATCATTTTATGTGTACACTTGGCCAGAAAGCGGCTTTTTCCGTACGCGCAGCGTGCGGAAAAAGGCACTTTATGGCCAGGTGTGGCATAAATGAATTTATCACATCAGTAGCTTTGTAACTAATCACAGATATTTGTCTTTTGAACGATATGCAACCAAAGCAATGTGATAAGGCCCTTAGTAAAAACTATTAATTACTTACTGGCATCAGTAATCTCCAGACTCTTCTGCACCATCTGTAGCAGCACCATGACCACTACAGCACGCAAGCTTCTGTCCTTAGCCATCTCCACTTCAATGGCGAGTCCGAGACATTTTCCAAAATCGCACCAAACAACGAACACATCGGAATTCGAAACTTAGCTCCGCTTTAACAAAGACTTTGTTCCATTTTTCACAAAAAAGTAAAACGCACTTTTAATTTCACAGAACACTACTTTCACAAATTTTGTTGCCGTTTCCCTCAAACAGTACAATTTTTTTTTTTCTAAATTTTCAAAATTTTCGTAATTGTGGATTTATTCACGTTTTTACCAAATATGTACTTCCATTTTCCAAATGAAATACCCAGCAAAACATTCCGATTTATCTTTGAACTCCTTCACCTCCGTTTCACCAAAAAGCGGTTCAACTTTTCAAAACAATGCAGGACACATTTTCGGGTAATTCCACAATACACTCGATTTTTTCCGATTTATTTCTGTTTCACCAAAAATATGGTTCTATTTCTGTTCCCTCATTCATAGAGTTTGGACGTGTTCCAAGGATTTCTTTCGCTTCCATTCCTGTGGACGGCCGGATCTGAGATTCTGGAACAGAAATATAATTTTTAATGATGTAAACACTTCAGTTAACATGTCATAATTTTAGAAATAATTGCTATAAGTTTTAAACACGTCAAAAATACAGTAGAAGTGAATTCATGAAGAACAAAAAAAAAGTTATGAGATTTAATGTTAAACCAAGTCAGTACCGGGGGGGGGGGTCTCGATTTCCACTGACTTATTTAGTATTTAGAATCTTAATTAGAATCTAAAAAGGAGTATTCTTAATATCTAAATTGTAGATATTAAGAATCCTCCTCTACGGTTAAGTACCGGCAAGTCGGAGAACATCGAATTCTGCGGGGACACCCCCCGGGGTATCAGCGTTATTCGTCCCATTAGCTTTTCGTTCAATTCGTATTTGGTCTCATTCTATATTCGTCACACATTCTTTATTCGTCTTGTTCGCTATATGTCTCTATCTTCCTAAGTCTAATTCTGTAACTTGTCTCATTCTTAATAAGTCTTAATCGTATTTCGTCACGGTCTTCCTAGGACTAATTCTTCATTATTCCCTTTCGATTTTGGTCTCATTCCATTATTCGCCTACATTTTTTGCATACGTTCGATGTTGGTTACATTCGTAATTAGCCTCATTCGTTTTAAGTCTAATTCTAAGTTCGTTTCATTCGTTTTGCGTCTTGGTCGCTATTTGTAACTATCTTTTCCCGTCAATCTTAAATTATCATTATTAAATCATTTTTAGCATAAGAGTTCTAAAAATAGTGATCAAAAGCCGTAAATTACTGAATTTGTTTATTAAACTATGAATAGCCAATCTGGCAAAAAAGATATGAATAAAGCGACTAAGACGTACGTCGTACGGGACGAGTAGCGAACGTGCCCAAAAAAGAATGAGACGAGTTGCCAATAACGACAAAAAAAGAGAGAGACCAATAACGAATGTGTCTAAAGATAACGTGCGAATGATACTAAAAACGTGAGAGACAAACAAAGACATAGTCCTAAGAAGACCGTGACGAAATACGATTAAGACTTATTAAGAATGAGACAAGTTACAGAATTAGACTTAGGAAGACCATCATTCTGCCTTCTATATCGCTCGTTACGGTGCCATATGTAGTAGTCTTCAATACGTCACCAGGATGTCGCAGCGTCTTCTTCTGTATCGCTTGTCACGCTTGCCACGCAGGATGTCGCAGTGTCACGGTCGCCATGTAATATGTGGGGATGGTATGGGTGGTTTTAACCAAAAGAACTCGATATACTTGGACATGCTTGTAATCAGTCTTACTCTAGTTACGTTCTAGTTCTAACTCCCAAGATACAATACTATACTATATTTATATGACTAATCTACGTGCTCGTGAGAGGGACACCTTATCGTGGATAGAACGCTATCTTACTTTACTCGGCTAATCTATGAACGTGTAGATTAGCGTATCTGCCTATCACATAGAGACATATAGCGAATAAGACGAATAAAGAATGTGTGATGAATATAGAATGAGACGAAATACGAATTGAACGAAAAGCTAATAGGACGAATAACGCTGATACCCCCCCCGGCACGTTTTTGCTATAGACGAACTGGGTTGCGAGACTTGCATCTTTTTAGATGTCATGTTTTTAATGGGATCTATAATTATATACATAAAACAAAGTCGCGTTAGTTACTCCATTCATAACCTCGAGAACGGGTGGACCGATTTTTTATAATCTTTGATTTTTTGAGTTTGTTTCTGCCCCGACAGAATAACAGAATAACTGTTGAAAATTAAAAAATTCTAGGGCGGAATGAAGCTCACCGAGACAGCTAGTATTTTATATTCCAAAGAAGCCGAACGTTGCTAATTAAATAGGTATCTTACTACAAAGATTAATCTTTATGAAGAAAATTATAAACAGTACACGGTGTGAGTAACTGAATACTGATTAAATTAATAAGGCTACCTTTCTAGTAACTAATTAATTATTACATTATATCAGTACAAAGGGTAATGTTGATCCCACCAAAAACATAAATGTAACAAAGGAGAGCCAAGTTCAATACAAAAATTATGCTAGGCTGTGGGCTTCGCCGCAAAAAGAATGGAGATCTAAATGAGTGCCAAGTCCTATGCAAAATTCAAATATGTATTTAACTTGGCTCTCCTTTTTTACATTTATGTTTTTCGTGGGATATCATTACTTTTTGTGAAGAAAACTAGGCAGGTATTGAGAATTAATGTTTGTAACAGTTCCAACGATACAATAAAAAAAAATTGTATGTAGTATGGGAACCCCCCTTTTTTTAACTTTTTTTTATTTTTAAATTTTTTTCTACGCTTACACACAATTACCGAGCTGGATTCCAAATTTCATTAACGGTTCCAACGATACAATTAAAAAAAAATTGTATGGGGACCCCCCCCCCCCCTATTTCTATTTTTTAACTTTCTTTTTATTTTTAGATTTTTTAGTACGCTTACACACAATTACCGAGCTGGATTCCAAATTTCATCCTTCTAGGTCATCTGGAAGTCAGTGCTAAAATTTACGACTTTTTGACCTTCATACCTTTACTAGCTTATGCCCGCAACTTCGTCTGCGGTGTAAATTATAATTAGGCAATTACTTTTATAAATAGTTTCTGATAATTGGTCATAATAACTTGGTTGTAATACTTGTAATTAAACAAAACCCTCAAATATAGGTCCCAAAACTGCACATTTACTGCGAAAATCAATTCTTTAGTCCATTTAAGGATTATTACCAAAAACTTAAATTCACTTCATAAACCACCTGTTACTTACACAAAAAAAAAACAATCTTGCCGTGGCGTGGCGTCCATAGAACTCGATTCTCATCGGCTTGCCTAATATTAGGCAGTTCAGCACTTAATTCTAGTGCTCTTAAAGAAAATTGAAGCTAAAGTTACTCCGGCTTATCCAAGGATTTCTTCAACGCCACGCCACTGCAAATACTGCAATCTACTAATTGCTATATGTTACGCATGGAGTTTCAAACCTTTTACTTAATAAATTGTACGGTCCCTAAACAAACTTTCAACCCCTACCTACTCAACCGGTTTTGGAGATAAATTTTAATGAATGATGAAATCATTTAAGTAGGTACTTTCAGTTCAATCAGTTTCTACTTTAAAAATCGTTTGGTCCCTTTACAAAGTCTAAACCCCCATTTAACCCCTTTTGGAGATGAATTTCAAAACATTGTTAAACTTCCTTTCTTTACCCTTATTGAAGGATCTACGTACGAAGTATCAGATTTCCTACTTTAAAAATCGTTTGGACTCTATACAAAGTTTTAGCCCCCGTTTGACTCCTTTTTAGGGATGAATTTCGAAATACGGTAAAACCTTTGTTCTTATTAAGGAGTCTATAGACGATGTCTCAGATCTCCAACTTCAAAAATCGTTTCGACCCTATACAAAGTTTCAACCTCCAATTAAACCCCTTTGGGGATGAGTTCCAAAAACAGCAATCACTTTTCTTTACTCTTATGGATGAGTCTTTGTACAAAGTTCAACATCTACTACAAATACCGTTTGGTCCCAATACAAAATTTCAACCTCCGTTTGACGCCTTTTAGGGATGAAATTCAAAAAGGGGTAAAATCATTTATTTACTCTTATTAAGGAGTCTATAGACGATGTCTCAGAACTCCAACTTCAAAAATCGTTTGGACCCTATACAAAGCTTCAACCCCCATTTAACCCCTTTCAGGGATGAATTTCGAAAAACCGTGAAATGGCTTTCCTGTACTTATATTGAAGGGTCTATTTACAAAGTCTCACGCCTCTAACTTCAAAAATCGTGTGGTCCCCATATAAACTTACAACCCCCATTTAACCCCTTTCGGGGATGAATTTCGAAAAACTGTAAAATCACTTTACTGTAATTATATTGAAGGGTCTATGTGCGAAGTCTCTGACTACCAACTTTAAAAATCGTTTGGTCCGGATACAAAGTTTCAACCCCCATTTTAACCCCTTTCCGGGATGAATTTCGAAAAACCGTGAAATTACTTTTCTGTACTTATATTGAAGGATCTATGTGCGAAGTCTCAGATCACCAACTTTAAAAATCGTTTGGTGCCTATACAAAGTTTCAACCCCCGTTTAACCCCTTTTAGGGATGAATTTCGAAAAACGGTGAAATTACTTTTTTTCACTTATATTGAAGAGTCTATGTTCGAATTTTCTGATCTCCTACTTTAAAAATCGTGTGGTCCCCATACAAATTTTGAACCCCTATTTGAACCCCTTAGGGGATGAATTTCGAAAAATCCGTTCTTATCTCTCACCTACGTCATATGACCATTCTACCGTGAAAGTTTCAAGTTCTTCGCTTCAGCAGTTTCGGCTGTGCGTTGATGAGTCAGTCAGGACTTTGCCTTTTATATATTTAGATAACCGTTTGAGCTAGCTTCATGAAATTTGGGCTCCTAGATGTCCTTATGGATATAATTAAACACACGTAGTTTTATGTGTTTACGTTAAAGAGGTTTTGAGTTATAGAAGGGTCAAAAGTGGCACCAAGTGGTTCGTGTAATATTACACTTGGCGCTGGCTAGCCAGTTTTGCTTGAACTTGGCTTGTCACGCTGCCGCGTATCTAGATTACTAGTGGGGGGTCCACAATTAACTTCGTTCGCGGAGGTGAAATAAGCTGGATGTCTCTTTTTTGCTACAGCTTAGGCGGGTAAAAAGTATCCTATGTGTTAACCGGGGTCATGATCCTATCGAATTCGATGTTATTATGAAGCGGTTACAACATTTTCATAGATAAATTAGTTGTAACAAAATAGTTTATCTTTATGCTGATTGTAATTTGTGGTTCCTGAACGCATTGTGTAGATTTTATAATTTGTTCACTCACATTGTAAAAAGACATGTTATGGGAGCATTCGGCATTCCCTTAATCATGAGTAGTATTCGCGAACGCAGCTCAAGCTGTCAATGTCGATGATAATATGCAAGTGTCAATGTCAAATATAGTAAGTCGTAGCTACACTGACGTTAATGGTCCTTCAACGCGATAAATTTACGTTATTAACGGCGTTTTCGTCAATGTGGGCCCAGCATGAGAGGGTATATGATTTAGATTGGCGGCACCAGTTGGCAGCACCTTCGTCGTGCACGTTCCCTATAACGTGAGTGATCCGTTTTTATTTCAATATGTTTGAGTCTCACGGTGGTTTTCAAGATAATAGTACATTACACAACTAGGGTGGTAATATAAAGAAAGGCCGAGATCGCGGATGTCTGCGGCCCGAGCTGCAAGCGAGGGACGTAAATATGCGATCGAGGGCTTTCTTTATTACCTCCCGTGTTGTGTACATAATTTTATGTCTACACGTGGCCAGAAAGCGGCTTTTTCCGTACGCGCCAGGTGTGGCATAAATTATTATTATTTAACAGGGCCAGTGCAATGGCCAGAAGATTTAGTGCTGCCGTTTGGCACTTTCGTAACGTTGGTATTCTTGGCACTCGCTTCTTCTAAATCATTGTAAAGAGACTACTTAATAAAACATAGACAAATCTATTTTGTTTCTATGCAAAGTATTTGCTACTATGAGTAATGTCATTATTTCTACAACTTATTTAAAGCTTACTTTTATTAACCGAATGAAAGAGGAGGTTCTAAATGTGTACCTACATATTTGTTTCTTCAGAATCCCAGTCATTAAAAAAAACTAATTTAGAAAAATATTTTTCTTGATTTAAAAGGTGTTAGGAAACCGTATATAATGGCCACCATTATTTAACCAGTAATAATATAACATCAATGTGTTATCTGTTCCAATGTTATAATAATGTGTGAATAATCATACCTACTTAATAACATCGAAATCGGTACTATTATGAAAATCTAGTTGGTCATTTCTACGGTTCCCGAACACACGATTGAGGATTTATAATATGTGTGTAGGTAGTAAAAATAATGCATGCAACTGTACATACTTGGGCCTTAAAATACTCGTGTGATTCATAATTCATAATGAAACTGAAGGCAGCAATTATCAAAAACGTAAACGGAACCCAAATAACAATCCTAAATAATCACAGTTTACGAAATACAAAGCAAAAGACTCAATTCTCGCGGGTCTTTATAGAGCAATTTTATGGCAGTAATAGAGCCATCAATCTGTCTAGAGCCGCGGCTGCTATTTGACTTTAATTCGACCTAAATTCAACTAAGTGGCGTGACAAGAACACTTTATACGAGATAATTGAAGACAAAACATGATCATGAGACTGTTTGATTGAGTAAGTAGGTAAAAATACCTACAATCTTCTTAACTGAAAGAAAAGTAGGCAAACTCCGGCCCTTTAGCACCGCGCGGTAGCTACGTGCAAGGTCTAGGCGCAGGGCTACGATCCGCGGGTTTTTAGGCTTCCGTACCAGAAAGGGAAAAAATGCCACTAGCAAATTACGATGACGGAATAATTGCTACCAAGAAAAATAGTACATTACTGCAGAGGCCGGAAAGTAAGGAATTGCCGGCCGAGTACATATAGTTACGAGGCCGGCAACCCCATTTCCCGCCGAGGTATGTATAGTGCTTTTCTCAAACATGCAATGAAATAAATAAACTTACTGTAATAACCTTACTTAATATTTTATAACACAAACTGGCTGTCAGAAAGTGACATTAGTGACATTATATCCATAGACAATGCAAATTCGGCCAAAAGCTGTTTCAGTTCACATTTTTACCGCGAATATTTAGATGAAATATTTTAAATGTGTATTCTTGTGGTTTAGTTTGCAATTTATAATAATTGGAAATTGTTTATAATGTGTTATTTGTTATGTTCATGTCAATTTTAAATAAATAAAACTGCAAAATATAGCAAAAATCGTTTTTTTTTATGGCTGAATGCCGTGATGCTGTGGCCCAAATAAATGTGGAATGGAAATTAAAAAAAAATACATTGAGGCCGGCAATGTAAGTATGAAATTCCATTCCGTGCCAAGTGTCAAGCCGCATAGGAAACGAGGTATTTTGTGGCCTATTTTTAGGCACGTAATGTCAACATTTCATACCATGTTTGAGAAAATGAAATTTTGGGAATTATAATCTACACTCCCTTTTGTCGGGAGAGAAATTACTCCTATCGTACTGTGGTTAGCTAGACCAACTGACACGTAGATCTTTTGGTTCACTCATTCACTCGCACATGTCTATATAAGGTCCTAATTAATTAGTTGCAGATATTTTAACACATTATACTTAACATTAAAATAATTAACTTTAAATAGAAATTAAGAAATCTTTTCGTATTACTTTTTTAATTTCATTTACCTAACAAAAAAAATTATATAATTTCGTCTAAAAAAAAACACCATGTGCATTATCACATGTCACAATAACACTATCTGTCATGTCAAACAATCACTACACAATCAAACAAAATAACATGACATTGACAATCAAGTATTTAATTTATTGACGTGAAGTGGCCAGTTACAGTTAAGTGGTGCGTAAAAGAGCTACTAGAATCTGTTCAATGAGTTTTCATTTAGTAATCACATTAACAGGGTGTTATTACGTAGCAAATTTGTTTTTTCGTTTTTCTCCAAAAAAACATCGTAAAAGCTATAATGTTTCATGCTTTAATATACTCCAGAGACCGAGTACTATCAGCTGTAAAAATATCTGCAACTAATAAATTAGGACCTTATATACGACCTATATACTAATGCACACATATGAGCTTGACAGTACTCCTTTATTTTTATTTTTTTAAATCCTGACTAACTCGCAACCCTAGTGGGCGTAGCGATAATATGACCGGGTGGTCGGTCGGCCGTGGCGTTCCCTGAGGTCAAACCAGGTCGCTAGCCAGACCACCCCGAGTGAATCGAACTGGGTGGGTGCCGGGGGCGCCTGGGGTCGAATCAGGTCGCCTTGTCCCGGTCCTCGAAAGGGACGGAGTAGGTGGGGGCCTGAACGCCTGGAGTCGAACCAGGTCGTTTGGCCAGGGCCACCTTGACTTTTCGCTGACTGCGCAAAGTGAGCAGCGGACCAGCGGGAAGGATGAAGCGGATCAACCTGTCCTTAAAGTCCTTATGTGAACGTGTGTGGGTCATTCTCAAAAAATGGTGTCCGTAGTGAGGGCTTCATAAAACAAAGTGTTAACTTTAATTTTTCTGTAACGAAAGTTAACCATATAAATTGTATGGTAAGTTCGTTACGCAAAGGAACAAGATTAAGAGGTTGTTTTATAAAGCCCTAACTACGGACATCAGTTTTTGAGAATGACCCGTGTATCGAACTAATGGGAGTTTTAGTTGCCGGTTCGCTAAACCTAGCTGAGAGTACACCCGATAATCAATCAGTCATTACTCCCGCAGTTTGTTTGTAAACGTGTCACGGCCCCCTATTCTCATCTAGCTGTCACCGGCAATCACTTAGCGAGTGATCCGTGATAGCCCCCCCGAGTGTGAGAACGAAGTATCACCGTGCTTAGAATAGGGGCTGACATCTTGACAGCCGTGTTAGGAATGTTTGTGGTCGTTTGTTTGTATTTTATCTCAAAAGAAAAAATCTTGTAGCGTTTCACCTTATAGCATTTCACCTGGATAGTATATTTAACACGTTCGCGGACGGACATTCTATAGCATTCGAATTTTGAGTAACTTTTGTGACACGCATTCTATAGCAGTCTTGATTTGAGATGCTTTCCTGAGCGCAAATGCTAAAGAATGCGCTTTGCTATAGTAAATACTAGTAGATCTATCTTTACTGTCACTTTTTCTCTAGTCCAGACGCGCTTACTGTCATATTACATGCTTTTGCACACAAAAAAGCTAAACATGTATTGCCGGCTATAGTACCCCCCTCTCATGCACACAGATGCTATAGCAGTCGCGGTTGTATGAAAGTTTGTTTGGTCAACCGGCGAGTGCGCCGCTGAGTAGTCTATGGTGATGTTGGTGAATTTCGAGCTACGGAGCCTTTTCGAAGCATTATTTCCATCATCATAAGTAACAATTATTCTATGGTTTTCTAGCATAATATTGTGTGTTGCAATGACTAGGCTTATTTACTAACTGTTTATTGCCCTATAACTAGTGTTAATGGTGGCAAGGATTTAAAACGCAGGCATGAATGATGATACCTATTTTTTGATAAACTAATACAGTAATAATAATTTTAGGTAATAATCTTTGAATTATAATATTGTTCGTTCTCTGTTCTACTACTTGCAACGTAATGGGTGTATAGGTTGCTTAGCACTGTGTAATAAAAGTGTTTTCAATTTGGTTTAGATTTACTTCGCCTTTAGACATTCCTCGTCGCGACGAGAGCCCGTTCATGTGCTGCGAAACGAATCAGCCTTATCATCACCCTCTTCACCTTGAAGCGAGCAAGTTAATTCAGCACAAAATGCGCTAATTTTTTCGCCGCAAAGAAAGCCTTCCCTTTTGCCACCAATTGAGCCAGCTACTGCGCCACAAGCCGATCCTGACTTTCATTTAGCTGTCCTAGTTGATTTGCCACCAAGCGACTTTTTTCCTTCATCTCCAAACCTGTCAGCATTGTCGCCGCAATCAGTACAAAGCGAACGAGCAGCTTCACCTATCAAGCTTGATAGGTCCAACTTCATCCATAAAAGATACTCCATGGGAAGAGACTGGGTAGATTTTAGAGCGTCTCAACCGCCGTCATCACCAATCCCGATATTATGATGACATATTTTTAAAAATAACATATTTTTTGATTAAAACATGAAAAAAAAAGGTGATAAAATACAGCATCCGTGTCACATTGTTACATACTATAGTACAACAAATTAGACGGAGCTGCTATAGCAGGCAACTTATAGCATTCGTTGTCATAATATATCACAAGCTAACTAAACCATGTGACAGAACTGCTATAGCAGTTATATGCAATAGCATTTGCTGTCACATAACGTGGTATAACAAAGTATCATATTTGACGTCGCTGGTATAGCATTCGACTTACATAGCATTCAGTGTCACATATAAACAGTACACAATGGCACAATTGTGACGAACCTGCTGTAACAGTTCCAAAAATTCCATACAAAATGTTTGTGTCAAACAGGTGTGACTTACTGTCCGCGAACGTGTTAATTTTCGCGTTGCATCTCAATTGTTTCTTTTTTTGGCCGCAAGGAAGTAATTGTTAGAAAATCTTCGAATACAGTATTATTTACCTTTAAAAATAAAATAAAGTTTCTTTTCAGGAAAATATCCTAGCTACAATATTTGAGATACTTTCCCTTTATATCGCATAGTCTTGGGACTCCCTGTATACTCGTAGATTGCAACTGAGACACTTGATACACCCCTTTGAGACGCGTTGATTGATCGAGTATCTTATTAGTGAGTCCAACGTAAGTCACCCTAATGAGGACAAAATTTGTTCTCTAGATCTGAAAAGCGACACCAGTCTAAGAAACATATGCTATTTTACATTTGCTATAATTAACAATCTCTAGGCGGGATCCTCTTGGATCGCATTATGTTTTTTAGACTAATGCTGTTTCGCATAATTGATTTAGCATAATTTGTTTTGGCATAATAGTACTTTCGCATAGTAATATTTTGGCCTCCTGTTTTTTTGGCATGTTACGCTATTAGCATAATTTTAGTTGGACTAATTTGTATTGGCGAATATACATTACGCATACTATTGTTTGGGCTAATCATTATTTGGTATATCTGTCATTATCCATAATTTCGGTTGTCTAAATGAATGAAACTCACTTTCGTTGTTAACATGCATTTATTATTATTGTATTTATATGTCGCCGCCAACTAGCTTAATTAGCCATTTAGTTAACTGCCTAGCCTTTTCATTTAAATTTTAGGTTAGGTTTGTTAGTTAGCTTGTGTCCCTCAGACCAGAAATAGAAGCCCCGCGTAGCGGGGCTTCGTCGACCTGCTAGCGGGTCATAATTTTTTGAAAATGCTAGGCATTTGACCAAATGGCTAATAAAACCAGTTGGCTGCGACATATATATATCCTTTGATACATGCATTATATATTTGTAATGGTGATTGTTCATTGCAGTTTCAGATTACTGGCGATAGCTTGTAGTAATAGTAATGCTATTTTTGTAGTAAATTCATTTTTCTTGCTGATAATGTTGATGATAATGATATACGTTGCTGTTTAATTAGGTATATTTTCTTTTTTGGTGGTGGTTCTGTCACTAATTCTCTTCGTTCTATTTGTGTAATTTGGTGTGTTATTTCTTGGGTAATCGTTTTTGCTAAGTAATAGAAGTGGAGATGATGTTTTCCCACAAAATGTGCGAATCTATTATGCCACGCTTCGGCATGATTTTGTGTTCGAGGTATATTTATGAATAGGATAATAGCGGTATGCATTTTGATATGATACCAATTGATTAATATGCCTATTTATGCTTATGCTTTTTGTTGTTAGGCTTTATGACGGTTATGCTTTCTGTATTTATGCTTTTTGATGTTATGCGTAAAAAATTATGCGTAATGAGGCTTATGCGCATCTCATTTTCGGCGAAAAGCAATTATGCGTAACCATATTAGGATTTTATGCCTTCCAATAGTAAACCTCTCTAGGCATTATGCCATTAGCGAATGCAACCCGGGTACCCAAAAGCCCGGATACACTGGTACCTCTAGTACAACTGTGACACGCGACTTTGTCGCGCGGCAAATGCTACCTATCTCTTACCACTCAATATAGTGTGACAGTGACAGGTGACGCTCTGTCGCGCGAGAAACGTAGTCGCGGCCAGTTATGCTAAACGTAACTGACTTTATTTTGAGTCGGGTAAAACCCGCGTATTTTGACTCGGAACCCGAGTAAAAAATTACTAGTAATGAGAATTATGCATTTATCGTTTTATTTTAAAGATAATAAATAAAATGGGTAGGGGTCGGGTTGCATAAAGTTTAAGGTCATATTTTTGATACGCATACGAGGATTCGTCATACTCATCATTACGCATAACTGTAAATAGTCATACATTTATGCGCATAACGATTTTAATTATAATTTTTATGGACATACTGTGTAATGGGCATATAACTAGTTGATATGCATACATTTATTCAAGCATACTTTATAATGGGCATACATGGATTGCTAAACACATAAGCCTAATTTTAAAAGTTTTTTTAAAAATTCTCTTTTATGTTGCGTCACAGTTCTAACCTAATATACTTTTCTGGCAGCGATTCGGTTATGTGTGAGATAACAGTTCTAACCTAACCTACTTTTCTGGCAGCAATTTGGTTCTGTGTGAGATAACAGTTCTAACCTAACCTATTCTACTTTTCTGGCAGCGATTCGGTTATGTGTGAGATAACAGTTCTAACCTAACCTAACCTACTTTTCTGGCAGCGATTTGGTTCTGTGTGAGGTCACTAATATTGTGTAATGAGTAGAAATTAAAAATACTTCAATAATATAAATCGTTTCTTTTTTGAAGAACCATCGCAAGTCCATTATCAAAATTTATGCACTACGATTGTTATAATCATCAATATTATGGCTTTATAAATGTATGAAATTTGCAATTATTACTAAAACCACTTATAATCATCAATGTTATGGCTTAATAAATGTATGAAATTTACAATTATTACAAAAAAGACTTATACTCATCAATATTATGACTAAATAAATGTATGACAATTTACATTATGGTTAAACCAATTATGACTCCGTATAATTATGACACGGAACAATTATGCCATAGGACAATTTATGCCATAAAAAATATATGAGCATCAACTTTATGCTTAAACTGTTATGACAATTAATAATATGACAATAGTTGTTATGCAACCAGACGGCCCCCCAAATAAAATCTAACGTCGGCCGCCTTAGCGAATGCGAACAAACAGCACATGCTTGCTTTTCTTACTTAACATGACCGGCAATGCCGGCAAGTTCATTGTAATGCAACCCGGGTACCCGAAAACCCGGGTAACTGACTTTATTTACAGTCGGGTAATACCCTGGTTACATATTTGATTGGATATTGCATTCCCTATTGCTTACGCCAGTACGGATCGCTTTTTTTTTAAGACTGACTAACTCGCGACCCTTATTGGGCATAGCGATAGTTTGATCGGGTGGTCGGCCGTGGTGTTCCTTGAGGTCGAACCAGGTCGCCAGGCCCACCCTGAGTGGACCGGACTAGGTTGGGGCCGGGGCGCCTGGGGTCGAACCAGGTCGGTTGTCCCGGTCCACCTCGATAGGGTCGGACTAGGTGGGGGCCTGAACGCCTGGGGTCGAACCAGGACGTTTGGCCAGAGCCACCTTGACTTTTCGCTGATTGCTCAACGTGAGCAGCGGACTAGCGGAGTACGGATCGCACCATCTGCGCCTCGACCTTGAATAGCTATCGCGTGCTCCTAAACAGCCGAAGAGTGACTACTTGTCTGTCGTTATACTCTGAATATTTTTTAGAAATTAAAAAACCCTAGTCGTTCAACGTATTTTTTTATTAATTATATGCAGAAGTATGTCTTTGATGACATTATTACGAAGTTTAAGGTTAATTAGGAATTTCCAAAGAATCACGTACAATTACGCCTAAATTAATTTTTCATTCAATTATAATGGTAATTGGTTTTCACAAAGAATGTCTTTCGTCGACGTACTGAACTTTTATTGGTTTTACAGGATTAATTAAATAAGTTAATTTGGTTATTTTCATTAAAATTTGACTTATAAAAGAAATAATGCAATCGGACGGAAAGGCACCTAAATTAAGATTAAAAGCTGTTATTTCTACTATTTATATATTCCGTCAGGAGTGGCTCACTCCGCGATTTCGCCGCGTGGCTATAAGTGGAGCATTCCATGAAAACATCAACTTTTTGTCCCTTACGGAACGCTATGGCAGCTACCCTAATAAAACGTATTAGCTGCAAGAAACACTTCCAATCTTAAAGCCGAGTTATGATATTACAATGCTGATAATTTGCTTCTTGAATTTATTTCTTGGAAGTATTAAAACGGTGGTGTCCCTTACGAAATACTTTCATGGAATGCTCCAAGTACCAAATTTTGCCCCCGCGGAGGGACTTAGCCAGCGACTAGAAAGAGCACGCGTTATGCGATAGAGAGAGATGATCGGATCCGGTGCGTCCCGTCTGGTGGTCGGACGCGTTTTAGCTCGGTTTTCCATCTTGTTTTAGACACTAGTGTGCTATTAACGTGTAAAAAAACGTGCTAAAACGTACTTTCTGAGACTCCACTCGGTACGTACATTGTAAGTCGTGCAAACATCCTAAAACGCACGTTTTGGAGGGTGGATTTCAGAGCGTTTCAACCGTCGCCATCACCAATCCCGAACTTTAAGAACGTATCTGGGTGCACGGGAGTGCCCCGCCAGGTCGAGCAAAACAAAGGAACGACCGTACCATCCTTCTCTCGAAGCCATTCAGGCCAATTTCAGTCTCCCGTAATTGTGTGCTGGCTGAAGCTAGAACCCTGCATTTTCAGGGATATATAGAGCATAATAAGACTTAAATATATTCTCAATTGAACTTCAAAATATATTCTCCATTTGAACGTGTAGTTTAAGAACTATTGCACGTCAAAGTTCCTAAATTTTGTCCCTGACCGACTGATGATCATCATAATTCTAAGGTACTTCTAGCAGACCCACAAGCTCAAAATTTAAAACATGACTAATTTTTTAGCCTATCAAGTCACGCAAAACCTAAAAATATTGCAATTTCAACACAATTTGCATGAGTAAGTTTATAATCCTATAAAATACAGGCGATTACAATGTTACTTTTATAGTTCAAATGGGAAATACAATGGATTGGAATGTAATAAATAAAGGAAGACCACTTACAAAATGAAATGAGATTCCATCAAAAACATTACATGTAAAAAGATGCAAGTCTCGCAATGCAGTTCTTCTACAACAAAAAAGTGTTAAAAATGTTAAACCAAGTCAGTACCTACCGGGGGGTCGTCCACGGAACTCGATTTCCATAGACTTGCCTATTATTTAACCGTGTAACACACTTTATAGTTCTCAATAAAGAATCCTCCACGGGTAAATAATAGGCAAGTCGGTGGAAATCAAGTTCTGTGAACAGCCTCCGTTACTGACTTGGTTTAACATTACATCTCAAAACTATTTGTTGTAGAAAAACTGCGTTGCGAGACTGGCATCTTTTTACATGTAATGTTTTTGATAGCATCCCATTATTTTGATAAAATCAGAAAAGAGTACCAAATTTTATCATGCTATGATCAAATATTATGTAAGTTTTAAAAATATGTCATCATAATATCGGGATTGGTGATGATGGCGGTTGAAACGCTCTGAAATCCACAAATGCACTGATCGTACTTTCAGAAAAACTACGCAATATCAGACTCATTCCATATTGCTGTATCCTTGGAGTATATTCTTTCAGCCAATGACAGAGCTTCAGTTTCAACCAATTAGCGCCCGTTAAGCTGAAAAGGATGACAAGTTGACGACCATGGATGTACAGAAATAATAGAAAGAACTTATAGACAAAATTCACCAACAATTCTGTAGTACAGTCAACGGCAGAAATATGTTTACACTTTCAATTTTATTTAAGGTATACCCGGTTAAGGTCGGATGGCGGGTAAGATCGGATGATCGCAATTTCTACCAAACGGGTAGACGTTCCGCAGCTAAAGGTACCTTGTGGACGTCGTCGCTTATGCCCTTCTATCTTGATATCCTATAGTAACGGAGTCGGATACAACGCAAGCGACAACGTCCATAAGGTACCTTTACCGCTACACTACAACTGGCGGGAGGGGCGGGGTGAAATGGCGTCGCACATTATATTGCCAGTGATGTAAATATTACTCGTTTGGTAGAAATTGAGATCACCCGATCTTACCCGGGTAAACCTTAATTGGTGTAAGATCGGAAATAGGGCGTGCAGTACCGGGAAATTTTAGTAGGCAAGCATCGGGAATTCCCGGTACTGCACGCACTAATCGGAGAGTGTAAAGTGTGTGTGTTTGAGAGTTAAAGTCGAAACTATTTACAAAGTAACTTGATATTTCAATTAAATGAATGATATATATATATGTAGTAGTTTAAGATATAGAAATACACATTTTGTGAAAATTTCACGTATACCTATGATGGTTCAAAAGATAGATCCCTATGACAGACGCAGAATCACGCAGAGAACATATTTCTGGCACGTCCACTCTCTATAAAAAACGTAACCATTACAGGCCTTTTATTGATAGTGGCTTTTCTAGTAACAACATTGTCATAATCTGTAAACATGTCGGTAAAATGCACGCATAATCCATTCCCGCGCGCCCGCGGCGCTCCGCTTGACGGCAGTCGGAGCAAAATGGCGTCATACTTCAAGAATATTCATTTGTTCGCGAGTTAATTAAAAACAGTGTGTTACAGCACATCTCATGCAAGCGGGGGTAAAGGTTGGGGTGGAACTGATGAAAATTTAATAGACAAGGACGGAATAGTCTGGTAAAGGATGGCACAAATGACATATTGCCGCTACGTAGGTACATGAAGGTGAAAAAGGGTAAATATTGAGAACCCATTAAAAATTATGGATGATAAGTTGATGATCACAGCCAGCGACCAAGAGGCAGGAGTCCCACTCGTTGGACGGATTAGATAAAACAACTTTCGACACCACGATACACGATGCTATATTCGGCTGCAGATAGAATGAGATGGCGGAACATCCGTGATAAACTGTTCCGAAAAAAATACCACGACCCTTAGTAATGAGGAAACCGATGAAAAGAGGAGGAGGATTATAATAAATAATTATATAGCACATTAAATAATGAAAATAAAGGTAAGAGATGAAGATATCGAACGCAAGCGATGTAATGAGTTTAACGATAATTACGAGGAGTTGAAGACCCGACCACTTCAAGCCTTACTTCTTATGGAGGATTTCTTACTTGCAAAGATTTTGCCAAAAAATCACTACGAGCATTGAATACAACAGAGTGAATGAAGAACCAGTTATATGTGCTGTGCTGTCGCCGAAATCAGTGAAAACTAAAAGGGCCTCCACACATTGAGCCACTAGTGGCGGCCAATAAACGCTACCACAAGTAGCCTAGAGTCTCCGCACATTGGGCCACTAAACGCTACCACAAGTAGCCCAGAGTCTCCGCACATTGGGCCACTAAACGCTACCACAAGTAGCCCAGAGTCTCCGCACATTGGGCCACTAAACGCTACCACAAGTAGCCCAGAGTATCCGCACATTGGGCCACTAAACGCTACCACAAGTAGCCCAGAGTCTCTGCGTATTGGGCCACTAAACGCTACCACAAGTAGCCCAGAGTCTCTGAATATTGGGCCACTAAACGCTACCACAAGTAGCCCAGAGTCTCCGCACATTGGGCCACTAAACGCTACCACAAGTAGCCCAGAGTCTCTGCATATTGGGCCACTAAACGCTACCACAAGTAGCCCATAGTCTCTGCATATTGGGCCACTAAACGCTACCACAAGTAGCCCAGAGTCTCCGCACATTGGGCCACTAAACGCTACGACAAGTAGCCCAGAGTCTCCACAGCTATTACATGACAGTGTTGTTGTGTGCGTGGCCTCAACTTTCGTGAAATTACCTATAACCTAATAAATAAAGCAAGGGGCACAATAAATTCTTGAAAAGATTTAAGGATTTACACGTTTCATGAATTTATTTTGTATTTTTAGACCTATCCTGATTTGTGCAAACTATTGTCGATAACATTTTATCGATATTTACCTGTGACTTTTTAATTTTCTGTGAGTCAGGCAACATTTTTATCTGTCAAACTAGTTCGCCTAATTTGGCGTTTACTTTAATACTTCACATTATTTTGGCAAGTATTGTCAGTTAGCTCCCAATCTTTACCAACACGGGTAATTATATTGTCCTTTGTTAGGTCAGACCATTCGACTCGTGTTTTGTTCTCTGAAACGGTAACAAGCCATTGAAAGCAGCATTGTTGCAGAGTAGGTCAGCAATGAACTTCAATAGTTTGATTGCAGGCTGCACGAATTTTTGATTCAACTCGTGTACGTTTGCTTTGTCTGATAACTGATTGCATTGTAAGGGCTCAAGTCCTTTTGTATGTGGTTCTAGTGTCCATTTTTTAGTGTCTTCACTAGGAGCAAATGCTGCTACTTTTTGTTTTTTTTTTTATGTAAACTTAGAATATTTCGTTTTAAGTCAAAATCTTCCAGTTTTACTTTGTTACTATAGTACATTGTGCACCGAGGGTAGTAAGAAGGGAATTACTAACGAGAGTCTGTTAGGAGCCCGACGCCGTAGGCGGAGGGCTTTTAATGACTCGAGTTGGTAATCCCCTTACTGCCCGTGATACACACAATGATTTTCATCACATTTGCGAGGAAAAAAAATAAAACATAAAAATCAAATAAACTAAACGCACCCGCTAAGAGACAACTGCAACTGTCAACTTTTTCAATATATGTAGTCTTCCACAGATAATGCTAAGAACTGCGTTTAGTTTTTAAACTTGACAGGCAATGCCGCCAGATTGTACCGATTTTCATAATAAAATTTTAAAGTAAATTAATTTAATTGCATTAAGATAATTGCAAAAATTACTGAAATAATAGTAAAATATACCATATAATTTTTATATACACTAAAATTGTTTTTTAGCCAAGTTTTGAAGATGTGAAATAAGCCTTGGCTGATTTGAAACCTCCTTAGTCTGAAATGACGTACGGGTAGGTCCTATATTTTAAAACTAAACTCATAACTCCCACGGGAGTTATAGATTTTCATACAGTTTTTCCTCCCGTGGGAGTTATAGATTTTTATAACCCACGGGAGGTAAATTGGCTCGAGCTGGTCTATAAGCCCGCGTGTTATAACACCCTTTACGAGCAAGTGTGATGAAAAATATGTTACCGTGTCATGTTGTTTCAATAAATTTATTTTCATTTCATTTTTCATTTCTCAGTATAAAAACGAACAAGTAGTCCAACTTCGCCCATTTAGGAGCGCACGACACGTATTCACACAGACGCGCAATCGCGCAGAATTTTTACGCATTCTTAAATGTTTGCTTGTAGTGCGTTCGTTAACGGCGCGCACACATACAAGCACGCCATGTACCTTTTGTTGGAAGAAAAATTACTGCTATTATTGGGACCGAGCGCGACGACAGCGCCACGTGATAGGCGGCCATTATGGACAATATTGTCACCGCTGTCAAACAAGAAGTAAGTAAATATTGTGAAAAATATTAATTAAATCTTGTGTTATTTTACTATATTACACAATTTTGGACAATGGTAGTCAGTAACATTATTGCCAATAATATTAAAATTGTTGTTTTCAGTGAGAAAAGTCAGCGACAAAAATGTCAATTTTAGCCGTAGCGAGCGCTGTGATCGTTTAGGCTACCCCCTCCACCCGCTTTGCACTCTGCCAATACTGTGCTAGGAGTGGCTCATACCGCGATTTCGTCACGCGGCTACTGGTACCAAATCTTGCCCTTACGGAGGGGCTTAGCCAGCGACCAGGAAGAGCACGCGTTATGCGATAGAGACGGTCGGATCCGGTGCGTTCCGTCCGGTCGTCGGACCCGAACGTCAGTTGTGTTAGAAGGAGAAACTTCTATACGTAGTACTTTTACTTATTCTGTAACTTCACTGTGGTTGTGTGCGTATAGCTTCATCATCATCATCAACCTTGAGACGTGCACTGTTAAACATTGGTGTTCCTTAAAGAATTCCAGAACAAACGATCGCACGTTTTTGACTTTTAGCGACCATAATCAGATCCTCAGATCACTTGCAGCGTCGGTCGGCTCACGCTGCGTCCTTTGGTTCGTGGTCCACATTCGATAACCTTCTTTTTTCCTAGCCGTCTCCTACGAGAGGTTGGCGATCATCATTGCAATTCGTACTTTATCGACGGCCACTCTGAATAGCGATCGTGTGCTCATTCCGAACCATTCTCGAAGGTTATGAGCCGAGATGACTTACGTCTGCCTGGTCTTCTGCATGCCTGCATCTTCCCCTGTAGTATTTATTGTTGAAGAGAACTTTAAAGCTCATATTTTGCACAATGTATCGTATGTAAGCCGGCGCTGGTCTTTTGGTGGAACCAGACAGGTGCGACGTCCCGGCGAGTTATTCATGAAGGTAAAAAGTGACATAATGACATAACTTTTTATCGTCGGTACCTGTACAGAATCTTAGAGGTATAGTAGTAGTAGTATAGTTATTAATATAAAAGTTTTAAGGTAGGTACTATAAGTACCTAGCTTACGCACAAGCTAGGTAGAGAGCAAGGACCATTAAAACAAGAGGACTGTCATTCTCCATACTTTGGATCGTAACTCGACCGCAAGGGGATTATCCAGGCAAAAACTAGATGGCGCTAAAAAACTAAACATTTAACGATGAACAAAGAATCATAGTACAATAACAATTAGTTCGTAAACAGCTAATAATAAATAAATTCTAACATTTAAATACTGTGACACGCTTGCAAAGTTGAATAATTGTATATAATATCATTCGTATACCAAGCTTATACATAGATGGCGTTGTAAAATCGGGGAACAGCTTTTTGTATGGAGAATGACAGTCCTCTTGTGTTAATGGTCCTTGGTAGAGAGTTATTTAATACTTTCACTGTCCCCATATAAAACTATCGGACAATGTCACAAGTCCTAACTGTGCAATCAGTATGGGGAAGTGACCCCATAGTGGAAGCTCGGACTCCTGAAAAAAACCCTCAAGACCCCACATTGGGGGCACCGGGACAGGTAACGTGTTAATAAGGTATGAAATAGAACTGATGCATGATGTCATTTACCTTTGATTACGAAATCACAGATTAATAACCAGATATTTCACTTTGCTCGTACACACGTGCACTTCCTACAAAAAACAAACTTTAGCGTAATTTCCAAAAATTATGACAATACTTTTTTTCATGAACAATGCCCCTATAGGTTAATATAGTTTATGAGCAACTAGCTCCTCGAGGAGCCAAATAATCGCGCGCCCGTTGCGCGCGGTCGAGAACTAGTGAAAACAGTCACGAAATAAACTTTAAACAAAACGTATGTATTCTATAGGCTATTGTTTAAACTTGTAAACAATTAAAGAAACATGATGTTGTTTTATTTGTTTTTAATGTGTGTTTAACACATTTGTATGTGTTAATTGTAGACAATAGTTAGCTTCATAGGAACGGACATACATAAATCTCAGTGGCGTGGCGTAGATGATATCCTAGGGCAAGCCGGTGCAGATTTGGCGAACATTAAGAGCTGTAGAATAGGGTGCTGAAATGCCTGATATTAGGCAAGCCGGTAGGAATCGAGTTCTTTGGACGCCATGCTACAGATAAATACATACATACATATATACACACATCCATACAGGTCAAACACATAACCCTCCTTTGGGCTTCGCCGCAGTCGTGTAAAAAGTAACTTATGTGTTCACTGAGGTCATAATCTACCTGTACACCAAGTTTTATAGAAATCGATCTGGTAGTTTTAGCGTGACGCGCGAAAAACATGAAATTTCTACGATTTTATTATAATACAGCTCACCCGGCGAACTCCGTTTCGCCTCACAATGTTCCCATTATAAACTGAAGCCAATCCGCTTTGTCATGAAAACCCGATCACAACGCCATCTACCGAGTCCAAATGCAAACAAACCATACAGGTATCGATTCCAGATCGATTTCATAGATACAAAATTTCATCCAAATCGGTCCATGCATTTAAAAGATGTTAGGTGACAAACAAAGATATTATGGATTGATACGCGTGGTTTGGACACATGCCTTTAAGTCTAGCAAGTTTCAGCGTTTTCCTTGTATTTTACTTAAGTTACCTTTACCTACGTTACACCTGGCCATAAAGTGGCAATAACCACCCGCTACGCGTGCGGAAAATCCCACTTTATGGCCCAGGGTAACGTGCATTTTTTTATGCCACACCTGGCCATAATGTAGCTTTTACCGCACGCTACGCGTACGAAAAAAGCCACTTTATGGCCAAGTGTAGACATAAAATGATGTACACAACACGGGAGGTAATAAAAAAAGTCCTCGATCGCATATTTACGTCCTTTGATTGCAGCTCGGGCCGCAAACATCTGCGATCTGAGACATTCTTTGTTTTACCGCCCTAGGTACTAGTAGTGTACTATTATCTGTCATCGAGAACCAGATATCAATAACAAGGGCTCGTTAAAAAAGTCATTATGGCAGCCTTTGAGCTCCATTATAGGACAGTAATTAGCTGGAAAAACGGTCCGTTCCGACTTTCATTCAATCTTGTAATTAAAGCGCACTTTCATTATTTATTTACTACCTTTTGCAGAATGTTTTTAGGGTTCTGTATCGAAATGGTAAAAAAGAAAACCCCTCTGGTGCGACTCTGTCTGTCTGTCTATTCGTCTGTCCGTCTGTCCTGCTGTCACAGCCAGATATCTCAGGAACTACTGCTGCTATCGATTTGAAATTTGTAATAGTTTTAAAAGTCACTAACCCGAGCCTATTGGACTTACTACATTGCGCGTTTGAATGTGAATGTGACCGCCCACATGTTATCTGCTTTGCCCTAAGGCTAACTAGAGAATGCCTTATGGCATTAAGTTCGCCTTTTGTACGATAAGTTTTCTTTTGTGCAATAAAGTTTAAATAAATAAATAATAACCACATTTTTACTAAAAAAAACCCGACCGCGGTGCACTTTGAAACTGCATAAAATCCGCCATTTTGTTTATTTTAACGAACTCGCACCATCAAGACGAATCTAATGATGTATCATTTATCAAAATCGGATGTGCCGTTGAGTAGTTACGAGCGGACACAGGAACGGACATACATACATACAGGTCAAACACATAACCCTCCTTTGGGCTTCGCCGCAGTCGGGTAAAAAATAGGTGCGTGCCGTGTATGAATGAACGCACTACTAGCAAAGTTTTAAGAATGCGTAAGAATGCTCCAGTATGGATCGCACTCAAATCGACGTGCGCGCGTCTGTGTGAATACGTTTCGCGCTCCTAAACGGCTGAAGTTGTACTTCTTCGTCTTTATACATTATTAGAAAGGTGGTTCCTTCCAACAAACTATAAACAAACCCGTCCAAAAATGTCCAATTATCCATTTGTAGGGCAATGATTAAAGGGCCAACCCGAAACTTTCGGAGGGAATAACCGAATTAAATAATTAGTCGCACAAAGGAAGCGCATCCGTGGGGGCCTATTATTAGCCGGAAGAATGACGCATATCGGTATAGGCCAAATCGTGAGCGACAAATTTTAGTGCGGTGTTATGGAATGATCAGTCCTACTAATATTACCCGCGTTATTATTATTTTAATTAATATTGGCTTGCATTTACCTTTGGAAGAGGCCTTTACCTGAGAGGGGTTCCTCACACTGCCATTTATTATTATAGCTATTTTAGCAATCAAATTACTTTTGTTCATACTAGGTACATCCCATCAAAAACATTACTCGTAAAAAGATGCAAGTCTCGCACCGCAGTTTTTCTACAACAAAAAAGTTTTGTGATATAATTTTAAACCAATTCAGTACCGGGGGGTGTCCACAGAACTCGATTTCCACCGACTTGCCTATTATGTGTTCCTCCCCGGTTAAGTGAAGTTTTGTGAAGATTTTTATAAATTGTACTTATAAATAAGTTACGCAGTAACAACAAATTGGATTGTGCTGAAATTTGGCAAGCAAGTAAATCAAGTCCTGGATAATTTTTTTTTTAAACATAGGATATTTTATATCCCAGAACAATCCCTTGGGATTATAACAGGAATGACACAAACGAAGTCGCGAGTAAATGCCACTTTAGGTATTTATAATATTAGTAGAATAGGATTTACTCCAAGGTTATTTTGACTATAAAATAGCCCAGAATTCAAACGTCCCTAGTTAGATACGAATCTAATTTTACACGCACTCAAACAACCGTTGAATTCATGGCATTTCAACACTCACTGAAGTGACACACTTAACAAACAAATATGAGTTTTAGTACAAAATACTGGTGACTTACATCCTTTCGCGCCTGCGCAACCCGAAGCTGGTTAATTGCGGTGGCGCCGGTTTATTTAAATATTAGTTTCTTGGAAATGTATTTAGTATCAAAGGGATAAAGTATAACTGACGTGTGTCATTCTAACTTTATAGTAAATTACACAACTAGGGTGGTAATACATAGAAAGGCCGAGATCGCAGAAGTTTGCGGCCCGAGCTGCAAGCGAGGGACGTAAATGTGCGATCGAGGGCTTTCTTTATCACCTCCCGTGTTGTGTACATAATTTTATGTGTACAGTTGGCCAGAAAGCGGCTTTTTCCGTTCGCGCAGCGTGCGGAAAAGACCACTTTATGGCCAAGTGTGGCATAAATAATATAGACTAGTTTGGGTCCTGTGACTTCGTCCTCGTGAATTTCCGACATTTGTAAGAATTAAATCAAGCCACATATGTCATTCATAGGTCTACTGTAAAAAAGGCATTTTGGCAGGTTGCAGCAATGTATCTCGTCTCGGGTCATTTGCACTTGAATCAACTTTGTCAACAAAATTTCACATTTATTCGGATATTTTTTTAATAAAGTGTATGCTCATTTAAAAGTCAGATAATAAAGCTAAGTAATGCAAATATTTTTTTATTATAACTTGTTTATAAGCAGTGACCCAGCGGACATAACTGTCCCCCACTTTTGTATGAAAATAAGGGTTCGTCCGCTGGGTCACCCTATTTATTTGTTAAAAACGAGTTTTATTTTTACCTAATCTATCTCTCGATTTAAGATCTTGTTCCATTTAAATCATGTTACAACATGCAAAAGGAGAACAAATAAGGAGAAAGAGCAATCTTTGCATAAAGCAAAGAAAAGTTGATTCACCCACTTCCGATCCCTCCCCCGATGTATGTCGAGAATAGGGATGATGACTGGGTTAAAAATATGTAATTCTATTTAGTCCGTCAGTAAGATTATGGAAAAATATGGGACACGTATTTTTTGGTTTATCAAAATATTAAAAATCGACAAAGTTATAGATTATCCAACTTCTAGAGTGGGGGCTTGTGACGTCACTCTTGAGTACAATTTGTACTCAAGAGTGACGTCACTCGAAACTTCTAAGCACTCTATCCTCGTCAGTTTTTGTTTATCAAACAAAACAAAAAATACGTGTACAATATTTTTTCATAATGTAACAGACGGACTAAACAGTTTTTTTTAGTCATCTAGCCTATTGCCGAGTGTCAAGTCAAAGTGGAAATAATCGTACTGTACAATAATACACAACTAAGCAGTGAGTTCGCCATGACACATTCCAAGATCGTTCTAATTCCGGTGGCGCCGGCTATTTAAATATTTTCTAAGAAATATGAGTGCGGCTTCAAAGGGAACAAAGTATGGCTCATGCGTCAATTATACGGATTGTGATTCCGTGAGTCTTGTTGAGGACTTTTTATACTAGTCGTTGTCACCATAAATATATTAGTGATTAACAACAGTGCATTACAACTACGGTAAACATAAACCAATGTGAAATAACAGTGCATACAACTATGCTAAAAATAAACCAATGTAATAGTACATTGTGTATCAAGGGCGGTAAGTAAGGAATTACAAACGAGTGTTTGTTACAAGGCCGAGGCAAAGCCGAGGGCTTTAATAACACGAGTTTGTAATTCCTTTACCGCCCGTGGCACACACAATGTTTTTCATCACACTTGTGAGGAAATCTGATTAAAATAACCTTACTTAACCTAAATAAAATTGTAAAACTGACAGTGACATTATCCATAGACAATGCGAATGTCAACTCACGTTCGGAAACCATAGCGGTAAAAACTTAAAATGTGTGTTTTTATTTTTGCAAAATACTGAAATGCACTATTTAAACATTTAATTAATGTTACAGAAATATGTGCTTACATGTATTTGCAATAACAGTTCTCTTTAAATAAATATTTCAGTAATAAAAGTTAAAAAAGTACGTTGGCGTTTCCTTTGAACATGACAAATAAGAGTAAAACAGAACCAGCGTATCAAATTTAAAAAGAAAACCATTACGCCCTAGGGCGTAATAGGTCATTTACGGCCCGCAAAACCTACGTGTAATGACACCATTTTCGAGCAAGTGTGATGAAAAATAAATAATGTCTAGATCGCAGGGGTTTGTAATCTTACAAAATATGCGACGGGGGCTTTCTTACTGCCCGTGATATTTAAATCGGCCATTCTCCAGAAATATGTCTGCGGTCACCTAATTACCGCGTCGCTGTTTTCATACTAAATGTATGGAGACTCGTGAATTAGACGCAGACATATTTCTGGAGAATGGCCGAAATAAGTTTACGTGTCCCTAGGCGATCAATGGCATTTAAAATTTCATGAAAACCTGTCTGGTAGTTAAGGCAGAATGCGCGAAAAAACAAACGATAAACTAGACAATTTTGTCTTAAAAAAAGTATTTTTACGCTTTATTATTCATACTACTTTCCAAAATGCTATTACTTTTTGAAATAAAATCGAATATACAAATATGGATTTGGTTAATTCTTTATTATTATGTATTTGTATATAGATATCCAGTAGCATTGGAGAAAAAAGTACAAAGTTGTTGCGAATATTATTTTCTATTGTTCAATGTTCGTACTTTTTTACCCCAAGACTGTTGTAATTACTTCACTACGGTACGCTGAGTTACTGGAAAATACTCTATCTAAAGATGGCGATATTTATAACGTTTGTATACAAATCGAAATCCCCATTTCGTACTTTGTATTTAACGATCAATAAATATCTGCGACCAAAAATAGAAATCACGTAGCGTCATCCCTGTCGCACATTAAAAAGAGAAAGAGACAGTTGCAACCCCTGATCTTTGTCGGAATCAAAATAGATGACACTAATTAGATCGGTCATAAAAGGTTTATGAACTCTATGAACTAAGAAATAAGGTACATTAGTTTTAAACAAGTTTATTTTTTTCTGATTTTATTTTTAGAGAATTTATTGAAGTATTTAAAACTAAGCTTGTGTTGAAAACGGCTCTTTCAAGTCACAGCAAGTAAGTTTGTGTCAAATTAAATGAAAACAAGCAATTTATTTTAGGTTAAAGAAGTTATTTTAAGCTGTGGTAATGGTATGTTAGTAAAAATTATTACAAAAAATTCCAATTACTTATTATATTTTTAATATAATAAGTAATTGGAATTTTTTGTAACTTAATTTGAGATGAAATTTCATGAAAGCTAGATAGACTATGCTTCGAAAGGTCTGCATCAACTAATAAGTAGCATCTAAAGCGCTATATTATATCGCAACACATTTTTATTACTATATGCAAGAGTGGCTCTCTGCGCGATCTCGCCGCGCAGCTACCTACTAGTACCAAATTTGGGTTAGTCTCATCTCGTCTAAAAAAGCAGCTGGTCTAAGCAGTAACTGGTCTAAAAAGCAAATGGTCTAATTAGCAACTCGTCTAAAAAACAACTGGTCTAAGTAGCAACTGGTCTAACGCACAGATGGTCTAATTAGCAAGTGGTCTAAAACGCGGTTGGTCTAAGTAGCTAGTGGTCTAAAAATCAGCTGGTCTAATTAGCAACTGGTCTAAAGGTCTTACCAGCATAAAGTAGAACAATGACTCGTACTTACTCGTGAAAATGCATACGGAAAGGTAATAAATAAGTTTCTATCAAAAAAGTATTTTTTAAACAATTTTTATTACTGACCGATTACCGATTGGCCTGCAAGTGGAAACAATAATTATTCAAACTGCTTTACATCGGAAACATACTGGCCACTTTAGATTATAGATACCGTGTTTGTTAATGACAACTTCATTCTATTATGTGATGTTTTCCTGCCTTCGTGCTGAATATTGTTATGTGAAATGGTTACATTTTAATTATAATTTAAATATGGATCCTGGACCAAGTAGTGGGGATTTTTGTTGTTTTCAACGCCATCTAGTGAAATCTTATTGAACTAGCAACATGCAGTTTGTATATTAGACTGGTAGATAGTGGCGCCAAGGGCGCCAAGGGTGCCCTTCACAGGAAAATGATTTCGATCTGTCCATGGACTTTTGCAGCCGGCTGTACATAGAAGTGGGCTGCGGGTAAATACTTTAACGCAAGCGCAAATAGGTAGGCTACCTACCTACGTAGACTATGAAAATAAGTATCCACTTTTGAATTTATCTCAATAAGGTGAAAAAGTGGACACATGTCTTTGTAGTAAAGGAGTTGACTGTACATATAGATACTTAAAATTTAAATAATAATAAAAATATTATGATTGATACAAATCAGTGCTGACTAATTTGAGTTTAGAAGACATTAATTTTTGACGGTATGAGATTTAGACAAAGAACGTTATAGACCAGTTGCATTATTGGCGGGTAGCGTTTTAGACCAGTTGCGTTTTAGACGAGAAGCGTTTTAGACCAGCTGCTAGGTGCGTTTTAGACAAGTTGCTACTTAGATCAGTTGCTTTTTAGACGAGTTGCTAATTAGACCAGTTAACTGCTTAGACCAGCTGCTTTTTTAGACGAGATGAGACTAACCCCCAAATTTAGCCACTCTGTAGTGGCTTAGTCAGCGACCAGAAAGAGCACGCGTTATGAGATAGAAAGAGACGGATGGATCCGGTATTCCGTCCGGTGGCCGGACCCGACCATCAGTTTTGTTAGGAAGAGAGTATTCTGTATGTGGTACTATTATTTATTTTGTGCGATAGTATCTGGTATCTGGTATCTGGCGCTGGTGGGAGTGACACCGCCTACGTAACGAAGCTAGAGGTCCCGGGTTCAAATCCTGGTAAGGGCAAATAAGGGTGATGAGACTGAAGAGCACGATTATTTGTTCCTGGGTCTTGGATGTTTTCTATGTATTTAAGTATATCGATGGCAAAAAGCGAGAACGTAGTAACCGCCACTTGGTCAAAAAATTTTTTTTTGCATATTCGGAATCAGCGAATTTTTCTGCGTCGACTGGTCTGGGTCCCATGGCTCTACGACGCTTAGAAAAAACTGGACTACGTTGCAAAACGAATGTATTTTTTTGACGATGCCCACATCTAATTGCTGTAAACATCCAAATAGTAGCAATTTTCTAAACGAGTACATTTACGCTAATTTTGTTTTTTCATAAATCAAAGGGTGTGCCGGTTACAGCGTTGCCGAAATTTTGTTCCGTGGCGGTTACAGCATTTATGCATGTAGTGAAAAAATTACGAACCAAGCTTACTGCAATTATCCTAAAATAAATTATCTATGATTGACGCTTACTACATTTCATTCGAAAATGAATTAACAGCAAGCTACAGTAACGACATTTGAAACACAACGTGAAGTGGGTAGTGCTTGAAGATACAGCAATAAAAATGTGCGCTCGCGGCGATGTGGCTCGTGAATACGACCTGTGATTTAGTCTATCGGCGATCGCCGGAGCGAGTGGGTGTGCGTAGTCTGTGTACTCTGTGTGTCCGTGAAGTGAAATATTTTTATAATTGAGGTGATAGTTGTGTTCAAACAATTGTTTAAGAATTATGTTGAAAACTTATATAATAAGTAATACTTACATACAAAACATCTTTTATAGTTAGTGGGTTTAATAGGTAGTGAGTTTTATATCGATAAAAGTTACTTAAAAGACAATTTAATGCCAAAACTGAAGATAAAATGTAGAGAGTTTTAAAGTTTTCACGGGAATATTAAACCTCATTACCTATAATATTTAGTTTTAGCGGATAACAATATTATAGTCTGATTAACCCTAAGAATATTTATGTTTGTTTTTAGCACGATAAGTACAAGGTTGTGATTTTATATGAGAGATTTTATTAGCCTTTTGAAATGTAATAAGCAACGGAGGTTTTAAGTAATTTTCGTAATTATTTATTTATTTATTTAATCTTTATTGCACAATATAAATAGTACAATTGGCGGACTTAATGCCTTAAGGCATTGTCTACCAGTCAACCAATGGGCTAAACAGAAACATTGTTTTGGTGCAGGGCCTTTAACGTCAATTGGAAAACTTAAGATAAATTTACAAATATACCTACAATATACATACATACAGTATATACTTACACAAATACAATATTATATAATATACTTACATATACTACTTTACGTACCTTGTGAAAACCTCATGTCGATAATTAGTTTTGGACAGCATTGAAGAGATGCTTGCGCAACATGCGCTTGAATGTGAACTTGCTTTGTGCTTATACAGAGAGAAACGTAATGTTTTTATACAGAGAAATTGAGACTAGATAGTATTTGATTATGTTAAGACGGTAATTGTTGCTTCTGATCTTTTAATTTGTAAGAAACCTGCATTTAAAATTTGGAAACATTTTAAAAAAGTATGTTGATAAAAGTTGATTGATCCTTAAGTCGTTTTATTTTCACAGTTTCTTTTTGCCGGTGGACACTTACCACATTTCAGTTAGTCCTATAAAGAACGTAATGACATTTACGTCAAGATTATTGAATCTTAAAATAAATATGCATCTGGTTACAGCATTTATGCTTTATGGAAATAATACCCGTTTCACCATTTTAGTACATTTACTTCTGGCGTTTGCAGCGTTTTCGCGTAACGAAAAAAAGAGTTCAATTGTCGTAACCGCCACTAAGTCGTAAACCAGTCTGTTTTGTTAAATATTAAATATGCCAGTTGAAAGAAAACCATAAGTCATGAATTAGATCCAAATATCAAGCATTTTCGTTCATAAATGAAAGAGTTATGATTTTTTTTCTTGAAATCGAAAAGTTTTTTGGCTCTGGTGTAAAGTTTGCATTTTGGCGGTTACTACGTTCTCGCTTTTTGCCATCGATATATTTATCTATATAAGTATGTCGTCTAGTACCCATAGTACAAGCATTGCTTAGTTTGCGACTAGGTCGATTTATGTAAGAATGTCCCCACAATATTTATATTTATTTTAATTTTGCCGAATATTTGACGCTAACTGTAGTTAGTTTAAAATAGGTAACGTTACACAATGCACATAAAATGGCGTTAAAACGGCCCCCAAATATTTTCCTACTAAAAAACTTCCTCTAAAAACCCACAAATCAAGTTGGCAACAAAACTACTGAAACATCCGTGTCAACACCTAGTTTCAGCAGAGTTATATTTCTCATACAATCATGAGTTATATTTCTCATACGCACGTTCGTAAACCGAATCTTAAAATACATATCCTCTTCAAAATTTCGAACAACATCCATCAATCATAATACTTAAAATTCCTTACCCTTGTCATTCTTCACTCTATCCCTAACATTAGTAGAACAATTTCTATAATTAGTAGAACAATAACTCACGCAATGTGCAGCAAATCATAGACGCTGGAGAAAAGTGCTACCAACCGAGCCAAATCATCTTCAGTTTACGAAATGTCACTTAGATCAAAGGAGTTTCCTTCAAACGCAACTACGTCAACTTACAAAGTTACTTTTGCTTCCAAATACGCCCTTTTTGCTTTGATATTGAGTTTATTTTCGTCTGTTTCATCAGCAATTTCCTGAACAAGCGGCAATTTTACAGAATTATCTCTGATCACTCTTTTGTATTCAGCATTAAGGTTCATATTTGCTTGATCTAGTGGTTGTATAGAATTGCGAAAATACAGGGTGTCGGGATTTATGGCATCTTTTTTTAACTCGATGACAAACTTAGAATCAGCTTCAAATGTTTTCACTAACGACGCGTTGTTTAGGAATCTTTTGGCGTTTGTGTCCCTGATTTCTTTTATATTTGAAGGGGCCGCGTGCCTTGCATAACATCCTGTATTGTTTATTTCGAGTATGCCTTTCGGATTGTTATTTTCCTTTTCAGTTCCTTTGTCACATGTTATTCATTGTTACTAGATGGAAAAGGGTTTTTTTCTTATTTTCACCTTGTTTGTGAAATTCGAGCGTAGAATTCCGCTAAAAGAATAGTTTCCATTTATACTCATCTGGTAGAAAATATGTGAGGGCATTAAAAGTGCATTTTGTTGCAATACTTTTTTATTCATAATTGACCTGCGAGACCTGCTCGCCAGTTCAATTAAAGCCTATTTACTCTTGACTTAAAGGGTCTTTAGTTATATTTTACACAATAAAGTTCATATTACCTAAAATTGACAATCGTTATGGAAATGCAATTACTTAAGCCAAATGTTACACACCAGCACATACTATGTACAGAAGTCTTTCTCTCTAACAAAACTGACGTTTGAGTCCGACGGAACACACCAGGTCCAACCGTTTCTTTCTATCGCATAACGCGTGCTCTTTCTGGCGGCTGGCTTAGCCCCTCCGCGGAGGCAAAGTTTGGTACGAGCAGCTGCGCAGCGAAATCGCGAAGTGACCCACTCCTGACACGGGACAGATTAGAAAAATAAACCGGACAAGTGCGAGTCGGACAAATACTTTAAATAAAGACTATATTTTTAGGGTTCCGTATCAAAATGGTAAAAAAGGAACCCTAAGGGCCCCTCCGCTAGCTGACGCGGATTACCCGGAACGGACGCCCGTCTAATAAGAAATTGTATGAACAGCGCTAAGTGCAGCGGGCGCGGGTCCATTTTTTTGCTTGTTTTATGATTTAGTTACAAATGTATAGAGTTCAGATTTTTCCCTGTATCTGTACTTGTGGTATTAGACGGTATCTATTACTTGCCAAATTTCATAGTTCTAGGTCAACGGAAAGTAACCCAATTTCGGTTTCCTTTAGGGTGTCGAAATATACGTTTTTTGCTTGGAATTTTGATTTATTTACAGCTTCAAGGGACTGTAGACCTGAGTATATCGATACCTTTAGACTCAAAGGGCGTAAACACCATTAGCACCTGCGTTGTTTACGCCCTTTGAGTCTAAAGGTATCGATATGGTTTTATTTTCAACTTGATACCTTCACGCATTCCTGAAATAAAGCATCTTGATAGACAGACAGACGGACAACAAAGTTATCCTGTAAGGTTTCCTTTTTTTACCTTTTGAGGTGCGGAACTCTACAAACAGTCCAGTAAATATCAGTCCCGAGTGTAACTAACCTTAAAGTATTTCAAATACCCATTCCGACTCAACTTGCCTAGTCACTTAACTCGGCGTCAATTGTTAGTCAACTTGGACCTATTTTTCAACCGTTGTACCAAAATACTTGACGTTAAAAATTCTTTTGAAATGCTAATACCTTTTGGCAATTGTGAAACAAATCGGGTCAGTCATTGTAGACATTTTTGCTTGTAAATAAGACATTTATAAAAGAACTGAAGGGTTTGAAGTGGAATGGCGTAAAGTATTGTTCCTATTCTTGCTCAAAAATGTTAACTTCTCTTTGTCTATTCAGCCTTTTTTTAATAATTGAACAATGTCTTTGAGTTTATTCAAGAAATTAGGACATAGGCTATTTTAAAGTCAAATTAGGTTTTGTACAGGCACAAAAAAGTCATGAATCAAAATTGAATAAATACCTACTATTCTGGTTCCTAAACATGAAAGACATCGACAAAAAATTGTGCGTATTTTTATTTACTAAGATGTTCCTAATGTTACTGAGCAATACGTTTTATCTGGGGGCACGGCAGTGCCCCCGCCAAGTCGAGCAAAACATTCTTCCATCCTTTTCTCGAAGCCATTCAGACCATTTTCAACCTCCTGTAATTTTGTGCTGGCTAAAGCTAGAACTTAGTAAGATCAGTAGGATTAGCAGGACTTAAAACAATTTCTCCATTATATAATTTATTTTTATAGTAACTAATTCAATCAGATTATTTACTCCCTAAGTCTAAATGACCCATTTGTTTGTTCCTAAGACGTCTGTTTACTAGTTTAGAAAACCACAAGTCGGTTAAAATCATAGACAGTCATAATTCTGAAAAAGTTGATTCAAAGTCACTATCTAAGCAAACTACAACTTTATACCTATACCTTAAGAATGCACCAAGGCATAAAACAATATCTTTGTCATCTTCATTTAGCCAACAAGGATAGTAAATAGGAGCAATAAGATAACAGCCTGTTAATAAACTATAACTTTAACTATAGTTAACTAAATACCGCAACTCTACTCTATTGGGTAGAGAAATGTCGTAAGTCGCTCGAGACTTCATAAACCTTTAATACCTTTTTACACTCATTAGCTTTTCGCTTTGCGCCAAAAAGGGTGTAACTGAATGTGTTCTTAACAAAGATATGCAATTTAGTGTAAGCAGTCATAATCCACAACTATGCATGGTATGATTGGCTATAATTCTAACCACTACAAAATAGGGCGTAACTGACAGCAGTAGAAAAAGATATTCGACGTTTTGTGCTATGAAAGCATAATTGGTGCAACTTATCGCGAGGTCGGTCTCATTGGTGCATATTGGCGTGTAAATAAATCATGGTTAGACAAATTGAGATAGGCACGCGACTGTCTCATCTCAGCGGCTTGCAGATTGGCCTTCTGTGAGATGATTATCGGGAAAATGATCATTGAGATTACACAAGATTTTAAATTAAACAAGATATTGTTTAGTATTGTGTCTTCTTCTTTTCTTTATTTTCTAAATTAACCAGTACCAAGTATAGAGGTTAAAAGCAGATATCACGTTGTATGCTGATACACACCCAGCCACAGAATAAGTAGGTAATACGTACAGAAGTTTCTCTTTATACGTTGAGATCGCGGAGTGAGCTACTCCTGACACAACCCCTTTCTCCAGGCGACATATGATGTGATAAAGGTTCTTAGCCCTTATAGTTACTATTGTCTGTAATAAGTGCTTTAGGCACACCACTATATTTAGTTGTGTGCTTAAAGCACACCACTAAATATAATGTCGTGTGTGTAAGCTGTGTGTATACAGATATAATATATCACCGACGTAATATGACTGAAAATGACAGCAGTAGGTAAAATACTTTTCATCACACTTGCTCGAAAATGGTGACATTACACGTAGGTTCTGCGGGCCGTAAATGACCTATTACGCCCTAGGGCGTAATGGTTTTCTTTTTAAATTTGAAACGATGGTTTTGTTTTACTCTTATTTGTCATGTTCAAAGGAAATGCCAATTTACTTTTTTAACTTTTGTCACTGAAATATTTATTTAAAGAGAACTGTTATTGCACATACATATAAACACATATTTCTGTTACATTAATTTAATGTTTAAATAGTGTATTTCAGTATTTTGCAAATATAAAATCAACCGTTTTAGGTCTTTACCGTTATGGTTTCCGAACGTGACTTGACATTCGCATTGTCTATGGATAATATCACTAATGTCACTGTCAGTTTTACAATTTTATTTAGGTTAAGTAAGGTTATTTTAATTAGATTTCCTCACAAGTGTGATGAAAAACATTGTGTGTGCCACGGGCGGTAAAGGAATTACAAACTCGTGTTATTGTAACAAACACTCGTTTGTAATTCCTTACCGCGCTTGATACACAATGTACTATGAAATGTCACCTGTAGTTCCGTTGGGCCTTATAAGATTACTCATACTATCCATACACGTATCAACATACAATACAATACAATACCAGTATACTTTATTGCACACCAGAAAAACACATTACAAGAGGTACTTACATAATTAGAACAATAACAACACAGATAAACAACATAGATATTTTTTTAGAAAAATCTACGAAAGATTGACTAAGAGTTAAATTTTGCCCTGTTGTTTACGCATTTTTTCAATGTTTAAAATTAAAAAAATACGTAACAAACAGGGCAAAATTTAACTCCATTTAACACTTCTTCATTGGGTATAAGGAAAAAAAGAAATGCTCAAAAGGATTTTAACACGACCAAATACGTTCATGTGTGACCAGTACATTGTTTTTTTAAGAGTCTAAAGTGTCCCATCGCTGGGCAAAGGCCACCTCCTCATTCTTCCACGTAATCCGGTCTTGAGTAGTCTTCCACCACACCGTCATCATTTCAACCTTAATACGTCCACCTTTGAAAATCTTTTTCTCTCTCTCTCTCTCTGGGGTCAGTTCCTCATATCTGAGGATCGTGGTCAGCATCAGGGTTACTTGATGTTCACTTTGGCCACAAGTCTTCGGGCATGCAACTGACGTGGCTATCCAACTTCATTTCATATTTCAAGTACAATGATTAAAGAAAATAAAACTAAAACCCACCAAATGGGGAGCCATAAAACGAACGCAGGAAACGGTTTAACTCAATTAGACAAATTCGTTTCACTTCCGGTGGGCGCTTAAATGCTGTTTAATAATTCATCTCCCGAAATTGAGATGAAAATTACGTTTAACACGTATTGCGTCATAATGTTTATCGTTCTTCTGATGTGGAGGATATGAAAATATAAAATTTGGAATCGCGACTTCTGTTGTTTAGGTTAGTATCGTTTATGACTTCATTCATAATTGGGTACTTTACTGTAACCGAAGTACCTGTTAACACTTTCACAACCAGACAAAATATTGGACATTACCCCAGAAACCGACAGAGCCCGCTAGATGGGTTTGCGAGGCCAATAATGGCATCTGAGCAAAAGTTACGAGCACCTACCAGGCGGGTTGTTGGTCATGAAAATGTTAAAGTTAGCAAAATAAGGAAATATATTAAAGTTTGATACCTAAAAAGTGACTTTTTTTATGAGCCTGCAAAGCTGGCTGGAAATAGTACATTACACAACTAGGGTGGTAATACAAATAAAGGCCGAGATCGCACAAGTTTGCGGTCCGAACTGCAAGCGAGGGACGTCAATATCTGCGATCTCGGCCTTTCTTTATATTACCATCCTAGTTGTGTAATGTACTATTAAAAGGATGAAAATATTAAAAACTATTATTATTATTGAATAACCCATAAAATTTATGGTGACTTTTGTCGTGAAAACGTTATGATAAACGCAAGTTTTAACATAGCTGAAGAAAAAAGTTCTTGAGTATACAAAGAAGAAGATACCTGTCGCAATCCAGTGTATTGAACATTTGTTAATGTTTTAGCAAAAATGTATTGTAGCGTTTCACCTGATCGCATTTCGCCTCGATCGCATATTTAATTTTCGCGGTGTGTCTCAATTCTTTATTTTTTTGCCCGCTAATATGTTTAGTCACATCTCACCTCGATTCTGTATTTCACTCTCGCCTTGTGTCTCAATCGTCTATTTCAATATTAGGCAATATCTCAGTCGCAGTGTTCTTTTTGTTACCTTTTTTTTAATAGCACTTAAATTTCGCAATGACAAAGTATTGTCTATCATAATTAGTCACAAAAACAATATTTTAACTAGTTTGATAGCCTAGGCATGAAACTACAGCTACAAACACATAACGTGTCAAATTAAATAAAGTCCCAAACAAACATCGATCGCCGGCGAAATAACACACGAAAGTACATGAGTATTATATATGTATACAATTGTATAACCTGTCCTGATCAGAAAAAAAAATGTTTAATCTAGTCTCAGAAGTGGGATTTACTTAACCTGTAAATATCACTAGCGCCCCCCAGCCACGTAAGTAAATATTATAATTATAACAATATTGTACAAATTATAATTTTCTAGGTCCCATTTATCTTTGACATTAACAACCCACGGACCTTTACAGATAATCCCAAAGGCGGCCTAAGAGAAAAAAAGTCTTATAAACCGTGGAATTCCCAATAAAATAAGTCCCTTTATCTAATAAAGCAGCCATATAACACCCATCAATTAGACCGACAATGAATTGTTCCATAACACAGCGGGTGACAATTGTCACCAATGACTATGGGATTATCATTGTATTTCTTTAATAAAGAAAAATGGGCCAGTATAATCAATCATTGCGTTAGGAAAACTGCGTAAGCCGGTATATTGTTATTAATCGTTCAGCTGGCGTAAATACAAATATACTAGTGGCTATGTGAGCTGTAGACCTTGCGAGTCCAATATTTTGAAAATTTTCCAAACGTTACAATTTCTATAAGCGTCAAGCTATTCTTCCAAGTCCCCTTGTAAAAAGGGCAGTTCGTTAAGCCCTTTTACGGGAACGTTACACAAAAAGGGAATGTCACCACATTCACTAAGCCACACAACTTCCTATGACACAATTTCGATATTTATAATTTATATAAGTACATACACGGTTTCCACCGACTTGCCTATTATTTACCCGTGGAGGATTCTTTATTCGAGAACTAACATCTTTTTACATGTTATGTTTTTGATGGGATCTCATTTCTTTTTGTAAGTGGTCTTCCTTTAGTTATTACATTCCAATCCATTCTATTTCCCATGTGAACTACTAAAGTAACTTTGTAATAACATGTATTTGTATGGGATTACAAACTTACTTATGCAGTTCGTATTGAAATTGCAATCTTTTTAGATTTTGCATGACCTGATAGGCTAAACGAATTATGTTTAACATTTGGAGCTTGTCGGTCGGCTAGAAGTATCTTAGAATTATGATGATCAAAAGTCAGCGAGTCAGTGACAAAATTAAGGAACTTTGACGTACAATAGTTCTTAAACTGCAAGTTCAAATTGAATGTTATTGAGAATATATGTGACGTTCCGCAGGAAAAGGTACCTTATGGAGGGTCGGCACTTACGTCGTGTAGCATCAAATGAATATAGGAGTGCCGTTAATAACAGCGTAAGCGCCTACCCGCCATAAGGTACCTTTACCTGCGGAACGTCACATATATCTAAGTCATATTATGCCCTATATATCTCCCTGAAAATTCAGGTAGAACCCTGAAGCTTTAGCCAGCACAAAATTACACGAGTTTGAAAATGGCCTGAATGGCTTCGTGAAAACGATAGTACGGCCTTGCCTTTATATTGCTCGACTTGGCGGAGGCACGGCAGTGTCCCTATGTCCAGCAATGGACATCCGTGGATGGTAGAGAGGAGACATATCCTATATCCGCGCAAGGATATAGTCCAATAAAAACAGTAGCGTTACTTCCTATTGCAAGGTCAAGGCCGCTGCGGAGCGGTGTAGTAACACGGTCATGAAGCTACTGCTGCGCGATTACGCTGCGCCCACGCATGACACAGAGTTCAGATATGTTAAATGGTGGATTATACTCGCAAAGGATATAAACTAGTCCAGTTGGTTGACGGACTTTATTATGTTTATTTAAATGATTAAGTACTAGCTTTTGCCCGTGACTTTGTCGTAGAGATAGAAAAAAATTGTACTACGTACCTGTGGCGTGGCGTACAAGATATCCTTGGGCAAGCCGGTGCAGATTTGGCCTATATTTTCCTTGAGAGCTGTAGAATAAGGTGCTCAAATGCATGATATTAGGCAAGCCGGTAGGAATCGAGTTCTTTGGACGCCTCGCTACTGCTACGTACAGATGTTTCTTTATCTAACAAAACTGACGTTGGGGTCCGACCACTGGACGGAACACACCGGATCCGACCATCTCTCTCTAACGTATAACGCGTGCTCTTTCTGACCGCTGGCTAAGCCCCTTCAGAGAGGCAAAATTTGGTACTAGTAGCCGGCGAAATCGCGGAGCCACTCGTGGTAGAGTTATTTCACCTTTTTCAGACCCTTAAGGGATGATTTTCGAAATAAAATTTATCTCGAGGTATCACACTATTCCCATACCAAACTGCATCTATCGTTTCAGCGGTTTAAATGTGAACAGATAACAGACAGACATATTTTTGCGTTTATAATATTAGTTTGAATCAAAACGATTAGGTAGTTGGTGGAGTTAAGAAAGAAAGGGTGTTTCCTTCTTCTAAGTATCCAATGACCTACATTTCTATTGTTTTTAAATCAATAAAATTACAAGGTATATGTCAAATTGGTATCTGGCTATGCATTGCCTTATATATAGGTACCTATTCTAATCTAATACACACCACAGTATGTTTTCAGAAGTTTAATTTTATAATTTAAATAAATAAAATAAATAAATATTAGGGGTCAATCTTACACAAATCGAACTAGCTCCATAGTAAGCTCAATAGGGCTTGTGTTATGGATACTAGACGACGATATATTTAATAGATACAAATACTTAAATACATAGAAAATATCCATGACTCAGGAACAAATATTCGTGCTCATCACACTGTGATGTGGCGTTTTGCCACTGTCGCATATCCCTCAGCCTAGTTTAGACTTAGAGGGTTTTCCTGAGTAGCTCAATCGGGTAACCAGAGATAGGGAGAGTGAATGCAAACACCACGATTATAGATATAACAAAAACTGTCTTTTATTTACTTTAAGAATCTCCTATAATTAGACAACGGGCCTGAAGGGCCAGAAAATAACTGCTGCCGTATGGGCGTTTATTAAGTTTAGCGTGCTGAAGGCTTATTGCTGAAAAGTTCTATACGGAGTACAGTCTGCCGGCTGAAGGCTTTCGGCTATAAAAAAGTTGCTAACAATCGTGTCGGGCGGCTGATGGCCGGGTACCGTTTTTAATGAAATTAACCAGAACGGTCGGGAGGCCGTTTGAGTGGACTGAAACGTTATGCCTGAAGGCTTATGGCTGAAAAGTTATATACGGAGTACAGTCTGCCGGCTGAAGGCTTTCGGCTATGAAAAAGTTGCTAACAATCGTGTTCGGGCGGCTGATGGCCGGGTACCGTTTTTAATGAAATTAACCAGAACGGTCGGGAGACCGTTTGAGTGGACTGAAACGTTATGCCTGAAGGCTTATGGCTGAAACGTTATGTGGGATACAGATTCCCGGGCGAGTCCCAGAGTGGGTTTACACGGGAGCCGAGCGGTAGCGGTTTTCAGGGTCCCGTGGGACGTTATTTACGTTCGCGGAGCGGTCTAGTAATGGTTTAGGGTCTTGAAGAGACGTTAGTTCTATCTACGGAGGAACACGGGGTTTTGACGGGAATTTCAGGACTCCCAGCCCCTGTCGCGATGCGTTAGAGCACACACGGCGCCAGGAAGCCAAGAATTGGAGACACTCCCGTCGTCCGGTCAGCGATGCGTTGTAGCACACACGGCGCCCGTCTTACGGGAGGGGGATAGGGACGTCGCAAATGCGTTGATGCACACACTGCGCCAGGAAAGGTTAGGGATTCATTTGGTTGCTAGACGTCCTTACGCCGGCGCGCCGAGCAATCAAATGCTGGTGTTCGTGGTTCGCGTGCCGCTTTTATAGACGCGATAGCTACCGCTCGTCCCCGCGCCCCGCCCGCGGCTGACGTCACGCGCGCGCCGCTCTTAGCCGTTTGCTGCGGTGACTCATCCCTGGTGCGCGCGGCGTCCGCGGCGCCCGACGCCCGCCGCCGCGCGCGGCGTCTCATGCGCCGCTCGTACTGCACAGACGCGGCTGTCGCCCCAGGGCCGTGGATGCTCATTATATGCCCTCCCCACGCACGGAGATTTTTACCTGTAAAAATCACCTATTAATCCGGGCAAATCCTGCTGAGGTGAGGAGAGTCAGGGGCCTAAGGTGTGGCTTGGTCGGTATAATGAGCATCTGGATCTATTAAGTTATGTTTGGGATCGATCTAATACTGTTGTCTGATGTATTCTATCGCGGGGTATATGTGTCAAGTTGGGAGGAGCTCATCTGCTCTCTAATCGGCACGGACAGCCTGTTAGGTATTAACTAGGTCTGAGGATGAAATGGAGTTATTATTATGGTAACTATTTGACACATGGAGACGGCATCGGGGAAAACGGTAGAAAGTAACGGTTAATAAAAAATAATTAAAATCGTCCCAAACCAAGAGAAACAAAATAATAACTGAATTGTTTACTTTATGTTACTGGAATATGCTCTATGCTTCGGAGGGAGATGAGAGAGCATCGGTGACAGGGAAAGAAAGGAAAAAAAAAAATTTAATTCGTCCCAAGCCACATCAAAAAAAAATACTGCTTTGTTTATGCTATGTTTCTGGAGTGACTATCCCTGTCTATTTATTTCTTATTTATTTATCCGCTTGCTCATATTAATATGTTTCATTGTGTAATTATTTAATTGGGTTCAGCTTGCCCATTCATTTCTTAACTTATATGTTTTAAATAACCACGCCATCTGTTTTAAGTTTACTGAATTAATGTGTATTCTTCGGTTGTACGTAACTGAGCCGGTTGCTAGTTCCTATGGTTTGACATAGGTGTCGCTGTCATTAATTGTTACTTCGGTGTCAACGTCTGCGCAAGTTATGTACTTATCTCTTTAATTAATTCCCGGTGCGGTCGGTAGGTGGCGCTGTTATTTTGTTATTTATTTTATAATTTATCGGTATTTCTCGGTATTTATTTTTAACTATTATTTTATCTTATTTCGCTATCTTAGCTACTACTTATCGGTATTTATGCAACTTATTTTACGGTTATTTATCGTTTTGGTTGTTTACTACGAATGATTATAGGTATAAGCCGGTATTGTTTATACAGAGATTTTAATTATGTGGGGTTTTAAATATACGGTGCCATTAATAAAACATTCCTTTCAACTAAAACTGTACTTTTAAATATACGGATCTTTAAATATTATGTTATGGTGCTATAACCATTTTTTTTTGTTTTACGGGGCAATTTTAATCATACACGGTTTTAAAACTTTGACGCTAGTTATCTATTAACGATTCCGGTTTTTAATTACCACATGATTTGCACTATATAGGGTTTATATGTTATTAAGTAAATGATTTCGGCTACAATTTAGCCGTCAGGTAGGTATGCTGTTATGCACCGGTATATCCCTTCTTAGGTTATATGTTAGGTCGGTATCTGTTATTCTGGTTATGGATCGCCGCTTTGTTTTTTAGGTACTTCGGTATGCCACGCGTCAAAACTACTTTAGTTTGGTTCGGTTTTGTTTTTCGCCGGACTTGCAGGTTTCTTTACGTTTAATCCGGTTCTTACCTTCCAGGTGTCGTCAAACCGCGGGTCGCGGTCCATACATATGATGCTGGCTGACTGTGTGCGGGTCTTCGGAAATTAGTGGTCTGTCTTATTGACCTTTTAATTGTTTTCTTGTCTTTTTGGTTTCTAGATGCGGGTTTTCGTACATACAATATGACACTGGTTTACCTTTGGGGTCGACGTTTTCTGCGCGGGATGCTGGATACCTTTTGCCTCGCCGTCTTGTCTGGGGGTAATCGGTACCCTTTTACGTGGTTTCTTTCATCCATGGTACTGTGTACTGTTTGCCGCAATGTCTTATATCCGGGATCGTGGTTGTTCACTGACGTGGCGTGTTTTCTTCGTTATGATGATTATTTAATGTACATGATGTCTTTTATGCGGGGTATTGATTGTTTTCTGACGTGACGTCTTTCATGCGGGGTATCGGTTGTTAGGAAATGTGATGTATTTTATGTTCGGGGAGTTTGACGCTTCGATACGACGTCCGTTCTAGGTTGATGCTTGTTTCTTGACGCGGCGTCTTTTGTTTAAGGTATTGGATACTTTGGACGCGATGTCTTTTGTTCGTAGATCTCGACACTTTAGTCGCGACGTTTTTTTCGGTATATATGATTGTTTATCGACGCAGCGTCTTTCTTCCAGGGTATCGTTCACTTTTTAACGCGATCTCATACGGAACACTTTTCTTGGCGGTATTTTATATACTAAATGCTAGGTACCTTTTGACGCGGCTGTGCGCTGGCTGGTCGGAATTATGTTTTGCGAGTAAGCTGTGGCGTTTTGTTGATACGCGTGCGCCCGCTGCTGTCCATAGTGATGTGATGTTTTGTTGGTACGTGCGTGTGTGCTGCTGGTCGTAGGCGTCCCCCACTGTTGCGTATTTTTTCTCTGCGGTTCTCTGCGGCGTTTTATCTGATCGGCGGCTGGGTGGTTTCATACGGAACACCTTTTTTTTCTTCAGTGTTTATATATTATACGGGATACTTATGATGTTCTGACGCGACCTTTTATTCTCGGGATACTAGGTATGTTTTGACGTGACCTTTCTTCTCAGGCTGCAAGGTATGTTTCGATGTGACGTTTCTTTTTGGGATCCAAGGTATGTTTTGACGTGACATTTTCTGACTCAGGATACGAGGTATGTTTTGGCGTGACGTTTTCTTTTCAGGATGCACGGTACCTTTCTACGCTGCCGCGCGCCGGCCGGACGGAGCCACGTTGTAATATTATTTTGATATGGTTTTGGTCGCGCGCGTTCGCTGCTGGTCGTAGGTCTCCCTGCTGTTTTCGGTGCGGTTGTCTGCGTCATGTTAGGTAGGCGGGTTGGTGGTTTCTGTTAGCAAGTACGGTATTGGGTATGTTTGTACGTATTATCTCTGGTCGTTTGCGGCGTTGTGTTCGGTCGGCGGGTTGGTGATTTTTTTGTTGTTAGTGAGTACGGTTGTATGTCTGTTGGCAGGTCTTATGTCCATCGTTTCCCTTAGTCGCCTCGTACGACACCCAACGGGAGGTCATGGGGTAGTGTTATTCTTAAGCCGACTACTACACGGCTGGGTGCGGTTTAATCGGTTCTGTAATCAGGCCAGGGATCCTTATCTGGATTACTGTATATCGTTGAATTCTTCGAGTTGCAGAGGGTTCTCCAGTATATTTTCCTTCTCCTTGCATGACTCGATTCACGACCTGATTGTTGGTTTGACGGGGTCAGTGTACTCACTTCGTTTTTGAAATTTCCGGATAGTACTTGCTGTGGTTTGTTGATATTAACTGGGTGCCTTGGTTGTCGGCGTTGTAAATTACGCTGATGTGTTTTTAATTCTAGATCTCTTGTTCTAGGGTCCCCTTTTCTTCTCTGGTTGTGCTGTTCATATGCTTGCGGATGAAAATGCGACGCTTTCTTTTGGTGTTGCGGGATCCGGTTGTGTAATGTTATGGTTTTTACGGATGTTCTTGGTGTTTTCTTATTGGTTGCGGTATTTATCGGTCGGTTTAAATCTTCATTGTACATACGGTTGGATATATTTCTTTGAGGCGGCTGGTCGGATCGGCGGAACGGGATCGGCGCACGCTCCTGCGTTTTTCGGTTATTATTCCGGTTTTTCGGGGCCGATGTGATGTGGTGTTTCTCGGTTTCGCGGTGTTTTATTTTACGGTTACACTTTTGATTGTGTATTATGGTCGGTGGCTCCTGTTGGCGAGGGCGTCTATATACGTTGTAGTTATTCTGCAGAGGACTATGACATGATTCTTGGGCGGGTTTTTCGCATTTATTTCTTTCTCCTTTCCACACGATTTGCAGTCCGACTCTTCGGAGGATGTCCATTCCGAGGATTATGTGTGTGGCGGCCGGGAGAACTCGTACACAGTGTCGTATAAGTACTTGTTTTATTTCTATATCCACCATCACACACTTATTTACCTGCGTTCTTGTCCCGTCGGCTAGAAGTATGCTTCTCTGCTTGTCGGTTTCTCTGACTGCTTTCTCGACACACTTTGTATATACCTCCTCATTTATATAAGTGTTCGTCGAGCCGGTATCCACTAGAGCTTCGTAGATGTCTCCCATGATGCGAATCTCGGTGTAAATACGGTTGTCTTCTCTTGGCTGCTCCATTACTGACCCTAGGGGTTCTCGCTTACTCCGTACTTCTTTTCTACAGCAGTTCTTGCTTAGGACTCCACGCTTCCCGCACTTGCTACAGAATATTTGTTTAGTACCTCGGCACATTCTTGTATCATGTCCTGGTTTTCCACAGGACCAGCAGCAGGTCGAAGGGTCGTATTTCGGATGTATTCTGGCCGTCTCACCTACCTTGAAGTGTTCCCTGCTCGGGAATTGTGCCACTGGTTTTCGTCTATTTTCACTCGTGCTTGCTTCTGGATAATTGGTGCCTCGATCTGCTTGGTTGTCCTCCTGTGTGTCTTGGTTATTGTATTGCGTCACTACGATGTTTTCGTAGTCGGCGGCCAGTTTTAGCAGGCCCGGAAGATTCTGGTAGTCTTGTTTTTGTATGTAAAACTTGTAGCCTCTCTGCATATTTTCGTATATTCGGTGCAGTTGCTCTGCTTCGGACAGCTTCGCGTAGCGTCTCATGAGTGTTTGCAAATCGGTCACGTATTCGGTAAACTTCTCTCGGAATCTCTGTTTTCTAGCCACTATTTGTACTATTAGGTCATCTTCGTAATTGCTCGGAAAATAGTACAATTTAAATAACTCCAGGAACTCACCCCATGTTTTCCAGGATGTGGCGTTATTTCTGTACCACAGCAGGGCTCTTCCCTGCAGGATTCTTGGCAGCGCCCGTAGTATTTCTTCATATTCTACGTCGCATGCTTCGATTAATTCTTCTAGCCTTTCTAGAAATTCTACGGCGTTATCTGTACCTCTAAACGATAGGTTCCATTCCCTTATTAGTTTTGAGATGGTACTCGCCTTTTTATCTCGTTCGTTGTCGGCCATTCTTGGTGGATTTCCCTTGCGCGGCGTCTGGAAGTCTTCGGCTTCCTCTGTCGCCTGGGTGACAGGTTTTCTTACTTGCTCAACGGTGTCGGACGGTGAAGCTTTTGTCTCGGCTTCCTTTAATAACTCGGTTTTCTTTATATCTTCGGCAACAAGTTTTCTTACTTGTTCTACGGTTCGATTTTCGGTCGGAATACCCCTTTCTTCGGCTTCTTTCATTAACTCGTTTCTCTTTAAGCGGTATATCTCGGAGGTGGGCATTAGCGATTACCTGAGGGCGTAGTTCTAGCCTAAATCACTACTATCGGAACTTTTTACGGTGCAAAAAAAAATGCTGTATCGGAAAAACGGAATCGCTAAGGTAAAAAACGTTATATGGAATTGTTAATCTGTAAAAAAAATGGTTATAGAGATACGTTAAACTGAAAGAAAAGGTTATTAGGCACTCGTTAAGCTGAAACAAATGATTATTTATGGCACAAAACAAAGTTATTCGGTTATATTCTCTCTAGGAAGTTTTTATATTTTATTTCTCTCTTTATCCCTGGTTTTATTGAGCTGTATGACTCGCATGTGAGTCTTTTAGTTGGGCGCCAAATGTGATGTGGCGTTTTGCCACTGTCGCATATCCCTCAGCCTAGTTTAGACTTAGAGGGTTTTCCTGAGTAGCTCAATCGGGTAACCAGAGATAGGGAGAGTGAATGCAAACACCACGATTATAGATATAACAAAAACTGTCTTTTATTTACTTTAAGAATCTCCTATAATTAGACAACGGGCCTGAAGGGCCAGAAAATAACTGCTGCCGTATGGGCGTTTATTAAGTTTAGCGTGCTGAAGGCTTATTGCTGAAAAGTTCTATACGGAGTACAGTCTGCCGGCTGAAGGCTTTCGGCTATAAAAAAGTTGCTAACAATCGTGTCGGGCGGCTGATGGCCGGGTACCGTTTTTAATGAAATTAACCAGAACGGTCGGGAGGCCGTTTGAGTGGACTGAAACGTTATGCCTGAAGGCTTATGGCTGAAAAGTTATATACGGAGTACAGTCTGCCGGCTGAAGGCTTTCGGCTATGAAAAAGTTGCTAACAATCGTGTTCGGGCGGCTGATGGCCGGGTACCGTTTTTAATGAAATTAACCAGAACGGTCGGGAGACCGTTTGAGTGGACTGAAACGTTATGCCTGAAGGCTTATGGCTGAAACGTTATGTGGGATACAGATTCCCGGGCGAGTCCCAGAGTGGGTTTACACGGGAGCCGAGCGGTAGCGGTTTTCAGGGTCCCGTGGGACGTTATTTACGTTCGCGGAGCGGTCTAGTAATGGTTTAGGGTCTTGAAGAGACGTTAGTTCTATCTACGGAGGAACACGGGGTTTTGACGGGAATTTCAGGACTCCCAGCCCCTGTCGCGATGCGTTAGAGCACACACGGCGCCAGGAAGCCAAGAATTGGAGACACTCCCGTCGTCCGGTCAGCGATGCGTTGTAGCACACACGGCGCCCGTCTTACGGGAGGGGGATAGGGACGTCGCAAATGCGTTGATGCACACACTGCGCCAGGAAAGGTTAGGGATTCATTTGGTTGCTAGACGTCCTTACGCCGGCGCGCCGAGCAATCAAATGCTGGTGTTCGTGGTTCGCGTGCCGCTTTTATAGACGCGATAGCTACCGCTCGTCCCCGCGCCCCGCCCGCGGCTGACGTCACGCGCGCGCCGCTCTTAGCCGTTTGCTGCGGTGACTCATCCCTGGTGCGCGCGGCGTCCGCGGCGCCCGACGCCCGCCGCCGCGCGCGGCGTCTCATGCGCCGCTCGTACTGCACAGACGCGGCTGTCGCCCCAGGGCCGTGGATGCTCATTATAACACAAATAAATGTCCTTACCGGGATTCGAACCCAGGACCACTTGCTTCGTAGGCAGGGTCACTACCAACTAAGCTACAGCGGTCGTCAAAAAATTTGGTTATATATGTATCACTTCCCTTATATTTAGTTATTTGTGTGCATCAATTGTATTTTAGACCAGAGTGTCACCACTGCGACACTGTGTAGCTGGAAAGCGAGCGAGAGGAAGCGTCGAATTTAGCCAGGTAGTCCCCCATGCGTGCGAACGCGTCATTAATATACTACTAGACCTTGCAGGTCATTTGCAAAATATACCGCATCTGCAGTTTTATGAGAAAGATCTACTTAGCGGTGGTCGACACTTGAGAACCACGCATTTAAAATCAAATGCAAGTAGGCCTTGAGGCCTTTTTTAATTAGCCTATATGAGGAACAAAAGTCTCGTCTACAAGTTCCAAGTCGCTGTGCAAGCTATGCTTGCAATTTCTTTGAAGGACAGAATCTGGAACCAGGGTATCCAGAGAACCAAGTTCAACGAAGTATAGTGCCGAGGTGAAACTGCTGAAGTGGGCGGGACATGTTTGTAACAGAGCCGATGGCCGATAGGGAGACGAGTTCTGGAGTGGAGGCCGCAAACAACTCACCCTGTGGGACGACCACATGGACTGATGAGCTGAAAAAGTGGCGGGAAGCGGTTGGATGTGGAGAGCTGAGGACTGGGTGTGGTGGCATGAACTGGGGTTGGGCTCTGTCCAGCAGTGGAGGACTACAGACTGATGATGATGAGAGTCAAACTTCTGGTTACAATAGGCTAGACGACTATAGAAAACTGTTTAGTCCATCAGTTAGATTATTCAAAAATATTGTACACGTATTTTTTCTTTTGTTTGACAAACAAAAAATGACGATGATACAGTGCTTAGAAGTTTCGAGTGACGTCACTCATTGGTACAATTTTCACCTAGGAGTGACGTCACAAGCCCCCACTCCGGAACTTTGATGATCTATACCTTTGTCGATTTCTAATAATTTGATAAACCAAAAAATACGTGTCCCATATTTTTCCATAATCTTAACTGACGGACTAAATAGAATGATATATATTTAACCCAGTCGTCATTCACATTAAGGCTCTCTCCTAGATATCCCTATGTAACGTCTATGCCTTTGACGTCATCAGAAGTTTTTCAAATAATAATTGATAAAAAAACTATAACTTTAATAACAAAATCCGTGAAGTTACTATTACTACTAGAAGCATACATTTTTCTATACAATACCAACTGCCCTATTTATAACCATATTCATAGCTTTGTATGTTGGGTTATCAATACAAACGTTAAAATATCTTTCTACGAATAGTTAAAATTTGTCAATCAAGTTTTAACTAAATAGTAAGTGCGGTTCGATTTTAAACGACGGTATTTCCATGATCACCATTCGAACACTTCCGATTTGTCGGCTATAAAAATAAAATCTGCAAACATTTTTCAGTTCTACAAATATATGGAATAGGCGAGTGATTTTAATGCAATTTTCATTCTCGTATGTAACTTAGTTTTGGAGAAATATTTAGTTAATTCATAAACACTGGGAAAAATGCGACACTTTCATATTAAACTAAACGTATTTAAAGTAACCGATTTTAATCACACATATTAAACACGACTTAAAAAATACTCAAAATGTTAGCCTGTAATACTTGAAAAGTTCCCCAGATTATTACAAGTCGGTTAAAAAGCAAAGTGCAGTTTTTGCTCAACCGATTTAAGCTCTTAAGTATGAGTTTATTTTATGGCACGTAAAAGAAAGATCAGCTGTCAGTCAAAATAAAGTCAATGTCTTATACACAATCCGTTTCTTGCGAATACAATTATAAAGTAGCTATCGAAGTAAACATGGTCCTCCGAACTGGATATTTTAGGTTAGGGTTCATATGACAAAAGAAGTGGATAATTTACTAAACACAACGGTTCTTAAAATGTTTGAAGTACTTTACTAACTTGTCAACATAGACGTCAAAAGGTCATAAATGTATTTTTACTGTATTGATAACAATATGCTAAGTCTCATGTACGTCTAACATAACTGGCCGCGACTTCGTTTCTCGCGCGACAGAGCGTCACCTGTCACTGTCACACTATACTGAGTGGACAGACATAGGTGGCATTTGTCGCGCGACAAAGTAAATACGGGTATAAACGCGGATATAAATTAGCGACAGGTGACAATAGTACATTACATACCGAGGCCAGTAAAGTAAGAAATGTCCGTTCGCAAAATTACATGTGATCTGAGGCTTTCCTATTTTCTGGCCAAGGTTTGTATACTATTTTTCTGTTCGAAGGAGCCCGAAAGCGGCATCTTCGTTTAGTGCAGCGGCCGGGAACGTGACGGTGAAAAAGACCTTTTCATTTACAGGGAAAACCAAAAAACGGGTACAAGTGTAAAATATATATGTGACCGATTTACATAACCTGGAAGAGTGTGAAACTTATAAAACTTCGTCTAGTAAAAGATAACTTTATCAAAGATTTTAGAAAAAAAAGATTGATTGCGAGTCTTTAAAACTGTGTATAAGTCTTATCCTATAACAATTGAAAATTGTAAAAAAGCGTGTTCTATAGGTATACCTAGCTTTACTCACTAATCCATCTACTTTTATTGTCCTTAGCCTATATAACAATTAAAAAAAAACATAATACACTACCTAAGTACATGTGTACCACAGCATGTATGCAGCATGTGTATCCCAAAAGCACAGAACACAACACAAAACCGTTAATCCATTCTAAAATCGAGCACCGTTTGAAATTTTTCAAATTTCGAATGCCGCTTTTCTAATCGGATTGACTTGCGCGATGCCGCGAGCGCGCGCGCCGAGAACTGACTGAGTGGAATGCAGTAATCCAGTAGTTTACGCGCCAGTTATAAATAACTGCTTTCCTCCTAGTACTCTGTGGGACACTGTGGCGGTTGACAGATCGTTCTTGATTAATACAGTGAGTCTTAGAGAAGGTGCTATCCCTTTTTAGGGTTCCGAACCTCAAAAGGAAAAAATGGAACCCTTATACGATCACTTTGTAGTCCGATTGTCTGTCTATCTGTCTGTGTGTTTGTCTGTCTGTCTGTCTGCCCGTCTGTCAAGACAACCAAAGGAAACCAAAATTCATAGGTTACTTTCCGTTGACCTAGAACCATGAAATCTGGCCAGTAATACCGTCTTATACTATAAGTATAGGGAAAAATCTAATAACTATAAATTCTTAACTAAATAAAAAAAAGACTTTACTGAGGGAATCAAAATTTATAGGGTACTTAAATATATGTACCGACAGTGCGGAACCCTGGGTGGGCGAGTCCAACTCGCACTTGTTCGGTTTTCATTTTAATGTGGCTTCCTTGCAATAGGATAACTGCTTTCTTGCTAGGACTCTATGGGACACTGTGACGGTTGACAAAACGTTCGTGATTAATACGGTGAGTCTTATAGAAGGTACCATCCCTTTTTTATCGTGCTGTACCTTTTGAACTATAGAGACTTGAAATTTTCACAGAGTGCGTACGTCTTATGACACTATAAAAAAAATATATATATAATGAAGAATAAAACGGGCTCCCAAACCCAATACAAGAAACGTGTTTTTTGCTCGACGGTGGTACGAAAATCTTCGTGTACGAATCCGACTCGCACTTGGCCGGTTTTCAAAAAAACCTGCAACATGTAGTCTTCAGAAAAAAATTTAATCTTGTAACTCCGAGATCCTTCGATAAGCCTCTTATAGGCGGTATTTTTTTAAATGGCCGACTTGAAATGAACCTATCCAATAATAAATGCACAATGGCTATATAGATGTGCCTATAATACTTGAAGAATTCCCTCGATGTCTCCAAGATCCCATCATAAATCCTGGTTGCAGCTTGTAACAAACGACTTGGTTGCAATGGGACCAACTCGTGGGTGTAACCTTTCAAATACAAGGTGGCCAGTGGCAGAATTCCGATTACGAAATTTTATAAAAAAAAAACTAAAGCATATTGAGCAGTATTATTTATTTCTACGAAAAGACTATGAATGCGGATTTCATTTTTTGAAAACAACGTTTTCCAAATGATGACCTTCGTTGTGTACGCACTCTTCCAACCTATTCCGCATATTTTCAAAAACTTTGCTACAAAGTGCACTGGAAATTGTGTTTATTTGTAATCGAATACTGTCTTTTAACTCCGCGATGTTGGCAGGTTGGTTTTTGTAGACGACACTTTTGAGGTATCCCCACAGAAAAAAATCACATGGGCTGAGATCGGGTGATCTTGCGGGCCAGGCTATGTCACCAAATCTGGAGATCAATTTTCCTGGGAATAATGCTCTAACTGCATTCATCGATGGCCGGGCTGTGTGGGCAGTTGCACCATCTTGTTGAAACCATGTGTTTCGATTGAAGAAAGAACCATTTTCAACGTGTGATCTAAAAAAATTGTCAATCATTTCACAGTATCTTTCAGAATTCACGGTTACCGCTGCTCCACGTTCGTTTTCAAAAAAGTAAGGCCCTATTACGCATCTTGCTGAAACCGCACACCAAACAGTCACTTTTTCACTATGCAACGGCATCTCGTGCATTTGTTTCGGATTTTCGGTAGCCCAGTAACGACAATTTTGTTTGTTCACATAACCGTCGAGATGGAAATGTGCTTCATCGCTGAAGAAGATGTTCCCCATACGATGATTTGATGGAAATCTCTCCAACATTTGTTCAGCATACAATTTTCTCGATTCATAGTCAGTATCCTGCAACTTCTGGACTATTTGGATTTTATAAGGGTGGAACCTTAATTTTTTTTTGAGGATTGTCTGCAATGTCGACCTGGGAATACCTAGCACCGTAGATCGTATGCGGGTGGAAAGTCGCGGATTTTCGAGTACAGATTGCTTGACGCGTTCCACGTTTTGTTCAGTTGTAACCGTAGGTCGCGGGCCCGGTCCTGGCTTATTTACTGCGGAACCTGTAGCTCTGAATCGTGCTACCCAACTCTCAATCAGTTTAGTTGACGGTCCATCACAAATACGCCGTATATTAAAACGAACACAAAACTTACGCCTTGCGGTAATGGGCGAAAAACCGTTGGTTAGATAGGCCTCTATGGCGTATGAACGCTGGACAGCTGGCCAGCGATCCATTTTGAATTATCAATCCGCAATGCTCGCGATACTAAAACACCGACCCGCATTTGTTTCGAACATCGCGTTCGAAAATTATTTGAATTTGAAATCGGAATTCTGCCACTGGCCACCTTGTATAAAGAAAATTTTCCAATTCAGTCCAACCGTCGTCGACTAATCGGGGAACATACATAAAAAATAACCGACGAACTGTACTTTTAGGTATTTAAAAAAAGGTAAACAAAAAACCACGTGACTGGGGTCGTTTAGCCAATGGTATTGTGCCACAGACACAAAACGTTGCTTGGATTGGCTGAACGACCCGAGTCACGTGGTTTTTTTTTGTTTACCTTTTCTTAAATACCTAAAAGTACAGACTATAAGAATCGCCTTTTTTTTGAAGTCGGGCAAAAACTTCAATCAAAATAATAACACAGCGAACAAACGGCTTAGGCACTGATCCCACCGCCGGCGAGTGAGCGAGTAAAGTTCGGCGAGTTCATTTTTTTTTATTCACGATAGGCAAGCATTTGACTTTGATCTCTCTTTGGTAAGTGAAGATGAAGTCGATGATGGAGCATGCCTATTCACTCTCGACTTGAAGAGATCCAAGTTATATTTTTCCGGGAAGAGGTCTGCTGGAAAAGAGTTCCACTCAGCTGTCCTAATAAGGAAAGTGGAAGCAAAGTGCTTTGTGCGAGTCGTTGGTATATCGACAACGTAAGGGTGAAACCCAAGTCCACGCCTAGTCCCATAATGACGAAATGGATTACTGGCTGATGAGGTACAGACAGAGTGAATTGTCAACCTTTCCAGATCCGCAGTGTAATGTTACTCACCCAGTTTTGCTCTTTTACTCGCCGGTGACAAGTGCCTAAAGAATACAACAGCGAACTAGCATCTTATGATCATAAAACTCCAATTCCTCGGAATATTTCCTTCCAACGTGACGTATTGCCACACGTATTAAGCGTCAACTCAATTTTTCATCCCCACATTACCAGCAGAATAATTCACAACTACCGTCGCAAACCTCGTATTTAATTTGAGCCGTGAACAGCGTTGTAAATTACCGAAAAAATCAAATGTTGTTCCTAGGATTTTTTTCTGATTTTTCTGAGGAATAAAATCATGTAATGATAATTTATTAATGCTTTATATGGATACGCGGCAATATTCTCAGCCAAGTTTCTGAAGCGAAACGGTAAGAAATCCACCAGGGGTAATGTTACACTAATATTTCGGGCCTTTTTCAAGCCCGTAGTAAAAATTATTTAATCTTCAAACTAAACTTGTCATAATATTGTCTTCGGTTCTAGTAAGACCATCTTATAATTACTAAATCACATATTTTTAAAGACTGACAGACTAACTTAGTCATATGAATGTTTGGATACTTCCAGGTGGTGATAAAGACGATAAATGATGTTGCTGTGCTAAATCATGGGATGTGAAAATGAAAGTTAAAAACCATAGTTTTTTTTAAAGTAGGTAGCAACAGAAGTTTGTAGTTTTTTTTTCCGAAAAAGCTCAAAAATGAACGAGCTGTTTCTGAAAAAAAAAATCTTTTTTCCGGATGATTTCGACGCTATCCGAGAACGAGTACAATTTGACTTACAAGATTACGTTGACATAGTCCGTCAAAGTCGAAGCGACGAGCGGATCAATATATTTTGACCTATTATGAATTATATTACAGTCGAACTTGACGGTGAAGATGTGAACACGCTTCCAGATTTGAAAGCGAAAAGTCAAGTGACATCGTAATCTTAACATCAGCGTCTTCCATTCTAAAATCAACCCTAAACTTTAAGAAGTAAGGTCTACTTTAAATTGTGATAGTTAATGAGACAATTCTGGCTGCCGCAAATATTGTGTAGTTCGGAACGTATTGATATGGTGATTTTTTGTTTAGAATATCCGTTTAGAAATCTGGCGGAGGAGGGTTATTGTTCACTGGCACACGCAACGGGTCACAGACTTTTTAAGGCCGTTCGTTATGCGTTCAAGAATTTCAGAAATAATTATGCAAGAATTTGAATAACTTCAAGACAAGAGTGAATAGGCGGTAACTGAACCGGTAAGCTATACCATCATCGGCCCCGTCTCATGGCAAAGTATACAGACAGACAAGTAGTCAAACTTCGGCCGTTTAGGAGCGCGCGATACCTACTAGTGATGTACGAATATTCGTATTCACGAATATTCGCAAGATTTTCAATATTCGCATTCGTATTCACAAAAATCGTTGCCAATATATTGCGAATATTAATGTGCATTTTAGACCCTAAAATTAATAGAAAAGAAAAAAATATATGTACGGCCGAATTCGAGTCGGATATCGATACTATCAATGAGTAATTAAAAACGGTTAGATACCTAAATACCGAAATAAAATGAAAATAATATATTTATTTTTAACCTCCGGTTCCAATTTTTGTACTGCATGCATAATCACTATCTTTAGCTAACGATTTTTTCTAAAAACTTCATTACTTATTTTATTGCAAAACTCAAATAAAAGAGATTGCCGACGCGTCTATGGGGCCTCGTACCAAATCAAAAGTCATTGTGTCAACACGAAACCGAATGTATCTTAAAAAACAAGAAACTGCCTTTCTTAATCAGTAAATCCCATTAAAATTGTATTCGGGGATCCATAGGAAATTGAGATTGATTTCCAGATTTCGAAGTGAGTTTTTGCGTAGCAAATCGTCAAAGTATTTGTCAACCGGCCAAATACAAAATCACCTAATAACTTTAATTCCTGACGTTGACGAGACTTCACTTAACTTAGTCGTATGACATGCCATTTCGGATACCTGTTTTAGGTTTTTTATTGTGCCTATTCAGATTGTTAAAATATTATTATAAAAAAAGTTGTTTGAAACTATTTTGATACATCGTGAGATAAAAAATACTGTAACATTACATTTACGCTCAATGTCTCGTATAGTGAAGTATTAGCGAAATATCACTAGTTATTTGTACCAAATAAAGAATTTAAAATGATTTACGACCTTTGACACAAAATTGTGAAAAGACGTGTCTTATAAAGTACCTTATATTTAAACTTAGAATAAGACAGAATGTCAAGCTGTCAATTTTTGTGCTAAGATCAAGAAAACTACATACATAATTAATTGTATTAAGACGTATCTATGACGTTAGCTTTGTCTTTTACACTCATGTGAGAAGTAGTCTTAAGAAAGAACGAGACAAACATGTTACTTTCCTGGGTACAGGACAGCTGGATGCAGTTCGTATAAGAAAGAACCGCGGAGTTTTATGGAATTAAAATTTTTGTATACATTTGTGTAGACGGTGGTGCCACTGTCATAGGCCTTTTAGATTTTGACCGATTTTGTCTGTCAAATACAGTTTTAAGGAAATCATACATTTTTCATGGTGGCGGCGGAAATCGTACAACACATTCTTTTTTAATTGATTTCAGATTTCCCATTTTAAATTCAATAATAAAAAAATCCCTCTGGTTAAAAAAATAAAACTAAGTTTTTGGTATCGTTTTGGTTGTGACACAATTTAATGACGATATTGGTACCAAAAGTCGGCAATCTCCTTTAAGTTAATCCTAATTGAAAATTAAGTTTTGAATTATAATAGTTAATAAAAATTTTCATTTCTAATATTACAACATTGTATAACCAATATTCGTATTCGCATTCGCGAATATCAACGTCAATTATTCGTATTCGCAATCGCATTATGTTCAAAAACGAATATCCGTTACATCCCTAATACCTACCCAAGGTCTCCTCACGATGTTTTTCTTCACCAAAAAGCTAATAATATCAAATCCTATTCCCTACATAAGTTCCGAAAAACTCATTACGAGTAATACGAGCCAAGATTCTCGAGAGGCATGTAGGTACTCGGCTACCATAGCTTTCACCCGTAAGCGTTTATAAACATTACGATTTGCCAACAAGTCGTACATCCCCTCATTTTCCAAATTAATACAAACGCCAATCTTTCCCAAAAGCTTCTAAAACAGAGCCCAACTGTCAGTCAACCAACTTTTGTGCCAACAAAAACAAACGCACAGAAACAACAAGCACTATAGTCCAAGATGCGGTCTAACAGCGACCTTCCCTCATCCTTTTTTTGATGAAAACAATTACGTACAATCAAATACACTGTTAACTGTACATTTGTAAACGAATGTTAACTTTAATGCGACGTGTTAAAGTCTAGGGATGATCAATTACTTAACAGTGGCTTCGTTTGTACGTAATTACAGGAAAACATAAAACACAACCCGTTTAGTAAACTACTCCATATCCCGGCGAGGCGATATTTGATTCAAAAATAGTTTGTTCAAATCAATACTATACCGTTTCTATCCGCCTTTATAAAAAACATATGTCTATTCGAGAGTCTAAAACTGAGTTAAAATGATAAGGTTGTCAATTCTTTTTTTATCGAAAATCAAGTTTAAAACTTTAATCTTAAACCCGTCGAAGCTGTCAACTTTGACAAATGCATATAAATGGTAAAAAAAATATATTTGTGTGAAGAAAGAAAGAACAGTTGTGTTGCGGCAACTGTATTGTCTTTACGTTTACTTACTTCTTATTTTATACAAAATTGATTTCATTAGCAAAAACAATGAGGGAAGATCGTCGTTAGGCCGTATCTTCTACTACGTGTATTATTGCCACAAGGCAATCATAAACATCTACACACTGTAGGACCTTGTCGCTTTTAAGCCGGTAATGAGTCACTATACCTGATTGTTAAAAGAGTTACAGCGAGAAGGTGGTAAAACGTTCACATGTTTTTGGATAAACAGAAGCGGATCCTTGTGGATTTATGAGAAACATACGCCATTTATTCAGCAAGGTAGCATCGGAATTGACCAAAAGGTGATAAGTGGTTTGAAATTTGGAAAAGTTACGTTTTTTGGACAGGAGCCGGATTCGGCGGCCAACAATGATATCGCTGCGTGGTTTTGGAAGCATTAATCTCAGACTTCGTTCGGGATTATCATTTGTTCGGTCACGCAGCGGTTGGTGATGACTCGGACATGGTGTTACCACAGTATAGAGTCTGTGCGGAAAGAGAATAGGCGTGGCGAAAAACGGAACTAACCTAACCAGTATGGCTTTTTTTTGCAAATACGGTAGAAAAGCATTACAGCTCCCCTCCATCTAAATCCTATTCTCTCTCCGCACAGCCTCTAACAGCAGTAATTTTTCTTCCTACAAAAATTACATTACATCGGGCGCTACAGTTGTGCTACAGTTATAACTAGTACCTCTGTGGGCTGTAGACCTTGCTAGTCTATCAACCCTTATGGCTACACGATTTTGTAAAAAATCCAAAACTGAGTCGATAAAAAAATCTATTTAGTTTAACTATCGAACCTGCGCTCAAAATTTCGTGAGAATCGGTTGAGAAATGCGACCTGTAGAGGATAGCCGAAATGGAGACCCTTCGCTCGCTCAAAAGGAGATCAACCATCTGTTTGACAGAATTCGCAGCCAAGACCAAGGCAAGATAGATTAAGCATGTTAATTTCATTAATTGGCTTGACGACGGTAAGTGAATTGGTGACCCAAATTGCAAGATTGCATCTCATTGTTATAGTGTAATAAGACTACTTATATTTTGCACCAGGTCATAAGACCACGTGTGGGGTTACCTACACTACGACAGGAGTGGCTCACTCTGGCAAATTTTGCTCCTCTCAAGGGGCTTAGCCACTTTAGCCAGCGACCAGAAAGAGCACGCTTTATGCGATAGAGACACATGGTCGGTTCCGGTGTGTTCCGTCTGGTGTTCGGACCCGAACATCTGTTTTGATTTATTACTTATTCTGTGACAAAACATCAATTGAAACATGCTGTCTTGTGTTTCTCTCCCTGTTGACTGCTACGGGCTTTATGCGTTCCATTTAAAAAATCAAAGTGATCGCGCTCTCTTGAATCACTTCAAATGCACATTTTGTCACGACACCACTAGGGCATGCAATGCCGGAATTCCGGAATCTCGAAAAACCGGAATTCCGCCTTATTTTTTCGTTATTACGATGCCGGTATTAAAAAGGACTAATACCGAAATACCGGAATTCAGGTTTTACTTTTTGCTATCCTCATTATGTAAGTAAATTGTATTTTCTCCATTATATTGGACAAAATGAACAGTAATTGCTAGTATTTATATTTAGTTAACATCTTTATACATGTTATACAGGTGGATTTTTATTGTCCGTTCAAATTTTGCCTAGGCATTAGGTATCAATAAAAGATGCCATTTTTGAAGAAAAAATGTAGGTAAAATTTTCACCACAAAATGTGCTGTCCGAAAAAAATAATTAGTAACGTGAACATTACGCGTATCGACGCGTAAAGTGCCTGGGCGACGCAACGCGGGAGCGGGGTAGGGGTCGCGGGGAGGGGACCGTTGCCGTCTCCTGCGCAGTGCGCTACCGCGCTATCCACAAACGTATGTTTTTTAGGATATCTTTCAGCTGCTGTTTCTCAATATTTTAGTACTGAAAGATACCGACTGAAAAAACACGTATTTTCTTTTTTTCGCTAAGTAGATTCTTAAATCTACTGTCGAAATTTGAACGGTCAAATAAAATTCACCTTGTATAAGGTTATATTTTAGTAAGTGCAAATATTTTAACAGAACATCTAATTGTATCAGAGAAACAAGACCCAGCCATTAAAAAACAAAAATACAGGCTAGTTTTTTTTTCAACTTTTCCTAACAAAAAAAAATTTGAATGACACCCTGACACGCATTTCCATTCATTACACGAATTACCTACATTAAATGTTAGATGTGACGTCCCTGTTCACGCGCACACATCCGACCGCGATCGATGCCATGCCTCCGGACCGCCAGGAGCACTTGCTGTTCACCGGACATCACATTTTGACTGAGACCGGCAGCTCCCGCGCCCCGCGATACACAGAGTGTTTTATTTTACTATCTCTACAAAACGGTTTTTTTTTGAAAAGTAGCGAATGAATTTTTAAAGTTTTTTCACAAAAATATTTTATTTATGTTGCTGAACCTTATATATTATACTTACGGTCGCGCTAACCATCGGAACCAGAAAAGACGATCGACGTTTCGATTTGTTAGTTTTGTACTTGTGTTATCTTAAGACTTATTATTATTGTGATTTTGCATACATAATATCAAAATTTGATTACTGTAATTTTTTTTATAAATGACAATTAAAATGATTTTTGATAAAATCGATTATTTTTCAAAGATCCCCAATACCGATATCGAGACCGGAATTCCGGTATTCAGTCTGAATACCGGTTTTGAAAATAATCCGGTATTGCATGCCCTAGACACCACGCTGCATGTAGTGCACAGTTCAAAGTGCTACTTTAGTTGTGAAAACAATTGCCGTACCACACCCAGCAAATTAGTTACAGTCAGAGGCCCCAGACGGCGCTGTGTGCCGTTGTAATTAATTCAAAGAAAATGAGCAAACGAGGCGATCCAAGCGTGATTCGCGAACAATTATCATAAGCACACATCGCCTGGCAGACGTTATTTGTTATTTTGTCGGGAAAAATGTTTTGATAGCTGTGAATTCGGGAGCTGTTCTGAGCTGATATTTCAATTTCGGAGCGGTGCAGTTTGGAATTTTCAATTTATCTTACTAATATTCTAAATGTGAAAGTTTGTGAAGATGTTTGGATAGTTCGATGTCTGTTAGGTACTTAACAACGCCGCAACAACTGATTGAGCTGAAATTTGGTATGTAAGTAGACCAAGTCCTGGATTGAAACAAAGGATACTTTATATCTTTATATCTCTTGCGATATTAACGGGAATAACGCGAGCGGATCCGCGGGCAAATGTTTGTTTAGTTACATTTATACCACACCTGACTATAAAGTGGCTTTTACCGCACGCTACGTGTACGGAAAAAGCCGCTTTCTGGCCAAGTGTAGCCATAAAATGGTTTACACATCACGGGAGGTAGTAAAGAAAGCTTTTTTTACCGCCCTAGTTGTGTAATGTACTATTCCACAATACTTTAAATTGGAAGAGCTGCTGTGATGGTTAATTGTGAACCTAACTTATTTCTATTATCAAATAACAAAAGAATGTATATTGAGTTGATATTTGTAAAACAACCGACGTATTTATTAAACTAACGCACAGTTGTGTTTGTTCAACAAATAAATCCTAAAACATAATACACTGCTGATCGATTTAAAAGGTCCTCTTATCTTAAATTCCCAGTGCGGTAGTGACCAACTGCATGTTCCTTCACGTCATGATGTAGCAGTGGCGTGGCGTTGAAGAAATCCTTGGGCAAGCTTTGGCTTAAATTTTCTCTAACAGCACTAGAATTAAGTGCTGAACTGCCTAATATTAGTGGGGTGGAGATTTTTAAATATCTCGGCCATGTGCTCACCGGGGACCTGAAAGATGACATGGATCTCGAAAGGGAAAGGAGAGCCATATGAGGGCAATATGGTTGCCCGCAGATTTGCACGGTGTAACACGCAAGTAAAGTTAACGCTTTTTAAAGCATACTGCCAAACTTTTTACACGTGCAGTCTGTGGGCAGCATTTACGCAAAGGGCTTATAACACGTTAAGAGTTCAGTACAATAACATTCTGAGGATGCTGTTGAAGCTGCCGAAGCACTGTAGTGCATCGGGCATGTTCGCAGAGGCGCGAACCGATGACTTCTATGCCATTAGGCGTAAAAGAATAGCGTATCTGCTGACGCGTATGCGCGGCAGTAGCAACAGCCTCCTTGGGACATTGTCTGAACGACTTGATTGCCCTCTGATGAGATACTGGGTAAATGTGGTAATAGGCAAGGCTAAATAAATGTATGGATTCTGTACATTTATTTTGCCTTCTTCTGCCGTCTGATATTTTGTTTTAAGTGTTTTGTGTTCATACTAATATCGGTAGGTGGTAAGTTTTTTTTTTGTAACTAACAACTAATACAATATGGATCAAACCGGTCTGAAATAAACTAATTTTATTTATTTTATTTTATTTATTTATTAGACAAGCCGATGGGAATCGAGTTCTATGGAAGCCACGCCACTGTGATGTAGTCTCTTCCTCGCGCAACGCATCGGCACTAGGATATACCGCAGTGGCGTGCATAGGGTTTTTAGTTAGGGCAGGCAGATTTTTTTTTGAGGAGACCTGTGTAGGGACGGTTAAGTTACGTTTAATAGGGCACGTCAACGAATGGAACGAAAATGAAAATTTGCAGAATAAAACTGTAAATAAGTAAAATAATATTAGCACTCTAGTACTTACCAACGTTATTTCGACAAACTGAGTCTGATAGTGTGTGTTGTTTTGTTGCTTGTTGTGTTCGCGAAGTTGTGGCTGTAAGCACGATGAGCTTCTAGTCCGACGAAATTTACTTGACCACCACGATTATCTAAGCTAAGTGTATTTGAACAAGCCACTCACTTAAACTTATTATCGAATGTTAACTTGCTAAATTCGCCGAAAGTTAACTTGCCCAAACACACTAGGTCAATACACCGATCACAGCTAAAACACATAATTAATCGTCAACACCCAAATACAAACTCTGCCAAACACAATTTCACGGGAAATTCAATTAATAACGTAAGAAAACCGCTCCGAACCGAACTATATAATAACTTTAAAGGAAATTTGAATATTTTTCCAACTATTCAATGCTTGCGCCGCAGAAAAAAACGATTATAAACAAACAAACCACCTTGACAAATTAAAACGCTCCACATTACGGCTAAAAAGCAAAACAAAAGCTACTTCTTTATTCTGGCGCATAAAACGTGCTGCGCTGATTGGCGGCTCAGGCGGCCGGTCTAGAAGCTATTTGTGTGTGTAATTTTCGTTTAAGTGTGTGCGCTGGGCAAATCCGTACATAGTTCACGGACGATATTACACAAGCGCGTTGTGAGAGTGTGTGCCCTCCCGTGGGCACTACGCTTGCCTGCCTTCGTCGGGGGCCTTGCGGTGCGTTGGGCTGAGCGAGTCGGGTTGGCGCGCAAATTTAAATCGCCGCGTATGCCGTTATGTAGGTAAATAATAAAATATTATATTATATTAGGGAAGAAAAATATAATGTGGTTTCATTTAATTTAATTTCATATTATTTTCCTAGGGTAGGCAGTGCCTATTTGCCTATATGGAATGCACGCCACTGATATACCGAGGAAATGCTGCCAGCATCTTTAGGAGCATGCCGAGCCGATGGCCTGTTTGTTTAAATTTGTTTTAATCTTAGTTATTTCAGTTATTAGGAATAGGTTCCTTTTAGTTTTAGTATCTTTAGTTTTACTCAGGAATAGTTTACTAACTTGTGAAATTCTATACACTTGTTGAATAAATTGTAGATCCTTTATTCCAAATTAAGGATCGACCACACCGAAGCTTGACGCTACGTACCGTACACGCTGTGACGCGTCGTTGCCACGTTTCTTTAATATGTTTGTTTGTCTAAACGCAACGGTGTGGTATTTCTATTAAACATTAACATAGTGCTGTGAAGTCCTATCAAAATGAATTTTTTCCCTTATTTATTATTTTCTTTATTTCCTTTAAAGTTCTTAATTGAATTATTCCGATATAAATTACTCCAACCATCCTCATACAACTGTAATCCTAGAATCCGTAAAATTAAATTACAAAGTTAAACCACTGGATTACACGATGCAGTTCTTTATAACTTTCTAAACCTTGTATCTTAATTTCACGTGGTTTTGAAAAATAACCTTATCGTGACGTATTTAAGATTGATTTTCGTACTTACCAAATTAACAGCATAGGATGGTAGAGAAGACATGACGTGGATTGCCTTTTGAGGCTATATCGACTGATTCTGAAGTCTGATTGGTTGATTTAAACTTTAAATTTGTTCTATAATGCGATTCCTATTACTTTATGGTATTTCGTATTATTTGTGTCTTTATCAGAAAGGGAGATTATTCAGATTACAAAGGTCCTATTTTAGCATAAATAATAAAGCCTTTTGTCGGTTCCAATCCTGAATCGTTCCAATGAGTTATTCGGTACTTATGTACGAAAAATGATTAAAAATTCACCCGCGGCTTCACCCGCGTTATTCCTGTTATTCTCCCAAAGGAACAATTTACCGGGATATAAAGCATTCTATGTTTCAATCCACGACTTGGTCAACTTGCATGTCAAGTTTCAGCGCAATCCATCCAGATGTTACCCCTTATTTAGTAACAAACATCAAAATATCCAAACATCCAACCATCTATACAAATTTTCACATTTATAATATTAGTGTGATGTGATTTTACTATGTATTAGCACATATTAGAGAACATAAACAGATATTTCAGTGTCGCGCGTTTCCATACTAAAAACAAAAATCCCACGCTCGTGTCGAAGTCTATTGTTTTGACGCGAGCGTAGGAATTCTCACCGCCACAGCCACAGCACGGAAACTTCGCACTGTACAATACGTATAATTCACGGGATTACAGATTGTACGATCCACTTAAAGGAAACAATACTGTTGTGTGGTTTTGTACCTCATTATCGTCCGTCATAAAAGAGAAGCGTGCTTCACAGATAAAGACTTCGTGCATTGTCATTGTAGTGGATTATCAACTCTAAGGCCTTAGCCAAGAGCTAAAATTGCTTTAATAGAAATGTGACTTTAAACGTATCACTTCACATCCCTGGCATGACGTATACTCGCATAGTTTTCGCTAGCGGCGTACGGCCAGCATCAACGGCGTTTGCGTACTGTCACGATAATTATATTGTGAAACTGTGACGTTTTGGTTGCCGGCGACCGGTTGGGCTACGCCCACCGCGCGGGAGGCCAAAATCGAGTGAACTGCATCAGATCTGGTATTAGTTTTTCAGTAAAGGAAAAACATCGTGAGGAGTGCATACATCTGGAAAGATATTCAAAGGCGTATATTAAGTCTCCAATCCGCAGTGGACTAGCGTAGGGACTACAGCCCGTTCACTCTTGTCTATCAGAGGCCTGTGCCCAGCAGTAAATAAATAAAATAAAATAATTTATTTCTGTAAGTAGGCCCTCAACGGCTCTTTTACATGTCTTTCTTACATTCTTTTATCTTCTTTTTTCCTTTTCTTTTGGCGCTTCGGGTAATGACCTTCTGGTGAGAAGAAGCGCCGGAAGAAACTCACCAGTTTCTCTTTTCATACATGAGATTTCATTAATACATTACATTGGGATCTATATAGGCTGATGATGATGTACCACCACCGGCTCGATGATCAGACATCTCCCATACGGCAACCCAGTGGATGAGGCTGGCACAGGAACAAGGAAAGTGACGTAAACGAAAAAAATTATACCCAGCAGCTGGCAAATACAGGCTTAATAGATATACAGTCAACGTACGCCTAGAGTATGATCTGAAAACCAGCACTGGACCTCCCCGCCTAGCATTCGGTGAGATTGATGTAGTATGAACTAGACTGTGATTGTGATTGATGTAGTGAAATTTGTAAAAATTATATGTATAAGATCCTGTTAAAATAAGGAAATATTTAAAAATGTTACTTTAATGAGCCTCCGAAGTTGGGCGGGATTCCGTTTTAAAAGTATAAAATTATTAAAAGCTATTAATACTATTAAATGAATGACCCATAAAATTTATGGTTACTTTTGTTATGAAACCGTTACGATAAACGCAAGTTTTAACATAGTAGTTCTTGATTTCCCCAAACAACGTATGAGTCGTGACGTCACGTTATAATGGGTTTCAGTAGGAAGCGTTTCGACACGTATTTGGGAAAGTTTAAAAATGTGATTTTAATATTGTTAGAGTCTGTGCGGAAAGAGAATAGGCGTGGCGAAAAACGGAACTAACCTAAGCAGTATGGCATTTTTTGCAAATACGGTAGAAAAGCATTACAGCGCCCCCCCCCCCCCCCCATCTAAATCCTATTCTCTTTCCGCACAGACTCTATCTCGGTGAGTTTTTATGATATTGAAGTGGTCTTTTCACTAATATTTCTACCACCGCATCGCTTGCCATCGGCGGGATATTCATTCACACACGTTGGAACCAAAATGGTCGCGCACCGTGCGGTTCCAAAGAAATTTCCTACCGCGCACAATCCGAATGTGGAATGAGCTCCCTGCCGCGGTTTTCCCGGAAGGCTACAGTATGGAGTTCTTCAAGAGGGGAGTGAATAGGTTCTTAAAGGGTCGGCAACGCGCACGTAATGCCCCTGGCGTAATGCCGCACTATCGCGGGGGTTGCACGAGACCACCCCGCCCAGGTTTTATTCCGGGATCAAAAAATCTTCACGCTCCCGTGCCTGTACATCCTGGAAGTCAGTAAACACGTGCGGCGGAATCTGCACACACACCCTACAAACGCAGACCACCACAACTCCCGCACCAGGAACCGCCACAACCTCTATATTCCCGCCAGGAGACTAACCAAATCAAAAAAATCCTTAGGTATCCTAATAGGTCCTAAAATATATAACGCGTTTCCAGAGGAATTAAAAGCTGCGCCAAACACGCATTCTTTTATCGCAATTTTATTCGCTATTAGCTGGCATGCCACTTTACTCTGTGGATGATTTCTAAAATGTGTGTATTTATATTTTAATATTGATGTATATTAATGTTATGTAAAATAATGAAATCTCATATTAATGTAAATCGAAATATTATGACGTGTAAATTTTATTTATCAATAAATTACTGATCTGCACTGGTGTTGCAAGCGTCCACAGCCTGCGGTGACTGCTTACCATCAGGCAGGCCGTACGCTTGTTTGCCACCCTAGTTGTATAAAAAAAATATTGAGAGGTATTTCTATAACATAACAAAAAGAAAAGTCAAATAGCCAATTATCTAAGGTGTCCAAATGTTCCTCAAGAGAATGAACAAACATTCGGACATCTTAGATAATTCATACATGGATACCCATTGCCAAATAATATTTGAGTAACTTTTTTTCCTTGTTTCTTTTTTTGTAGGTTTTAGTTTATTCATGTTTTATTTTTTTTATTGTAATGTGTTTCTTTCTTCCTTTATGACAATAAACATTCGCACCATTAGTAATAAACCGGCCTAATCCAAAACGATTCTACAATAGGCTACTTGATGACAGTTCAAATCAGCTTCTTTTTATGAAGTGTCAAAACGCTCCGAAAGTATGCAGTTTAGTATGAAATACTATCTTGTGACGTGCTTGTGACGTCATGCTCAACATGGTGCCTTATTTTTAGTTTTCGTCATTGTAAAATCGTTGATGGCACGAAAATAAGTTTGAATGATTTTATCCGGGCTGTTTTGGAAGCGTAATTTGCTGGTTAGAGTTAATGAATTTATTTTGATTGTTGTCAAATACCCTATTGAGCTAAAACCATTTGAATTTGTGAAATAAATTGTATTTTTTTTGAGTTAGGCCGGCTTATTACTAAGTGTGGTTTTCAAATTTGTAATTTTTAGAGAAACGGGAAAACGCGCTATGGTGATGATTACTATTTCCATTGCCGAGAACAGAAAGCTGTTTGTTCTCATGTCAATTTATAGCAGTACAAATGGCCAACATCTGTAGAAACCCTTGTTTTCAATAATTCCCTATCGGTCGCTATGTAACGGTAAAAATCTATTTATTGCTACCAAGTTTAAGGATGTGCAAGTAAGTTAGTAATATCACAATTGAAATAACACTCCACAGCATGATGTGATAGATGTAATACCAGGAGCGGCTCACTTCGCGATTTCGCCGCGCGTCTACGGCGGATCTCACACTGCAGCGAAAATCGCGGCGACACGCGACTCAGCGATTTTCAACTTTGTATGTAGAATCATCGACTTGTATAGAAAAATCGCGGCGACTCGCAACTACTATGCGCACCTACACGGAAAAAATCGCGGCGGTGGGCGATTTCAGTGTGTTCTTCGCCTACTAGTATCAAGGAATTTAATTTTAGGAGTGTGGTGGGGTGTAGCATACCCAAACAATAAGTTAATTAGATATATTTTTTTGTACGTTAACACTGCAATTTCGCGGCTCCGTGTAGCTGGAGTTAAGGGGTTGCAGGAGGGAATTAGGACGTGATCTCAGTGTTGCACTGGTCAGCATTTGAAGTTCACGCACTCAAGCGTATGTCACACCCCGCCACATAGTTCGTGTATACTTTTTTCTATGGTTTTTCTTCTTATAATCGAACTATTTATGATTAATTTCTAGGTTTTAGATAACAAAATTCCCTGAAAGCTGATGAAAGACGACTTGTAAGAATGTTTGATGTGTTGTTTCTCTAAAACGGTAATATTTTTAGGGTATTTTAAAACGTTAGCATATTGAAAATAATAGGTTAAGTTAGGTTTGTTTTTTTAACAATTCTGAAAACTTAAAGGTTTCGTAGGAAAAAGGTTGGGAGTCATTTTCAAAAAAATTGTACACAATTAAGGGATTTAATTAAAACAAAACTTAATTTATTTCTCTGTGTTACGAAAGTTACCCATATAGTTTGTATGCCTAACTTTCGTAACACAGAGGAAACGATCGTGATTTTGTTTTTATTAGACCCGTAACTATGTGCAAGTTTTTTGAAAATTACTCTTGTATGATTTTCGATAAATTTATCGACTAAAAATACTGTATGACTTTTAGAAATTATGGGAGGCAATATAGACCCTGACCCTAATATAGAGTCAAGCGTGGTTTCCGATCGCCTCTCGCCTTATTTAAGGGCATTTTTATTTTAAAATGTACGGTTAGGCGAAACTTAAGCTGTTTAAATACCGTCTAACCTGTCAGTTGGTGACAAAATATATGGAGTTTGACAGTAACCGTCAGTTTTGTGACGACCTGTTAGCTGCTAGTTAATAGGATATTTTACATAAAAAAGCCCTTAAAATAGTCGATTTTGTATTTATTCTTATAGCATATTACAAGATGCCCACAACTTTATCAGCGAAGGTGAAAAAAGTCAATAACAATATTTTCGAATCGAAGTCGGGTTAATATTATACTTAACAATCCTCCATTCCATATACCATCCAGAAACGATTGAAAGTCATTCAATCTACAAACATACTTATCTACAGACAAAGACACAAGCACCTAAAAAATGCAAAAAACAAGCGGTACCTGAAAATTGCAGTCGTTTGGAGACTATCGTAGTATTCGTATTCAATGTAGGTACAAAGCACGTCTCTATGGGTGTGATACGATATGACATTGCTTATCAAAGCACTGTATCGGGCACCTCTAGTAAAATTCGAGGAAAAAATCGCGATTAATACCATTCGTTATCCAGTCTCTCCATCACGCAAAATGTCCTAAGTGACCCAAAAACCTTCATAAAATTCGTCTTTCTGTACAAGGATTGGAGCATTCTGTTCCTTTGTTTCGATTTTTGCGGTTTTCTTTTGTAATACAAACGAAATCTCTTTATTCCCCCTAGCGAAACTTGTCTTAGAAACGCAAAGTTATCATTGCGTTTTCGAAACTCGATTTGCTGAAAAAATACGACTAGTCTTCGACGCATCGAGCGCACGCGGAGTTTTGTTTTCATAATCATGCTCACGTTATCCATGCTGTTGTTTTAACTCTTATTTCTTTAATTTTAGGGTCTATTTTTGTTTATTGTTTAAATTGTTATGTTTGTAAGGTTAGCTTGTGTTGCCTCTGTCGGGTGTTTTTACAAAGTTAACTCGGCTGCCGTTTGCGATCACAATTATTTCTGTGTTTTGACTTGTACGCTGAAATGATCAAATTTAATTATCGTTCTATTTCGAATTGTAATATGGTTTACTTTTGTATTATTTGAATACTTTGTAAAACTGGCTGTTCCTTGTTCCTAACAATGTTGTTAACATTCAACCTACAATGAGCTTGTTAATATGTGTTAAAAGATGATATAGATACAGAAAACAAATATCAGAAAAGTTAAAAATATTATTTCGCGGCTGTTGTAAAAGAACAGGTTAAGATGGGGTCTATATGGGGGTTTGAAGAAATACTCCTTCATGGTGATAGTCGTTATATTGTGTAACGCACAAGTATAATAAGAGCCAGAACAAGTTAAAGACGAAGAAGAAGACCAGACAACATGTGTTTTAAAGCTAGATACATCTATTTATAAAATAATAATGCTTACTTACTATAACACAAATCCGTGCGTCACATGTCGTAAATAATAACGAAGAGTTACTTTTAATACATACATACATACAGGTCAAACACATAAAACCTCCCCCCCCTCCTTTGGGCTTCGCCGCAGTCGGGAAAAAAAACTCAGGTAGGTACTATTGTCTCTTGCACACCGGAATATAATAACAAACAAGAAAAAGTTGATTGACTTTACTAATTGACTATAATTTGTTGAGAAATAAAAATCTTTTAGATATATAGCATTTTGGTACGACACAGGATATAGCAGTAAACGTATAACGAGAGTGTTAACAGAGTCCGATTCGCTTCGTTTACGAAATAATTTAATCAGAATCAACTGGGGCTATTAAAAGTCCACACTACACGAGGGTCACTCCGCACTTGACTCGGATCACTTTTAAATATTAGAAATAGACATTATATTTCCTACCATGAAGAGGTTTGGATGTTTGGAGATTTGAATATATCTATCTTTATATTCCGCTAAAGAGTTCCCTTGGGATATTATCGGAAATAATGCATGCAATGCATATTTTGACATTATTTTTGATCCAAAAAATCTCAGAAAATAATTCGATGATAATAATTGTTTAAATCAGGCGTTAGGTACTTTGTGAATTTTTTTGACTAACACGTTATCATATCGCGGATTAGCAAAGCAATAGTTTTGTTTCAATCCGATGAAAATAAAAGACGGAAAAAATATAATACACACAATATAAGAATCTTCAGATCAAAAGCATTTAGCCCTTAATTTCTGCTTAAGTGTTTATTTGCCTTTTCCGTGTCTGACCCTTATATCACCTAATGCTAAGTGGCTATAATGATTGATTAATATTTGGTTCACCCTGTTGTGGCATAATTTTGTAAGTAATAATTCTTTGTGGCATAATGTATATAGCCATATTAGGCTTTGTGCATAAACTGTTATCGCAGAATCTATATTCGCATAATTTTATTACGCAGAATTACGTTAGTCCGAATATTATTTGGTCATACTTTTCATGTTCCGAATCATACTTACACATAAATTAAATGATTATAAAATTATAACACCGAATACTATCGTGGCAGAAAGATGTTTTGTCATAATATATTTAACTGTATTGTCGACGACGATATATGGTTTTGTAACCTAACCTACTTTTTCTTCCAGCAGTTCGTTTTTGTTTGGTGATGCAGTTCAAACCTAACCTAACCTAACCTACTTTTTCTTCCAGCAGTTCGTTTTTGTTTGGTGATGCAGTTCAAACCTAACCTAACCTAACCTACTTTTTCTGCCAGCAGTTCGTTTTTGTTGGGGGATACAGTTCAAACCTAACCTAAACCTAACTTAACCTAACCTACTTTTTCTGCCAGCAGTTCGTTTTTGTTGGGGGACGCAGTTCAAACCTAACCTACTTTTTCTGTCTAATCTTTTTTTTCTTGCCGCCCCCCCGTCCCCCCTTTTTTGGCCTTTCCATAGCTAAGAACTCGTGCAAAACTCTAGTTGCTTAAATGTTTTAACCTAATCTAAGCCCCTTTTCTATCAATTGTTTATTTTGTAAGGACACAGTTCTAAATCTAACCTAAAGTTTTTAGCAACAGATCTTTATTATGAGATTTGTGAGGGATCAAAGTTCTAGCCTAACCTACTAAGTTAGGTTAGAATTGCTAGATATTAAATGTTATTAGATCATCGTTATACTGAATGAACATGATGTCCAATGGAATTATATCACTTGATTATTATAATAACCTACCTCTCCTAAACCTAACCTATCAATCTCGGACAATCGATAATATGCCGAATAAAATTCTGCACAATAGAATTATGCTTAAAAATAATCGGTCTTAATAATAGTATGCGAACTTGATTTCAGACAAACTTATATTCGGGATGTAACTAATTATGCTTAATAAGGTTTCTGCCACATTACCATTCGGCGAAAACCGATTATGCCACATCTGTTATGCTAAAACAGTTTCGGACAATAAATGTTATGCCACATAGAGGGAACCCTTAATATTTATGATCGAAGAAATTCGTTCAGTTACCGTATTCTTCTTAAGTGTATTTAAATTATTTAAGTTAGCAGTATACAAGGTGTTTCATTGAACGTCATACAACTCGTGTTCTTAAAACTCCTCTCCCTGGTGCTAAAACCCTGTGCTAGGTCTCGTGTTGTTAAAGTCATCTTAAGTAATACCTAATATCACTGTTTTAATTATTCATATTTTTTTGGTCTCATCGTGGTTATCCTACTTAGAGTTAAAAGAAAAAATGTTGAATCTTATTCTGTAGTGAAAACTTAAAAATTAATTATTAAAATTAATAAAGTCGAACTAATAGTAGGTAGTGACAGGAACGACCTGAAAGTATTACGGTGTTCCCGAAATGTTACTATTTACGTAGTAAATTAAAACTTTTAAATAGACTCGCTGGAACTCGCTATTTATATACGTAAACACGATTGGGTAGATACCCAATAGGTAGAAGCACCGAAATATAACGAGATAGAGGAAAATATTTCGTCGATTTGTTTGGGAATCAAGCGTGTAACGTAACGTATAAATTATGACAAATAATACATCGCCCCACAAAAAAATACTGACTTGCTCATCAAAAAAATCCATACGTACATCAAAGCTATGTTTTGATGTTTTTTTTGGTATTTTTTTATGTGAATACTGACTAGTATTTCAGTTAGGTTATGGTTTTTTTTTTTTGATGTGCCTTTAAATACTAGGTACCCATAAATTATCAGTGCTTTTTGAAATAAAGACTGTCCGATCGCAGCGTGAAACCGTTCAAATCCAGTTTCGGCTTGGGCCGTAGTTTCGGCTGGATATTAAAAGGAAAACTCACGCATTGAAATGAAATAATTTATTTCTGTAAGTAGGCCTCAAGGGCTCTTTCACATGTCTGATTCTTTCTTTTGGCGCTTCGGCAAATGACATTCTGGTGAGAAGAAGCGCCGGAAGAAACTCACCAGTTTCTCTTTTAAAATAAACATTGAGCATTACAATAATTGTGAAAATGCAGTTTCAATAAGTAATACAATTCATCAAACAACTGCTTAACTAATAGTTATACATTTCAATCAACATAAAACTTTTTTAGAGATGTAAAGGGTCTCTAGGCGTCAAAACAAGATAAATTAAAAAGAAATATGGAAAATAGAGAGACATACACTAAAATTAATGGAGATGTAAGGGGTCTCCGTTGTCAAAACATGTTTAGGAGGTGTAAAGGACCTCCAAACGTCAAAATACAAAATGGGAAACGCGAAATAAACTACTAAACTATCATTAAATTTACATGCTTTACAAAAAAACAAACTTACAGAAATTAAAAAATGAATCTGTGGCTCGCATAATATAACTTAGAAACTAAAATTAAAACATTTTTTCTTAGAGATGTATGTGGTCTCTAAGCGTCTAAACATTGGCAAGTACAAAGAAGAATTTTAATATAATATAATCTACATTCCTCAGAGATGTATATAGACCATTAAAGTATAGACTCTTCGATATGGGATAGTCTTATGGGGTAATTGTACAGGTAAACAGCAAATTTTTATTGTACAAAAACGCTGTATTAGTTAGAGCAATTTTTGGTATAGGTCAAAGAGAATCATGCCGTCCGTATTTCATAGATAATGGCATTCTCACAGTTACGTGCCTTTATATTTTGGAGGTTGTTATATTTGTCCATAAATATAAAAATCAATTTACAGAATTACAAGACATATTTCAGCATAATGTTAGATCGCAGTATAAGCACAAGCTCTATAAACCAGCAGCAAGATTAGCATTAACCTCGAAAAACGCGTATTGTATGTGCATTAAATTATTTAATAAATTACCTGACAAATTTAAACATCACAATATAAATATATTTAAGATTCTGTTAAGCGATGGCTTGTAAATAAGTGCTATTATAATATTAATGATTACTGAGATGATTTACTTTGACATTTTTTTTATTTTTAAAACAATTATAGTAATAATAATAGAAAATAGAATACCATTGTGTACGTATGTATGTACGCTTGAAAAGGTAGAAGTTGGTGAAACTTGTCAATAGCAATTGTAACTGCAATTTATACCCGATTTCCAACATACATTGAATAAATCATTGCATTTCATTAGTAAAGTATACCTTTCCGATTGGCCCGTATTTTTCCTAAGAAACATGCTTCTCGGTTTGTTTATTATACCGCCGTGTGCTTCCCATTACGAAATAATTATATTTTTATTGAATTCCCGAAAAAAGAGGTTATTCAGTAATGTTTTTTTTCCGCATTCACCGTTTACAAAATTATGAGTGCCCGCCTTTATCCAGAACAGAGGACAATTCAGTCCAGTAGGCTTACGATGCTACGCTTTGGCTAGTGTGAAATAGTACATTACATACCGAGGACAGTAGAGTAAGAAATGCCTCAGATAACATGTAATAGAGGCGAAGCCGAGGACGACAAACATGTGATCTGAGGCTCTCTTATTTACTGGCCAAGGTTTGTATACTATTTTTCTGTTCGACGGAGCCAAAAAGCGGCATCTTGAAATCGGCAAGGTGACGCTTGCCGGCCGGAGGGCAGAAAATATATGTTTTTTCTCAATAGCGCACATACTTAGTTTAGAAGTGAATGAGTCAGTAGTATAGTTCCTACGTAGGTCTATAAACGGCGCCAGTTTGCATGTTAACCGACAAATTAATTGTAAGCTATACTTATTAAACTGGGGCAGCGAGACTAACCTGATATCCGTGTCTACCGTCAACGAGTCCAATTAAATAACTTCGAGAGCCTTCGGATGAAATAAATAATAAATAGAATAGGTTAAAATGAATTGTGCTTCACAGAAAACCGAATAAAATAACTTTCTACGAGAGGTTTTCTACGAGAAAAAAAAAACCATTTGGTAACTTAAGATAGGAAATATTTTTCCTTGTAGAGAACCGGTAATCAAACTTGGTTATCTACGGGGAACATGGAACTCGACGTCTGGTTATCCGTCTATTTTCTATGATTGGCAAGTACACAGACAGATATCATAATAGACGGAAAGTGTGTGTGTACCTCGTAGGGATGCCAGATTCCCTTCGATCACGTTCTTGGGCATTTCTCCAGAAATATGTCTGCGACTCATTCATCTGTCTCCATATATTTAGTATGAAAAAGGGCCAGATGAATGAGGTGACCACAGACATATTTCTGGAGAAATGCCCTCTTAGTTAATAGGATTTTTTAGATGTGTAAATAGGAGGTTCTGGTTATGGAAATGCAACGAGTCTTGTTTGATAACTAGTTATGAAACGTGGAAGAAAATCCATATTCATAACCAGTTATGAAATCTTAGTTATGAATGTGGACGAAGGATTTATTTATAAATACATACAATACGAGTACCTTTGGTATGAAACATAACAACATTAGATCTTATCATAAGTCATCCCAACACACATCGTACCTATTCGTAACAAAATAAAAAAAATAAAAGTAGTAGATGTTCGAAAACCGGGACAATCAAGGGTAATTCCGGGATACAGGACAAGAACGGTAATTCCGGGACAATCCCGGATTTCCCGGGCATCTGGCAACCCTAGCTACCTCGTGAGCTAAAAAGAATGATCTTTTTTGCTCGCCTTCAATTTCAGTCGCCATTAACATTACTTTCAAATTTTAAAACTCTGATTGATAATAATGGTATAAAGTTGTTCAAATACCACCAAATGAAATGGCAAAATCCGCCATTTTGTTTATTTTAACGAACTTCATACCCAGTGACACTCGCGCCATCAAGACGAATCTAAGGCACTTGTCCCACCAAGAGCGAGGAAGCGATTAGCTATCGGCGATTTTCTCGCCCAAGAAACGAACAAAAGATAAGGATCCTGTGTTAGTAAAAGAGACGCATACATTAATAGTTCATCGCTGGCTGTTCACACTGCCGGCGAGTAAATTTTCTAAGAGAATTCACTCGCCCGCGAAGAAAAAACTCGCCAATCGCTACTCGCTGCTCGTTGGTCGCCGCTGGTGGGACTAGTGCCTAATGATGTATCATTTATCAAAATCGGTCGTGCCGTTGAGTAGTTACGAGCGGACATAAGAACGGACATACATAGGTACATACATACATACATACCTACATACATACAGGTTAAACACATAAGCCTCCTTTGGGCTTGGCCGCAATCGGGTAAAAATATATTTTCCATCACTAAATTACACTCCTAATGTCAAACGCCAAACGCAAAACGTTACACGCTTGGTTCCATACAAATCGACGAACTATTTACTTATATCTCGACATATTTATGTGGGCAAGTATATTAGTATATTACATTATTTTGTTAAGTTCCGATCTCCCATCTTTCTATCATTCATTTTAGCTTTACTTATGACATTCGTTCCGACTTGATTTTTTTTCGTTCTTAGAAGGAATTCCGTGTTCGATCTCATTAAGGTTAATTCGCCAGTTATTGACAAGCTGTAAGAACCGCGATGTAGAATAAAATGCTCTGCTATTTACCCCTTTTTATACAAAGTAACGTAACTACCAGCCAATCTCAAGAAAATAAGCCCTTTTAGAATGACAAGGCAGTGCTTGGCAGTGTGAAGCTATTATTTTTCTCTCAAGGCATTAATTAACAGTTCTTAGAACTGTGCGTCACTCAAGTGATCAATTATAGCTAAACGCATGTCGGTTACGATTTTTCTTTAAAACAGACTGTGGGGTGGTAGTACCAGTTGTTGAGGGTAAACTAGTGCCAGGAGTGGCTCACTCTGCGATTTCGCCGCGAGGCTTAATAAAAAAAAAAAACATTAATTGCAGATCAATGAATGATCCATAGGATGTTAGTAACAATTTTTACTTAGTAACTATGTTAGTAGGTACAGAAAAAACATAGGAAAATATAAAATAAAATAACAATAAGCACGGGCAAAGACGGCCCGCGATTACCAAATTACCAAATTTTACCCAGGGAGAGGCCAGCGGCCAGAAAGAACACACACGATAGAGAGACGGACGGATTGGGTGCGTTCCGTCAGGTCAGGACTAGAACGTCTGATTTGTTAGATATTCACCCGCGGCTTCGTATGTGTTATTCCCGTTACTATACCAAAGGAACTCCTTACCGGGATATAAAGTATCCCATGTTTCAGTCCAGGATTATGTCGACTATTACTTTAATCCATTCAATTGTTACCACATCATTTACCAACAAACATTTAAACCGTTTGGAAGTGTGCATGCTTCTTGCTAAAAAACGTAAAAACTCACACTCATAATAATCTATATCAATACGTATTTTATTGATTTTTTTATTTTTTGGGTTTGTCTGTGCCCCGAATAACATAATAACTATTAAAACATCTATAAAATTAAGAATTCTGTTCGCCGCGACAGCTGGTTCTTAATAAAAGGGAAATTTTAACAACTGGAGACAGCATCCACTATACGTACCTGTACCTTAAGAGATTGTTCCGCGGAGTATTTGAAAGTGTGAGAAGTATTTGGATCAAATACTGTGTATTTAACTGGAGGTGCGGAGCGTAGACATTTTAACAGCCTCTGATGATAGTTTGGCATTTCCGTAGTTCAATCATCGTGGTAATAAGCAATTATGCGATCACGTTCGTAACTTTGGGAAGACAGATTTTGTAAGGATTTTTATATTTAAACAGAGGAATTATTGTAGCCCGTTTCCGAAGACTAATTACCTACCATAGGGGCCGGTTGCTGGAACCTTCCTTTTAAGTAGATACAGTACATTACATAACTAGGGTGGTAATACAAAGAAAGGCCGAAATCGCAGAAGTTTGCGGCCCGAGCTGCAAGCTAGGGACGTAAATATGCGATCGAGGGCTTTCTTTATTACCTCCCGTGTTGTGTACATCATTTTATGTCTACACTTGGCCAGAAAGCGGCTTTTTCCGTACGCGCAGCGTGCGGAAAAAGTCACTATATGGCCAGGTGTGACATAAAATATATTGGCGTATAGCACTTGAGATTTATTAACAAATCGTCAGTTCTTAAAAAAAACAGGTATCTGACACTGACTTCAGGTAGAAACACAGTAAGTGTATATGAATTTCGTATGTAACTTTTGACGTTTTTCTTTACGACGCTTTTAGATACGATTTTTTTTTTCAAAGTACGTAGTAACGAAATGTTACCTCAATATTTTTCCGCGATTTTCCAAATCACATTTGCACTATTCATCCTCAAACCCATTTCAAACTAAATAACACTTTATTGTTCCAAATATAAGGTTGCAATTTGATTATATTGTAGATATTGGAAATGAAAACTGTGTCAAAATACCACTAACTAGGTCCCATTGATAAAAAAGGTCTTAAGAGCGTTAAAATTTTGCACAAAGTTATGACGTTTTAGTAGCAACTTGGCTAGCTAGGTTTACCTGAGAAAAAAGGTCGTAAGCACCACTGCATTTCATATAAAATCAAGCCTTTTCGGATAACATGACTGCTTTTAAGGTGAGTAAGGTCGCAAGCATCTTTAGGTTTTGTAGAATGTTACGTCGTTTTAGAATCGTAGGGTTAACCGTTTTACTAGTACGAAAGGACCTAAGTGCCACTGAATTTACTAGAACGTTAAGCCATTTTAAAATCGAATTTCTAACGAATTGTCAAAGCAGCACGTGGTAGATTGTGACAGTCTTTCGGTGGACTTATTGGTCCCGCGGGTCCGTCTTCATTCGACTATGGGAAGTTTAAAATTGAAAAATTTGATGCATGTGTAAAGTTTGGAACTAATTTTTATGCTTTTGCTGTTTTATGGTTTTCTTCTTATATCGATAAGTGATAAACAAGCATGCTACACTAACCTGAGATTAATACCTACTATGGTGTTACTTTAGCAGTTTACCATTTTTACAAGCTTTTACTTAGTTTCCCCCGTCTCGGTGTCTGTTTGTCTATAATCAAATCTTGAAAAAAATAATGAGAATTGTGTGGTTTTGGGTTACAGTAACTACGTACTGGTCTTGCACAACTCGATGTGTTATTCTTAGTTTATTTAGCGTGTCGGTTAACACAAAGGACACTTTTTTTTCACCTCCGCAAATGAAGTTTCGGAGATCCTCTAGTATGATTGTTTCCCCTTATTTGTAAACATTGCAATTTTGAAATTCTAGTATTAGTTTTAAGATAAATATAAGATCAAATTGTAATGCCCCTTAGTCATGTACAATTCCCAGACTGTATGCTGCTAACACCTTGCAATAGGTACTCACCGTTGAATGTACAGTAAGCAATGAATAAATAAATGAATAAAATAAATAGAGTAGAGTGAGGCAGGACCTCGCAACACGTATCGTCCTTTCTTTTTTATCCTCTGCGCCGTACTTTTCTGTCTTTTTGACCGAAATCGCGTGAAATTGAAGCTTCACATACATACAAACTAACGAACCCAGTTAGACCCCTCTGCAATTACGATTGCATATATCTGTTGTGGGCAAACTATCTTCATGAGGGGCAGACATTGACGTATACAAAGGACAGGACTAAGCGAGCGCACAGACGATTCCAACGCTTTGGCGGTAAAAATACCGCCAAATCAGTGCCAGTCGGCAGTGCGACACGCGGCGCGTGCACTGCGCAGCTGGTCTTTATCTTTAAAGCTGCATTTTTATAAAAGTTAATAGTTCCATAACATCGTTTTTTTTTTCAGAAATCCGCAATACCGATACCAAAACCGGAATTCCGGTATTGAGTCTCAATACCTTGTTCGTAATGTCCGAATAAAGCTTTTCGCATTGAACCCGGTACTTGGCAACTTTTTATAACTCTGAACACAGCACTGTTGTCTGTCTGTATGTAAACAGCAAACAGCGTATTGCTCGCATCGATTTCTATAAAAGGACCCGACCAACGGGCACGACTAATGGTAACAGTGTCCCTAAAGTCAACGTTAGCTCTAAACACCAGTTTACCTCATTAATGTACGATGCGACCGGCCCATGGGACATCATCAACATCATAGATTTAAGAGCTTGGCTCTTGTCCATGAAATAATTTTCAGCTTAACCTAAATTCTACCACTTCCCTCACTTCTGAATAGGAAGAAACATTTATTTTCCTTCATTTGTTCCATTTATGTTTTTCTCGGTCTTCCCTTTTTTCCGTCCAATATTAATTTAATCCAGTTGCACTTAGTGACGTATAAAGATGAGTAAGGATCCTAAAATTTTTATTTCCGGCGCACAGTCGTCAGTCGCACCCGTTGGCTCTGTCCATATATAAACGTCAATGGTTTCCAGGTTTGTTATCGAGTTATCCGTCTGTTTGCGATCGCGTTTTATGCCCGCCATGTGTTTATTCACGTACCTAATTCCAATATGAGCGGATTGTTGTCTTTAAAGATCTGCGAGTGATTTGGTGCGATGATAATGGCAGAACGGGACTTAATCGCGTAAAAACATGCTATTACCTCGACGTTTCGGACGTGCTCTGACGTCCGTGGTCGCGAAGGGACTGGCGAGGCGGGTGTCAACATCTTCTAGCCGCGCGGGTTTTCCGAACTACCCGCACTTGGTCTTGATTATTAATAATGAGTGAAAATCGTGAAAGTTTTATTGTACTAAGTATTATTGTACTAAGATCACTTATTTCAGTAACTTGTGATAAGAGAGGACAATAGAGAGATCTCTCTCCAGGCGGGTGTTGTGCCTGGGGACCAAAGTCGAATGAGAGTTGGTCGGAAGTAGGGAACGCAACTCGGGTACCCGAAATCCCGGGTACTCGCCCAAGTAACACAAAACAGCTGTATAAGAGCTGTATATAAGAATAATATCAACGTTAAAAGCTGAATATTTTTGCTGCATAAGAGCTGAAACAGCGTTGTTTCAGCCGTTATAATTTGGACACATATTATTCAGCCTTAAGTTCACAAGACTGTTTAATATCTTAAATAAACTTTACGTCACACCTGGCCATAAAGTGGAAAATCCCACTTCATGACCTGGGGGAAAAGTAAAATATTGTACTTACCACGGGTGGTAATAAAGAAAGCCTCAGGTGGCTTATTTATCGCTCTCGCCTTCGGCTCGGGCGTCAAATACCTGCGATCTGAGACATTTTTTGTTTTACCGCCCTAAGTAGGTAAGTAATGTACTATTCGATGTAATCAATAGTTTCCTTGTTTAAAAAAAAGGCACAAAACCGCTATTAATAGTTTATTTAATCGACACCCCGAAGTAAATCAATCTCGATAAAGGCAGGTGCACAAGGCAAACGAGCAGATCGCATGTCCGCAGTGTGGACGCGGCCTAATCCCCTCAGTAATTATGTGGTTAGTGTAGAGCCGGCGTAATGTATTGATTTTGTACGTAAAGAGAGAAGAAAATGATGATTTTGATAAGGTAAGATTTAATGTTAGATTTAATAGAAATTTACGTTTAAGAATGATCGAATATAGGTGCATATGTCGCCGCCAACTAGCTTAATTAGCCATTTAGTTAACTGCCTAGCCTTTTCATTTAAATTTTAGGTTAGGTTTGTTAGTTAGCTTGTGTCCCTCAGAGTAGAAATAGAAGCCCCGCGTAGCGGGGCTTCGTCGACCTGCTGGCGGGTCATAATTTAGTGAAAATGCTAGGCATTTAACCAAATGGCTGATTAAACCAGTTGGCTGCGACACATACATAAAACGTCGTAGGCATCTGGCACAGAATGAACAATAGTGCTACGTACGGTAATCCATCATTTTACAGAAAATCATTTCACCGATTATCGTTTCCTATAACACTATTCGCAGAATTTTATTATCACATAAGAATCATTCATCGAACTCTGTTAAATCGCTCATACATTTGCTCGAATTACCTTTTACGGAAGAATCGATTTATCGAATTTTACTTCATTATTTTATTTGTTGATCGACATAGTAGTTCATCGAACCGCTTTTACTATAAATTTGGTCTAACTTAAGTTTCAGTACCCAAAAGTCTTATTACATAGAAAATCGTTTCACCTGTGTTACTATATTTGATAATACGTTTCAATAACAGTACATTTTAACGCCCTATTTGAAACGAACTGCTACCAGAAAAGTAGGTTAGGTTAGGTTTGAACTGCGACCCCAAACAAACCGAAATGCTGCCAAAAAGGTAGGTTAGGTTAGGTTCTTATAGTAGGTTTAGGTCGACTCGGGTCAGTAGGTTAGGTTGGTTCATTAAAAAAGGGGCCGTTTGGGGAAATAACTTCAATCAAAAACATACAGGGCCTGAGCGACAAAGGGGGGACGGGGGGGCGGAGCCCCCCACAAGGGGGGCTCGGGGGGCGAAGCCCCCCGCATTAAGAAAAACTCAAACCATAAGTTCAATTAGGTTAGGTTAGGTTAGGTTAGGGTTCGAACTGCGTCCCCCAACAAAACCGAACTGCTGTCATAAAAGTAGCTTAGGTTAAGTTGGAACTGCGACCCCAAACAAACCGAAATGCTGCCAGAAAGGTAGGTTAGGTTAGAGTAGGTTTAGGTTAGGTTTGAACTGCGACCCCAAAGAAACCGCGTCAGCGGGGCGTCGTCGACACGCTGGCGGGTCATGAGACTGTCAAACAGTTAGGTACAAAAAACAAATAACAAGCAAACACCTCATACAGAATGTCAGTGATAAACAATAAAATATATTGGAGGTAATCGTGTTATTTCCGACTGACCGCAATATTTTTTCCCAGCTCGCTGCAATAATAAATGCATCGTTCGATGAAACGTTACTACGATGAAACATTTTTCGTGGCAATACTAATATATGGAACGTACCATCTGTGAATCATGTTTCGATAAATTAATACTACGACTAACTAATTATTCTATGAAAGGTAAATTCGATGAACAGTTAAGCTACGATTTGAGACAAATTCGAAACGATTTACGATGAATAGTTGATCGATTATTCGAACAGAAATGAATTGATGATTATGTGATTAGAAAAAAATATGAAATGACATTCGTGGAATAGTTTTCGGTGATATGAAATTCGATGCCAGGAAATTCGATACAATGATAGACACCCGCTACGTACAGAAGTTTCTCTTTCTAACAAAACTGGAACTGGTCCAACCACCGGACGGAGCGCACCTCAGAATCTCTCTCTATCGCATAACGCGTGCTCTTTCTGGTCGCTGGCTAAGCCCCTCCGTAAGGGCAATATGTGGTACTAGTAGTCGCGCGGCGAGATCGCGGAGTGAGCCACTCTTGCTTAGTTATAGGTTTTGTTTTTACTTGATTACATTTTTACTTTCTATATTTTTTCTACTCCTGTACTGTTATCTGTCTTTTACTTGGTCACGAACACTAATATAGGAACATACATAATATGAGTTCAGAGAAGTCTATACTCTATTCCCCATAACAGCACTAGTGTCTTAATAGTCACTTTACGTTATTGCTAGCAGCCACAGACTTCTAAATATAGGCTAAACTTAGGTCAAGGATTAAGCGCTCAATTTTAACTTTACGGTAAAAATGCACAAATACCAACTTAACAAACAATTAAATTCCTACGGTTTTTAAGAAAAACAAAACTTTCCGAACTAAATTCATTAATGCCAACATAAAAAAAGTATTTTTAATTTAAGTATAATTTTAATTAAAAAAAAAGTTTACCATAGACACATACTGTCAGTCAAAGTCTATTATACATTTCCTATTTGTGTAACTCTTCATCATCATCACTTCACTAGATAGTATAAAAGAAAGTCGCTTTCTCTGTCCCTATGTCCCTATGTATGCTTACATCTTTAAAACTACGCAACGGATTTTGATGCGGTTTTTTTTAATAGATAGAGTGATTGAAAAGAAAGGTTTATATGTATAATACATGCATAATATAATAGAGAAACACCGTGCGCAGCCGGGGCGGGTCGCTAGTATATTATGAAATAAGATGTAATGATTAATTTACTAACTGTCTTATCAAATTCAAATACATTTATAACCAATAACATATTAAAAGTACTCCTGCTTCTGATAATAATTTAAGCCCACAAGATGCATTTTTTTCCATAAACTGAGATTAACAATTTAAAACAAAACATCATTATCACCAATATTTATCTCCTCTTACTGTTTATAAATTTTCTTTAATCAGTGCTTTGGTAGTTAGGTAGTAGTTTGTTGATTGCAACTGAGTGGATCAACTTTTTCTTGTACGCGTTGCCATGGTTACGTCCCCTGGACAACTTTAAACATGATTTTTTATAAGTTTTCCACAGTTAAAATTCATCAAACGTACATTTTTTTTCTCGCATCTGCACCCGAATGCGATATTTTTGCAAGTAGCTGGAGAACGGTATGTAATGAATGTATGAGTTTATGTGAGGCGATGGATGATCGCCCATCTTCTGTTAATTGTTTATTATAAATGTAATTTTTATTACTTGTTGTGCCACATGTTATAGTTAGTCCTTTTTTATGTGTTGTATGAATTTCACAGTGCCTTAGTGTATACTGTTAGACTGCGTAATTATTTAAGTAAATAAATAATAGTATATTACACAACTAGGGTGGTAATACAAAGAAAGGCCGAGATCGCAGAAGTTTGCGGCCGGAGCTGCAAGCGAGGGACGCGAATATGCGATCGAGGGCTTTCTTTATTACCTCCCATGTTGTGTACATCATTTTATGTCTACACTTGGCCAGAAAGCGGCTTTTTCCGTATCGTTACCAACAACGACTTTGAGCCGTGTCAATGCAGACTCGTGTTTATAACTGCATCTACGTAAGTACCTACATTCTTTTACTAAGCTAGTACAACAGGAATAAAATAAGAAACAAAGAATTCCGTCCGTCCATCTGTTCGGTCGTAAATCTAAACTGAGGTGTTCGACTCAATAAAAGGTACAAAACATCAATAAAGGGTGCCCAAGGGATTACTACGAACACATAATCTGTTTAAATGTTTATAAGGTCGACCGCTTTAGCTTAGTTGGTAGTGACCCTGCCTATGAAGCAAGAGGTCCTGGGTTCGAATCCCGGTGAGGGCATTTATTTGTGTGATGAGCACGAATATTTGTTCCTGAGTCATGGATGTTTTCTATGTATTTAAGTATTTGTATGTATGTATCTATTAAATATATCGTCGTCTAGTATCCATAACACAAGCCTTATTGAGCTTACTATGGGGTTAGTTCGATTTGTGTAAGATTGTCCCCTAATATTTATTTATTTATTTATAAGGTAAGTAGTTACTTTACTACTTCCCAAAATCTAACATGCACATGTCAAGTTAATGTTGCCATTGATTAAGAACTTCCATAATTTAAACAAAATGTATCACTTATAATCAGTTGGCTATTTGACATTTTTTTTAGAAGGACCTCCCAATAATTGAAATATAAGTGAAAAAACCACTTCAACATCCTAAAAACTCACTGATTGTTACAATCACATTTTTAGATTTTCCCAAATACGTGCCTAAAGGCTCCATACTGAAGCCCATTGTAATGTGACGTCACGAGACATACTTGTTTGGGGAAATCAAGAACTTTGTTGTGCAGTGCAACTATGTTAAAACTTGTACCGTTTCATAACAAAAGTTACCATAAATTTTATGGGTTATTTAATATTTTTATACTTTTAAAATGGACTTTCCCACCCAACTTTGTGGGCTCATAAAAATGTTGCACGTTAGGTATCAAACTTAAAACTGCTTATTTTAACAGGATCTTAAATAATTTTAACTAATTTCGGTTACAGTCAAGTACCCAATTCTCAATAGAGTCAAATTGTTTCCTGCTTTTTGGTTTTTGTCATTGGAGCATTCCATGAAAACATCTCTTCACTCTCTTCTCTTCTTTCATTTCTTTTCTTTTCTTTCTTTCTTTTTCTTCTTTTTTTCTTCTTCTTTCTTTTCTTCTTTTCTTTTTCTTCTTCTCTTTCTTCTTTTCTTCTTTGTCGGTATTCAGCTTCCTAAATAATTTTACACGTCAAAAGTATTTAAAAGGTAGTGTCGCTTACGTAAAGGTTCCGTGGAACGCTCAAGCTAGATTTTTTGAGCACGTTTAAAAACATAATTTGATAACCTTTAGTTATTTTGGTTACTGAAAAGTACCTACCCTATAATTTCAGTGGATTTTGAGGGCCATTTGAGAATAAACTCGTGGCCATGGCACTTCCACTAATTGTACGTCTAAATCGGTCGCCACCGGTACAAATAAACGTCGTTTCTTTACATCGATGCCCAACGACTGATTTGTGAACGGGTGGCATTAAATTGGTCATAGAATAGCCGTCTCGTATGTAACAGACGTGACACTACTGAAATTGTTATTTTTTTTAATCCCTTCTTCTCAGGACCGGATTAATCACGTCGGGGCCCCTGGGCAAGTGTTGGGGCCCCTTTTCAGCCATTTGAAGATCATTTCCATAAAATTTTCATTGTTTTTGCGCGTGTGTCCAACCTAGGTCTTCGGTTTATCCAGATCATCGCAGCGTCCCTAGTTTACAATGATTTCCGTGGACAGAAGGTACTCGTCTACATTTATAATGATGTTGATGGAAATAATTTGAAATGAAATGATATTTATTTGCACCTATGAACCTATTAAGTGGTTTCCTACTCTCTGCTGAAATAGGTATATGTATTTACGTCAAGTTTAGGTCGTTGGAACGAAAGGTAAAATGGAACGCAACCCAACTCAATGGAATGGCACCCATATGACACTCGCGCCATCTGAACTAATGACGTATCATTTTTCAAAATCGGGTGTGTCGTTGAGTTGTAACGAGTGGACATAGGAACGGTACATACATACACTTACATACATACAGTCAAACACATGACCCTCCTTTTGGGCTTCGCCGTAGTCGGGTAAAAGCGCTAGAATAACGCTAGTCAAGACAAAGATTGATGAAACGTTCTGTGGTAGAGTCTGTGCGGAAAGAGAATAGGATTAAAATTAGGGGGCGCTGTAATACTTTTCTACCGAAGAAAAAAATATTTGCCGTATTTGCCATACTGGGTAGGTTACAGTGGCGTGGCATCCAAAGAACTCGATTCCTACCGGCTTGCCTAATATCAGGCACTTGACCACCTTATTCTACAGCTCTTAAGGAAAATGTACCCCAAATCTGCACCGGCTTGCCTAAGGATATCTTTTACGCCACGCCACTGGTAGGTTAGTTCCGTTTTTCGCCACGCCTATTCTCTTTCCGCACAGTTCTAGCTTGAATATTTAGTCTTCACTGCATGAGTATATTTTGAGCTGGAATGCATCTTCAAAGGAAATGGCGGGCCGTCCTTGAGTTACGCCCTCACACATCGTACTCTGGCGGGATACTTATAGTTATTTGCTGCATACCAACTTAATACATCTGTTAGGGTGGTCCAAAATAGTATATTGACGTCCGTGGGGTAGGTAACGTGATAGAAAATACACTAATTAACCACTAATTAAAAATGCAAACTTTATTACAAAATTACTAATTAACAAGTCTTACTTACTTAATAGATCACTGTACTAAATCACTTCACTATAACGCACTTATTAGATAGATAGATAGATAGATCATTTATTTCATGAGAAAATAACAGTTTAAAGGAGAACCGGCAAAAATGTATGGAGGCTGGTCCAAGAACCAATAGCGACGTGACATATATCATTAGAAAGGTGTTTCAATATACTACAATAGTTACTATGGGAGCTCATTTCAAATCACTGTGTGAAAAAAGTTATGGAAATATAAAAAAACTTAATTTTATAGACGATTTTAAGCAATAAAACGCAGATGGCTGCAGGAGGCGATCGCAAGGTGGGCACCGGCGTTTTTACCCGTACCGGGGACCGACTCCTTTTCCTGTCCCCGTCAGTGTCGCTGCACGCAGAGCGTGGGCGAGACTTACGGGGACCCGAACGGCAGCGAGAGCGGGCCTCAGTAGAGGCCGGGGTGGCTGAGACGGACGCGGCCGCCTTTACGGGGACTGGCCTTCTTAAATGAATCTGCGGCCGGAGTGGCGTGTTTGCTTCGGGCCTTTCGGGCTTTCGCCCTGCTGGCCTCCAGCTCAAGTCCCGTCAACGGTGCGGGGGGAGCCTTAGGGGCCTTCGGTGCCCTGATAGCGGCAGTCTGGGGGGCCGGAGGGGCCGGGCGAGCCTGAGGGGCCGGGGAGGCCTGACAGGTGGACTCTAACGTCAAGGAATACGAAATAATTCATTTTTATTGCTTAAAATGTTGCTTAAAATCGTCTATGAAAATAAGTTTTTTATATCGCCATAACTTTTTTCACACAGTGATTTGAAATGAGGTCCCATAGTAACTATTGTAGTATATTGAAACACCTTTCTAATGATATATGTCACATCGCTATTGGTTCTTGGGACCATTTTGTCCGGTCCTCCTTTGTAGTACAAAGTTACAAGCATTCCCGTCATGATCGTCAATATACAAAATTAGAATAATAAAAGTAAAAATGTCATAATTTCAAAATACAATAAAAACAGAATTAGCAAATAATAATCAAATCATGTCTCCCAATAAGGAACGTCAACAAAATTAGAATAATAAACGTAAAAATGTCACAATTTCAAAATACAATAAAAACAGAATTAGCAAATAATAATCAAATCATGTCTCCCAATAAGGATCGTCAACAAAATTAGAACTTTTAACTTTTCGCTTAGGTTCGCTTCGAGACTCGTACTGTATCGCCGTTAGTTCAAAACTGACTGTGGCGTCGGTGACGCGCGGCTTATATATCCGGAGACCCTTGCTCTCGAATGTTCCGGAGAAATACTATCTCGAATGTTCGGTCCAAAGTCCAAGGGCGGTCGGTGACCCCTCGGTCAATGACGCATCGCGAGTGTTCTAGACAATCTAGATTGTTCGATGCTTGACCGGAACATTCCCGACTATTGCTATCCCTTTCTAGTTCTGTCTCTTTCACACACTTCTCGAACCTTCTCAATATAGCTGTCTCTCTCTAATAGTGCTATCTCTTTCACTCCTTCGTGAAATTTCGCCATATACTGAAGTGAACTTCAAAGGCCCATAAGGGGTCCTGAAAACGCCTGAAAACGGGTTTTCAGGTTATTGCGCCATCTGATAGAGGGTGCCCTGAAACGGACTGAAAACATGTTTCAGGCGCCTGAAAACAACGGCAACTAGGGTGAATTTTCGATCTTCCAGTATGTGAAAGAGCCACCTCTGAAACGGCCTGAAATCACTTTTCAGCCTGCTGAAAACGCTTCTAAAGTACAGAAAATCACGTTTGAAGATTTGTCTATACCCTCGGCGCAACAATATTAACTTACCTAGGGCGGTAAAATAAAGAATGTCTCAGATCGCAGGTATTTGACACCTGAGCCGAAGGCAAGGGCGATCTGAGGCTTTCTTTATTACCACCCGTGGTAAGTACAACATTTTACGTCTTCCCCAGGCCATGAAGTGGGATTTTCCGCACGCGTAGCGGGCGGTTATTGCCACTTTATGGCCAGGTGTGACGTAAACAATGTTTATTTTTGTTTTACTTTCTCCACAAGGTTCCCTTTATTCCATTAGACTTTAAACGCTCTTTTGAAAAATTTGTTTGTTGTTTTGTAAAAGTTGTTTTGAGTTTTTAATTTATTTTATTGCATGTTTGAGAAAAGCACTATACTCGCTCGGCCGTCTGTATGTACTCGTCCCACAACCCCTTACTTTCCGGCTTCTGCAGTAAATGAATTATAGAAATCCGTTTAAAACACACATTGATCAACTTAAGGACTAACTGCTCCAACCAAAATACGCTAAAATCATTGATGTATATATATAAGGACGCGACTAATGATACAGTCAGCTGCAGAGAAAAGGCCACCTACAATAAATACCATCTACCCACATGCCTACATTCGTAGTAGCCCTTATTAGCGCCGTTTTCTTGTGTTTTGTATTTAGGTAACATTCTTCTGTGTATATTGTTGTGTTTATGCGCTAAATAAACGTTAGGTAATTCATTCATTCATTCAAGTATAGCAAGGGGGTGACTTTTCTCTGCAGCTGACCGCACCAGCGCGATGGCCCGAAAAATATATCTTAGGTCCCTCCGGCACATTATGTTATGACAGGCCATATATGAAAATGACAGACTGCTGTGGGACTCTCAGTGAGCGGTTGTCAGTCGATCGTCTTGAAAATGAAATGAAACAAAGGCATGTATTACGGAAATTGATCCATATTGTGTTAGTAAAACTTATTTTAAGTTTGTTAGTGAAAAGTATAATTATAATTAGACATGACGTGCACAGACATCCAATGAGCTGGGATATTGCTGTCCATCCTCTCCGCTATCACCCTCAGAAGCGCGTTGGTGCTGCCCCGTACGGTAAATGAACACAAAAATCATATAAAAAGTTTTGTTAATTTCTATTAAAAAGTTAATTTATCTGGTGCACAAATTTCGTTGGCGATACAGCGTGGCAACGCCGCCAGCGCCATGGACACTTTTGAGTCAGCTAAGATTCGGGGCGATTCTTTTTTAAAAGCTGAGGTGACGAAGCCTGTTGCGAATTACTTTTGTTGGTAAGTGTGATGAAGCCTGTTGCCGATTTGAAGTTGTACCCACCTGACGAAGCCTGCGTTGCGGATTTAATCTTATGTGGTGGTCTTTTATTTTTTCTATTTATTATGTGTTGATTAAATGAGATTTAATTTTAATGTAAGATATCATTTCTTGAAATATCGGTAGCAAATTTGTTAACACCTTATATATAACTCTATGTTTAAAATACGCTAATTCGAACCCAACTGTCCGCACCAATGACTCATGCCTACTTGAAACTATTCCACGATGTACAAAAGGTCTTAAGTTACCTACCAAGCCTGTCGCTTACGTTTTGAGCAAGGTGTGTGCACTCGGACAGAACTAGTATTTAATAATAGAGATATATCATGTCTCCGGCATTCGCGATTCATACTCGACGCGAACTTTCAATTACGAAGTTGGACCTCTGTACCTGGAGAGACGCCAGGGGGTAGTGGAGAAAACTACAGTAGGCTTAATATTCGCACCCTCCTTGCAGTGGCGTAGCGACGCAAAACGGTGCCCAGGGCACGCATCCCAACTGCGCCCTATTGTTACTCAAGAAATTGCGGCGGCGAGGGGAGGGTGGGTGAAATTTCTCCATATTTGCGAACTTGATGATATTTTTTTGCGCGCCCCTACTTGTTGGCGTCAGTACTGTGTCACAATGCAATTTATGAATAAAATGCATTGTGACACATTACTGAAGTTATCCCACTAATATTATAAATGCGAAAGTTTGTGAAGATGTTTGGATGTGTGTTACCTAATAACGGGATAGCAACTGGATGGATCAAGCTGAAATTTGGCATGCAAGTAGACCAAGTCCTGGATTGAAACATAGGATACTTTATATCCCGGTAAAGAGTTCCTTTGGGACAATAACGGGAACAACGCGGGCGAGACCGCGGGAAAATGCTAGTTTGTCATAAAAAAAAACAAAGAGGGCAGGTAAGCGTGCCGTCATGATAGGTGACCACACAACGAGATTTTAATGTCTTTATTTTGTTAGAAAACTATCAAAAGTTAATTACCTACGACGTATTTTAATAACTCAATTCGTGCATTTTGTTCTCTGTCGTTAACTGAGCCGGAATGGCTTAATTTGTATTACGTTCAATGTAACACCCTGTATTTAAAGTACTTTTATGTCTACACTTGGCCAGAAAGCGGCTTTTTCCGTACGCGTAGCGTGCGGAAAAAAACACTTTATGGCCAGGTGTAGCATAAATGATAAATCATCTGTCACGTTCTGACAAATACTCGTAGTGTGTGAGAGTGACGGATGCTTTATCATTTATTTATCGCTCGACAATGCGTAGCATCATAAGCTTACAGATCACGAACGCTGAAAAGGGTAACGTCGCTCACCTACATAAGTCCACGTTTCTCTAAGTTTAGTTATGATATTGACAAAGTACAGTCGAGTTCATCATTATCTGAGCAAAGAACAGATCAATAATATCTGATCTAGTTCTTATGCTTCTGACAATAAGGTCTTGTTCAGATATTTTTGGTCCAATCTTTGCTCAGATAATGATGAACTCGACTGTATAAAGACAGACAAGTTGTCAAGCTTCGGCCGTTAAGGAGCGCGCGATACGTATTCAAGGCCGAGGCGCAGACAGTGCGATCCGTACTGGAGCATTCTTATGCATTCTTAAAACTTTGCTTGTAGTGCTTTCGTTCACAGTGCGCACACATACAAGTCGTCGTCTAGTATCCATAACACAAGCCTTATTGAGCTTACTATGGGGCTAGTTGGATTTGTTTAAGATTGTCCCCTAATATTTATTTATTTATTTAAACAAGCGCGCAATGTACCTTTTGTAGGAAGAAAAATGACTGCTATTGTAGTGTGTCCTTACTGAGCATTTCTCCAGAAATATGTCTGCGACTCATTCATCTGTCTCCATACATTTAGTATGAATAAGGGCCATATGAATGAGGTGACCGCAGACACATTTCTGGAGAAATGCCCTACTGTAATTTTCTCCATTTGTAGCCAGTCCCAATGCCGCGTGCCGTATGAAATTTGGAAACTACCCACATAAATCCTATTATTCAATCGGATTGCGACGACAGACACAATGTCACACTTTTCTGGATGGAACTCCAAAAATTGCAACGGCTATGATATTTTACAACTTTGCGCCAACACGTTAGTATCATTTACCGCTCTGCGAACAGAACAGTCCACTTCCCGGTCAGGAAAATGGGGTGGACATATGAGCTACTGGCATTTACTCGTGACTTGGCCCGCATTGTTCCCGTTACTGTCCCAAGAGAACTATTTACCGGGATATAAAGTATCCAATGTTTCAATCCAGGGCCAGGTCTACTTGCATGCCAAATTTCATCTCAATCCATCCAGTTGTTACCCCGTTATTTAGTAACAAACATCTAAACATCTTCACAAACTTTCGCATTTATAATATTAGTGGGATGCCACACCTGGCTATAAAGTGGCTTATTCCGCCAAAAAGCCACTTTCTGGCCAAGTGTAGACATAAAATGATGTACAACACGGGAGGTAATAAAGAAAGCCCTCGATCGCATATCTACGTCCCTCGCTTGCAGCTCGGGCCGCAAACATCTGCGATCTCGGCCTTTCTTTGTTTTACTACCCTAGTTGAGTAATGTACTAATAGTAGCATGGAGAACCGTCTGGAATCACCTAGAGTCAACAACATCACCGCAGGTCATTTCCAACTCTTATCTATTTCCAAACACGATGCTTGTTTTTGCGGCAATCGATATCATGTTTAGACTACACTGCGGTTATTACAAAAAGGAAAATGGCGCCCAGCAAAAACCATGGGAAACAAACTTGCTTAGGTGTAATTGCATTGAAGTATAATGTTCTTTATAAGTTACGATACGACGGCCTTCCGACACTTCCGACAGTAACGTAAAAATCTCTTCATATATTAATAGTTGATCTCTGATTGTTCATACCTATTGTCGGCGACAACTCTCGTTTTACTAGTCTCTATAGCATAGGTTCCCAAACTTTTTTGACTTGCCGCCCACTTAGGCAGGATAAAAACTTTCAGTGCCCCCCGCAAGAAAAAAACACCATATTGTTGTGATTTTTTTTTCGACGGGGGGGGGGAGGCACCGCAGCGCAGTCTAGAAAAACCCCTAGGGATAGTACCAACGCCAGCAATAGTTTGTACTATAGCTGATATTGTGATGTGATTTAATTTTTTTTTTCAAAAGCGATAGCGCCCCCTAGATAGCATCAACGCCCCCCAATTTCTTCCAAGGCCCCTACCGCCCCCCTCGGAATCCGCAGTGCCCACTGGGGGGCGGTACGGTAGACTCTAGAGTATCGCTCAGCTATACTCGCTTGTCGCTCCAACAATTCACCGAGACACTCGCTTATGTTTTCGCAGGTATGCGTATAGCCAGGCCGCATTGGGCACTGTTCCTGGGTCGCTTACTCGCCGGCGGTTGGACCAGTGCTGTAAACGAGTTGTGCGAGTAATCGCCCGCTTAAGACACTCGCTTGTGGCACTTGTGATGTACAGTGTGATCAACATTTCTAGATCCGCAATGTCACGTGTGCACGCTCTCTTTAAGCTAGCGGTCGGCAACCTGCGGCATGCGAGCCTCCCTGACTATTTTGTATGTAAAGGTCGCTATATTCAAAATTGTATAAAACCACAATCGTTAGCTTCTATGTGGCGTTTGGCTGCTACAAGGTTGCTGACCACTGATTTTAGCGGTCAACGAAAAGTTGCTAGTGGCCGCGATTGCCAAACCTGCTTGCAGAATGGTTGCCCCCACTTGGTTCTTCTTAGTCGATCTCTCATGGCTGAGGATCGTGATCGAATGCAACTGCCATGCAGTCCGGTTCTTGGTTTAGCAGCCCTTTTGAGCCCACTTGTTTAGGAGTGCTAAAAAAACTTAGATGGTTGGCAGTCCACAACTGTGCGTTTTGCTAGAAACTTCCTGCCTCGCACGACTGAACTGTGGAATAAATTGTCGCCTGCAGTGTTTCCGGACCGATTTGACCTTCAAACCTTCAAGAAAAGAGGGTACTCCCACCTGAAAGGCCGGCAACGCACTTGTGACTCTTTTGGTGTTGCAGGTGTCTATGGGCGACGGTGATTGCTTACCACCAGGCGACCCGTCTGCTCGTTTGCCCCCTATTTCATAAAAAAAAAGAAAAAGAACCACTGTACAAAATCGTGAAAGTGTCGTGACGACTAAAGCGCCCCGATTCTATAAAATTACAGGTTGTAAGCAATATTGATGCCGCAATCAAGCAACAGTTCCGAGACTGCGACAGCGTCACGCAAAAAGGATATTTCGTCTAATTCTGTAATTAATGACGTGATTGCTTAGAACGCAGCAATTACATAACGATGATTGTGTCACATAATTATAATTATGTCATTTTTTTATCCTATTCTTAGCTCCTCTTCAGAAAAAGCGGTCAAGTGCGAGTCGGATTCGCACACGAAGGTTTCCGTACCATCGTTGAGCAAAAGTACGCCAAACAATACGTTTCTTGTATTGTTCCTTTTTTATTTTTTACTTGGATTTATTGTTATTATTTGTTATTACAGCGGCAAAAGAGATACGCATTCTGTATATATATCAAGCATCTACCATCCATTATTAAAATTGAGCAAAAAAAGCCAAAAAAACAGGATCTTGTATGGTGACCCCCTTTTATTTTCATTATACGAGTATTAATTGGTTATTTTGCGACAGTTAAAATAACTATTCTATGAAAATTTCAAGTCTCGATCTATTACGGTTCAAAGGATACAATCTTGTGGCTGACCGACACAAACACGTTTCGTGTATGGGGACCCCCTTTTATTTTTAACTTTATTTTATTTTTATTATTTGTTGTTATAGCGGCAATATAAATATACACATTCGGTGAAAATTTTAAGTCTATACCTATTATGGTTCAAAAGCAAAGGCCTGTGATGGACGGACAGATGGACAGCGGAGGCTTAGTAAAAGAGTTCCGTTGGGACCCTTTGGGTGCGGAACCCTAAAAAGCATTTACTTTCCTTTTAGGAGGGACCAAAGTGCTATTTTTCTGTTTAAAGACACTGGGTGCGTATTTGTCAATTTTGGTCATTTACTTGATTTTGTAGACCATTCAAACACAAATAAATAAAGAGTAAAAAAAACCAAAGTAATAATCTGCCACTTCAGGTCAGCGCCATTTATTAGCATCAAGGACCTTAAAATAAATAGCCGGACGGAGTATCGCTAGCAAAGAACTGAAGCATGCCTAATTCGCCGGCTACCTATGTGTGCATGCTGCTCGCAATAGGAAAAAACTAGTTGATGTGTGCGTGCGGCTTGTAAGTACAAGCAGCCGGCGTATTGGCAGAGTGCAAAGCGGGTGGAGGGGGTAGAATAAACGATCACAGCGCTCGCTACGGCTAAAATTGACATTTTTGTCGCTGACTTTTCTCACTGAAAACAACAATTTTAATATTATTGGCAATAATGTTACTGACTACCATTGTCCAAAATTATGTAATATAGTAAAATAACACAAGATTTCATTAATATTTTTCACAATATTTACTTACTTCTTGTTTGACAGCGGTGACAATATTGTCCATAATGGCCGCCTATCACGTGGCGCTGTCGTTGCGCTCGGTCCCAACTTCAGTTCTCTGTTGGCGAGCCTCCGTCCGGCTATTTATTTTAAGGTCCTTGATTAGCATCATTTAAAACCAAACGATTGTTTCTGAAAATATATTTTTTGACCTCTAAGAGTACTCATAATTATGTCGCGTAGACAAAATGTATAAAATTAAACACATTTCAAACATAATTAATACCGTGGAATAGAATAATGATCCCTCAATCACCTACCGATCAACTGAAGGACTCGATCACCAATATGCTGTATGAGATGTGACCTTAAATTGGATCACATACAATAAAGACTTTGACATATTAATCCATCGTCATGTACCATTGTAATGGTTTCCCTACAGAAAATGAACCGTTATAGTGGCTTTAAAATCATACCGACTAGAACCGAGTCCGATAAAGGACCGATAATCGTGAATAATTGATAGCAGCTCATCATCGATTCGTATTCGATTAAAACTGAACGCGCGAGTCGCAAGACGAAAATTCAATATAGAATAGCCGCAGAGAAGATTGTTACAGCTAGTTTACAGCGAAGATTAACCGCTTAAAAACGCCGTTTCTCCAAGACTGCTATGGAGATTTTATCCATATTTTTCACAAAAGATGTCCTTTCCTGATCTGAATAGGCTAGATGACTAAAAAAAACTGTTTAGTCCGTCTGTTACATTATGAAAAAATATTGTACACGTATTCTTTGTTTTGTTTGACAAACAAAAACTGACGAGGATAGAGTGCTTAGAAGTTTCGAGTGACGTCACTCTTGAGTACAAATTGTACTCAAGAGTGACGTCACAAGCCCCCACTCCAGAAGTTTGATGATCTATAACTTTGTCGATTTTTAATATTTTGATAAACCAAAAAATACGTGTCCCATATTTTTCCATAATCTAACTGACGGACTTAATAGAATTACATATTTTTAACCCAGTCATCATCCCTATTAACATACTATAGGTAACAATTGTTTAGGAAACACCTCTAAAAATTGCTTGTATAACAAGCAATTTTTAGAGTTTCCTTCTTAGAAGTACTCTTAGGGCTTCCTGGGATTCTTTAAGAATTAAATAATTAAGGCACCTAATGCTCGGCACCTTAAAGGCAGCTCCTCTGGTGTTGCACATACCAGAGTGAGGATGATACCTCCTGAATGCGTTACTTTACTGGTATCAGCACTGGAGTGTGATCTGCTAGCGTGGCGATGGACGGCTGTGTCTCGGAAGTGCTTGAGATTTTGCGAGTTCCTACATGTTAATGTAAAGTTTAGTTACCCACTATTACTGTATGTAGTTCCACGGTCTAATATTCTTCAGACTGTAATGCTGTGTAACATAAATAAACAAATAAAAGGCGACTCGTTTGCTTGTTCGCCGTTTGTAAAAAAATCATTCAGAGAACTATCAAGTGCATTTTTTTTTAATTTAGGATTTCCGTTCTTTGGACACCTTCCCTTACGCCATGTATTTTGATTCCGACATTGCTGGGAGTTGTAACAGTGATTCAACTGCTCTCTCTTTCCTCATCGCATCATTAACCACCGCCCTTGAGGTTCAGATCATCAACTTCAGTTATTTTCTAGATATCGACGCATTCTACAAAACAACCGAAAATAATGACCCGAAGCTATAGGGATGGGATAATGGCTCATACATAATTCGTCCAGGAAAGTGAAAGCGGTTATAACGCTACTAGAACTACCCTCGTATATGTTAAACTTCAAACGTCAAAATAACTCAAGAGAACCATCTTCTTAATGAATTCGCTGTGGTGCACTCATGAATATTGAGCTGTAGGCACTGTTCGTTGAATGTAATGTTCTCATAATAGAGATTCGCAAGTGCCTACTGCCCTGCCTAGGCATACATCGCCTGAACAATAATATAGTCCGAGGTTGTATACTAATGCTGGAGATGTCTATATACAAAGTCTGTTTTCTTTGTAACCTGAAAAGGGCTAAGGGGCCATTGACAGTGTAAGTACGTAAGTTTAATGATAACCCAAATAGCTTTTTTTCGAAGCCTGACAAACTTACAACCCTTAGGCGAGGCAAAAGTCGAACCAGGTGGAGACCGTGCCGTTCCCTGGGGTCGAACCAGGTCGCTGGCCGGGCCACCTTGGGGGGGACAGCCACCTTTGGGAGGGACGCAGGCTGTATAAAAGTGTATCTCTAGCCTACGCGCCTGGCCACGACTAGTCTTCACAGATAATGCTAAGAACAGCATTTAGTTTTCAAACTCGACTGGCCATACTGCCAGATTGCACCGATTTTCAAAATGAAATTTAAGTACTAGAATAATTACAAAACTCTCTGAAATAATAGTAAAATATACCGTATAAGTTTTATATGAAGTAAAACTGTTTTTGGAGCCAAGTTTTGATGATAGGAAATAAGCCTTGGCTGATTTGAAACCTCCTTAGTCTGAAATGACGACGGAGTGGGTTCTATATTTTACGTCACACCTGGCCATAAAGTGGCAATAACCGCCCGCTACGCGTTTAATAAATCCCACTTCATGGCCTGGGTAGACGTAAAATTGTGTACTTACCACGGGCGGCAACAAAGACAGCCTCAGGTCGCATATTTATCGCCCTTGCCTTCGGCTCGGGTCAAATACCTGCGATCTGAGAAATTCGTTATTCTACCGCCCTAAGCAAAACTAAACTCATAACTCCGTCGGGAGTTATAGATTTTCATACCAAATTAACTTCCGTGGAAGTTATATATTTTATGCCACTCCTGGCCATAAAGTGGCTTTTTCCGCACGCTGCGCGTACGGAAAAAAACACTTTCTAGCCAAGTGTAGACATAAAATGATGTACACAACACGGGAGGTAATAAAGAAAGCCTTCGATCGTATATTTACGTCCCTCGCTTGCAGCTCGGGCCGCAAACATCTGCGATCTCGGCCTTTCTTTGTATTACCACCCTAGTTATGTAATGTACTATTATAACTCCCACGGGAGGTAAATTGGCCCTAGCAACTCTATATACCTGCATGTTAGAACACCCTTTACGAGCAAGACTGATCAAAATAGTACATTACACAACTAGGGTGGTAATACAAAGAAAGGCCGAGATCGCAGAAGTTTGTGGCCCCAGCTGCAAGCGAGGGACGTAAATATGCGATCGAGGGCTTTCTTTATTACCTCCCGTGTTGTGTACATCATTTTATGTCTACACTTGGCCAGAAAGCGGCTTTTTCCGTAAGCGCAGCGTGCGGAAAAAGCCAGTTTATGGCCAGGTGTGGCATAAATAATATAATATACTCACGGACAATGAATTCGGGTCATTTTCCATATAATTGTTCATAGAAAATGACCCGAATTCCTTGTCCGTGAGTGTATTATTAAAATCGCATTGCCAAGAAATCACACGTTATATAATTTACGGAATAAAATGACCGTTTCCGTTGCAACAAGAGTGAATTTAATTAATACACGGGAATTTCCAATTTACATGGTACACAATATTTACATGCACTCACGGAAAATATTCGACATGATTCGTTTAACTGTGTGCATATCAATATCTCTATTTACATGTTAAATCACGAAAAATGAACGGGGAAAATGTAAAAAACCGGCCAGTTGCAGTCGGATTCGCACACGATTTGTTCCGTACCATCGTCGTGCGGAAAACGCCTCAAAACGGTTTTCTAGGATGGAGACCTCCTTTTATTTTTTATAAATGGGTGAATCAACTTTTCTTTGCTTTATGCAAAGATTGCTCTTTCTCCTTATTTGTTCACCTTTTGCATGTTTTAACATAATTTAAATGGAACAAGATCTTACATCTGGAGATAGATTAGGTCAAAATAAAAATAAAACTCGTTTTTAACAAATAAATAGGGTGACCCAGCGGACGAACCCTTATTTTCATACAAAAGTGGGGGACAGCTATGTCCGCTGGGTCACTGCTTATAAACAAGTTATAATAAAAAATATTTGCATTACGTAGCTTTATTATCTGTCTTTTAAATGAGCATAATTTTACTAAAATATATTATCCAAATAAAGATTTCAGAAGAGAAGGTGAGATTTTGTTGACAAAGGAAAGTTGATTCACCCATTTACAAGCTTTTATTGATGTAACTACTTATGTTGGTTCAGGTAATAACTACTTATCTTCAACCGATTGAACTGAAATTTTAAAGAGTATGTAAATCGGATGACAGTTCAATAATGATGATAAGGGGCTGATCTGATGATGGAGCCGGATGTTAGCCACAGGATCATTGTAAGGGTTTTTTATTTAAAGTGCGTTTTTAACTGACAGCAGTAGGCTTATGATGCTACGCTTTGTCACGCGATAAATAAATGATAAGGCATTCGTCACTCTCACACACTATTTGTCAGAACGTGACGGATGCTTTATCATTTATTTATCACGTGACAAAGCGTAGCATCATAAGCCTACAGGTCGTCACAGAACTGACGATTAGTGTCAAACTCCATACATTTCGTCACGGACTGACAGTTTAGACGGTATTTGAACATAGCTTAAGTTACGCCTAACCGTAGATTTTAAAATAAAAATGCCTTTAAATTACATAAGATAAATTTACCGTGGGTTCATTTGATAGTTGTGACGTGCAGTTTGCGAATATACAAAAAGTACAATCGGCAATAAAAGCTTGTCACAAAAACATTTTTGACTGAAACTTATTATTTTGTTTTTATTGTTTGTTGTTAAAGCGGCAACAGAAATGCACATTCTGTGAAAATTTCCGCGTTCGCTTTGCTATTTACAGCGTGGTTGTCCAATACGAGGAACAATTTGCCCGAGAACATCCGACACGAAGCTAAAAAAAAATTTAAAAAGTTGCTAAAGAAACATTTATTGGAGACAATAGACTGATGTTTAATGTTAATTAAGGAATTAAATTAAGACTACAATATTATATACCTAAATATAAAAATATCCTGCCGTCAAACTATTTATACAGTTTAGGCTAAACTGAGTTTAGCGGGAAACTGCCATAGAATTAAGAATAAATATGTATTTAATAAATAAATAAATAAAATTAAACCAAACAGCGTTTAGTAGTGTTATCATTAATTAATATGATTTTTTAAATTACACTTAATAGTGACCTCGTAATTAATTTTTGAAAATTTACCGAGCAGCAATGTACCGCATACATGCTTGTTATGACATTGCGAGATACGAGCTTTTTTAAAGTAACTGTCAACTAGCGTGTTTGTCAACTTGAATGTGTTGCGTTACATTGCGGGCCGAACTATTTTGTATGGTAAATATTTTCATTGTAGTTTTAAGAAAAAAATATCTAAATATACTTCTTAGGTCCTATGCTGACCACCGTTTCAATATTCGCCCGTATTGGATTTACACGCTGTATTTAACTACTCGGCCGGCAACCCCTCACTTCCCGGCCTCTGTAGTAATGTATTATTACTTGTAATACTATCAGGAATGCGTGGTTAAAATTGGTCGCGTTACTCGTTTCTCAGCGTGTATACGATTGTAAGCTAACATGGTAATTCACATAATAACTAATATTAACACCGGGATATTTATTTATGTTCGTCAAATATCCCGGTTTTAATAGTAGATAAACCCTTTATACATCCAATGTAACTAAACCAAAGAGTACCATACCAGCAGAAAAACCAATCTAACTAAAAAAAATATTTTTAAGCCTTAGCTGATCAAAGCGAATCGGCTATACCGGTTAACGAAACAAATAAAATACTAACAGGAATTCGGCGTGAGGAAAAAACGCTGAATATTTGTATGTATTCAGCTTTTGATATGGAGGTATCTGCCGACAATCGCAGCGGTGTCAAAACTGCACTCTATAGTCTAGGAGCTAGGGTCATTTCTGTTGCTGTTGGAGCCACAGAAATATATCGAGATAGCAGGATATATTTAGTTCGTTGATTTGTATGGGTAGCGTGTAACGTTTTTCGCTTCGCGTTTGACGCCAAAAGTGTAATTTAGTGATAGAAAACATCAATTTTCATTTCATTTGGAATTCATTATACGATTATTGGGTGAATCAACTTTTAGACCCACACTTTTGACGTCGCTGGCGTTACCGAAAATGTCTCTGGAGTTACCAAGAAATCGAACTTCTAATAGGATATTTTTCTATTTATTAGGTTTATGAGACGGGACATTCAACGTTCTAACATACATCATAAATTTAAACATAGACAAATCATTATTTAAAGACTTTATTTTACAACGAAAATTAAAAGTTAAGGACAGCGTCGTGTGGGTAAAAATAGTCGTATAATATTGACTGTAACTTAAGTTAACGGCGTGCAATACTTTGCGGCTTCTTTTTAGCATGCGAGGTACATACATTTTTATCCTTCTATCTCAATATATGTGTGGTTGGAGCCCTAAAGTGCTTTTAGTTCTGCATGATAACATAGTGAGAACTTGACCGGTTTGTGACGGTGCGGTGGCAGAAAGCTAAAAAAATATAACTGATTTTCATTTAGATGATGTTGAATACAAAGCAAAGTGGAGAATATGAGTTCAAAAAGCTGCTCCCAACACTGAGTGGGATGATAGCTAAGAAAAGAGAGACAAGGAATATGGCCACTAGAAGGCAAGGCAAGGTGTCTTAGACGATTGAAGATATACAATAATCAAGATTTACAAACCAAAACACACCTCAAAATTGTATTCATTATGTATGTACTTTTAGGGTATTTTTATTTTAAAATGTGGGTACGGTTCGGCGAAACTTAAGGTATCATCTAAGGCAGCGGTCGGCAACCGCTTAGCAGCCAAGGGCCATATAGAAGCTAAGGAATTGACGCGGGCCATATTTTGTTAACCATTTGTGATTTTATACTATTCGGAATAAAGCGACGGGAATACAGACCGGAATATAGGGCCACAACTGAGCGGTTCAAGGGCCGAATGCGGCCCGCGGGCCGCACGTAGCCGACTGCTGGTCTAAGGGGTCATCCATAATACGTCACACCCATGGGGGGGGGGGGGGGGGGTCTAGCCAAATGTGACAGCCTATACTAATAAGGTCAAATATGTTAGGAAAAAGTGTGACATGGGGAGAGGGGGGCCCAAAAGTCTAAAAAGTCGCGTCACGTACTTTGTGGATGACCCCTAACTTATCAGTTGGTGACGAATTATATGGAGTTGGACACTAATCGTCAGTTTTGTGACGACCTGTTTACTGCTAGTTAAGGGGACATTTGAAATAAAAAAGCCCTTTTAATACTTATGCATAATATAACTTTATGCGCATTACATTGTGTATGCCGTTGAAATAAATGTTACCGTTTTAGGCGTCAGCTCTTAGACTACAATCCTACGCTCCAGGTGATGTGGTGCACTTGTCGTGGAATGGTTTTCCATTTAAGCGCCTCTCTGACGTGTGTACTACAAACTACACCACCAACTCTACCTGCAACCTTATCCCCATAGCATAAAGTCTACATTCGCTTGACTCCGCTAATGTGGTCCTTCGTAGCCGGATAAATTTCGCGTGAGATCGGCACACTTAGCATGGAGAATGTACCGTGTTGGTTTAAAAGAGCTTAAGGTCTTTAGGTACTCAGTGGCGCTTACGACTGTTTGTCAGTGTGGTGGTGTTGTTGGGTGACATAATGACGTCATATCGTGGGAAAATTAAATTCCATATGGATCATTTTAGTAGGTTAGGTTAGTTTACGATGATATGAGGTTTAGGATAATGCGTGAGATGTTAGGTATACAGGGTGCCTCTAATAATGGGGCTTTAAATAAAAGGGTCGTTTTTACTTTTCAATCTGAGCTACTTTCGTTTAGCAACTTTTTAAAAACACGCGAAATCTTTATTTATTTCAATATTTTTTTCATGCATACATACAATGAGTGAGATTTCACTGCTTTCAGAATTGAATTTTGAAGATAAATCAACTATCTTGATGGGATTATTTTTATTATGTGAGACCCTCTGGTATGTGGACTTGAAAGTGTTTCAATGTTCCTTGCTCTTGAAGGGATTATTTTCTATCGAAGAGCAAGTATATGATAAGAATAGGATTGTTTACTATAGGTGCCCGAAATTTGTTAAAATTAAATAGGATCCTGTTAAAATAAGTAAAATAAGAAAATACCTATGTTATAGTTTCTTGGGTTCAAATTCTTGATTCCCCTATACAAAATATAACCGTGTGACGTCACAACGCCAGTAGGATTTAGTATTAAGCGTTAAGAGGCCTTTTGTTGGAAAGTCCAAAGTGAGTTTTTATGATCTTGAAGTACTTATTTTACAAATATTTTTATTATTGAGAAGTTTTTCTACAATCAAAAATACCGCAAAAATAAGTTGTAAAATAACCTTAATTTTGTATGCATATACAAAACGTAGGTGGCAATGGTCAGGGCTAGGGAATGCGATACCGGTTATTCGTATGGATAATACCGGTTTTTCGGTATTTGCCCATACAAGTAATACCGGTATTGCATGCCCTAGTCAGGTCGCATTGCTCGTAGACCAGACTGCCGCCGGATCTGATGGGTTTGATTTCCACCCGAGATACAAATTAAAACCCCTTGTGCCCAAAATACCGGACTCCAAAAATACAAGATTTTTCAAAATACCAGATTCTCGATTTATCAGATTTTGCGTATATCGGATTTCCAAAATAATACAACCAACATAATCAGTCATCAACATTCTGTGGCAATGGGCAGAGCATATAGCACGTAGAACAGATGGCCGTTGGGGCCGAAAGGTTCTCGAATGGAGACCACGAATCGGCAAGCGCAGCGTCGGACGTCCACCAACAAGATGGACAGATGATCTAGTTAAGGCTGCTGGCTCACGGTGGATGCAGGTTGCTTCCAACCGAACTAATTGGAAATCTATGAGGGAGGCCTATGTCCAGCAGTGGACGTCCTATGGCTGAAATTATGATGATGAACATTCTGAGAAACCTACCATTTTATGATCTAGTGTATCGGGAATGTAGTAAGAAGACAAGAATCTGATAAATCGAGAGTCTCTGGTACTTTGGAAATGCGGTATCTTCTGTATGAGCGATTAAAACTAGTTCTCTAATGAGTGACTTTTGAGATAAATCCTTTCCGCTTCTATATTTCCGATTATAAAAGTTTTAATTAAATTTTAAATGTGTTCCTGTATAACGTATCCGCCTTAAATACAAAAAGATTAAAACTCTTGTCACATGTCTCCGAGCGTTTAATTGTGAGCTTAAAAGAACTCATAACAATTAAATAAAGATTGATAATTAACCCATTACAGAGTGCCGCATGTGGCCACAGCATGCGTCCATAAATCACAACTTTCTAGGAAGCTCGCAGGCACTAAAATCATTTTTATGTGCTCATTACATTACAAACTTATATGATACAGTGGCGAAATATGGAACTAATTTTCCTGCGTATAAACTTCACGTCTATCCATAGAAACTAGCGCCACGTATACCAACTACTACAACTTTGTGCAAACTCTATTACAAACTTATCGTAGATAGAGGCCAAATTTAGAACTACATTTTTCATATAGAAATTAAAATGTGTACATAGATAACAGCGCCACGGTAAGCGGTATTAATAAGTTTGTGCCGGTAAAACAGCTAACCAAAAAAACTGACGCCATCTTCCCAGAACGTTATGGAAACAAGATGGAGTGTGACGGATCGAGTTCCTTTGTATTGATGGGGTTTTATTATAATTGTTGCGTTTTTTGTTTTATTGGAAATGTTTTGTTTTTGTTATTATGTTATAAGGACTAATAGAGATTTGTGTGGGGTCAAAATAAAACAGGTTTTTATTTTAGTTTTTTTTTTTTTAATTTTAATGTAGTTTTAGTTTATAGTATACTTATTTCTTTTTGTCTGTTATATTACCAATAAATCAACAACATGCCATATCAAAGAGGTTTAAAAAATCCAATCACCTTTTTACAAGCTTTTATATAGGTTCACCTGTCCCGGGGTGGCTGTCTGTTATCAAATCTTGCAAGTTAATTTTGTCCTATTTCCAGTTCCCGATTGAGCTGAAATTTTGCATGCATATTTAGAACGGATGACAATGCAGTACTTTTATGACATGGAACTGATCTGATAATGGAGCCGGAGGTGGCTATACAAGATCATTTAAATTACGTAAGATAAATCCACCGTGTTTGGGCTCATTAGAGTCGTTTTGTCGTGAAGTTTACAATTATACAAAAAACTAGAGTCGGCAATAAGTGGTCTTAAAAAACTTTTTTGACGGATACTTAACTAGATAACTTATAACTTGTCTTTGCTTTTATTAGCTAATTTGTCTATAGTTTTGATTTTATTGAGAATAATAAAATAATCATATCTGATGTAAGTTAAATGGTGAGATAACAAACTTAATTATTGGGCTTTCTTAATTAGTTCGCGAAATCAAGTTATTAGCAAGGTTGCATCTTTCGTAAGTTTATTTACATGTTAAAATATTACAAGCTACAATAGGTTTTAAATTAGGCTTGATTGTAAATTTAATTTATTTATCAAGCGTCTAAATTTCTTCGAAAGAAAGGTTGTTGGAATCTTTTTACGGCTCCGTACCCAAAGGGTGCCAACGGGACCGTATTACTAAGCTCCGCTCTCTGTCCGTCTGACACAGGCTTCTATCTTTTAAACCGTAATATGTAGAGACAGGCTGTGACGGGCGGTTAAAACGATACGAAAATTAAGTACGATCAGTAAAAAAGATATATCTAATAATAACCATAGTTTTTGTATACTTGGATTATAATACTTTACGCAGTTAAACAGAAAGTTTAGTTTTATGCTTACAGTTTTTCAGCATTAGTCGGTTTCTGCATATCTGTCAATTTATGTAAGATCAAGATCATCCTAATATACACTAAACTGACACTAATATATGTACAAATTAATCACTAAACAATTACACACACACACAAACAAACGACAACGAGAGGACGAACTGCATAATCAACTAAAAGTAACGTTCGTCACCCCTTTCAAAGCCAAAGGACTTTGAACCGTGCACCCAACCGAATAAAGTTCAAAATTGAGAACGCTGAAGAGTTAATAAGCCTGTGCAGTAGCAAAGTTGCAGCGTCTGTTGTGTGCCTGTTGCAATTTATTGGCAAAGTTTAGTAAGTTACAACTAGAACGGCAGGACGTCATTTAGCGTTAATGGTTGTTACGACGTTTTGTTATTAAAGCGTGACGGTTGCTAGTTCAAAGTGAAAGTCGTTGCAAATAGCATTGAGACTTTCAGGCGAGTTCGAAGGGTTAACGGAAACTTTTTTATCTGTATAGGTTTTACAACGCCAGAGGATAATAAAACAAAAAATAAAAACCGACTTCCAAAAACTTAAACTAAAAAGCAGAAAATAATATGTTAATTACCTGAAAGAAATGGATAATCAACGATTCATATATACATATACAGATATTTATAGTTTTTAACCTGCTTTTTTGAAGTCGGTGCCTGCCACGCAAAGCTGGCTATGCTGAGCTCGTTTTATCCTTAGCTGGCACTAAAGTCTATTTAGTTAAAAGAAAATTTTTCCAAATCGGTCTAGCCTCAAGTAATCGGGGAACAAACCTACATAAAAATTGATCTTTGTTTTGAAGTCGGTTAAGACTGGAAACTTATATCTAATAAGAAGTGCACGAGAAACTAAGAAAAATACCAAAATCGCTATATGTGTGCCTCTAAATTTGAAGAGTTCCCTCGATTTCTCCAAGATCCCATCATCAGATCCTGATTTGGTTGCAATGGAATCACCTCGGAAGTATACCCTTTCAAACAAAAAAATAATTTTCCAAATCGGTCCAGCTGTTTTTATGTAATCGGGGAAGAAACCTACATAAACATTTGTTCCTTTTTTGAAGTCGGTTAACACTAAAAACTTATTGCTAGTAAGAAATGGACAAGAAACTACGAAAAATACCGAAATCGCTATATGTGTGCCTCTAATATTTGAAGAGTCTGATTTGGTTGCAATGGGACCATTTCGGAAGTATACCCTTTCAAACAAAAAAAGAATTTATCAAATCGGTCCAGCCGTCTTCGAGTAATCGCGTAACAAACATACAAAAAAAAAAACATTCAGACGAATAGAGAACCGGCCTTCTTTTGGAAGTCGGTTAAAAATAAATAGAATTCGAGAAAAGGTAGGTAGGTATATTTATACAGCCCTGCGCTTCCGTTGTCTTGTCTTGGCTAAAGTATAAAGACGAATAAGTAATCCAACTTCGGCTGATTAGGAACGCGCGATAGCACGTTTAAGGAAGTCGTAGGAAGAAAAATTACTGCTATTATTATACTGTGTCTTGGCGGGGGCAGTACCTTGCCCCCAGATTATATCTTTACATGATGATTAAGAGTCATAATGTAATGATAATATTCACAATTTTGGTATAACAAGTGTTGCCTGTACTAGGAGCACAGACTACCTCCACTAGACGGAGCATGTTGGGCGGCGCGCGCTCACATCAGATATGGTCAATCGTATAGCATTACGACATTACGCGACCAGCCGCTCTTTCAGTTGCGACCATGTTTCTGACTTGTGTGTGCACCAAACGTGAAATAAATATTTCTGTTCAATCCGACGACAATCTCAAAACATAAAATGATAAAAAAGATGTGAAACACGCGTTGTACTAGTAATATCTACCGATATTTAATCGCACATATGCGTGGTGAGCTCGTGTCGTATGGCATGCTCCGTCTAGTGGAGGTGGTCTGTGACTAGGAGCAAATAATTAAAACGTAGATTATACTCCTCAAACTGAACAACATTTGTTCAGCGACATTTAAAAATAACTTATGTTTTAATTTTTAGAACACTTTAAGTTTATTTGAATCCGCAATGTATTGCGATGTTTTTTAAGTTTGTAGCGTGACAAGCGACGTCAATTAGACTGATGTTGACGTACATTGAAAATACTATTTAATTTGTATATAAAAAAGGTAAAATCTAATGATTACATAATTTTTAAAGTTGTTGAACGAAAGTTTTATTGTTTGACGAGTAGAATCTAAATTTTAATTATTTGCTCCTGTTACAGGCAACACCCGGTATAGTAATTATTTTCCCTGTGCAACCAATGACTTTTCAGGATTTTTGAAAGTAGAACCCAGTAAAGTAGGTTAGGTCTATTTTATAACAATACTGATAAAAATTCAGAGTAAAATGAATTATGTTACATTATGCATTTGGTTAATCTATAAAAGCAATTCGTTTTATACGATTAAGCTGCTCGTTTTTGCTGTAATACGTTTGAACATATGACGAAATAATAAAAAAAGGACGCTAATTTCAAATGACAAATTGTACTTTCATTTAAAGCTTGAAAACTTAAATAATAATCACCAGAAAAGAACTCAAAAAAATAAAACGAAATGGAATATCAAGTGTCAAAATGTACAAGCCATTTTTCACAGAGTAAAAACAAAAGCGGGCCGGAGTTATTTTTAAGTGAACGATCGTCATTTCGCCGCTGTCATATCTCAGTAACACGCCTTTTCGATGTCACAATTCGTTTCAGGAGCCCTGTTTTTGGCTCAGTACTTATAATAGCATTTGTTTTGCCCTTGACTTTGTTCGCTGGCATTAAGTTAAATTTTATAGAACATTTAATATTAATATCAGTATTTTTATTGGAATATACTTACTATTTAAATCACATTTGTTTTATTGATTGTCCGCGGCGCTGGTACATTCAGACTTGCAAAAGTACCTGTGTTGCCTATTTCAGGAGTGGCTCACTACGCGATTTACCAAATGTTACCCCTCCAGAGGGGCTCGGCCAGTGACCAGAAAGAGCACGCGTTATGCATAGAGAGAGACGATCGGAACCGGTGCGTTTCGAGAAACAAAAACTTCTGTACTTAGTATGTATCAGTGGCGTGGCGTCCATAGAACCCGATTCCCACTGGCTTGCCTATTTTAAAGAAATGTGAGCGGAGTATCTACTACTCCTTAAGTTAAAGTAATTCAAATCTGCTCCGGCTGTAGAGTCTGTGCGGAAAGAGAATAGGCGTGGCGAAAAACGGAACTAACCTAACCAGTATGGCCACAGAATAGATAACCACATTTTTACTGAAAAAAACCCGACCGCGGTGCACTTTGAAACTGCATAAAATCCGCCATTTTGTTTATTTTAACAAACTTTATACCTAGTGACACTCGCAACATCAAGACGAATCTAATGATGTATCATTTATCATAATCGGATGTGCCGTTGAGTAGTTACGAGCGGACACAGGAACGGACATACATACATACAGGTCAAACACATAACCCTCCTTTGGGCTTCGCCGCAGTCGGGTAAAAATACGGCACAAACGGTAGAAAAGCATTACAGCGCCCCTCAAAATTAATCCTATTCTCTTTCCGCACAGACTCTACTAAGAATATATTTGACTCTACGCCACTGGTATGTATTGTATGTATTCTGTGCCTATTTGCAGAATAAATGATTGATTACGAAATAGGGGTTGATCAGAAAACATTGTTCATTGTTTTAATAAAATTTAATTAGCTGACAAATTTCAAAACAACATGGACCAAAAAAAATTACAGATGTAATTTATCAAGTACTTATTGCTAATTTTATTTTTTTTAAACTGATTTTTTCATACCTAATAAAATAACTGGCAGCTAACAAATTTTATACAAAAAAAATTGAAAAAAAAAGCGCAATCCCTGTAGTTTTAAGGTTAATCTAACACCCATTAGGTACTTTCATAAGGCAGTTCACGTCACCTGAAATCACGCGAGTAGTGCGCCGGCCAAGTTCGCTAAATACTGTTTAACCGACGGCAGATGTGTTTAACGGCGCTATGGCGTTAGGGTTCAAGAGGAATAAGTGATGCGGGATTACGGCCGCAGCCTATGTGGTAAGGCTGTGGTCTTATAATAGGCGATTTAGCTGTCACTGAACCGGCGAGCTATATTTTTTGGGGTCGTACTCGCTTACGATCGGGTGCTACTGTGTGGTGGTCCGGCTAGCGACCTGGTTCGACCCCAGGGAACGCCACGGCCGACCACCCGGTCATATAATGGCTACGCCCACTAGGGTTGCAAGCCTGACTAGGCTTTAAAAAAAAACTGTGTGGTAAATGGCTTGTCTATTAAAGAACATATATGTCGAAATAGGAGCTGAAATATCCAAAGGGGGATGGTCTGTACCAGTGTCCTGGTGTCCGCCATCCTTATCTTCACCCATCGTAAATAAAACGATGGAGTAATCAGGAAACTTTTATTGGTTACGCTTAGTCTATTACAACCTCGCGCTCCAACAGTCCAATCGAATCTGCTCTATTTGAACCGTTGCGCGCTTTTATACAGAACGTAAGCGGTGGGGAAGCCCCCCGGTCAGCCGCACAGACCGCTGATGCGCTACCTGTGCCCGGCTACCTGGCCACCCGGTCGGCTACGACGGCTACGCAAACAACAGGTGGAGCAATGGCCAACACCACTTGCGTTCTGTTACATTCCTAAAGCTAATTACATTACTTAAATTATTCTTCTAAATCAGGAAATCGCGCCGATACGGCCATTCTGACAGGCGGTGCGTGCTCTGCACCAGCCGTTAATTGCAATCCTGAAATAAAAGGGGTTTCCTTGAGCTAGTAATCTGTAGCCAAGGATGAATGTCGAAAAACAGGTCAAGCTGTTTCTTGTTATATTTATGAGGCGAATACTTTGCATCATAGCAAGTATTACGATAAGTTTTGAAAGTAAGAATAAGGCAATGATTTAGCTTGTAAATGTGCTTCGACCATCCATCACGTCTGTACACATGTTGAGTTTTAGATATGGAACTGTGCTCTGGGCGGTCTTGTACGCCGTGGTACACAGATAATCTACTAGGGTTTTTTTTTTTTTGTTGTTGTTGTTGTTGTTATTATTGATTCTCGATGACAGGGATGAGGCTGTGCTCTGAGCGGTCTTGTACGCCGTGGTACACAGAGGATATAAAGGAATTGAGTAAAGGTCGATGCTGTGTAGGATTCACAGAGGCTCTGTAAAACAAAACATATTTTGGATGTTCCCGGTACTTTACCGAAAGAAATTGGTTTGGGTATTGTTTTGTGTTTGAACTCACCAAATAATTTTAAACAATTGTAGCAGGGGTAGTACTAGACGTAGATGGCACCGGTTGCTCTGCTGGGGCGCGTACTTCGGGCTGTCCACTGGTTTCATCTTCTGGCGCCGATATGGTCTCTTGTTCGCCTGGTTGTGGAGCACGTCTAAGCTGATCGTGTGCCACTTTTCGTGTGTGACCTCTTCCTACTACTTTCTTTACGAGATAGCGGTCGTTATCTAAAACCCGTAAAATCTCGTAAGGCTCGCTGAACTTAAGATCAAGCGATGTTTGATTGCGGGGATTGTTTTTGATCATAACGTAGTCTCCTCTTGAGAAACGACGAATCTTTGCGTGATGTTGGTCAAAACGACGTTTATTTTGTTCTGCGGCCGTTGTCATTCGTTGTTGAACTATGTCATCCAGTCCATTTACATCTACAGTTTCTTCTTCAAAGTCAACCAGTCTCAATAGCGCAGGTGGAACGCAGTGCCTGCGTCGAGTTAGCAAAGTGAGCGGAGCAACACCAGTAACTCGATGCGTTGTGCAATTCATTGCTAGTTGAAGATCGTCGAGAGTGTTCTGCCATCTTTCCGTCTCATAATTTTTAATCATTGTCAAGGCATTTTTGAGCGTACTCATAACTCGTTCTACTTGACCATTTGCTCGGCTAACTCCTGGTGCTATAGTGTGAATTTCGATCCCAAAACGGTCACAATAGGATTTAAAATCACCTAAAAATTCTCTTCCACCATCGACTATGATTTGAGCAGGTGTTCCAAACAAATGTACTGTCCGTTTCAAAGCGCCAAGCGCGCTATGCTGATTCTTATTAGTGGCATGATGTAGAAGTACATATTTCGAAAATGCGTCGATGGTGACAACCACATATGCTTGATCCCGTAGGGTTCCAAGTTTGCCTGTAATGTCCATGTGTATCACCTGAAATGCAGCGGTGGGCTTTTGAATCGGATGGAGCTGAACTTGCACTGCACCGGATGTGTTTTTCGATGTTTTGCAGATAACGCAGTTTTCGACAAATCCACGAGTGATTGTGTTCATTTTATCAAACCAATACGTTTCTTTTATCTTCTGTAGTGTCTTTTCCCATCCAGGGTGTTTTAATTCAGAGTGGTATGAATTGATCACACTCCATTGGAAGCCTTTTGGGACCACCGTGCAATTTTTCTGTCCAAATGTCGAATCATGTACCACACGTTTCAAGACGCCATCTTCGAGCACGTAATTATCATCTTGTACGATGCCATTGGTCATCTTCTCGAAGAATGGGCGTAATGCATCGTCTCGCCGTTGCTCTACTCTCAGCCAGTCAAGATCTCTAGTTAGCACATTAACGATGTTCTCAGTGGGGTTTCTGCTGAAAAAATCTGCGTGTTGTAGTCGTTCTCCTTTTCTGTACTCCACCTCAAAGTCATAATTTTGTAGAAACGCCCACCAGCGATGTATGCGTGGTAGCAGATCCTTCTTATTCTTTGAGGCTTTTAAGGCGTTGCAGTCCGTGATGACCTTGAATTTGCGACCATACAGGTATTGCCGGAAGTGTTTTATCGCCCGTACCACTGCTAATGTCTCCAATTCATAGCTATGGTATCGACTTTCGGTTTCTGTCGTCCTTTGGCTCATGAAAGCGATTGCGTGTTGTCTTCCGTCAATCACCTGTACCAATACAGCGCCAAATCCCAAACTGCTAGCATCTGTGTATAATTCAATGGGAGCTTCTTCCTGAAATAGTGTCAGAACTGGTTCTGAAGTAAGACACTGGATTACGTCATTACGAGCTTGTTCGTGACGGTCATTCCATTCCCACTTAGCTCCTTGCTTAGTCAACTCGTATAGTGGTATCATTGTACGCGAAAAATCTGGGATAAATCTCCTGAAATAACCAGCTAGTCCATTAAATTGTCTCACCTGCTTGGCGGTGGTTGGGGTTGGTGATTTCACTAACGCTTCCACTTTTCTTGGACTTGGTTTGACTTTTCCATCAGTTATGACGTTACCAAGGTACTCAATAGTACGCTTGAAAAAGCTGCATTTGTCGGCGTTGATAGAGAATCCCGTTTCTTGAAGGGCTATGAGGATGCGCTCTAAATTTGTTATTCCTTCATCAAAATGTGTGCTCTTACTAAGCACGTCATCCACGTAGACTTGTGCAGCATCTCCAAGCAGCGGATGAAGTGCTCTGTTAATGCACCGTTGATAAACGGAGCAAGCATTGCTCAAGCCAAATGGCATTGCCAAGTATTCATATAATCCATCTGGGGTCACAAAAGCAGTTTTTTCTACTGATGCTTCCGCGATTGGTATCTGATGGAATCCAGCTGCCATATCCAGAGTAGAATAATACTTGCTGTTTGCGAGTTGGTCGATTTGGTCGTTGATCAAAGGAAGCGGGTAATGATCCCGTAATGTATTACCGTTGAGCTCCCTGTAGTCCACACAAAGTCTGTCATCACCATTCTTCTTCTTCACGAGGATGATGGGGCTTGAAAATGGAGACTTACTTTCTCTGATGATATTATTGGCAAGCAACTCACCAATTATTCCACGGACTTTTTCTCGTTCCACTGGACTCAAACGGTAAGGTCTTCTTTCCACAAACTTATCCGGATTTTTCAGTCGTATTTCCAATTCGCCTGTATTGACTCGCCTTTGCGGGTATCCGCGAATGAATACGTGTTGGTACTTATTCAACAGTGCACGTAGCTTCTCGATCTCTTGTTCGTCTGTGAGGTCACAATCCAGATTAATGAAAATGGGATTATTTTGGCGAATGTGATTTACCAAAATAGATGGCTGATGCATCAGTTTCGAACCTTCAGATGTAATAACCATCCCGAGGTTCGTTCCGTTGATCAAATTCATACCAACCAGAATATCAGTTGTCATGTCTGTATCAGGCAAAATAAAGAACTGCAATTCCACACTTATATTGTCAATTACACAAATGGTCACTAAGGTGGTAAGTGATAATACAGGATTCTGCCCAATACCCTTTAAGCAATTAGCCTTCTGTATTCTTTGTCCGGGTATTTTTTCAGCAACAGTACTACGCATCACTGAACACTCCGCGCCGCTATCGAAGATTGCTTTGAATGTGCTTTTGCCGATTTGAACTTGGATTGGGGTCAATTTGTTACTCTCAATATGATTGACATTTGATGTTAATGACCGCTGACGTTTGAAACATACTTCGTAAGTATGACCCTCCTTGTTACAGAAATTGCAGGTTTGTTTCTGTGTAAAAGGTTGCTTCTGAGTGTTGGATTTATCGGTAGGATTATTGGTTTTTTGCTGTTGCGGATTCACTGCTGGCTTGAATTTACAATCCTGGGAAAGATGATTAGATTTTTTGCAATACTGACAAGGCGTGATTGAAGAACGATCATTGTCAAATCGAGTTCGCTTACTTGGTATTGCGTGCGTCGTACTAGTGTTTGTTCGTTTCGCTCTTATTGATGATGCAACCGAGATGAGTTCGGGTACTGTCGCAGCTCTGGCATTCAGTAGCTCGATCCGAATGCGGTCGTCATTAACGCATCCTATGACGGCTTCCACTGCATGTTCATCGTTGAGTTTATCCTTCGTGACTCTTTTCCATAGAACCCAAGCTTTAGACAAAAATTCTGCGATATTTTTGGTAGGGTCATAAACATGCTCTCTGAATTTAACAATGTCACGTGAGTACCTGTTTTCTGGTTCAAAAGTGGCGATGAGCTTATCACGGAGCTCTTCCCAAGAGGAAGTGGTTACCATCCAGTCATCAACCCATAACTTTGCCCTTCCTTTAAGCAGGCTGCCAACCTTCATACGTACGTCATAATCATTAAGCTTGTACATTTCAACTGCCGTGGTCACGTGTTGACACCATTCACGAACTCCGACATTCATATCAGGGTCATAGGCTGGTAAAAATATTTCATTTATTTTTACCTTTGGTTGCGGCGGAGTGCAGAGGCGATCAGACATTTGTTGCATCATCTTCATCATTTGCATCATAAATTCCATTGGCATAGCATTCCCCTGCCATTGCATAGCTTCAGACCGTGTTGTTGATGTTGATGGCCTTGGCTCGGTAGGCTGTGGGATAGAAGTGGGATTGGATCCCACTTCTGATGTCGAAATAGGAGCTGAAATATCCAAAGGGGGATGGTCTGTACCAGTGTCCTGGTGTCCGCCACCCTTATCTTCACCCATCGTAAATAAAACGATGGAGTAATCAGGAAACTTTTATTGGTTACGCTTAGTCTATTACAACCTCGCGCTCCAACAGTCCAATCGAATCTGCTCTATTTGAACCGTTGCGCGCTTTTATACAGAACGTAAGCGGTGGGGAAGCCCCCCGGTCAGCCGCACAGACCGCTGATGCGCTACCTGTGCCCGGCTACCTGGCCACCCGGTCGGCTACGACGGCTACGCAAACAACAGGTGGAGCAATGGCCAACACCACTTGCGTTCTGTTACATTCCTAAAGCTAATTACATTACTTAAATTATTCTTCTAAATCAGGAAATCGCGCCGATATATATGTTACCGGCCATACCAGATTTCGGGCCAAACTAGTTTATCCTAGGCCAAACCGGTTTATCCTGAGCGTGTCAGGATTAACTAGTTTGGCCAAGGATAAACTAGTATATCCTGACACGCTCAGGATAAATACTTTAGGCTCAACTAGTTCGGCCTAGGCTAGCGAACTAGTTGAGCCTAAAGTATTTAGGCCAAACTAACTGACACGCTCAGGATAAACCGGTTTGGCCTAGGACAAACTAGTTTGGCCTGAAATTGAGTTTGGCCTGTAACATTATATATGTATCTCGGAATGTTGAAATACTGGACATTAAGAAATGTTACGTATTTCTATACTTGAGTGTTTAGTTCCGATCATGGTAAAAGAAAATTAGGTTTGTTCTTCCCGAGACTGACATTAATAACCTCTTTTGACCGCAGACATGCTGACGTCACAAGCTTGATTATGTTTTTGAATTAATGTGCCATTTTGTGTAATAAAATTATCCGTTTAAAATGCCTTTCTCCACTTATTTGCTTCAAAAGAAAAGGTTTGTTGTGACCTGTTTGTGTTATTGAGAGAACATTAGATAGTTTTTTTTTTTCACCTGAATAAAAAAATAGCATTTGTATGATCAAATAATGAAATGAAATGAAATGAAATAATTTATTTCTGTAAGTAGGCCTCAAGGGGGCTCTTTCACATGTCTGATTCTTTCTTTTGGCGCTTCGGCAAATGACATTTTGCGAGCAGTGATACATTTTCCTAAATTATGGACAGTGGCGGTTTTATAGTCTTGGCCGCCCTAGGCCCCACGCCGTGTAGTAAGTACCAGCCGCCCTTTTCTCAGCAGCTGCAGTGATTTTTTTGTCACGAAACACTAAGGCCGAGAGAATTGAAAATTAGGTATTTGTAAAATGTATCGCTGTCCCGCAGTGCCCGAACAAGCGAGCTATCATTGTGTGAGTGCGACTGTCTACGTATGCGTGATGTGCCTTAAACACCTTTTAAAAGTTCATGAAATCAACGTTTCGTAGTCCCTCGGTTTCTTCCCCAAAACTTAACCTATTTAACTAATTTTTTCATTAATCATTCAAGAAAGGCTTTGGTCGTATTCCTATATTTTCCTTTTTTTTAATAATCTAGTCAAATTTGTTTTCTGGATGTGTGAACATAGCGGAAAATCTGGCAATTTTTTTTAGGTTTTGAAGGTTAATATCTCTTCTAGGAATCAATTTATGGTAAAAAGGAAAATATAGGAACATATCAATAGTAGCCGTAGATTTTTGGCCAAAAAATTATTGCTCTACTGGCATTATCCAGAGAGGAAACAGGGGACTACGTTTGTATGGAAAAACTGCCCTTGTGTTTCCTCTTAAGGCAAATCCGCCACTGATTATGGAGGTTTTTAATCAATGGCGAATGATAATGTTAACGTGTCAACAACATCTCAGATTTTGGAAAGTACATAGGTACCTGGTTTCCTTGTACCATGGTTGCGATACAATGGCGCTTTATTTCAAAGTGATTTGGGTTAGTTATTGATCTGTCAATATTTTGCATGTCAGAAAAATGATGAAATGAGCTGGATGGGTGGTTGAGTCTGTGGTGAATGGGCTGAGCCTTTAGTCGAAGGAACATGTCTAGTAGCGCATTCAACCTCTAGTCACCACTGCTATCGCACACATTGAAGAAAACTTACGATCGAGTGTCACGACTTTGGCGGTGAGTGGCGGCCATAAGTAGGAGCGGAAAGTCGGAGTGCGGATCGCGGTTTCTCGTTATTATAGCTACAACTGCTACAAGTCTATCTCTCTAACAAAACTGACATTCTTGTCCGATCACCGGACGTCGGTCTCACGAAGTTGCCAACCTATAGCTCACCCACAAATCGCAAGTGTGATAAGGCACTTAAATCGCTACGCTTATGCAGGAATGCAGCTCGCATTAGTTGCTTAGGCAGAGTGTCCGGGGATCAGCCCCTTAATGCCCTAGACTTGTACCCCGCTAAGAAGATTACCAACGAAGCAGGTCACACTAGGTTTTATATTTATTATTTGCTCTTAGTTGATGATTTAACAGGCTAACGAGCGAGTCCAAAAAGTAAACAAACCAATAGAATAAATGTATCTAACACACAGTTAGTCTTTATTGAAAATAATGCCTTTAAAGAAATAAATTACATCTACTAATTTAATATTTTTAGTAAGGCGATGTAATAATTAAATCAAGCCACATCTGTGTTATTCGTAGGTCTACTGTAAAAAATATCATCGTGGCAAGTGACGTAGGTACATAACTGTTTTAGACTGTTAAATGCACACTATGATGTTATAAATATGCAGCAATGTGTCTCGTGTCATTTTCATTTCCGATCTCTCCCGAAAAATGTCGAGATTTTCCGAGTGTCAAGGTCCAAATAATCGTACTGTAGACGTTTATGATGCTAGGTTTTGACGATCGATAAATAAATGACAAAGCATTCGTCACGTGCTGACAAGTATGTAAGTGTGAGAGTGACGATTTCTTTATTATTTAATTATCGATCAAGAAAGCCTATCATCTTAAGAGGAAACAGGAGGGCAGTTTTTCCATACAAACGTAGTCCCCTGCTTCCTCCCTGGATAATGCCAGTAGAGCAATAATTTTTTGTCCAAAAATCTATGGCTACTATTGATATGTTCCTATGTTTTACTTTTTACGATAAATTGATTCTCAAAAGAGATATTAACCTTCAAAAATCTAAAAAAAATGCCAGACTTTCCGCTGTGTTCACGCATCCAGAAAACAAATTTGACTAGATTATTAAAAAAAAGGAAAACATAGGAACACGAAGCCTTTCTTTAATGATTAATGAAAAAATTAGTTAAATAGGTTAAGTTTTGGGGAAGAAATCAAGGGACTACGAAACGTTGTTTTCATGAAATTTTAAAAGGTATTTTCGGTCCAAGCTGCAGTTGTCCCTATCGCGCTCTGCGGGGGAGAGGCGGGTAGTGCGGGACAGCGACACATTTTACAAATACCTAATTTTCAATTCTCTCGGCCTTACTGTTTCGTCATAAGCCTACCGGACTCTTAGGCTCCAAATGAGTAAGATGCCGAAACAAAAACTCGGTTTTCATTAAAAAATCCAGAGATTTCGTCACCAGTATTTTTTATTATACCCAAAAGAAGGCAGGCACAATATAATAGCAATAATTTTTCCTCCTACAATATTATATCGCGGTTGCACGAACGCACTACAAGCAAAGAAATAAAAATGCGTAAGAATGCTCCACTAAGGATTCCACTCACACAGACCTGTGCCTGTGTGAATACGTCGTGTCGCACGTTCCTAAACGGCCGACGTTGGACTACTTATTCGTCTTCATACTTTAGCGGAGACCGCAGTATATTGTTTAAAAAAATCGAATATCCTGAGATTTTGAAAGTTTGCGATTATTGGGCCAAAAATCCTGAAGTCTCCGGATATATCCCGAGATATGGTAACCCTCTGTCACTCCCCATCACCCAACATTCAAATATCATGTAAATGAACTTACTACTTTAAACGTTGGCAAGATATCCCCGATGGTGGCAATAAAAATATGCAAATAAGCTAAACTTTCAGCTTAACATTATCATAAAAAAACTTCTACATTAAAACGGCACGGGATCCCTAAAACTGGTAAGCGTTGAGTGGCTTCTATTTTCAGAGTTCCGTATAAAAAAATAGATAACAACAACATATAAAAATAACCAGCTTTACACTAATAGTCCATCCAAATTACAACACAGTCACAGTTCCTATAGCAGTATTTTTTCTTCCTCTAAAAGGCACTACAAGCAAAGCTTAAAGAATGCGTAAGAATGCTCCTGTATGGATCGCACTCATACAGAAGCGTGATCGCGCGTCTGTGTGAATACGTGTCGCGGGCTCCTAAACGGCCAAAGTTGGATTACTTGTCCGTCTTTAGGTATACTTTGACACAGTTATCGGTGATTTGAGTCCGTCGTTTTTCCATACAAATATAAAGAGACTCATCGCTTGCTTCTACGGCATCAATTACGTTTGAAAGGGGTTTTATTTTATAGCCAAAATGTTTCTTTGAGAAGCTTTTATTGCCGAATGTACTTTTTTGTATAATCGCAAACTGCATGTCACAAGTAATCAAATTAATCCAAACACGGTGATTCTTACATTTGTAATTTATGATCATATGGCTACCATTAGACATAAGTGTAAGTAATGCGCGTAATATCACAAATGAGACATCACTCGAACGCGTGATGTTGCATTACGCATCACTCCGAGAAATCAAGCATCATTCCAAACATCGCTCTAAATTTTTACTTTCAAACATTTTTCCTTTTATTATTCTAATTTTGTTGACGATCCTTATTGGGAGACATGATTTGGTGATTTGATTATTATTTGCTTATTCTGTTTTTATTGTATTTTGAAATTGTGACATTTTTACTTTTATTATTCTAATTTTGTATATTGACGATCATGACGTGAATGCTTGTAACTTTGTGCTACAAATTTATACTGTTATTTTCTCATGAAATAAATGATCTATCTATCTATCTAAATAATATTGCCCGAGCGCGAGTGAGAGCGAGGACCGAGTGAAGCGCGCGTAATAGTTTCAAAAGACGCCCTAGACTCCAGAGAACAAGCGCTGCGTAATGTAGGTTATAGCTGTGATGTTGGTATCTTGCGCGCGCCCGCGCTGCTGCGTATAGTCACCGACTATGTTCGGGTGATGTTTGGAGTGATGTGATATCTCAGTGTGATATTACGTTTTCGGAAAAGTGAGGTGATATAGCATTACTTTTTGAGGCACTGTTTCGCGCATGTCTAGCTACCATCCGGCTCATATGTCATAATAATACTGCATTTTCATCTAACTTACATATTCTTGCAAAATTTCAGCTCAATCGGTTGAAGATATCTGCTTCAAAATTGAGTTGCCAGATACCACCCGAATGAACAAAGTGACCCTAGTCTACCGTATCTGTTGTAGTAGATGCCGGAATTGAACCAGCCTGTTTTACAGGAACACCGTCTACAATTTCACGTTTTTAATTTTCGTTACTTAAATCGTAACAAAACTGTGGTATTTCCACATCAACTTATCAAGTTCAAGTTATTTCTAGTAAATTAGATTGATAATCAATATTATCAATCTAATTTACTAGAAATAACTTGAACTTGATAAGTTCCTACCTTCGGTTTCCATAATTATCACTCACTGTAATAAAACATACATAAACGGCCCTTTCCAAAGTTCGAAGTCGCGGTCTAGGAACGCTGAAAAAAGTTATGTAAGTCGGGACGTAATAATGAAGTTATATGCGATGTTATCCGTTAAAGTTGTTTTATTACAATCAATTACATTGATTTCAATCCATTAGCTAAGTGGCTTTAAAATTACATCTGTAGGCGTATGATGCTACACTTTGTCGCACGATAAATTAATGATAAAGCATCCGTCACTAGTATTTGAGACTGACGGATGCTTCACACTATTTATCGCATGAAAAACGTTACATCATAAGCCTATTGAATTCGTATGTTGAATCGATTTTTTTTCTGTCGTAAATCGATTCTACTATTTGTGAGGAACAAATATCTATACGACACCTAATACATTTGCATAAGTATAACAGCCACAAATGTTTAATATTCAGAACTATTTTTGACACGGTAGGAACATGTAAAATGATTCAATTAATAAAATTCACATCTTAGACACATAGAGAAGAGAACAGTTATGGCAATACGAAGAATAACAAGATCATAGAAAACGTAAAATGACTTAAAATTGTAATCAAAAGCAGCCGATGGCACCGAGCATAGAACACGCTCTATACAAAACGGTAGGAACTTATGACGTCATCCATTCCGTCGCTGTACTAATTTTGTATGAGAAAATTAGTACTTTGCCATTTTGGGCATGAAAATGTGCGTTTCAGGACATAGTTGCTATACAATCTTTTTTTCATTGATTTCACTCAAGCATTTTTAAAATAACTTTAGATTTTCTCTTGAACGATAATATTTTTTTTAAACTTCGAGTTCTCATAGGTTTATTAATTTCAAATATATTTATTTATTTCTTCTTTATTATGACAAATTGGTAATTTCCAAACTATATAACTATATTTGGTAGTAAAATTCAACATTAGTCAACATGCCTATTCTGAAGCATACACAACACAAACAAACAGTACACTGCGAAATTCCATGCACCATACGAAACACAAATAGCGCCATTTCGCAGGGAACCCTGGAAAGGCGTTTAATTTAAAGTTCGAACGCGGCAACACACGGACATGTGACGCCGCGCGAGTGCTGCCAACTTTGGGGAAAAAAGCGAAAAACGCGTAAAACTCGCCCTGATGGTCAGCGGCTAATGATAAACATCGCAGATGGGTAAATAGGTAAAGTATAGCTTTAGTTTTAATGCAACATCTAAACACTAACATTTTTGTTCAATAAATGACTGGTTGGTGACCGAAAGAGTTTATGATAGAATCAAATGACTGAAGGTGTCAATGCGAGATGTATGCCAGTTTGATTTGAAGATGGACGACGAATGACGTGCTTTTCTCGCTATTCATTTATTTTTAATTGTTATATCCACAAATAAGATGTCCTATTTGAAAACGTGATTTCTGTTAGCCATACGGCTACATAAATACTTTTTCTATTTATTAAAAAAAATGAATTGAAGCAGAAGCGTCTTCTCATGAAACCGCAACATTTTAGATTCAATGTTAGGTTTTAAATAAAAATAACTCTTTTACGTTTATTAAATATTTTCGGATGGATGTCATGTCATCTAATGTTTTCTGAATCAGCTAATTGCAATATAACTTATAAATTCACATTTCTTGATTAGATTTATGTAGTTACAATGGTAACTTTGCCTACTTTTACACGAGTTCCATTTATCGAGAAACCATGGTGCTATCGCTCTTTAATGATAAATCCTTGCCAGCTTAGCTTATTCAAGATATTCAATCAAAACAATCTACCCCGCGAACTTTCAGCTCTTAAATGAAGCCTCTCAACAAATTGGTTTCCGGATGAACCTGAGCAAGACGAAGGTCAATGACCTCGTCGTTCCGGGACCAGTAATCATCGATGGCACGCCTCTCGAAGTTGTCAAGGGATATGTCTATCTCGGGAAACTAATGCAGTTGGGTAGACACAACTTCGAAAAAGAAGCCTATAGGAGGATTCAGTTGGGTTGGGCAGCTTTCAGGAAATTGTACGACATATTTTCGTCGGATATACCGCAGAGCCTGAAGACGAAAGTGTTCAACCAGTGCATCCTCCCTTTAATGACGTACGAAGCCGAGACGTGGACACTAACTATGGGGTTGATCCACATGTTTAAAGTCACTCAACGTGCTAAGGAAAGAGCTATGCTCAGTCTCTGTGAAGGACAAAATTCAGAACGAAGTGATCCGTCAGAGAAGCAATGTCACCGACATAGCTCTAAAAGTTAGTCGGTTCGTCAACCGACTATGTCGTCACATATGTCGCAGAACCGGCCGGTGGGGCGGAGGCAGCGACTGGATGCATAAAGTAGTAGACCGGGCTCTGTGGCGTACCTTGGGAGAAGCTTATGTCCAGCAGTGGACTGCAACGGGCGGATGATGGTGATGAACTTTCAGCCCCGTGATACCGCCCTTGGTACTGTGGGAGTTGGTAGCAATGATAAAAGACGGTGAGGCTTTAAACTTCGGCTTATTCAAGTGCTCGTTACAATGGCTACCAAAAGACTGAGAACATTCGCTCTTACCCAGAGCGAGACAGACTGACTTCGAATATATTTGAATACTGGATAGTTCCAAAGGCTGCCAGTCTGTCACTCAAGACGGTGAGGTTTGTACGATGATATACAAACCTCACACATCTCGCCGCCCCGGGGAGAGAACGGACCACGGTCACAGTACTCTCTACCGTTCTAATCTTTGCCCCTCAGCTTATGCATGGCAGTAAAATTTAACGCGCCACGATAAAGTACTGAAACTAAGTCCAAGCGCACACTCCTAGGTAATAACTTGCGGCCCATGTGTGCCGGCCTTATGGCCAGCCGTTAAAGGATTCGGATGGCGGTGTCTTTCTGTTCCATTTTTGAAATTATGGATTTTATTGCTACGATCAAGCTTTGAGTGACGTAAAAAATGTCACGCCTTTGTCTGACTTTGTAAGGATGCGATTTTGTATTCCGTTTCTGAAATTATGATTTTTAATAGTTTTTTTTATTAACGTAGAAATAACCCATCAAAAACATTACATGTAAAAAAATGCAAGTCTCGCTACACAGTTCTTTTACACCAAACATTTTTGAGATGTACCCAAGTCAGTACCGGTGTCCACAGAACTCGATTCCCACCGACCGTTTCCTGACTATTCCTCCTTCACGGTAACGATAAATATCGAATCGTACTAGTTATGTACATTCATTTCGAAAAAGTCATTGATCTTGCTTGAAAGGCACGTGCTCAAATCACGGCCCCCGTAGCTTATAAATAATCCTATATCCCTATATCTACAAAATTTGGTGTACTCCTTATTTATCACACTATCGTTTAACACGGTGAGTCCTCACCGGCAGCGTATCGCTGTGTAAATCCCCGATACCGTAATATCAGTCAGTCCCCATATGCCGAGTGTGGGCGCGCGGATATGTCATCTAGCAACGCTTTTGATCCATAAAATTAACGCTCCTCTTCGTGTGTGGTGCAAGTTATAAGTAATTAGCGATGTTACGTTTTATGCCTGACATTTCGGAGAGCAAGTACCTAATGATTGATTCAAGCGTTGCTTTGTAGAAATCTATACCTATTAAGTTTACTAGTTAAGTCCGCTGTAAATAGTATTGCTTGATGTCCTGTTTTTTTTTGCTTGAATGGGTGCTAGCTCTAAGAGCTGTCACAACTATCGGACTTCGTAGCGTTAGGCTGCCTCAGCAAAACCTCAGCACCACGGGCTTGATGTCCGAGAACAATGCTATTTTTTTATTTAATTACTACTAGTTTGCTTTTTTATTCCAGTTTTTATCACATGGAAACTCTCTACTGGAATATAAATGAAATAAAATATAAAAAAATAAAATAGGCCAAATTTGATCACATGATTTCTGGACGAGCCCTTAGCTTTGGCGCGCATGCCTTTCAAAGGTCCGGGATACCATTGTCCCGTGAACGGGTAAGACACAATAATAATAAACAAATTTAACAAACATTTATAATACATATAAGTAGGATAGGATAAATAGGGTTTCAACTCGCCCATTACTTGGACCACAACATAAAGTTACCGCACAAAAATAGTATTTTCGCATTTCCCCGCGCGTCAAACAAAGCTTTCGCCGGTGCAGCTTTTTTGACGATTTCAACGAGATCTTTAATTCACGTATGTAATGAACCTGACATCCAACACCTTTCGTGCCGAAAAAGTTTTCGTCAGTAATAGTACATTGTGTATCTAGGGCGGTAAGTAAGGAATTACAAACAAGTGTTTGTAATAACACGAGTTTGTAATTCCTTTACCGCCTGTGGCACACACAATGTTTTTCATCACACTTGTGAGGAAATCTTAATAAAATAACCTTACTTTTCGACCCAGTATGACAAGAAAATATTAAAACAGACAGTGACATTTATCACATATGTCCATAGACAATGCGAACGTCAAGTCACGTTCGGAAACCATAGCGGTAACGGCCATTTTAGTTGATTTTATATTTGCAAAATAAAGAAACTACATTATTTAAGCATTTAATTAATGTTACCGAAATATGTGTTTATATGTGACAAATGTCTGTTTTAATATTTTCTTGTCATACTGGGTCGAAAAGTAAGGTTATTTTATCAAGATTTCCTCACAAGTGTGATGAAACACATTGTGTGTGCCACGGGCGGTAAAGGAATTACAAACTCGTGTTATTAAAGCCCTCGGTTTCACCTCGGGCTTATAACAAACACTCGTTTGTAATTCCTTACTTACCGCCCTAGATACACAATGTACTATTTCGTCATTGTGATTCGATCAATGCTGTTGCTGGAAAATACACTTTTTTTGCTGGAAATACATATGACAGTATTTTAACTATGCCATAGTTAAGGGAGCAACAATTGTACCCGCTGTTTCGAAAACACGAAAAACAAACGTATCAAATGAGAAATTTTAAATATTTGTTCTGCAAATATGCCGTAAGGAGTACTTTTACAAGTCCAACTCTGACTGACATCTGAAAATAAGAAGCGCTGTAAAAAACTCTTGAAAATATTTTGAGTACCAATTACGGACAGTTTATAACCATTTGACGCATCAGATTAGGTACATACCTTTAGTATATCGAGGGTTTCAGGCCAAAGGGGCGTATACGCAAAGCAAAACGCTTGCTTATACGCCCCTTTAGCATGAAGCCCTAGATATAATAGTACATTACATAACTAGGGTGGTAATAGAAAGAAACGCCGAGATCGTAGAAGTTTGCGGCCCGAGCTGCAAGCGAGGCACGTAAATATGCGATCGAGGGCTTTCTTCATTACCTCCCGTGTTGTGTACATCATTTTACGTCTACACTTGGCCAAAAAGCGGCTTATTCCGTACGCGCAGCGTGCGGAAAAAGTCACTTTATGGCCAGGTGTGGTATAAAATTACTAACTAACTTTGTAAAGATAATAATGCAAAAAATATTCATTTTTTTTAAATAACTTATTCATAATCCTACGAAATACCTGCCGAAATTTTTTTTCAAAAGGATTCCCAACAATGTCCCTTCCTCCACACAATGATATCTGCTGAAGTTTCCGACCCTGCCATAAAATTTTACAACTTAAAACGCTGAAAACTGTATTTACCCCGGGTCGTTAGAGTAGGGGATGAAACGGCCATCTTGCGAAGGAGATTTGTGGACGATTTGGATGGTAAAGGATATTTTCAAAAAAGGAACGCATAAGTTCGAAAAGTATTTTTTTGTTAGAGTGAACGAAGCGAGCGAAGGTCTTCATTTTTGCACAAGTTTCGTAACGATTTTCCCCTAGGTATATTTAGTTTGGGCGTAACGAAACTGAGAAAAACAAAATTTGTACGTTAAGTACAAAATAGACGGCAAATATGAATACGTAACTGGCTAAAAGTATTATTGCCTGACCTGACCAACCAGCGTTAAAGAAACCGGCGAACTAGAGGTGCTTCAGTTCTTTGTTAGCGAGGCTAACTAACTAAAATTGTAGCTCAGTGACTCAAAAAAGATCTTGGGTTCCGAATCGAGAACACGCCACTTAACCCGATCTGGCGCGGTTTCTTGCCAATCCTCGGCTTGAAGCTTTCGCAGATCCGCCTCGACCACGTCTCCCCAACGATACCTAGGACGACCCACCGGTCGACAGCCGGCTGGTCGCTCTAGGTATGCCCTTTTCGGTGCTCGATCCTCGTCATACTCTTCACGATAGATGACCGAGCCAGCGAAGCGTGTGGGACTTTGTTACTCCGATAATATTGGGCTCGGCCATCAACTCCTCAATCTCCGCATTACCTCGGATCTTAAACGTGCCATTCTCTCTTATAATTGGTCCCAGGATTTTCCGAAGCACTTTCCGTTCCGCCACCAGGAGTTGACTTTCCTCCTTGAGCGTTAGTGTCCAAGCCTCACACCCATACATGAGGATAGGCCTTATGACTGTTTTATATATCCTCAGCTTCGTGTTCTTACTGAGGAGCCTGGACACTAAGACCATGTGGAGGGATGCACTACACCGTAAGGAATTCTGGATGCGTATTTGGATTTCCTCCTCCCTGGTGTTGGCGAGGCTACGTCCGGTTATTTATTTTAAGGTCCTTGGTACTGATACTAATTTATCTATGTAGATACCTTATATTTCATAGTATTTCATATTTGTTTCAGCAATCAATATTCACTTCAAGGGATCATATCTTCGCTGCCATCGTTGCATTGTATTCTGTCTATTCTACGCTTTAATCACATAATGACTTAATTAGGCTAGAAAACAGTGTCGGTTACACCCTTTCGTCTGTAGAACTCACATTGTCGAGACTAGAATGAAGATTGTAATCAATTTCGAGATGAAAATGGAACAAACTGTTCCATGATATGGCCCTGGACGAAGTCAAATCAAAAGTAGTGTTTTAGAATCTTGTCTCTATTATATGTGTGCCGCATCAAAATTGTTGTAGTATTGTTTTATTATTTATGCAAATGTGAAGGTGAATTTTATATTAAAACGAGATTATTGTTAAGGTTAAAAAAATTAACGTTAACAAACAAAAATATGTATATGGGCATTTCTATTTTTTATGTAATAAGTGGCAAACGAGCAGACGAGCTGTCTGATGAAAAGCAGTCAACGTCGCCCATGGATATACCTTACCCAGTTTCAACTGGGCTCTTCTACTTGAGACTACAATACCATTGAGTGGTTGACCACAAATTATGATAATGAGTTTGTAGTAAAAGAAGATAATAAACGCCTTGGAAGGTTAATATAGATTTTCAACTTTATTTTTTTGGACAATAGACTACAAAATACACTAACAGAATAATGGCGATCATAACATTTGTTGCATTTTACAACCGCCCGACGCTCAACAAGAACGTACTCTGTAAAGTGTTGAATATGCTATTTTCTTCACAGACCATTTCAAACCTACTCGACAAGAAATAAGGTTGAAAATTCAATATACATACAGTGTACTTCTAACCTTTTTTTTTATAAGTATCTCGTTGGCGATTCGAGAACAAAAGTAGATAATAGCATTGTACAGATACAATGCTATTGTAAGTACAGGTAAGTGGATGAGCCCAGTTGAAACTGGGTAAGGTATATCTGCAACGCCCTGTTTACTCGTTTCTTGAAGTACACCTCTTCCTTATCCTGCCGGTTCTTGGCAAAAAAGAGCGTGATGCCCGCTTGTTCTTGGGATGCCAAGCATCTAAAAAGTGAAGTAAAGTCTATTTTTCCTTGTACCCGATGCCCATAAGTATTACTATATCTGAACAAATAACACCAACATATATCTATAGAAAATTTACTCCGCTTGCCAAAAAAACTTAATTGAAGTCGAAATTAAATGCATCCCTTTTTAAAAATCATAAAAATCAGCCAAGTGCGATTCGGATTCGCACACGAAGGGTTCCGTACTAGCATCGAGCAAAAATACGCCAAAAACGCGTTTATTGTATCGTTTCTTATTTCTAACTTTATTTTGTTTTTAGTATTTGTTGTTATAGCAGCAATAAAATACACATTCAGTGAACATATTAAGCATCTACCTATAACCATTATTACAATTTATTTATTTAGTCGTATGGCAAGAAAAAACAAGAGAAAAACACATAAAAAAAGGTAATAATAATCATAAAATGCACTCTGCCATAAAGTGACTTTTTTCCCCACGCTGCGCGTACGGAAAAAGCCGCTTTCAGGCCAAGTGTAGACATAAAATGATGTACACAACACAGGAGGTAATAGAGAAAGCCCTCGATCGCATATTTACGTCCCTCGCTTACAGCTCTGGCCGCAAACTTCTGTGATCTCGGCCTTTCTTGGTATTACCACCCTAGTTATGTAATGTACTATTATTGTAGGTACAGTCGTGCCACAATTTTGTTATCTAGGATTACAAAAAATAGCAATACATGCTTTTACTAAATAGCAATAGCAAATTATTAGTCCTATTTTTAAGTCGGCTAACATCATCTCATAGTGTATAAACGGCTTTATTTCGATTACAGGAAATTTTCGCAACAAAATCTGCTTTCTAACACGATAAACGTATCCGCCATTGCATTCATCGCATTAAAAAGTAAACGCGCATTCTAAATTTAAAAACGACTCATGGGCACAACGACGTAAAAGGAGCATCTGTCTTTCAAGACCACCTACCGAGACAGTCTGACACCACCATTCATCTTTATTCCTGAAAACCAGAACCTTACACTTTAACAATCCTTAACACTTCACAATAAGGCCCGAATTCCTTTGCTCCAATGGTTTAGATTACTTTGTACAGAGCTGCCAAGTTGTGTACTTCAGCAATTCTAATCTTCCTAATTTTAAGGTTTATTTTCCTTTGCTTCGGCGATTTGTTTATTTTTGTAAGGAGATGCTAAATACTCGTTAGGGTGCCTTACGCTGAAGGGGTAAGGTCGTGTTTCGCGTGCGTTGGATGGGAGATGAATTATGAATAGATAATGTTGGTGACGTTTCGTTACTGGATATATGAATGTCTGTATTAGATCCCCTTGAAGATTGAAGAAATGTTTTTTAATATTGGCAATACCGGGATCCTGGTACTAAGATACCGGTATATCAAATACCGGCCAGCCCCATTGCCAAGTTGCTCTTTCAAAGATTTTATCCGAAGTTTAGTTTTTTTTTCTTGTTTACCAATCAAATAGGCTATTTTACAAATTGTTTCTATTGTACGATATAGAAAGACAACTCAACAATTAAAATATATTAGTGAAAAAACTAATTCAATATCTTGAAAACTCACCGAGATACAACAATGTTAAAATCACATTTTTAGACTTTCCCAAAAACGTGCCAAAACGTTTTAATTATACTAAAGCGTTGTGTCAACCCTGCTAGGGGTACCTCCCCTAATGCAATGTGCCTGTACTTACCTCACATTGCATAATAAATTTGTTCCATTGACATGAAAAAGGATGAAGGAAAGTCGTTAGGCGGTTACGTCTACCTGGGACAAACAATCCAGTTAAGAAGGTCCAGCTTCGAGACAGTGGGTAATCGTTGAATTCAACTCGGCTGGGCAGCGTTCGGGAAGCTTTTCGTCCCGAAACCCGCAGTGTCTCAAAACGAAAGTCTTTGACCAGTATGTGTTGCCAGTTGTGACTTACGGCGCTGAGACGTGGTCGTTTACAACGGGCCTCATAAGAAGGCTCAAGGGCACTCAAAGTGCAATAGATAGAGCCATTCTCGGCGTTTCTCTCCAAGATCGACTAAAAAATGAAGAGATCCGTAGAAGAACTAGGGTTACAGACATAGCTCAACGGATTGCAAACCTTAAGTGGCAATGGGCGGGGCACATTGCTCGCAGAACTGATGGCCGTTGGGGCGTTAAAGTTCTGGAGTGGCGACCACGTACTGGAAGACGAAGCGTTGGCACGGCTCCCACAACGTGGACCGACGATCTGGTGAAAATCGCGGCAAACCGCTGGATGCGCGCAGCACAATGCTGACAGTGGTGGAGATCCTTAGGAGAGGCCTATGTCCAGCAGTCAACGTCTTTCGGCTGATATGATGAAGTCGTTAGGCAGCTCTTCAGCTAAAACCAAGTCATTTGATAGGTATATTAGATACACATGATCAACCTATACAGTGTGTAATCGTTAAGTGTAGCCAGACGATTAAAATTCTGTAAATATAACAGCTATTAGAAAACTTTAAACTGATATGAGACCTCATTTAGACGGAGCGAGAACTCGTATGTATTTTCATTTCACTGCGGCGATTAATCGATCAACTGTACTCATCGTACCTGGGTAGCCCGCAATGTAATCAAACTCGCATACGAGTTCTTACCCCGTCTAAATGGGTGGTTATATTAAGGTGATTTGAGACAGTCGGTTCTCCATACAAATATAAAGAGGGTCATTATTTGCTTCCACAATATCAATCGTGATGGAAATATGTATCATATAAGTTAAGGTAGTAACAATAGGGATCACAACTGGGTTAAAAATATATCATTCTATTTGGTCCGTCAGTTAGATTATGGAAAAATATGGGACACGTATTTTTTGGTTTATCAAATTATTAAAAACCGACAAAGGTATAGATCATCAAACTTCCGAAATGGGGGCTTGTGACGTCACTCCTAGGTGAAAATTGTACCAAAGAGTGACGTCACTCGAAACTTCTAAGCACTGTACAAACAGCAACACACTTAACTGCCCATTAAAGACAGATCAGAGAGAAAATGATAACGGTTGAAAGAGATATATATATTTGTATTATGTCAACTTCAAATCAAATAACGTTTGCGTATGTGTAATGTGCCTTTGAGTTTTGTCATTGTAGTTGTTTGGGCAAAGTTTTTTTTTCCACACTGTAAATAAAGGTTATATTTCAACAAGACAGGTGAATTTGTCAAAATTATGATTTAGCTTTCAGACGAACGTTGGGATGAAATAAACTAATTATATTGCTAATGTTTTTATTGGTGCTTCATATTTTTGATATGATGCACCAATATAATGTAATTTATTTTATTTTCCACGAATTCAATAATATGGCATTAATGTCAACAATGACGTTGGATCAGCCATAAAAGAAAAATTATTGTTTCAAAACTCTTTTGAATAATAGCCAATTTATACTCATAAACACACGCACACATGCATAACACGACGCCTTCAAGTGTGATTCTCTTTCTTGCAGTATTTCCCATTTTTGAAGTGTATAGTTAACTGTGTTGCTGTTTGTATCCTCGTTATTTATTGTTTGTCAAACAAAGGAAAAAATACGTGTACAATATTTTTTAATAATCTAACTGACGGACTAACGAGTTTTTTTTAGTCTTTTAGTCTATTGTGTGCGAATTAAGAAAGAATCGTTATTTTAAAATCTCATTATTTTCAAATCTTTACGGTTTGTATAGTATTTTCTATTTATATTTGTCCGATCCACTTAAAGGAAACAATACTCTTGTGTGGTTTTGTACCTGATTATCGTCCGTCATAAAAGAGAAGCGTGCTTCACATATAAAGACTTCGTGCATTGTCATTTTAGTGGATTATCATTTGCCTTTGCCAAGAATTAAAATTGCTTTAATAGAAATGTGACTTTAGACGTAGCACTTCACACCCCTGGCATTTACCTGACTTTTTTTTATACCTGAGATCCGATAAAGCGAAGGCAGCTGGAACGCCATTATTCTATTAATGCAGTTGTAAACTATGGTTCATGGTGATAGAGTAGATAATCAATTGAACTTTAAAGGTGGTTGTAACGACTTTTTACAATAACGTCATCTTGGTGTTTTTGAGGTTTACAAACAATCGCTTTGTTTCCTTTAAGTGGATCGGACAAATATAAATAAAAAATACTATACTGCGGAGTGGTTTGTACTGCGTACTTGCACTGCACTTGACCTTTTATTTTGACGAACGCGAATATCTTGGTTTATCGTCATGTGTCAATGTATCAATACCGATAACGCTGAGATGCTAGAACAATGAGTTTAGTAGCAAAATGTCTTCTGAATAAGTCGCCCGTTATGACCGTACAATATTTCTCCATTTTAATACAATTTTGTAATGTTGTGATTTTAAAATAGACCTTTAATGAGGTCATTTAATTCACAATAAATCTTTTATAATTTTAACGAGCGCGGTACCTACCTATATTTTTTAAATAAGTCTCGAATCGTTGTAACGGGTGCGATTTCCTTAGAATCAAAATCTTAATTCTAGTTAGTTTAAAATGGCGGATAAGAAGAGGAGGTTCTCTCCGTTTGCGAGACAAGTAAGTAACTATTATAGTACATTACACAACTAGGCTGGTAATACAAAGAAAGGCCGAGATCGCAGAAAAAGTCGCTTTCTGGCCAAATGTAGACACAACACGGGAGATAATAAGGGAAGAAACCCTCCGGTCGACTCTGACCACTTCCTAATTTGTCCATTTCCAAAATCGTCTACTTCCTAGTTCGTCCACTTCCTAACTTGTCCACTTCCAAAGTTGCCCACTTCCTAATTTGTCCACTTCCTATTCAGTCAATTCCTAACTTGTCCACTTTAGTTAGAAAAATTTTCATCAATTTTTTTTTTGCCGTTTTTAGGCTTAGATTCGATTGATTCGTGTAGATTACGCTAAAATAAGCATGTTTTGTGAAATGAACATTTTTTCTCCGACCAATATTTACCAAGATATTGGGGTTCGAAAGTCAGTCATTTTTATAAGAGCTTCTGGACTTTGAAATTTTTTCGATGGGTGTGTTGTCATTATGACACCTATTTTAAACGATTGTAACGTATAGAACACGTTAAAATAAACATCTTTTACTTGAAAAACTTTTCTCTAAAATTAAAAATGGCTGAAATAGACGCCTTCAAAAATAAATATTTTAAAACTTCGATTTTTTTTCGCCGAAAGTGGTGTCATTATGACACCTATTTTAAATGATTGTATCGTGTAGATTACGCTAAAATAAGCATATATGGCAAATAAACTTTTTTTCTCCGACCAATATTTACCGAGAAATTGGGGTTCGAAAGTCAGTCATTTTTACTATTTTGGCGATTAACGTCGGGATGGAGAAATGACGAGGTGTAAAAATGTCGAGAAATGCTTCATAAAAAAACCGGTCAAGTGCGAGTCGGACTCGCGCACCGAGGGTTCCGTACAAACGCATAAGTAGATACATGAATAGTTCAAGAAAAAGTACAACAAAATGGCGTATCTTCATAGCAATTACGTCTTTTTGTTGAAAAGTGCAGCTTATCGGCAATAACTCAAAAACGGTTAATCCGATCTTGTTGAAAATAATTTTCGTTGAAAGTATTAATTAAGCGTTATCTTTATAATTTTTTTTATATTTTTTGGACACACGGTTTAGAAGATAGAGGGGGGGGGGGCACAATTTTCGGAGCGATTATTTCCAAAGATATTCACTTCATCAAAAACATTACTTAAGAACCTTAAAATGTTTTTGAAAGAGCTGTCGAACTATGTACCACACGTTGATATTTCATGAAAAAAAAAATTAGCTTCTGTAACATGTATGGAGTGCCCCCCCTAAAAATATTTATTTTAGTTGTTTAACTACCAAACTAAGTAGCGGCTCATATAATACACCTATATTCCAAATTTCATTAATATCCATCGTGTAGTTTTTGAGTAAAATGCCTGTCCAGTCTATTTGTTTAAAACAATATTTTTTCAGCGCCACTAAAAATTTAAAAATAAAGTAAATTATATTGTCTTCGGTTTCCGCGATTATCACTCATAGTAATAAAACAACTTAAACGGATTAAATCGCGTATATTACTACATTTTAAGTCCCGACGTTTCGTAACCCTTTTCAGCGTTCGTGGTCGCGGGTAGACTACCCGCGACCACGAACGCTGAAAAGGGTTACGAAACGTCGGGACTTAAAATGTAGTAATATACGCGATTTAATCCGTTTAAGTTGTTTTATTAGTATGAATAAAGTAAATTTTTAAAACAAAAAATAAAAACCGACTTCCAAAAACTTAAACTAAAAATAACAGGTTAAAAACTATAAATATCTGTGTATGTATATATGAATCGCTGATTATACATTTCCTTGGGGTAATTAACATATTATTTTCTGCTTTTTAGTTTAAGTTTTTGGAAGTCGGTTTTTATTTTTGACATTTTCATTCCTCGACCTTATAATACTTTATAATTTTTCCATATCGTCATTCATTAAGCATTTCTCGTCTCATTTATGAAGCATTTCTCGACCATTTAGGAACAGAAGGTTGAATTCCTAAAATGTTGAAATCCCAAAATGTTTACTTTCCTAGAATGTTGAATTTTTTTAATTTCGCAAAATGTTGAATTCTTATAATGTTGAAATATTTAAAAGTTGAATTCCCATAACGTTGACTTTGTGACTAGGAAAGTATACATTTTGGGATTTGGGATAGGTTTTGGAAGCCCTTTCGGTTGCGAGGCGGCAATCCATCCACGCGACGAGGCATTACGCACTGGCTCATGATGTTAGTGATACTGTCATCATAAAATTGGACAAAAAAAATGCTTTCAATTCTGTTGAAAGGGACACCAATTAATAGGTCAGAATTTTTTTTTACGACACCAAACTGATATTTAGCCATGTGGGGCAAAGTAATCAGTTGTGTGGTGTGGTGAAAAAAATATGTTTCACTCGGTGCCACTAATGTTGGCAATAACTAATTTTCCACGCGTATAATATAGCTTTAGCCTACACTCTAAGCTCACTTCTTGACTCCGAGACAGGCAGTGACCGACCAAGGCTCCTGGCATCTACACCAACGCATACAACTTTTTGCAAACTCAACATTTTAGGAATTCAACATGCTGCGAATTCAATTTCTTGCAAACTCAACATTTTAGGAATTCAACTTTTTGTTCCTAAATGTTTCTCGGCATTTTTGTACCTCGTAATTTTGCCATCCCGACGTTAATGGCCAAAATCGTAAAAATGACTGACCTTCGAACCCCAATACCTCGGTAAATATTGATCGGAGAAAAAAAGTTTATTTGCCATATATGCTTATTTTAGCTTAATATACACGATACAATTATTTAAAATAGGTGTCATAATGACACCACTTTCGGCGAAAAAAAATCGAAGTTTTTAAAATATTTATTTTTGAAGGCGACTATTTCAGCCATTTTTAATTTTAGAGAAAAGTTTTTCAAATAAAAGATGCTTATTTTAACGTGTTCTATACGTTACAATCGTTTAAAATAGGTGTCATAATAACACACCCATCGAAAAAATTTCAAAGTCCAGAAGCTCTTATAAAAATGACTGACTTTCGAACCCCAATATCTTGGTAGATATTGGTCGGAGAAAAAAAGTTCATTTCACAAAACATGCTTATTTTAGCGTAATCTACACGAATCAATCGAATCTAAGCCTAAAAACGGCAAAAAAAAAATTGATGAAAAATTTTCTAACTAAAGTGGACAAGTTAGGAATTGACTGAATAGGAAGTGGACAAATTAGGAATAGACTAAATAGGAAGTGGACGAATGCGGAACATAAAAAGAGACAATTTAGGAAAAGGACCTTGTAGGAGTGGACGAATTAGGAAGTGGGCAATTTTGGAAATGGACAAATTAGGAAGTGGTCAGAGTCGACCGGAGGGTAAAGAAAGTGCTCGATCGAATAATTACGTCCCTCGCTTGCAGCTCGGGCCACAAACATCTGCGATCTCGGCCTTTCTTTGTTTTATCACCCTAGTTGTGTAATGTACTATAACTAAACATTAGAAATTACTGTTCATTTTGTCCAATATAATGGAGAAAATACAATTTTGCTTACACAATGAGGATAACAAAAAGTAAAACCGGAATTCCGGTGTTTCGGTATTGCTCCTTTTCAATACCTACCGGTATTATAATACCGAAAAAATAAGGCGGAATTCGGGCTTTTCGAGATACCGGAATTCCGGTATTGCATGTTTTACATACAAACATAAAGAACGTCATAGTTAATTTTCACGGCATCAGTAATGTTTAAAATGTTTTTTATTTTATAGCTTGATATGTTTTTCTTCGCGAAATGACATAAGAAGTCTTAAAAAACTAGAATTAAGGTACATTTGGGCCTTTAATGTCAGCACCATCTGTTAGCGACATTTGAAACTAGCCGTTTTTTGCTAAAATTATGTATTTTTTGCCTTTTTGAGAGTTCTCATATCATTTTGCGGAAATATAAAGAGGAACAAGTAGTCTAAATTCGGCCGTTTAGAGCACGCGACACGTATTCACACAGACGCTCGATAGCACGTTTGTGTGAGTGCGATCCATACTGGAGCAATCTTACGCATTCTTATTTCTTTGCTTGTTGTGTGTTCGTACACGGCGCGCGATATACCTTTTGGGGTAGTTCTATGCGATTTTTTTAGCGTTTTCTTGCTTCATTACCATCGCCACCATTATTTGCCGTTTTATGAAAGCAATCAGGATCATTATGATAATAACTAAATATTTTTACTAAAAAAACCCGACCGCGGTGCACTTTGAAACTGCATAAACTCCGCCATTTTGTTTATTTTAACGAACTTCATACCCAGTGACACTCGCACCATCAAGACGAATCTAATGATGTATCATTACGTTACGAGCGGACATAGGAACGGACATACATACATACATACAGGTCAAACACATAACCCTCCTTTGGGCTTCGCCGCAGTCGGGTAAAAATAGCAGAAGCACGCGACTTCTACAAGATAACCGAAAACGACTCCATAGTTTATAGCGAGCCCATCCATAATGTGGCGATGGTAATGATGCGATTGGTGCGTTCAAACGGTCGCATAAAACTACCCTTTGTACCGCGATCCACCATTTAATGACCCCTGCTATAATACATAACAGAAGTCAGAATGAGGTCGGTATATTATGCATACGGAACTCCTCTAGCTTAGTCTATGTGACGGTGATACGGAACCCTTCGTGCGCGAATCCGACTCACATTTGGGCGGATTTTTTGTGACATCTTTCACAAATTAAAGTTAAATTTTTCAAAAATGTGCCAAATTTTAAGTTAGTCGGATTGCAAAAATTATTAGTCACATCGTGACGTGCCCTGCTAAATTAAAAAATAATAAATAAAAATGAATGTGCTGACGTGATATTCCTTGCAATATCATGATTTAGCGAGTAATACGATCTGCCATGATAAGATAGTTAAAATATAGATAAAGACTGTGTTCAAGAGATGGCTGAAATCTGGTGAGAGATTACCAACGACTCGCAAAAAGCGCTTTGCTTCGACTTTCCTTATTAGGACAGCTAAGGAGTGGAACTCTCTTCCAGCAGACCTCTTCCCGGAAAAATATAACTTGGATCTCTTCAAGTCCAGAGTGAATAGGCACTATCTAGGTAAGCATGCTCCATCATCGACTTCATCTTCACTTACCAACAGGTGAGATCAAAGTCAAATGCTTACCTATCGTGGATAAAAAAACAAGATTACACTTAGCTCTTAGATAAAGGGCAGCAGTACTACAATATGGGATTTTTTAAAAAGGTTGTCATCAAATTCTGTCTAGACCGGCAATGCATCTAGTGTTGCAAATGTTTACAGGCGGCGGTAACCACTTTCCATCAGGTGGGCCGTCTGCCTGTTTGCCAGTATAAGGCAATAACAAAAGTATGATGATAGAAAAAAACTATCAATAATATAATACAATTTTTTTAAGTCCCGACGTTTCGTAATCCTTTTCAGCGTTCGTGGTCGCGGGTAGACTCAGAAAATTATAAATTCCCTGTCAAAATTACCGTTGTGCAAACCTACCCACTTTAAGAGGAAACAGTAAGGTCGAGAGAATTGAAAATTACGTATTTGTAAAATGTGTCGCTGTCCCGCACTGCCCGCCTCTCCCGCGCAGAGCGCGATAGAGACGACTGCAGCTTGGACCGAAAATACCTATTAAAATTTCATGAAAACAACGTTTCGTAGTCCCCTGATTTCTTCCCCAAAACTTAACCTATTTAACTAATTTTTTCATTAAACATTAAAAAAAGGCTTTGGCCGTGTTCCTATGTTTTCCTTTTTTTTAATAATCTAGTCAAATTTGTTTTCCGGTTGTGTGAACACAGCGGAAAATCTGGCGGTTTTTTTAGGTTTTTGAAGGTTAATATCTCTTTTGAGAATCAATTTATCGTAAAAAGGAAAACATAGGAACATATCAATAGTAGCCATCGATTTTTGGACAAAAAATTATTGCTCTACTGGCATTATCCAGGGAGGAAACAGGGGACTACGTTTGTATGGAAAAACTGCCCTCCTGTTTCCTCTTAAAAAATAAAAATTAAAAATTAGTGTTGCCAGATGGGCTTAATGTGTAAAGACGTTCACACACATTTCAGAATGGCTTATTAACCTAACCGTAGAAATTAGCGACACTTGCCTTATGCAAAAAGATCGGAGTTTTAAACAAATGACTAGGTATGCTAATTTTGGAATAAACATTTTTGTTTTTAATTTTAATTTCTATTTCTCGCTTGCAGCTCGTGCCGCAAACATCTGCGATCTCGGCCTTTCTTTGTTTTACCACCCTAGTTGCGTGATGTACTATTCTAAAAACCCCTCAATCCCCTCATGAATGTATTGGCTCCTCTACACGATGGCCCATCGTGATGGTCCACTATGATGGGCCAGCGTGTGGAAGGCATAGTGGTGACGGATAGCTTATGGCGCGTGCGATGGTCGTGGGATGGCGTCGTGTCGGTTTTTCGGCCGCACATCAAAGGTAGTGGGCCAGCAATGGCGGTACGCATCTACACGATGGCCCAGTCCATAGTGTGGACATCAACCATCGCATGGCCATCTCGCTGGGCCAGCGATGGCCCATCGTGTAGTTGCGTATCAACCATCGCATGGCCATCTCGCTGGGCCAGCGATGGCCCATCTTGTAGTTGCGTATCAACCATCGCATGGCCATCTCGCTGGGCCAGCGATGGCCCATCGTGTAGAGGAGCTATATGACGAATGTGACATTAATGACAGTGCTTCGTGACAGCTACGGTATGCAGCAACGTCATCGGCTTCGGCTGTGCGTTCGGGTTCCCTGGTGTTCTGCTGCCGCAGCTGGAGCAACCTGACTCCAGCATCAAGGTCACCAGCGACCAGGCGTCGTGGCTAGGTCAGTAGAAGCATTAACACGTTCTTCTTCTTGGGGTGACATCTTCTATCGAAGGTCGGCGATCATTAAGGCAACTTGTACTTACGACGCAGGAGATCTGAACAACGAACGGGTGCTTTTATTGTACCACTGGCGTAAGTTCTTAAGCCGAGATGTTCGTCTTCCAACATTGCGTTTTCCTTGTATCTTGCCTTGAACAGCTGTAACAGCTGATATTTGGGATTCCTCAAAATATGTCCGAGATATTCCAACTTTCTTGCCTTGACATCTCGCAGTACTTCTACTTTCTTCCTTCTTTAACGCGTTCGCCGGCGGTAACGGGTATCACCGTAAAGTGTGAACCACGCTATATGACGGTTCGGCTAACGTAGTATTTATTCGTGATTGCCTATAAGTCAGTACGGTGCTTGCCGATCAAAACCCATACCATTATTACGGAGCAAATTGTTACTGTCATGTGGGGCACAACAACGATGACACTACCGTCGAAACAGAGTGTAATCTCAGACTCGAGTTTGACTCTGCCAACACACGCAGTACGGCGCTTGCCGCTCTTTCTATAAGGTCATAAGTGATGGCGAAATTTTACTATTATAGTACGTTCCATAATTTGGGTACCGCCGGCGAACGTGTTAAACATTATGCACAGACAATGTTATAGACTAAGATCCGAGTATAGAACGAACGACCTTCACCGAACTGGTTAATGGATGTAAAGTATTTTATATTAAATTAAATATGTTAATAAATATATTGCAAGTTGGTTGCATAAAAAAAATCAGTCCAGAATATGATTAATTAAAAATTTAAGTTAAATTTGCACCTGGTTGGTACATACCAACATATCATCACAAGCATCAAGCATCACATGATGCTAAGGAAACAAGGTGCAAACTTAGCTCAACCGGTTAGTATGAGAAAGTTAGGATGAAGTCAGCACGGGTTCCCGTACACAGAATGAGGAGATTTTTGGTTTAGGGGCATTTTAGCACATAACACTCTTCTATTTAAATTATATTTTTGTCCGTTTTTAGCGTCCGTGCCATCAATCATGATGGTGTTCGGCAACTTTCTGATACCGGCGGTGATGTCGCACGCAGGCCGTAAAATGGCGCACTTATTCGTGACGCTGGTGATACTGCTGGGATGGGGCATCATCATCCTGGCTTCCAGCTTTGAGGTACCCTACATAGTATACCCCTACAAAATCCTCCTCCGGACAAAATCCGGGGCGGGACTCCTGACAAAATCATCATCACAAAGAGACTTGCTCTTGTTGGAGGAGTAATCGCCATTCCATTCTCTTTTCTGCTAAGTACTATATTGAGCTTCTGGTACGACGTCACATTGATTCTCTCTTTAGCTTGACGAAATAAAGCATTTATTTTTATTTAGTTGCTAAAGTTTATAAACACTGCGTCATAAATTACTAGCATTTACCCGTGGCTTCGCCCGCGTTGTTCCTATTACTGGGTACTCTTTACCGGGATATGAAGTATCCTATGTTTCAACCCAGGACTTGGTCTACTTGCGTACCAAATTTCAGCTCAAGCATCCAGATTTTACCCGATTATTAAGTAACAAACATCCAAATATCCAAACATCTTCACAAACTTTCACATTTATAACATTAAATGTGAAGTAGTGTAATGATGCTGTGACGTGGATCTATTGCCTATCACTGTTTTTATATAAGCTTGCATTGTAATTTTTCTTTTGGTGTGCAATGAAGTATTGTATTGTGGACACTTACGGTATGACTAGTCCACAAATGTTAAATTGCTCAGTGACAGTGACAGTGAAAGTTCTCTGAGGAACTATATCAGAAATAAGAACATCCGTCACAGAACTAAAGTGATAGACATAGCCCAATTAATTAGCAAACTGAAATCGCAGTAAACTTGTCATATTTGCCGAAGAATATACAACCATTAGGGTAGACTGGTTTTCAAGTGGAGACCGTTTTTCGGCTGAAAAAGCGTAGGGCGTCCTCCGGCAAGTTGGAGGTTGTCAGGTGACAGCTGAAGTAGAGTGCTTGAGGATCTCAGTGGCGCACAATGACACCTACTTCCAGCTAGCAGTGCATATGCAGCAGTATATATTGTTTTGGTGCTGACTGATTAGAGGTTACAGGTGGCAGGCACGTGAATAGGTGGGATTATGGTGATCTTTTTAAAATATTTACTACTTTTCAGGTGTTACTGGTGGGCAGAATTCTTCAAGGCCTCTCGTTTGGCCTGTACATAACACTCCGGTCGGTCCTCATCGGCGAGTGGACCAGCCCGCGCCACCGCGGAGGTTTCCTCGCCACCAGCTCTCTCTGCCAGACCTTCGGCATCTTGCTCATCCATCTCACTGGATCACTCCTCAGCTACCGGATGACTGCCATTGTTGCAATGTCCTTTAGCATAATCAGCTTTGTTTTGACAATATTCTGCCCTGAATCACCCAGCTGGCTCGCAACTAAGGGACAGTATGACAAGTGCAGAAAGAACTTCTTATGGTTAAGAGGAGAGGAGGAGTTACCTGAATTGGACAAGATGATACAGACCATGAACCATTTAGCGGAACAGCAAAATCAAGATCAGAACAAGCTTAAAGAGATGGTAAGAGTAATGAAGAAGAAAGAATTCTACAAGCCAATTTTACTCATGTTTGCGCTGTACATCATGATGCCCTGTTCAGGAAGCCTGATAATGGGGTCCTATCCGATCACTATTTTAGATTTGCTGATGGGCCCGAACATAAACGCCTACGTGTGGTTGGTAATATTAGACTGCCAGAGGTTGTTCTTCAGCGTCGTCGCTATTTATGTGATAAACAAAATAAAAAGAAGAACGATGATGTTCGCAACGGGGGCACTCTGTGTCGGCAGCCAGCTGAGTATAGCTGCTTACGGCTTCAGTAAAAGCAAGGGTATCCTCCCTTTTGACTCACTGTGGATACCCTTCATACTTATTAGTTTACAGATGATGTCTATATCTACGGGTATGCAGCCGCTTCCCGCTGTTATATCCGGGGAAGTGTTTCCATTGCAACACAGGGGTCTTGCTGGAAGTATTAGTTTCGTAGCGAATTGTGCTGCGATATTTATTATACTCAAGGCATTCTCTAATTTGATATCAGCTGCGGGTCTCCATGGAGCATTCGTGTTGTATTCTGGGGTCATGGTGGCGTGTATGTGTGTGGTGTGGGTACTTCTGCCAGAGACAAGCGGTAGGACGCTGGAGCAGATAGAGGAACACTTCCGTGGGCTGCCTCTCCCAGACCCTGAGGCTGATAAAGAAATGGAACTCTTAAACAGGTTGGAAGGAAAACTATCAACTAAAGTAGAAGACAAGGATAAGACGGCACAAGAACTCCTGTAAAGCTAATATTTGTAAAATCAATGAATACCGGTACTTAAATAAATGATTTGTTAGGTGGACTTCCCGATATTTTTATTTTCTTGTATAAAAAATTCCGATCGTCATTTTTCCTGTCACTTAATTTTCCATACGAATTATGTTCTATGCTTAAATTTTACTTTTCGCAAAAATTCTCAGTCGCAAAAGTTCCTTCGTTGTGATTTTTCACTGTAGATTTTTTTTTAATATCTTGGGGCACGGTAGTGCCCCCGCCAAGTCGAGCAAAACAAAGGCACGGCCGTACCATCCTTTTCTCGAAGCCATTCAGGCCATTTTCAGCCTCCCGTAATTTTGTACTGGCTAAAGCTAGAACCCTGAAACGTCAGGGATATATAGGGCACAATAAGACTTATATATATTCTCAATATCATTCAATTTGAACGTGTAGTTTAAGAACTATTGCATGTCAAAGTTCCTTAGTTTTGTCACTGACTGACTGACCGACTGATTCACTGATTCACTGACTGATGATCATCATAATTCTAAGGTACTTCTAGCAGACCTACAAGCTCCAAATATTAAATATAGTTAGTTTGTAAAAAGGCGAATGAGAAATTTTGCGAGAAGTAAAATGTACGCATAGGAAATAGTTCTTATGGAAATCAAGTGACGGGACATAAAGACGACCGGAAATTTCATGCAAGAAAATAAAAATATCGGGAAGTCCACCTAACAAATCAAATAAATGGTTTTGTGATAGGGTTGCTTTTGCTTAGTTTAAAAAAATGAGAATTTGAAAGTGGATATATTTTTGTTCCTTCTTCTACCACTCGCGGTGAAAAATTACGGGTCAGTGAAATACGGCCATATTTCTTAAATACTCCAGGGTTGTGAAATTATTGAATCGCGTTTCGATCTTTAATTAATTTAAGATATTATCTGCAAAAATAATATTGAAAATAAGAGCAATTTCAGGTTTAGATCGAACTCGTAAATACCCATGAAAAATAAAGACGTTAACGGAGTGAAATATCGCAAAAATCACCATTTTTAGATAATTATATTTTTATGATAGGTTAGCGGATATTGATCGGATAATACAGCCAGGTATGATGAAGAATAGAATATTATGTAAATGAAAAGTGTCAAATATTGAAAAACACATATTTCTATTATTTAAATGACGGTGACCCGAAACTTTTGCTCTTGAGTGAATTTTATTTAAAGAGCCTAACATTTTAAACGAATCTGCATGAATTCCTTATCCCTATGCTTCTGATTAAGTTATTCAGTTTTTCCATACAAACGTAGTCCCCTGTTTCCTCCCTGGTTAATGACAGTAGAGCAATAATTTTTTGTCCAATAATCTATGGCTACTATTGATATGTTCCTATGTTTTCCTTTTTACGATAAATTGATTCTGAAAAGAGATATTAACCTTCAAAAACCTAAAAAAAATGCCAGATTTTCCGCTGTGTTCACACATCCAGAAAACAAATTTGACAAGATTATTAAAAAAAGAAAAACATAGAAACACGGCCAAAGCCTTTTTTTAATGTTTAATGAAAAAATTAGTTAAATAGTTTAAGTTTTGGGGAAGAAATCAGGGGACTACGAAACGTTGTTTTCATGAAATTTTAAAAGGTATTTTCGGTCCAAGCTGCAGTTGACTCTATCGCGCTCTGCGGGGGAGAGGCGGGCAGTGCGGGACAGCGACACATTTAACAAATACCTAATTTTCAATTCTCTCGGCCTTACTGTTTCCTCTTAAACAGGGTCGTTTTCTCAAATTTTAAGCACGAGCCTTAAGCAATTTAAAGGTAAAATAAATCTAAAATTCTTATGTTATAATTAACCACAATGTTTCTGGTTATACGTTTCTCACTAAGATAAAATAAATTAAATAGGTTCTAATTGGAAAGTCAAACATTAAACTTCAGTTAGTTGGTGGTGCCACCGGCTTCAAACAAGACAACAAGTTGGTCCCATTCCGCGTGTGGTCTCGTTAGCTCCGTGCGTCTTCATTACGACGGGTACGTCGAACACACATACACCTACGTCAGTTTTATAATACCGTGAGGTCGGGGTACTTTGGCCAAATATAGGGTAACTTTGCCCACATTACAACTTACATATCTCAGATCTATAACGTCTGATAATAAACATAAAAAACATGAACGGTCAGCTAAAACCAACCACATGGCAATGTGCCGTAATTTAAATGCAATAATAAAACCTGAATTGAGTTAATCCCTATTGCTCAAAGTTACCCCCCAGGGCGAAAGTACCCCGACCTTACGGTATATACGAAGATTTCTTATTAGTGACGTTTTCAGGCAATGAGTGAACAGACAAACATACAAGCATGCATAGTATACGCGGAGCTAAAATCACAACCTCACTTTTTGCTTCGCTATAGTCGGGTAAAAAGGTTTCACTTTGCCACTTGTCGTGCGAGCCCGACTGAAGCATTGCTACGCATTGCTAAAAGTTTGTTTGTAAGGTCAACCGTGGTATGCGTTTTAAAATATACATTTTAATATCATGCGAATATACAATTATGCGTAACAACGCTATGCGTTTTCAAAATGGGAAGATTTGCTATATGCGTTTTAATATAGAACCCTATGTGTGTATTAAACGGGCAATGTAGCTCTCCATTTTCGAAACTACCCACAAGGGAGACAGGCAATATTCAAAGCCGAAACGAATTTGTAAGAAAACTCAAAGGAGATAAATTTTATTTTATATTGCGGTGGTTTAAGACGGTTTGGGAAATATGCGGAATATTTTAGGCGAATCGTTTACAGAGTGAAACGGTTGTACAGTAGATTCGAAGAAAAATATATAACATGTAAGTAAATAGCAATAATTTATGTTCTGCAGTGCAGTTCTAACCGACTTCCCAAAAAAAAGGGGGTATTTATCTATCTCCGGTGCAATATTTGTTACATTCAGTATAGGGAACGTGCAGAAAATATTACGATACCTTTAGACTCAAAGGACGTAAATGCCGTAGGTTCTAATGGCGCTTACGCCCTTTGAGTCTAAAGGTATCGATAAGTGATAACACTCAATTGACAAGGCGCTAGGTGTGGGGCTCTGCTATGTGTTTATTTATTTATTTGTTGTGACGAAGCGTGTTGCGGAAAATGTTTTTTGTAATTGCTGACGAAGCATGTTGTGAATATTGTTCTGTTCTCCATACTGACGAAACCCTGTGGTGGATACAAATGTTTATGGACGAAGCTTGCGTAGGAGATTTGTAAGGTATACTCTTTTATATTGTGGTTTTTTTGATTTTTTTTTTTTTATTGACAAAAGAAACACTATGCCAAAGTATAAATACAAACAAGCAGTCCAACTTCGGCTGTGTGTGTACCAGCTCACGACACCGCATTCACACAGACGCGATATCGCGCTTCTGTGTGAGTGTGATCCATACTGGAGCATTCTTACGCATTATCATTTATTTGCTTATAGTGCGTTCGTACACGGCGCACATAGATACAATACAATACAATTACAATAAACCTGGCCAAAATTATTTTATTGTTGATAAATATTTAGATGGTGTCTGTTAAGCATTTCTAAAGGTCATCTTGAAGTTTGATGTTTATAAATATTTAGAAATTTAAAAAAATATCTTATAAAAATTAAATAACAAAAATATTGTGATGTGATTGAAAGCTCGTATAAATGAATGCAATAACAAAAAGAAATAAAAAAATTACACATATGTATTAATATGCATATTCGGCCTTTTAGCGTTGCCAAAAACACCCCCGATACCAAATTTCAGTAACTATTATTACTACATTAATAAAATTGCTACAATACAGCAAACTTGCGACACAAACAAAAATGTGTGAATACGTGTCGCGCGATTCTTACGCATTCTTAAGTCTTTGCTTGTAGTGCGTGCGCACACATATGTACTTTTGTAGAAAGAAAAAATACTGCTATTATCAAGGACCTTCAAATAAATAGCCGGTCAGAGCATCACTAACAAAGAACTGAAGCACGTCTAATCGGCCGGCTATCTATCTGTGTGTGCTGCTCGCAATAGAAAAAAACTAGTTGATGTGTGCGTGCGGCTCGTACGTACAAGCAGCCGGCGCATTAGAAATGGCTTCAGTTCTCTGTCGGCGAGCCTCCGTCTGGCTATTTATTTTAAGGTCCTTGGCTATGGCCAAACGACCCGGTTCGACTCAAAGCGTTCAGCCCCCACCTAGCCCGATCATATCGAGGTGGACCGGACAAGGTGACCTGGTTCGACCCCAGGCCCCCCGGCACCCACCCAGTCCGACCTAACTCAGGGTGGTCCGGCTAGCGACCTGGTTCGACCCCAGGGAACGCTACGGCCGACCACCCGGTCCGACAATCGCTACGTCCGGGTGTGGGTTGCGAGATTGTCAGTTGGATAAAAAAAAAAAAGTCACACTGCTTATAAATGTCAATTTCAAGTATAGTAAGTCGTGGCAACACTAACGCGATATTAATGAGACAGACATACGAAAGCTTTGTTCTTCTCGCTCGCTCAAAAAGGGAATTTCCATTAACAACAAACCTGTTAAAAATCACTGTTCAAAATTCAAATACGGTCCAAATTCAGTGCTTATTACAACGGCTGGTCAGTATCAACCATTTTGAAAATCGAATTAATGCATACAATAGCTTCACGGAAATATGTAACTTAATGTTATAGGAATAGAGATGATTGTAGAAAACTAATGAATTACGCTTTTGTATTTAAGCTGCCGACAGTTATTCTAGGAACTGGGTCTCTCGTGGAGTTTGTTGAGGTTCCATCTCTAATACCCTTGAATAGGGAAATTTTAATAATAATTGAATTTCGACGAAATAAGGATCAAACTGAAATGAGGTTTTCGTAGAGAAAACTGTAATTTTTTTTAACTGTGACTTTTTCTGCCAATTTTATGCTATTTCTAAATAGAAATAGCATAAAAAGATTAAAAGAAGTTGAAATTGTAAGTTAGGTAAACACCTACTTATAATTACGACCTCTTTTAATCCTATCAAAAAATGTCCCCACATTTTTTGGGTTCCGTACCAAAATGATAAATAACTAAATATTTTACTAAAAAAAACCCGACCGCGGTGCACTTTAAAGTGCAAAAATTCCGCCATTTTGTTTATTTTAACGAACTTTATACCCAGTGACAATTGCGCCATCAAGACGAATCTAATGATGTATAATTTATCAAAATCGGTTGTGCCGTTGAGTAGTTGCGAGCGGACATAGGAACGGACATACATACATACATAAATACATACATACAGGTCAAACACATAACCCTCCTTTGGGCTTCGCCGCAGTCGGGTAAAAAGGAACCCTTATGGTGCGACGCAATCTGTCTGTCCGTCTGTCACAGCCAGATATCTCAGGAACTACTGCTGTTATCGATTTGAAATTTGAAATAGTTTTAACAGTCGCTAACGAGCTTACTAGATATAAAAAAATCATAACATCCCCCATTATCTTCGAAGTTACTAAACAGAAAAATCTGCAATAATTACCCATTATTAATATTATCCTAAATATTACAGGAAAAATATAACGGTTTTCCTAACTTGCTTCAGAAATTTTCAAAAATCGTGACACATACTTTTTTGCTCCTACTAAACTAACCGACATACAGTTTTTTTTAACTATTCACGTAACTACTTACGAGTTAGTACGGAACCCTCGGCGTGCGAGTCTGACTCGCACTTGACCTGTTTTTTCCTATTGTATTACCATTTTTCCATAAACTTAACCAACTTTTATTAATACCTATATGGAAATTTTGGCACACTTTTTCTCCTAATTGGATGAAAAAAGCTCATAACTCTAAGTAGGAATAGAAAGTAGAAGAAGAAAAAAGAAGGAAGAAGAAGTTAGAAGTGGGAGTAGTAGAAATTGGCAGGAAATTTTACAATTACGAAAATGCCAAAAAAAATCACTAATGCTCAAATATAGTTTACTTAGGTACTATGAGTATAACCAAGTAAAGATACATTCTGCCATGCTAGCGATATATGCAGTATTTGCAGTTTAGAAGTATAGGAAATGTCATCCTTACTCCAATCGAATACGGTTCACATTTCCTATACCTCTAGAATGTAATTACTGCATATATCACAAGCACGGCAGCATTATCTAATAGATCAGAAAAAAAACACAAATAGGAATTGGATGTTTTATTGAGTACGTAGCATAACATATTTCTCTGTAGCTATAAGTCAATAGGCTGCCACTGATCTAGCGAGCTACATCTCTCAAGTCAGTAACCATTATCAGGAGTGAGGCACTCCGCGATTTCGCCGCGCGGCTTAGTACCAAATTTGGTTCCCGTGCCAGCCAGCGACCAGAAAGAGCACGCGCTATGCGATAGAGAGAGACGGTCGGCTGCGTTGCGTTCCTGGTGGTCGGACCCGAACGTCAGTTTTGTTAGAGAACAGTAGCGTGGCGTTCAAAGAACTCGATTTCTACCGGCTTGCCTGGCATTTGAGCACCTTATTATAAAAAAATAAAATAATTTATTTCTGCAAGTAGGCCCTCAAGGGCTCTTTTACATGTCTCATATCCTCTTTTCTTTTGGCGCTTCGGGTAATGACCTTCTGGTGAGAAGAAGCGCCGGAAGAAACTCACCAGTTTTTCTTTTCGATCATTGAACAAGTATTACAACAATATTCTACAGCTCTTAAGGGAAATATACGGCAAATCTGCACCGGCTTGCCCAAGGATATCTTTTACGCCGCGCCACTGTTAGAGAGAAACTTCTGTATATAGTACTTTATTACTTTTTCTGTGCTATCAGATATCTACTACATGAGTGATTGCCGAACAGTTTTGAATGAATGTAATTGAACAAAATGTTTACGTCAATTTCGGGGATTGTCTCTGACTGACGTAAGTTTTTAACCTAAGTAAATAAATATTGTCGGAACATCTCATACAAATCGATCTAGTCCCAAACTAAGCTATGCTTTTATTATGGGTATTAGACGCCAATATACCTACTTATTCGTACCTATATACAGGGGTCGGATACCGGTATTTTCTTTTTCCATACAAAAATACCGGTATTTTTTCTGTTCTTTTCATTCTTTGGTTTATTATTTCATTTTTTAATGTGACAATCTAATAATACGAAATCATTACTGAAATACATGACTGAGCCCGGAGCGTTTTCAAAAAAAAAATACCGGGGTAGCTACTTTCTCAAAATATGGACTTTTGAAGCTTTTCTGAATCAGAATCGTTAGTACATTCGAACCTTCTACGTAAAAAAAAGTCTCCCAAAATTTGTATGGGATTTTTGTCTTTCCACTACGTCACGTTCATACAAACACTATGCAAAATGGTGACGTAATGGAAAAAAAAATTGGGACACTTTTTTTTACGTATAAGGTTCGATCACGATTCTGAGCCAAAAAAACCTCACAAGTCCATATTTTGAGAAAGTATTTTTTTTTGGAAAACGCTCCCCTACATAAAAAGCATAAAATAATTCAAATTATTGGGCTATTTCGGGGTTTTTGCAAAATACCGGTCCCGAGCCCTTATAGATAGAAACCATCCAGGCTTGATAGTCAAATACTAGTGCTCATCTCACTAATATTTGCCCTTATTACCAGGATTTGAACCCGGGACCTCTAGCTTCGTGGATGGTGTCCCACTTATTAGGCTAAATGTGTCACCTAATAATTATTTACGAAATCTTTTGATGACATAACTAATGGTATACTTTACTTATATTTTAATCTGTGGTTTCTTTCTGGCTAAACGCAGCTGATTGTCTTGTTGGGTTCCTAATTGTTTTAATCAGTTTGTGGAAGAGAGGACAACAGAGAGATCTCTCTCCAGGCGGGTGTTGTGCCTGGGGGCCGAAATCCGAAGGAAGATGGTTGGAAGTGGTATATGTAGTGTTAGCGTTATAAACACTTCGATAGTGTGACGCAGAACTGTGTGGGAATTATGCCGTTTGTATGGGCGTTGATGTAAGCGCCATCTGTCGTCGAATTGCTGTAACTGTCTTCTTCTTCCAACGTGTGTCGCGCTAGGTGGCAGTGTCGCCACAAGTTTTATGTTAAAAAAACAGTTTTAATTACAGACCTTATAAAAAAAATTGGTTCGCGAAACATACCTAACGATAATTAAAATGAAATCAATGGCCAACTTTTTTACACATTCTAATTTATACTTACAACTTTTATTACACAAACTTCAGAAACGCATAAATCACGAAATAGTCTTCGATTACTATACTATAACAAATCTTTATTTCATTTATCCAGTTTCATTATAACAGTAATACTCCAGATATACTACAGAAATATTAAACAGAATTATCTGTTTTGCGATTTTCCAATTTTGTTTCCATGTCATCTTTCCTATCTCTTCTGTACCATTAAACTCTGTCCCCATCCCTCAACTGACATCTACATTAGCCCCTAAAAGCCCCAATTTCCCTATAATTTCCCCTACAAACGTATTAGGGACATGGTAATTCGTAATCCGGCGCTAATGATCAGACGATGTACCCGCAACGCATGATTAACATTCAAACTTGAGTACTGCTCTTACAACACAAAACAGTATATATCATAAGCAAATTCCTGGTCACTTACGTCATTTTGGTTATAAGTAATCGAATAATGTACATCAAGACCCGCTATTACAGCCACATTTACATCAAATCTACCTACCTATATAACGAAAGGACTTATGTCACTATAACTCTCAGTTGCGTAAAGACTTTTGGTTATACAGGGTCGGAAATAGCGACACACCTTTGACAAACAAAATGCCAATCAATTTTAAGCCCTGTTGCTTTGAGTTAGGGTAGTTTTGAGGTTTGTGGAGTCGTGGACGCCATTGGTAATTTTGCGAGTGATATGAGAATTAAGTGGTAACAGGTGGCAGTTGTTACTTCATACGGATCATTAGGATACCAGTCAGGATTTGTGAATACATTACTGGTAGTGACCTGCCCCTAAATAAGTTTATATAGCCTTCTATAATCATCATTGGAGCCAATAAACATATGTTTAATATGTTTAACCGACTCTGATGACTTTATATAAATATTTCTCTAACTAAATACTTCATAATGCACATTTTCTTTACTACATTTGAGTCTGCGCAGTGATTATGCACTGACAAACGTTTGCACAGTTTGCGTACACCTGAATTATGTTTTTATAAAATGGCTGGCTAGCTAGGCTTTACACTTATTAGTCACTTAGTACTATAAAAAAAACTCAAAATTAAGCCAGTGCCTATTTATTAAATCGTATAGTTTCAAAGCACGAATTTTGATACAAAAAACACGAAGAAAAATATCGAACTGACTACAGCTTTTTTTTTAATCTGTAATTGCAGTTTTTTTGCCTCTAAAATCGATGATAATTATTGTTCATAAGAACAGACCTTCGTATGTCTTCTAGTTTCACACTTGCTCATACTAACCGATTTAAAAAGCCCAACCGATATGTAGATTTATCACCATGTTTCATCAGTACCTACAGTTTGAACAAATTTGCACCTATGTTTATATTCGTGATCCGTATAGCTATGATTTTTGAGTTAGGTTTTCCTACTTTAGCTAACAGTGACTCGATATACAGGCAGTTTATGGGCTTTGCGTTTGGCTAACACACTTAGTAATACCTCCCCCAGGAACACTGCAACACTAACAGCATACATCATTCCTATAAACATGAAGGCACCCAATAAATGCTGTATCCCCAACGGTACTATTTTGCTAGTACCGTCTACTCCTATTGTATGGATAAACAGCTCTTGATTCCATTTATCTATCAACCCATTCTCCGATACACTCCTGATAATATTGTTGAATCGTGCCAACATGGGAAACCAACGTCGCGTCAGCAGAACCACCCCATATTTATAAAGATTACTACCTTCCTTAAAACAGTATAACAGTTGCTCCCCTTTTCCAAGCTTCTGATCTTGGTATTCTGCCTGCCGCCGCGATGCAACAACAGCGAAATTCCTGTCTAAAGCGGCCCGTTTAATCCCTTCGGAGAAACTCGTCGAGCTATATTTGCGATACAAATAAAATGAGCTCGCGTTATTTGTCTCAAAATAGGATCTGTAGATCGCCCTGCCTCCCAAAGGAATTCCCGACTCGATCAGATCTGTCTCTGAGCTAATCTGCTTCTCGTATCGAGGATGCATTAGAAAAGTTCTCAGAAACGACTCATAAGATATGCTCATGATCATGCCGAAGAATAGCCAAGCAAAGATTAGGACTCGGAACGTTGCAGTTTTCGGTTGGAAGGACGCGCCCCAACCTAGCAGCATACTGAAGGTATAAAGCAACGAATTCGTCGGTAGCTTTGTGACTTTTCTATCGTTTTCTACGTAATATATGTAGTGGAATACAAGACCCATTATGACGATGCTCATCAATGTTGCCACCCACGTTGTCCATTGGAAAATGGTCACCAAATTGTTCCAAGTCGATGCTTGCGCGGACTTGGGCACACACCAGGTCATCTCATCCTGAGTGTAACTCACGGTCGGATGGAACCATTTACGGATCGTCCTCGTCACTTCTATGTCACCGATTACCAAATCAACCGAGTCGTTTCTTAGAACCCCGTACGCGCCCGTCGCCGTCCCGTTTGGATAAATGAGACCCCAATTTTCCGGTACATCAGATATTCGTACAATTAGGCTCATGTTTGTAAACTCACTGATAAGTTTCACTAAATTTATTTCGCCGCCCTTCTGGAATTCGTAGGCGTCGGTGTAAGTTGTGTTTGTTAATTTGCGCACTGGAGGCATTACGTACGGTTCGGAGACGATGGCATAAGTCACTAAAGGACACTGCTTCATGTTCAAAGGGAACATTTCTCTCTGTGTGTTCATCTGCCTCACTTTGCTTTTTTTACATTTGTCTAGAATGTAAACTGAGTCGCACTCTCCTCCACAATTTGTATCACTGTAGGGCGCCCATGTATAAGATATTAGCTCAGCATCATCTGGAGAATAGATGAAGACTATGCTCTTCAGAAGTTTATAGTCTCTTAATTCGTTGATGAATCTCTTAGAGATCATCTCGCCGTCTTCTCCTGGTAAGAGTTGGTAGAAAATAATCGCTTTAGCCAAAGGATTCCACGTCGGCAGCTTGTTTAGCTGCAAAATGTTTCTTACAAGCTCCGATTTTTCCTCCAAAATCAACATGTAATTTTTAGCTTTCTCCGGAAAATGGGACGCGTTAGCGTGCTTGTAGAATGAATCTTTTACCATAACGGAATATTTTATTCCACTGTGAATCGTACGCAATAATAGCCTCTGCGTCGTAGACGCATAAGAGTTAATATTGATTATCACTATACTGCCGCTGAGCGCTTTCTTTTCTACGAAATATTTCGCAGACAGTTTTAAGACGCATTCCGCGGTTTCTTCTATTTGTCCCGAATCTCCAGATGCCATTAGCAGAGGATTCTCGCTTTTTGCCGTAGTAGCAAAGTGAGTGAAATATAAATATGACAGGAATAATCTGGAGTGCATCATGGTTGATGTAAAAAGACTCAAAGGAATCTGAGGCGAGGCTTTTTATGTTCGTTTATGACTGGCTTTCCGTTTGATGTCGGCAGAGATGTGCAACCGTCACATTATTATTCTTATACCGTATTCTATTCACTGTTGTTTCAGTATGAACGTGTTACATTTTCAGAAGTTAAATAGGTTAGGTAACTGTCTTTAAAAGAAACAAGCACGTTACAGAATAATGCTTAACGCAAGTTATTTCCGTAGTGTAATACACAGGGTGTTCTTAAAACCAACGTACATACGAAAAGGGCTGATAGATCAGCTCATAAGACACCAGATTAAGTAAATATGACCTCAGTAAAAATCTCTTAGTTTTCGAGATATTGACGGCCAGGTTGCGTTGTTATATATTTTTTTCACTACCTTCGTACGAAATCAGAGGTGAAATTTGGAAAAATCTAAAAAATATATTTTGTTATTCTACTGTGTCCATATAGCATGAAGAAATTTACAAAAATAGGAATCGCTTTCAATAGTATACTTATTTGGCAACCCATAGCAAAAAACAGATTTGAAAAATACTTGATATTTTAGTCATGAAACTCAAAACACAGAGTCAGGGTATCACTTAGCATACATTTTGCAAAAAAGTTTATATCTCGAAAACTAAGAGATTTTTACTGAGGTCAAATTTACTTAATCTGGTGTCTTATGAGCTGGTCTATCAACCTTTTTCGTATGTACGTTGGTTTTAGGGACACCCTGTAGATCTAGAGTTGAACGATTGAATATCGGTAGTGTTATTAACAACTGTGCTAATTTCATCGCTAATATAAGTTGACCTGTGACGTATTAATAACATTTCGTGATCGGAGTTCAAAATATGTCTGCGCGTTCGTCGCTTGGAGTTTGACGGACGATAGCGGCGTGACATTCGATTACGAACAGTGGTTTTTATTTTAGTTCATGGGTCAAGTTATATTGGAGACTAAACTGCCCGTGAAGTTGTGAATTAGCCCTCTCATCTACATCGAAATTTGATTTACGTTCAAAATATTTATTTGATAAATATAAAATATTTGTTGCTCATAAAAATAGCATACCAAAATTAATGTTCAAAATTATGTTATTTAAAGCGCCTTACTTACTTGCGATTTACTTTTTTGAAGCAACGTTAGATTTTAAGGTCAGAGTTGGCACAACGGTAATTTTGACACAGAAAATGTATGATTTTCTCAGTCTAGCCACGACCACGAATGTTGAAAAGGGTTCGAAACCTTTACGAAACGGGTTTTAGTTGTTTTATATGTTGGATAATCGCAAAAACCTAAGACAATATTTCAAAACAAAGTTAAAAAAAACCTACGTAGTCGAATTCCAGACTTTTTTTTTTCACTGTATAGGTAAGTTAAAAGTTGTTAGGTACTAATTCATCGTCATCACATAGGCAAAGTATAAAGACAACTAAGTAGTACGACTTCGGCCGCTTAGGAGCGCGCGACACGTATTTACACAGACGCACGACGCGCGTCTGTGTGAGTGAACGCCATACTGTGGCATGCTCGCGCATGCTCAAATCCTTGCCTGTGGTGCGTCCGTACACCGAAAAGAGCACACGTTATGCGATAGAGAAAGACGATCGGATCCGGTGCGTTCCGTCCGGTGGTCGGACCCGAACGTCAGTTTTGTCAAAGAGAGTTTACGTAGTACTATTACTTATTCTGTGACACAGCATAGGTCAGCCCCTGCAATAACCATTTTGTCTGACTGTTGCAAAAATCTGACCAGGTGGAGGCGTGGAGTTCCCTGGGGTCGAACCAGGTTGCTTAGCCCGGACCACCTTGAGAGGGTCGGACTAGGTGGGGGCCGAAGTGCCTGGGCAATGAAGGCAAAAAGCGTTGATACGTACCACAGGTACATTGAATTCTTAAAATGAGAATTGGAAGACATGATTAAATTACTTGAGCAAACGTTTCTGATATTATAAATGTTCGTAATATTTTACTGGTTACCTAACTCTGCTTCGATTAAATGGTATTTGTTGACATTTTGTAAAGATTATCATAGCTGACATTTGTGAAATGGGGCTATTGGAAAACATTTCTTTAACTATGTCACTAAATGATTTCACCTTGAACTTTTTGAAGTCGTCTTGTGTTTTCTACTCTTTATTTTGTAGCGATAAAGTCTCAGGCTTACCGACAGCTATCGCTTTAGGTAGTCACCCTCTGTTAAATATAATGAAACAGCTCGAAAGAAACTACCGATTTAAAATAATCTGTGCTTGATATAGGCAAGCCAGTAGGAATCGAGTTCTTTGGACGTCACGCTACTGTACTATAGGGAACGTGCACGACGAAGGTGCTGCCAACTGGTGCCGTCAATCTAAATCATATACCCTCTCATGCTGGGGCCACATTGATGAAAACGACGTTAATAACGTTAATTTATCGCGTTGATGGACGATTAACGTCAGTGTAGCTATGACTTACTATATTTAACATTGACACTTACATATTATTATTATAACAAAACGGGACTTAATCGCGTAAAAACATGATATTCCCTCGACGTTTCGGACGTGCCGTGACGTCCATGGTCGCGAAGGGACTGGCGAGGCGGGTGTCAACATCTTCTAGCCGCGCGGGTTTTCCGAACTACCCGCACTTGGTCTTGATTAATAATTTGCATATTAGGGTTGTCACTCGGCCGACACACTACACTAACAACATCAGGCGATTTGCCGCAAGACACTTGATGATATTGACACATGCTGATGACCGGATTCCACGACGAAGAAAGCTTAAAACCATCTTCCCGATTGAAATTGCGGTGTTTTTTGATCTCAACCGCTTCACGAACAATTCTACTATAGTAATTGCGTTCTGTAGACAGGATCTTGGTATTATGAAACTCCATCCAGTGGTTTGATCCAGACTCCAACACATGCTTCGCTATAGCCGATTTGTCTACTTGGAGTTTTCTAACAGCCGCGATGTGTTCTTTGACCCTTTCCGCTATGGTGCGCTTGGTCTGCCCAATATAAGAACTCCCGCAACTGCAACCAACTCTGTAAACACCCGGCGATTGTAAAGGAATAACATCCTTGGGTGATCTTACATGCCTCGTGACCTTGGATAACGGTTCGTACACAGTTTTAATCGAGTACCTTTCTAGTACTGCACCGACTTTATCCGTTATCCCCTTATAATAATGAGTGAAAATCGTGAAAGTTTAAATCAACACTTACATATTATCATTGACATTGACAGCTTGATTTGACAGGGGCGATAGTTTCCTTTATTGTCCGCCCGTGTCTCTTGTCGTTAAGTGCTGCCACCTATAGTTCGTGCACGTTCCCTATATAATATTCTCAGTTTGTATTTTGACGTTTGGAGATCCTTTACACCTCCAAAACATAATATTTTGACAACGGAGACTCTTTACATCTCCATTAATTTTACTATCAATTTATTTTCTATCATTTTATTTGTCTTGTTGGACGCATAGAGAGACCCTTTACATCTCTATAAATGTAGTTTTAAGTTTAATGTAATGTATTAATGAAATCTTATATTAACGACATATTGTTGTAATACTCGTTGGTCGAAAAGAGAAACTGGTGAGTTTCTTCCGGCGCTTCTTCTCAGGTCAATTAGGTAGGAGAAGGTCAATTACCCGAAGCGCCAAAAGAAAAGAATTAGATATGAGACATGTAAAAGAGCCCTTGAGGGCCTACTTACAGAAATAAATTATTTTATTTATTTTATTTTATACCTAAAATTTGAGTAATTAATACTAGGACAGGAATGGCTCACTCCGTTACTTTGCCGCGTGGTTACCTACTACTACTTGAAAAAAACTTTGCTCCTCCGGAAAGGCTTAGCCAGCGACCAGAAAGAGCACGCGTTATGTGACAGAGAGAGCGGATGCGGTGCGTACCGTCTGGTGGTCGGACCTATTCAGTCAGTTTTTAAGGAAGAGAAACTTCTGTGTGTAGTAATACTACTTATTCTGTGAGTAGGTGTAGCGGAATCTAATAGCAAATCTTCCTTTGTAACAGGCGATATCTAGTACACTTTCATTCTCTTATATTCACTTAATTTAGTAAAAGATCCTTCTAACACAGACCACTAAGTGTTCTTGGTCGTGTTCCATTAAGTCATGAGACACTTCTAAACCTACGGTGCGGTGACGCTAATGTTGTCAGATCACTTTCTAGGCATCGCAATTTTCAGACTGCTGTGGTATCAGTATCAATGGGGTGTCCCAGAATGTATAGAACTTATCGAATAGAAGGCAATATTCGATCATTTTAAATGTATGGATGCTTACTATTTTATAAAAACCTACCTTGCTGAGAACTGTGTTCAAATCTTGCTTCCAGGACATTGTGTCTTTCCGCGCCTATGTATTTCAGTAGCAAGGACTCCTAAAGAGGCTATTGAACCAGCAAGATATGTTTTAGATCCTGCGGTCACTTGCCACTAAGTAATACTGAACTCAACTGATATCATGGTTAGTCTTGAAAAAGGGACTATAATGAAACAAGCACATTATGTATTTTACAAGGTATTATTTCAAATTCTGTCACTTGTACATTTAAAACAAAACTTGGTCCGACCAAAGTCGAGTTTACAACAACTTGAGGTGAACAACACAATAAAAAGAACATTAGCAATTTTCTTAAAACACAGTCACTGTCGCTTTAAGTTATAAAAACTATTCTTACACATAGAAATAAAGTTACTTACATTAAAATGCGTATTCATTGAAATGCCAACAAAGAGGTAAAGATAGCAGTCACTAAAGATGTGTTTGATGTTATACGAGCTTCAATAACTATTTCGTATTGAGGCACTTCAATTAATTCATGATACAAAGCTAATATAACATGTCGTGTCTTATAAGAAAATTGCATCAATAATCCTTAATATCCGGTACAAATCATCAACCACGTTAATCATTAAATTTTATACTAAAATTGACAGACAAACAAATTGTTGTTACTAACATTTTGTGCCGTAAAACGAGTGTGATAATCATACCGTACAGTACCGCTTAAATTCATTAATTACAATATCATAATTGTTAACTATTTACAATAAATGCAATTTCAAAGACCTAGAACCTGTGCTTCATAACAATCTATATAAATATGTTTTTCGTCTTAATTTAAAGCTAATTCAAGTTTTTTTTATATAATCGGAAAGAGGAAATGGGACGGTGGATGTACACTCTAGTTGTAAAAATATAAGCAATTTATTTATAATGATTTGAAGAGGAAACTGCATGCAATATAATAGATTATTACTAGGGGACCAAGGATATCTCCTTGTGGCACGCCACATCAAAAACTCACTAACAATCTTTGATGCATGCTCTGAGTTTTCTTACTGCAAGAGAAGTATCATAGAAGCATCTCATGAAGTTCTGTCAGTTATATTATAAATATTTGAAAGTCACTCGCAACTTTCCATAGTATTTTTTTTATATTAAAGCTTTTAATAAATCCAAACCAAACGTTAATAGATTTGCAACGTGTTGTAAATTTTTCTATCATTTCTTTAATTAGGCCTATTAGACTAGGGGGACAGGTTGAGCAATGAAACAATATTGGTAATGTGTAACGGAAAAGGTTGTTCTACTTTCCATATCAAATCTACAAGCTCATACTCGATTGTTAACTTTACGCGTTCTACGTATTTTACAATACCCTCCGGAGCATCTAAGTTCAAGCGAGTTTCAACCTTAAACTTGAGTGATTATGATTCCTTCTCTAAATCTCCTAACGCCGCGTCTCACCTATGAATAAAAGTGTACAAGACCTAATAATATAGGAAAGAGATATTGAAATTTTAAAAGTACGGTAGTCTTCATTTGATCGATATGCTTCATTTTCGTGATGGCAGCAAAAATTATCGTTAAATTGAATTCGCTTGAATGTAAAGAGTAGCATATTATCATTTGATTTGCTTGCATTGGTTCTTTTTGATGATCAAAGTAACGTGACTAGCCGTCTATTTTCTTAATACAGTATTTTTCATTGTACAATGCATTTTTTTTATTATTAATAACAACATTATGCTTCTCTTGATCAAATCTTCAAATTTTCTTATCAGTTTAGTTTTGACGATTTGCTCTTCAAACGATTCACTTTATCCTTAGGTGTAATTAATATTACCGAAGGCAAGTTTGATAGAAAAGTTATTACACGAAAACAGTATATAGATAAGCTAAGAAACCACAAAATCAAAGTCGTAACAATAAATAACGATACAACAAAAACAGTAATAAACTAAAACAAAACCCCAACGTCAACCTTGTAAATGCAATTCCAGTTTAAACTAGACATTATTTAATTTCTCGTATCAGTATTGATCTTAAAATTGCACATTAGATCGCACAAGTGACTAAACATTACAGTAATTAATATTTACAATACTAAACACTTGCGAATCAGTCAGTACTTCATCTTATTTTATCTTCTTACGCATTAAAGCAACTTAATCATTATCCATACAATCATTTCTTACGATCTTGTTTCCTATCATGATCGTCCCTTGACCTGCGAGGTTGATAGAGGATCGAAGCAACTACGGGATTCACGATACATCATTCATTCTTCTATTCTACGGCCTTTGATATGTCCGGAGCACATCACAAACACATTGGTGGTAAGTGCAATCCTATGCAATTCCAAAAAGCTGGTCGAAGGGAAAATGGGAAATATGCAGTAATCTGATACAAAACTGGAACTCGTCAATTTCGTTATTTTTGAAGAAGAATAATATGAAAGAAGTATTTTAACTAAAATAAAAACCTGAGCTTTCTGCAGCCGTTCTTTGACCGTCACTACTGCATACTTCCACTTTTCCTGTTGCGTTTTAGACTTGCAGAGAATCATATCGTCCTTTTCTGCCTGGTTGCTTTAGACGTACCACTCCTTGATGCCATCTCGCTTTACCGGTTGCGGGGGGAGTGGTCCAAGGGGTGCTGTAGGCCCCGTACCATTCCTATTGAGTGGTAAAGGCTGGAGATTCCTCGCGGCTGCGCCAGCAGGTGCACTGGCACCACTTTGGTAACTTGAGTGAGCCTGAAATGAATAAACAGATTTTAAATTATTCTAAAATCTTTTCTTAGAACTGAAAAATTATAATTTAAAGTACATGGATATGAAAAAAATAAGCAAAGGTCGTCAGTAAAGCTGTTACGAATACATGGAAGATTTCAACGTGCCTAATACGAGTAAGTAGCCAGGTGGTGAAGTGATTAGCACTGCACAACACAGATGCTGGTTCAAATCCAACGAGGACAACGGTAAGAGACGTTACATTTTTCAATGTTTTTGATCTTTGTATCAATCTATTCTATATTCTATCTATATCTATAGGTATTAATAATCTAACAAAGATAGCTTAGGTTGGTGGAACGCATTTATCAATAAAATCACGAATGATTATGGTAATATTAATGATATTGAGTACCTGATTGCCGAGTAAAGCGGCGCTGGCTCCCTGCTGGTAGCTTTTATCCTCAGTGACCTTGTAAGAGGGGTCCAGAGGGTACACGATGTACTTCAGCACTATTATCACTATTAGGATGATTGCTATCAACACTGATGCTACTATGCCTGAAAATAAAGAAAACAATGTATATTTCCAATTAGAATTCATCAAAGTTATAGAAAATAGTAAAGGTAGGTAATATCAGACGGTTCACTTAAAATAATTTTTGATTTTATTTCATTTCTCGTTCATATTTATTTCATATTCAAAACCTTGAAATACGAGACGGAACTAAACCGCCCGATGTCATCTTTATAGCGTTGAATAGGGGTTATAAGTAACATCTTTAAAATTACCACGCTCTTAGTGTCTGCAAGTCAGGGCTCGGAAACCGGTATTTGCTCCATACAAAAATACCGGTATTCTTTCCATTCTAATCGTTCTTTGGTTTATTATTTCGTTTTTTAACCAGACAATCTAATAAAACGAAATCATGACTTAAATACATTACTGAGCTCTACATAAAAGGCATAAAATAATTCAAAATATTGGACAATTTCGGGGTTTTTGCAAAATACCGGTTTCGAGCCCTACTGCAAGTACCAATCTTTATCCTACACAAATTGCATAACTACTTATCGAATTTTGTACTTGTATTATTTAACCTGACGGTTATTATTATAAAAGTTAGACTTACCAACAATAGTAGCAAAGAACTCCGACTCAGGGGTGACAATCCTTCCGGGATCCGTAGTCTTTGGCAAATACCACTTTGTAGTAGCCTCATGTTCATATCCGTTGTACTCATTACTCCTACTGCCCTCTTCTGCACCGTTGGTAGGAGTTCGGGAGTCAACATCGTTCTCATTAGGATCTGGATATTCAGGAAGGTGCTCCTCTTCTGTCGTGTGTGTGATGCCGTCAGGAGTGTGGTGCCCGGGGAGCGACGGAGTAAAGTGGGCGCTGGTGTGTTCTGTGAAAAGATTGATACAGCTATCAAAAACTCGTTCTGTACGAATGAAAGTTGAACAAGTTTGGGGTCTTCAGTTGTTATCACAAACATTTTGGATGAAAAGCTTTAGAAAAGCTTTATGTCACGGTGATGGCAGGCGTTCTGAAGTGAAGTTCAATTTGTTTCATTTCATATCAGTATCGTTTCATTTTGTATTCAGATGAGTTTTTTTACTTTGGAAGAAACATTAATGAATCTTCTGATAATATGTTTAGTTCCCTCAAATTAACTAGTGTTTGTAGATGGAAGATCAGAACTCTGGAACCCTGTACTTCGTCTTATTTTGTGCATTAAAGTGTTTACATACATACATAACTCTTTAAAATTCTATTCCAATGTAACTTCTTAGCAGGTCTAATACAGAGTTCAGACGGTTTTCTGCTCGGTCTTCTGTGACGAAGAAGTTTCGAGAATAAAATAGCAGAAAACACGCACGTAATACTCCTGGCATTGCAAGCCTCTAATCACATCAAGCAAGCTACTTTGTCGTTTTAATTTTTATAAAGAAAAGCAGAATTTATTACCATCTGTCGGCGTAGTCCTCTTCTCAGGCGTGGTAGCAGAGTCCACGGTACCAGCGTGCATGTTGCCGTGGTCCGGCGGAGTCGTCCCAGGACTGCTACCCCGGGTGGAACCGTGAGAGACGTCAGTGGCGCCATCTGTCGAACCTTCCAGGGTTTTGGCATGCTCCGTGGATATGGCAGCGGTTGGTGACGTCATACTGTGAGTGCTTGACGCTCCGTTGCTGGAAAAAATACATTGAGATGAGAATGAATTTATGTCATTTTGATTGGGTATACTCGACGACCTAAAAATAAAGTTGAAAGGACCATGTGAAATTACGAGCGAAATCTTGGACAAGTAGTAATACAAACAATATTAAAAAGTAAACTAAAGCTTATCTTAATGTCTCTAATCGCGCAATCTTCGTATTACGAGGATGCATATGTTACAAATTGAAATAAGATATTATGTAACGACAGGAAAGGAATGTTTGTGTGTGTTTGGTTGTGCGTCGATAACAGTTTGCTTATTTGTTACAGTCTAATCATGATCTGAACTTACGTCGTCATAGGATGTTCCGGTTCTGTTATTTCTTCCCCATTAGACCCTGAGCCTTCGATGCAGTCTTCATCGTCACAAGGTTTCATCAGCTTGCCTCTCTGGTCGCCCTGAAATAATCGATTTTAATCAATCAATTGAACAATATCAATGATTAAATATTAAGTTTATCATAAGAGTTTAAATACTGCTGACTGCTGTATGCATCAGTAACGCATTTTTCTTGTATTTCTGTTAATAAATCATAATCGTTTTATAGTTGTACAATTACAAATAGACCGTTATAATATTATAATTCATACTCCTAAAATCCCACATCCACACACTGTCGAGCAAAGGCCAATTAGGGGAAAATTTGACACAAATCAACCTCATCTCAAACTAAGCAATGCTTGTATTTTGGGTATTAGACGATGAGAGACGTACTTATATCGATAAATACCATACTTAAATAGATGAAAAACATCCATGACTCGGGAACAATTACTCGCGCTTATCACACAAATATTTGCCCTTACCAGTAGTTGAACCTCTAGTTTCGTAGACAGTGTCACTCCCACTTAGCTAAACGTGTCGTCTGTATACTAAAGGTGATGTAATAAAGTATTTAAAGGCAATATACCTTATACACCCTGGGTGGAGGTCTCCTCGTGGAAGGTACGTAGACGGGCGTGATTAGGTCATCGCCGCTGCCGACATCAGGCAGCACGCAGGCGTCCTCATCATCATCGCGACACCCCGACCCTGCCCCGGAGTACACCAGCTCGTCTAGGACCCCCGGCCCGCCGTAGCCTGATGGCGGCGTCTGAAACCATTTGGTGCCATTTCAGAATGCAACTAGGATTGGACTAGACCAACAGGTAGGTAGTAGGTGGAGTGGTTACACAGTTCCAGTGGTCTCGCCCTATAGCACGGAGGCGGCACATAAAGGGGTTTTTAGTGGGTAAACCTTGGCCTCATCAGCCAACAAGGGAGTGTTCCCGCACCTTGGTGGTATGCGTAACGCATTTTCCCCTCTTAAAAAAAGGCCTGTAGGTATTATGATAATCAGAGCCCCCACAAACCTAGAATGAGCATAGATGGTAAACTATCGAATTAAATAGCATGGGGATAGGGAGGATGAAGATCGCATCGATTTAAGGCTAGGATCCGACTGGCGAACACCACCTCGACTATATGACCACACTGGATTGGATGCGACACTGAATTGTTTAAATGGATTTTGAAGGAAGGTTAATGAAGGCTTAAATAAGTTACTATTTTTAATCTTGAAACATCCATTATTGACAGTTGACCCAGTCATTTCGAACATTCGAGGTCGCAAAAAATCGCACAACGCTAAATATATTGGGATGTTGTTAGGATACATATAAGTAGTTTAAACTCGATTTTGCAGTTTCGAAAAAGTTATGCTAAATTTATGGTGCTCGAAAAACACCGAAATTTTCGGTCATTTTTAAGATTTTGGTCTGTATCTTCTAAAAATCAGATTTTTGGATTAAATTGTCTATGACACTATTAAAGAAAATAAAATTCCCTACAATATGACTTTACCATCAACTCTGCATGTTCAGAAAATGTTGAGATATAGCACTTCAAAAAATTGCAAATTTTCCTTAAAAGTTCGAAATTGCACTTTCAGCTACCTCTCAAGCTGAATAGCAGCTGAAATACTGATCTTACAATGACAATTAGATGTATGAAGTTATAGAGCAATTATTGAGCTTTATTTTAAGTATAATTTCAACCCTGTACTTGCGATAATTCTCTTGTTATCGAAAAAAAACCAAATCATTAGAGAACTCAGATTTCTCAGGAAAGAGTGCTCCTAAAGCAAATTGTTAGTATATTGCGCAGTTATTCATAGGAAGTTTTAAAAATGACTTTATATTTCTAAACATCATTCATTTAAAAAGTTCTGAGGGGCCATGATGATCGCGTACATCGCACATTATGTAAATGACAAAAGCATCGTCACATTTACATACGTGCGTAAATTCGAGAGTGTTGAATACTTTATTATTTATTTATACTGTGATATGTGCAACCATCATATGCCCGCTAAATTAGTCTTAAATACACATTATATGATCTTGGTCATAAAATGTGAAAATCAACGTGTACAGGACACCACGTAAATTCGTATTTATTGTAATAAGTTACAACTTAGAAGTGAGTATGTAGTTCCTATTGGAACATTCCATGAAAACATATTTTTTTGTCGCTTACGTAATGCTATGGTAGCAAACCCTAATATTCTTTTAGTTACTACTAAGAAACACTACCAATCTTAAAGCCAAGTCTTGATATTACCATACCGATATTCAGATTTTAATTTTACCTGTAAAAAGTATTGAAAAGGTAGTGTCCCTGACGTAACGTTTCCGTGGAATGCTCCTACGGTGTTTGAGATAACACCTTTTTGAGCCGAGGAAAACTTTGACTCGGCTTCCCGTTTCTTAACTATTACCCCACTCATAAGGATCTCATGTGGGGCTCCTTGTCCACCCAAATTTATATGATGGACTTTGGCACTGTTAGAAGATCGTACACGTATTTTGTAACATTAGGTTGGTCATCTTGCCTACGTTACGCATATTGTTAGCTTATCTAGCATATAATTTACGTATTACACACAACTGTTGGCTACATCCTACCCATCACGATTCAGCATAGGCATACGATACGGCCCCTACTCCTTCTTCCTGCCATGCGACCAGTAATTAGGAGCTTCTCCAGACTATCCGGACCTGACCTGACCAGATGCCCGAAGAAGCTTTGGACACGTGTACAGATTGTGGAGTCTCGTTTTGATGTTGAGCTCGTCGAGAATAGACTCATTAGACGAGTACATAGTAGAAGACAAGCTAATATTAGTAAAAATCCATACAAACTTACTTATAATATTATCTCGTACTATGCAATAAGCCCCTGCTTGACTACTTAGCCATGAACATGATTTTGACGACACTTTTCTAGGTGTAATTCAGAAGAATACGACCATTTAGCCAATTGCGTAAAAGCAAGCCTAATATTATAAGTACCTACTTACACAAAATAGGAGCATAATTAGACGCGGAAAACTAGTAGGTGTAAACGTATAACCACGTAAACCTACCGGTTGCGTGACGTTTCGTTGACAAACGTTGAATCTAATGTTTTATGTCATCGAAGATAACTTTTTGCCGGATTCCGTAAAATGTCAGCAATTCAAGGGTAACTACATAGCCACTCTTTAGTGTAAGTTATTGCGATAAATACTAATTTACATTGCGTCCTGTAATTGGAGCCGAACACTGGAGCCGAGAACTCGCCATCACTTTACGTTGATTTTCACATTTTATGACTAAGATCTTACGATGTGTATCTAAGACTAATTTAGCGGGCATATGATGGTTACGCATATCACAGTATAAATAAATAATAAAGTATTTAACACACTCGAATTTACGCACGTATGTAAAAGTAAATGTCACGATGCTTTTATCACTTACATAATGTGCGATGAACGCGATCATCATGGTCTCTCAGAACTTTTTAAATGATGGATGTTTAGAAATATAAAGTCATTTTTAAAACTTCCTATGAATAACTGCGCAATATACTAACAATTTGCTTTAGGAGCACTCTTTCCTGAGAAATCTGAGTTCTCTAATGATTTGGTTTTTTTTCGATAACAAGAGAATTATCGCAAGTACAGGGTTCAAATTATACTTAAAATAAAGCTCAATAATTGCTCTATAACTTTATACATCTAATTGTCATTGTAAGATCAGTATTTCAGCTGCTATTCAGCTTGAGAGGTAGCTGAAAGTGCAATTTCGAACTTTTAAGGAAAATTTGCAATTTTTTGAAGTGCTATATCTCAACATTTTCTAAACATGCAGAGTTGATGTTACACTCATATTGTAGGGAATTTTATTTTCTTTAATAGTGTCATAGACAATTTTATCCAAAAATCCGGTTTTTAGAAGGTACAGACCAAAATCTGAAAAATGACCGAAAATTTCGGTGTTTTGCGACCACCATACATTTAGCACAACTTTTTCGAAACTGCAAAATCGAGTTTACACTACTTATATGTATCCTAACAACATCCCAACATATTCAACGTTGTGCGATTATTTGCGACCTCACCCAGATTTTTATGTTCGCCATGACGGGGGTAAGTGTTTATGTAAAGATTTGCAATGGCGTTTTAATTTGCTGGTTAATTTAAGGAAAACCTACCGATGAAAGGTAAGAAATACGTTACATTGTTACGGTACATTGTTGTTTGGTAAACAAATCTTGCCAAATCCAGTCAAGTGCGCATTCTCTATTCGTCTGTTCCCATCAAAATAGACGCTAATATCAGCTAGACCTGAACTAACTAGTTATTCTGCAATTCGGTATAACGCAGTTTGGGTCTGTGATCAAATAGGCTATGTCCGAAATGCTTGGTAGGGGTACTGTAAATGATCGCACCGGAAAAAAGGCTTGGACAAACTGTGAAACCTATCCTACCGCTTTAGCGAAAAACACCCCGAAGTGGTGGTTATCATTGTCTAAATACTTCGACATTTCGCTTTGGCTACGAACGCTAAATGGCTCTACAGTCGCACACATAGCCAATATCCGCTAAGCCGAGTTTCCACTGCGAGTGGAGCGGACTCCGTAATGACCCCGTTTAAGTACACTTCGCCAGCGATGAAACTTAAACGCGGCGACGGGACGTTTAATGCGGTTTACTGTTGCGAGTGCCACCAGCCTATGAAAGTTAAACAGAGTCATTAATTAGTCCGCTCCGCTCGCGGTGGAAGTCCGGCTTTAGAAAGGTCGTTTCGTTAAACTAACCTGCTGCATTCTATTAATGCCCCTGTCCAGCGGAGAGTGCGCCCTCCTGGCGTCGCCCCGCACAGAGACAGAGGCATCCCCCGCCGCGGCCAGGTCCAGCACTCGGACGCCGTCGACGGCGAGGCCGGCCGCCACGCCGCTGAACGTGCGCGCGCCGCCCAAGCCCCCGCCCACCGTGATCGTCGACATGCTGTTGAAGATTGTCGATTGCTGCCCACCTGGACAATATAAGGAAGGACCATTAAAACAAGAGGACTGTCATTCTCCATACTTTAGATCGTACCCCGACCGCAAGGGGATATCCAGGCAAAAACTAGATCGCGCTAAAAAACTAAACATTTAACGATGTTATAATTGAACAAAGAAACATAGTACAGTAACAATTACTTCGTAAACAGCTAATAATAAATAAATTGTAACATTTAAATTCTGTGTCACGCTTGCAAAGTTTAATAATTGTAAATAATATAATTCTTATACCTACCAAGCTTATACGGAACTTATAGGGAACAGCTTTTTGCATGGAGAATGACAGTCCTCTTGTTTTAATGGTCCTTGATATAAGGAATAAAATGTAGAATACTAAGAATAGGCGAATAGCTAGTGAACACACTGAGTGTCGGATCGTGGACGGAGCAGGGGCTCTTGGGAGTTGATGGCGGAGAGAAAACTGCGTGTGTCTTGTACGGGTTTATTTCGAAAAGTGAATTAAATATATCTCAAAACTAAGTGGTTTTAATTACAGCGACCTCTATTAGATCCACTGCGAACTATTTAGTTACATAGATTATGCAGACAAATAATCTAGATATATTTTAAAAGCCATCTAGGTAATAACATAGTTCTAACATAGATGGCGCTGTTCGTAACACTGAGGGCGGTAAAATAAGGACCGTCGCTAATCGCAGGCCCAGCCAGATTTCAGAGCGTGTCACTCTCTACACCCCTCTCGCCCTCTTGGGGTGGGAGGGAAAGGCCGACTAGCTGCAGCCGGTCTACCAAAATCCACCGATTATGCAACCTTTAGCACAGAAACTTCTCTATTATAATATTATAGTCACATTACAAATTTTACATGACAAAAGTATTTAAAAGGTAGTGTGATTTACGTAACGTTCGTTTTTAACATTACCTTGCGGGTGCCTGATGTTAACAGCATAGTTATCTATCTGCAGCGCCGCGCGGCTGCCGTTCCTCGTGAACCGCACCACGTGGTAGGCGTCGTCGTCCACACGCGCCGTCTCGTCTCCCAGCGGGTGGTCGCCGCCGCCGACGTTGTATACCATGAATAGGTTGCCGCGGATCTGAAAGAGAACATTTGATATCTATTTATTCTATTTTATTTAGAAAACTCCCGTGAGATTCAATTATACCGAATATAAACCCATAACCGATAGTTCCGAGTTCATCCGGCATACTCGATCCGTTTCTGTATAGGTCTATATACTATTTATTATCGTTCTGTCGAGATTTTCATCGCTTAGTGGTTATGTCTACTTAGCTCTTAGAAAAATAAGTTATTTGCTTAATGAATATATATTTATTCAAGTAACTAAGGCTCATACATTTACAGATTTAAACTATATTTATACTAATTATACAGGGGTATGTAGCCCACAGCAATGGCGCATATATGGGTAGTCCAACCTCGCTCCGTTGGGGCTGCCCCGCACCCGGCGCACCAGGGACGTGCATCTCTTGCGCATTGTGGTGTAAAAGCATCTACACGCGAGCTGCAAACATCCCTGATGCGCTACGAGGCAGCTTCTTCAGCACCCAGAACGCGTTGTTAAATTGGATACGGAGGGCTCCATAGCTTAACCAATATCATTAGCTTATTCAAACAATGTCTTGTTTCACAAAAGATATGGCGGGTCACTAGACGATATTTTAGTTAACAAACAAAAACTCTCATGCCTTAATACTAGCTTATAATACTGGAATTTTTAATAAGAACCAATACTCGGATGCCATACAAATAATAGTAGCCTGTAATTACGATACACAATACACAATCGAACTTCTCAGCCAATAAATGACGATTTAAGACAAGTGTGTTAAAAAAAGAATCCTCAAATCAACTTTTCCACAAAAAATGGTTTACTTCTTTAGCAGTAACTTTCCATTATTTTATGGACCCGTAATAATATTTCGAAAACCTGTATAAAAACTTACTATTTCCATCTGCATATAATCCTGTGTGTTGGAAGAGTCGATCCTCAGCAGCACGGCATCAGCTTTGCTGGTGACGAAGCCTAAAGCAATGCGATCGGTCTCTGTATCCGCTACAGCGCTGGGCGGGAACGTGTAGGTTATGATGCCTCGACCAGGGCCGAATTCGTAGGCTATTGATTCTGAAAACAATAACGAAAATGTTTTGTAAATATATTTTAATATCAGACTTTTGCCGAAGGATAATTGCATTGCATCTTTATACTCATACAAAGTTGCAAGTTATAACAACTTTATTATGAGAATGTCGAAGGAAATACATAGTACATTATCCTAAATCCTAAATTTATTTATTCAATAATGCAATACATACATATTAATTGTAAACTACTTATAAACTAGGTTAAGTAAGTGGTTTTGTATATTGTGTGCCCTCACAGGGCGTCATGAACTGACTTTTAAATTGTAACACCTTTATGTACATGACTATGCAATAAATTATGTTATGATTATGATTATTATCATTATACAACTAGGGTAGTAACATAAAGAAAGCCCGAGATCGCAAATGTTTGCGGCCCGAACTGCAAGCAAGGGATGTAAATATACGATTGAGGGCTTTCTTTATTACCTCCCGTGTTGTGTATATCATTTTATGTCTACACTCGGTCAGAGAGCGGCTTTTTTCGTACGCGTTGCGTGCGGTAAAAGCCACTTCATGGCCAGGTGTGGCATAATAGTACATTACATAACTAGGATGGTAATACAAAGAAAGGCCGAGATCGCAGAAGTTTGCGGCCCGAGCTGCAAGCGAGGGACGTAAATTTGCGATCGAGGGCTTTGTTTATTACCTCCTGTATTATGTACATCGTTTTATGTCGAAACTTGGCCAGAGAGCGGCTTTTTCCGTACGCGCAGCGTGCGGAAAAAGTCACTTTATGGCCAGGTGTGTCATAAAATCTATTAACAATCGATAGGAAGCTACAGTTGAAAAAATCCTATCTCATAGATACCTGAAATTGGGGTCTCTGTTAACGTCATGTTAAGAACATCCAGCGTTGATTTTTGTATTGCACGGTTATAATTTAATCTCGAAAAGCCGCCACTCTTCAATCCTCACATTTCCGATACTTACCATCGTCTTGTGCCCAAAATGGTCATTTTACTGAACACGCTGGATACAGAGGGATCAACAAAAAAAGACTTACCATCGTAACAAGTTGGTCCTGTGAAGGAGGTGAGATCACAGTCGCAGACGTAGGTTTTCCACTGCTGCACGCAAACTCCCTTGTTAGCGCATGCGTTGTGAGTGCATTTTGTTGGCCCTGTAATTATAAAACCATAAATTACATCTTTTGACTGAATTAAATAAGCAGAATATAATATAGAAGGTGATTTAATTGTCCATATTAACTCCAAACTAATCGGTAAAAGTTTAGTATCTCTAGTGATCTTTTCAACACAACGGTGAAACCGTATTGGCTCATATAAAGGACGCATTTACAGATAAATTTTACAGATATTTTTAGAGCCCCAAATATTTTGAGTTCAATGCGACGTTAGAATCATATTAAAAAAATATGTTTAATCTGATTGAAACGTATTTGCACCGATCTTCTATAAAAGCGATCTTCTAGATACAATCTCAAAACAAAGAAAATACCTTCACATCCAGACACTAGTGATGAACTGGGCACGACAGCATCCTCCATAAGCGACGGGGACTCCCCCGGCAAATCCAAACTGGACATACAGCCTTCGAACCCTTGTCGAGACAACACTCCTACTGGTAGCGCCGAATACATATCTTTAGGAACCCCGCCTACGTAAAGTACACTGTCTAGCTCCAACATTAAGTTTGAACCTGAAACATAAACATAGTGTAGTGAATTGGGTACAAAAAGAAAAGACAACGGCATTACTTTGCCAGGATCCTAAGCTCATTGAGAATGTCCATTTGAAAACAACAGCGTAAATGAGAATATATGTTGTACTAGCTTATAAGAACCTACACATGAAGGGTTATAAGGGGAAAAGGGTAAAGGGTATGAAAAGGTCATTAATGCCTAATCATATGATGTCGAGTTATAAATTTCATAGGAGCAAACCCCCAATAAGTATTTAATACTCACTTGTGGTATGCATTTCTATATCATCGTCGACTTGCAGTGTATGCATTTTGGGTGTCGGCCTTCTCACCGACACAGTATGCCATCTATTATCGTTCAACAAATTCTTCAGTTTGTCCTTCATAGTCACTACATTATCTCCAAGATTAAACACGCAGTGTATGTGACCATTAACTAGTTCTATAGCTATGAAATCTTGCTTCTTTCCACCATTATAGAACAATAGACCATCCATTTCTGTTGTACGGAAGTAAAAATCTAGATATGTATTTCCATAAGCTTTTAGAAGCGGCAAACCAACGTATGTATGCTTAGACTTGAAGGTTACAGCTTTGTATACATTTAGAGAATCAGGTTTCACGAATGTTCCAGTGAAAATTATATTCGAGTCCTGTATATTATTGTTATTTGCATCGCTTCCCATGCCAATGGCTTTAGCGAGATCTATATACTTCATTCCGTTGAAGACAAACTTTTGTAGCGAACCGACGAAATTGGGAAGAGTTGATGTCATCTGGATTTCTTCTTCGGGATGGTACATGCCACCTAAATGGAGCGTCGATATTTCCAAAGTCGAAGCTTTACCTAAAATCGTTTCAGCTGCAAATCCAAAACCAACATTATTCAGCAATTACGAAATTACACAATCAGGGACGTTTACACAACATTGACTTTGAAATAAAAATAAATTAGCTCAACAGATCTCAGATTCGCGGGCATTTACAGTTGCTTTACATTACATAAACTATACAGAGTCAGCACAAGTATCGTACATTGATAGAAAGCCGGATAGAACATCAGATTATCTACAGGAACATTAGCGATTGTACACACTGCCATTCTAGTTGGAAAGAGCCATACTTCAAGATGCTTTCAGCTAGCTAAGTAGTTCTATAGAATGATTGTTAAAATTACTGTATTTAGCTGGCTTTAATACTTTTATTTTAAAATCATCATCAACCTATTTATGATCATTAGCCTCTTTAGCCGCACGTGCTTTTTGCCATTCAACTATTTTAGACCTTAATTTAGATTAGTGGAAGTATGAATCAGGTTAATAATCCTTCGTGTTCGTAATGTTAGTATCATGACTACTACGACTACCTTTTGGACGTTCAAAAGACTTCTTAGTAATCTAATACTTCCAAAACGTATGCCAGGATTTGTTATCCCAATTTAAGTTTATAATTTTGAAAATGAATTTAGAAAAAGATGATTAAAATTTTAGCACATTCACATAGGATACTACAGGAGAAAGTAAAGTAATCAAAGTCAGGGCATCCAACTAAAAGGTGAAGGTACCAAGTGCCAGCTAGAAACCAACGGAAAATAAGCAGCTAACTACTTCTCTAATAGGACATCTAACACCAATAAAAAAAAACGTTCTTGTATTAACGTTTTTTGTAAAGTAAATTTGATTGAACTTAACTATTACCTTTGATTTCACTCCTTTATAACCAATTAACCTTTCACAGAACGGTTTGTATTGTCTTGTAGTTTGTTCTGATGTATTAAGTGGTGAATTGTAGGTTTAGTCTATACATTGAAGTGTCATTAAGATGTATATTGTTTAAAACTTGTAATGACTGTTTTATGATTATCAGCTTTAATAGTGATTGCGATGTTTTTGATTTATCAATATCAACCTTGCTATTTTTGTAGGTAATGCATATATATCGATTTGTTAGTCGCCTTGTGTTTAAGATGTTAATAATATCTTAAGATGTATATTGTATACGTCTATTAGTGTATTATCACCATGCTTGTATTTGACTTTGTCATCAATATGTATAATCTCATCATGATCCGGAGTGAAACCAAAACCAACCTTATTTCCTTCTACATTGGGGTCAAAATAAAAGTGTGCGGGTGCTGTCCCGTGCATACGTACATAACATACCGCGCACGGGCTGCGCTCCGTCCACTTGGAGCTTCAAGTTGGAGGCGCGGCGGGAGAAACGAACCGTGTGCCAGTTGTCGTCGGCCACGTTCGAGCCGGCTAGGAGATTCTGGAAATACAGCAAGGAAATCATTAAATATGCCTTAAATTATGTATTTCCAGGAAACCTACTGATTTTGAAGCCAAATCAACATAAATCAAAATCATCTTAATCCTTTATAGGGCGAAATCAAAATTGTAAAGCAAAAGTAACCACCGTGTTTTGGTTTTTTTTTTCTTAACTACAATCATTAGCACAATTGAGCGCCGAGGAGGCTTGAACTCCCGACCTCGATGATTTCTAATATCAGGCATTTGCCACCTTATTCTGCAACTCTTAAGGAAAATGTACGCCAAATCTGCACCGGCTTGCCCAAGGATATCTTTTACGCCATGCCACTGATGTGCACATGATTAGTTACTTATTTCCTAGTCAAAGAATTTTGGTTTTCAATGTTCCTCTTGTTGTTTATTTAGCAATGTGCATAATATCAGTTTCCTCACCTTCTCCCTATCTCCCAGCCTCACATTGGCTCGCACCCTCCCCGCCGCGACCACTAATTCTATCCGATCCGCGGAGTGCTCCGACGCCGTCCTGAGTAGCAGCCCCGCCTTGCTGGTCTTGAAGCGCAGCATCAGCTCTTCTGTCTGCGTGACGTGTTCCGGGCCCAACGCCGCTGTGAGGTGCTGGCTGCCGTTGAGAAATATCGTTGCTGATTCTGAAATTGAAAAAAGAATATGTTAGCAAACATAACGCGAGTTCTTACTACAGGTGGAATCAGATAGTTCACTCGAATGAATACTCACTTGAGTGAACGTTTAATTTTTCTTTCACTCTGTGTTCAGACGTCTCACTTTGAGTGAAAGATGGAGAAAAAATCACGGAAATAAACAAACATGAACACCTGAAGGAAACACATAACAAAAAGTAGCGGCTTAGACTATGACGGCCGAATATTTGATTTTTTTTTCAAAATATGTAATGTAACATTCAAAATGCTACGGTACTAGAATGAAGAAATGATAATCTAGAACCAAAAATGCTGTGAAAGAAATACTTCGAATAATTGTAACAAAGCAATTATTTTTAGTTTATCGTGGTTTTTTCGGCTCCAGTATGTTTGATTTGATGTGTTTTGCTGTGAATTTTCTTTACTAAGTACATAACTTTCTCTAAACATTAACGTATATCATAATGCATCTTATAAAATGCATGGTGTAAGCAAATGTGAAAAAAAAAGTTAAATATTTCTTCAAGCTTTCACTACCTACCTCTAGTATCTTCGCCCTAGCACTTTATTCGTTTGTTTCTGTGTTTGTTTTTACCCCAGATTTGGCAGGTCAGAGCCACTTTTTGCTTTCAGTAATTACAGTTCTAATCTACTATAATTAAATTGAAACATTAATCACTACAATCAAATATTTTATCATTTACAAACCAATTAGGGGTAACGTTTCCAAACCAATTAGGGGTAACGTTTCCAAACCTACCTTGTACTTAATTGTATAATTACACTTGAGTAGTTAACTGTTAATGCGAGCGTTACCCTCAATATAATATTCTAATTATTGTCTAAGTCTTGACTCAATTCCTAGAAACCCGACATATCGGAAACCATCATCATTTTCATCAAATTTGAAACATTCATAGACAATGGATATTACCTAACTTACTGAACGATTATTACTTATTGGCACAGTTATGTCATACTGGTTCGTGAAGATAATTATTATAGTGGAACTAAACTTACAATGAAGAACTTTGTTAGTTTGAAGTCACGTTGAGTCGCTTCATAGTATAAATGTGACTTTCTGAAGAAGCTAGTAACCCTAACTGATTGATAGAGGAAGTAATAACTACCATGAGGTCTACACCTAGTGAAGGTTTTTTTTGTAAGAAGTGTATGCTATGAAAAAATGTACTAAAACTAACGGGCTTAGGTAAACTAAGTTTTAATCAAATTTCATAATAGATCGGTTTTCTATAGTACGCTGAGTTCGAATTGCATGATTGTAAAAAACGCAGCACAATACAAACTGCGCCTTTGGGTCTATCATCTTCATAATAGTACTGACTGACTATTATTATTCTTTTTCTTTGTTTGGCGTTGGCGAATTCTTCTTTGTGCTGCTTATTCCTATTTCCTTTTTTTATCTTACCTCGTCCACACGTCGGACCGCCATAATTGGTGGAGGAGCAGTCACACAATGGCCGGTTCCAACCCTCGGAGCAGACGCCGCCGTGCTGGCACGGTGAGTTGACGCACTGCTTCATGAGGACGTGGCACGCGGGACGGACGGACGCTGGAATGATAATATCATCGCTTAAGACCAATACAATACAGTACAACGGAATTTGGGCAAGTTTAAAAACATCAAAATATATGTATGGTATGTCAAATACTGTCAAAATAAAGACCAAGACTCGAAGAAATCTAGTGACTAAGGATCGTATTACTTGGTAATTTCGGCAACGATCAAAATAATGTGCAAATTACAAGATTCTACAAATAGAGTTATTAAATTTCAATAAATTGCCACGACAGTTATAGATTTAATAAGTTTATATCAAACAAATACCCATGCATGAAATGTCCTAGAAGAGATTCGATTTAAAAATGTTTCCTACCGGAATCTTGCTGCCTCGCATACGCCGTCAGGTCCTGGGGTTTCCCGTTCAGCACCAGATCCCTGATGCAGCCGACGAACCCCTGCCTCAGGGCGGCCGTCCAAAGCACCGGTGGGGTCTTGGCTGCGGAGTACTCTGAACCCAGACCACCAACGAAGAGTGGGCCATCAAGTTCCAATTGGTTTGACTCTCCTGAAATTAGCAAATATTTCATGAACACAGGTTCTAGCTACTTAACTTTTTCTATTTAGGGTAACGGCTGCTATTGTCAAAAAGTACCATACACTACACATGGTTTGTAGTTATAATTGGTATTGCATGTCAAGCTAGTGAAGGCTTCTGGATTTTTCTACTTGAGATCCAGAGTTATTTTTCAAGCTAATAAACTAGCTGACCCTATTTACATTAAACATAATGAAGAGTAGACAAGAACAAAGAAACCAGTTTTCTTTGAAAAACCTGCTGTAAAATCGATTCACGCACCAACAGATTTATGAATAGACAGAGAAACACACCACCTGTTGAAAATCGATGTTAAAAACATACACTTACCGGGCGTCTTAAACTCTGCGTTAGCCCCATCCACAGTAACTCTGCCATCCCTCCCTGTTCTCCTTAAGAGGAACTCATGCCAGTGAGAATCATCCACCCTCCTCCGCGACGCCCGCACCCTCACTCCTCCAGAACCGAGGTCCATGTGTACGTAGATATATCCATTCAACATCTCCACGGCGAAAAGATCAGCCTGGAAGATATCCAAATAAGCCAGGCCACATCGAAAAACGTTTTTAGTATACCATAACCTATTAGTCATGCTTTCTATTAATGTGTGAAAACTAATGCGCTAGAGGGTTAGCATTCTGCTACAGCGCTTGCGCACACGGTTTTTATCGCATCCAATTTTGATCGGAATCTGATAGTAGCGTCAAGCCAATTTTCAGCCTTTTGGCATCGTTTTATTTTCGTCACTGACGTCTCAGTAAAAATTGTTAAAAGAGACGATGCCAAGAATATTTCTTTATGGAAATCAAAAAGAGTCTTGAGGCCGAGTCTAGTTTGATCAACATTGTCGCGATTTGTCCATCCTTTAATCATAGGACATCAATGACTTTAAATTGCGAGGTCAGAACGCTCGGAAAATCGCCTAACCACACGTGTATCCATGGTTAATTGAAGCGACAAATCGGCTACGGGACATGCAAGCTTCTAAAATTATCTGCCTGACTAGCACAAATAGCTGCGACTTCGCTTGTCTGTGATATTATTCGCTCCAGCTAGGTTAGTGTGCAAGAAGTACTAATTCAAAAAAAGCGTTTGCAATAAGAACACCGGAGCGATTGACAGAGATAATACATTTTGTTAACTTCCATCGCCTGTACATCGCATATTTACTGTCTGAATAAACCACTGGCCTTATATTAGTCAGGATAAAGAACATCTCTCCAATTTTAGTGATGACGTCACTTTCTAAAGTATATGTACCAAAGTTGAGAAACAAAGCGTTTTAAGCCGGTTATTCAATATTATCTACTGTATATTCTTGCAACAATTGTCATGAATCGAGAAATAATTAACAATTTATATGCTGAATTTGAGTACTTCAGATAATTCTAAATTAAGGCCCTAAGTAAAGATCCAAAGATAATCTTCATCCGTTCCAAATTTCTTCCAAAGCTTAAACTACTTACACAACAAAGTCATGCAAACCAGACTTAATACTTACAAAGTAAACGCCGAAAATAGAACATAACCTAGTTGAAATCAATAAAACCGTAACTCACGGCAAAATAAAAACTGTCGTGAACTGACGTAATGCATGCAAACTATTCACGAGCGATTTGAATACTGAAATACATTCGGGCATGCTTCTATTGGGTACGATCGAATTAGCGACAATAAAAGACTCTGTTGGCATCAAAGGCAAAACATTTAGTTATTTAAGTGAACTATCGAAAGAGTTAAATTTCCAAGTGACGTAAGAAAATTCGAAAAGTCAACCTAAAAAAAATCTTGAAGAATCGACTGTATGATAATAACAGTGACAGAAGCGTTAATATTTCAATTTGTGACAATTGTGGAGAAGCAATAGTGCAAATTTGTGTAGGTATTAATAAAGCCCTTCCTATAGTCAAGCTTGTAAAACTTCTCTGCGTTAGCTGTACCAAATACCATGGTGCTTCAAAGGTTGTATCTACACAGAAATTTTACGATATTACACCTTCAAGCACGTGTACCTAACAGTGTCGGTGCTCGCCTCTACAGTGCCCAAGTAACAGATAAACATAAAAACACTTCAACACTTAAAAAGTGGGTGAAACTTTATAAGGTACCATACACAAATTCCCCTATTTATGTGTATTCAAATTAACTTTATTCCGATTGGTATCTGAGCCTACCATGCAGGCTTTCAAGGGATCATTTTGCTTTGATCACGAGGTCAAATCAAATTTATCGTCTGATCAAATCAAAATTATTTATCCGTTGATTCGTGTTTGCATAGGGAATTGCAATTTGGTTTTAGAAAAGGATTTTGATAATGGGCTTTGTCGAGTAATCAGCACGGGTGTAGTTATACGTGACAAGTCTTTGAATAGTGAAAAGAATAACAAACTGTACATCATAAAAGTTTCAATGAAATGAAAATAATATAAATAAAAAATTGATAAAAATTGATAAAAACACAAAAGCGAAGAATGAAACAATCATACCGTATAATATTAGGAAAAGAGTAAATAAATTTAAATAAATATACAGGGTGACCCATTTCGATCGGTCAGTATGGGAAAGTCTGAAACTATAAGACATACGAAAATCTGTTCTTAGGAACCATGTCATCGATTTTAGGGACAAGAAAAACTGCATACATGGGTTTGAAAAAAAAAACTTGTGCTTTAACCGGGAATCGAACCCGGTCGTTTTGAAAAATAAAACTTATGGCGACCCCAGGCGCTTTGCCCGCCACCTAGTCCGACCCTCTTTCTAAAAAGGGGACTGGGACTGGCGACTTTTGCCACGCCCAATAAAAAAAAGACATTGTCACGTCAAAAGCGAAATCAAAAGCATGTTTACATCGCGATTATAAAATATGCAATCCCCTATAAGATGCAACCTAATTTAATGTTGATGATAATGACGGTGAACTTATTGATGATCTTATTGACTCCAATGATCATGGTGATGGTTTGGATGGTTTTAGTGATCGGCCAACCCCAAAAGCTTCACCCCTTACCGTGCAACCTACCCTTGGTGGTTTGGCGCCCATGTTGAAGAGAATGAGACCGTTTGGTTCATTCGTTCTAAATTTGAATGATATCGTTCCGGTCTTCACGGCTTCCCATTTTGGTAAGATCTGTGGAAAAATAAAGTATTAAAGACAAAAACATGTTTTGCAAAATGCTATACAATACAATCATACTTTATTGCACACCAAAAGATAAATTACAATGTAAACTTGTACAATAAACAGTGGTAAACAATATGCGGTCTTATCGCTAAAGAGCGATCTCTTCCAGACAACCTATAAGTCATGTTTAAGATTATGCGAATGTAATAGTTCAACTCATTTCCTACCAAGTTTCGTTTTATGACAAAATCTTTACGACAACTAAGTTACATCCAATATGATCCAGATTGTAAACCGAGTAAAAAGGTCGTGATACATTTTCTACGAAAATTGACATTTGAATCTTGATATATTACAGTCATAAATGTAACACCCAATTCAGATTCTAGAATAGCTCTTATAAAAGACAACAAATCTAGATAACGTATACACGTCTTAATGTTATTTCAAAAGACAAAACGTAGCGTCTTAGTGTTTGACACACTGATACCTAGTCGTTGACACCCTATATTACCACTATTGCTAGTGACTTAACATTCAAGATGGCGACTACTAGGACAGTGTCATTGTCAAGCCCTCGGACCTTATAAAGTAGACTTTGACTTTAAACCAATTTTTAAATAAATTGCAAATGAAATTAAAATGACGATGCAAAAAATTAATACGGACTTCAATCAAATTGGATTTAAAAACACGAACCTTCTCAAAAGTGTTTATGAAAACTGCTGAAAAACGTAAAGATCTTCCAATAATAAATAAGACATCAAACAAAACAAGGAAACAGTGAGAGCTCTCGAAACTCGGAGCCGAGAGGTAAGAGGATTGATGTAACGAAAGACCTCAAGACCTTTTTTGTCATCATAACTAATATTAGACTTCGCGATTGATATTGGTTTATTGAATACTGTTTTCCCTTAGTTTCAATGTTTACTGCTGCAATAAAATGACAGTTTGAATTGTATTGCTTCTTGTTTCCGACATAAGTACTATTGTAACCTTGCAAAGCATCGATTTTCTGATCAATACGTTGCACAGCGTTTTCATTGCATTACATGCAATTTTATGACGAGTTTTTGGTATGTTCTAATTATTCTAACATGTTTCTTGATAAAGCTTACTTCTACCAAGGACCATTAAAACAAGAGGACTGTCATTCTCCATATAGTATGGGAGGCAAGGGTGAAATTTCCAACTTATTTCCTCATGAAAATGCTCTGTTTCTCCCTTATTTCGGTGTACTTTCAGTCACAAATCTCAAAGTCTGGCACCTCGGAGCAGTTGCGTTTGCCCAGGGGAGACCCGTAAACTTGCAAAAAAATCTGGAAAAATATCTTATCGCCTCAAGGATAGTTTTGGGTTTAATCTATAGTTTTTTATGCTGGTAATCTCGAGGTAACATTGCCAGACCAGTAGGGCGTTGCTAAATACCTGCCAGACTGTCCTGAAGTTGCAAGATTGGGGTCAAAATTTATCTTATAGCCTCAAGGCTGATTCTTGCATATGTTGTTGTATACTCCCAAAAACATACCCTATCCAAAATGACAGACCATTAGGACGTTGCGTTCAGCCCCCAGACGAGGTCAAAGTTGTAGGTCTCAGGTACTAAACATATGAAAAATGGTAGATTTATACGTGTTATCTGTAAGTACTCTATTTCTCCATTCTTTACGTGTACTCCAAGACACAAATATCCACGTCTGGCACCCCGGACTGGTTGCGTTCATCCAGGGGAGGATGATAAACTTGCAAAGATGCACGGAAAAATATCTGATCGCCACAAGGGTAGTTTTTGGTTTAATCTATAGTTTTTTGTGCTGGTAATCTCGAGGTAACATTGCCAGACCAGTAGGGCGTTGCTAAATACCTGCCAGACTGTCCTGAAGTTGCAAGATTAGGGCCAAAATTTATCTTATAGCCTCAAGGCTGATTCTTGCATATGTTATTGTATACTCCCAAAAACATACCCTATCCAAAATGACAGACCATTAGGACGTTGCGTTCAGCCCCCAGACGAGGTTAAAGTTGTAGGATCCAGTTACTAAGCGTGTAAGAAAGTAGATAGGAGTAGTGCGTTCTGGCTCAAACCTACTTACATTAAAAAACCATTACACAATTACAAATATTAGCAACTGGATAAACTACATGATTTACTAGAAAAATCTCTGATACTTTAAAAGAACATTTATAGCATTACAAAATTCGAAATATTACAAAACTTGCCTTCAAAACTAGTATTCCAAACATGAAACAAGTGAAATTATTTCATATCTAACTTTCCTATGTATAGAGAATTCTTAGACAGTTTAATTAGTGTATGTACCAAGCTACATATGTACTTAATTAGGGCGGGGCTTAGGTAAATAAGCCACCATCTTGATCCTGACTTGACCAATAACAGCCCATGAAGGGGGTGTGGGAGGGGTTTGTGCCTAATTAGGGGGAGGGGTGTGACCTCTTAATGAAGGCGTCGCTTTGTAAAAAAAGGTCAGCAGCCAAATTTTCTGAAAAATGCCCCCGGGTTGAGCCAGAACGCACTAATCCTATCTACTTTCTTACACGCTTAGTAACTGAAACCTACAATTTTCACCTCGTCTGGCGGCATGAACGCAACGTCCAAATGATCTGTCATTTTGTATAGAGTCTATTTAGAGACTGCATAACATTTGTAATTTGGGCCCAATTTTGGAGCTTCACGTCCGTCTGGCAGGTACTTAACGACGCCCTACTGGTCTGGCAATGTTACCCCGAGATTACCAGCACAAAAAACTATAGATTAAACCAAAAACTACCCTTGTGGCGATCAGATATTTTTCCGTGCATCTTTGCAAGTTTATCATCCTCCCCTGGGTGAACGCAACCAGTCCGGGGTGCCAGACGTTGATATTTGTGTCTCGGAGTACACGTAAAGAATGGAGAAATAGAGTACTTACAAATAACACGTATAAATCTACCATTTTTCATATGTTTAGTACCTGAGACCTACAACTTTGACCTCGTCTGGGGGCTGAACGCAACGTCCTAATGGTCTGTCATTTTGGATAGGGTATGTTTTTGGGAGTATACAACAACATATGCAAGAATCAGCCTTGAGGCTATAAGATAAATTTTGACCCCAATCTTGCAACTTCAGGACAGTCTGGCAGGTATTTAGCAACGCCCTACTGGTCTGGCAATGTTACCTCGAGATTACCAGCATAAAAAACTATAGATTAAACCCAAAACTATCCTTGAGGCGATAAGATATTTTTCCAGATTTTTTTGCAAGTTTACGGGTCTCCCCTGGGCAAACGCAACCGCTCCGATGTGCCAGACTTTGAGATTTGTGATTGGAAGTAGACCGAAATAAGGGAGAAACAGAGCATTTTCATGAGGAAATAAGTTGGAAATTTCACCCTTGCCTCCTAGACCAATACTTTAGATCGTAACCCGACCGCTAGGGGATTTCCGGGCAAAAACTAGATGGCGCTAAAAACTAAACATTTAACGATGTTATAATTGAACAAAGAAACATAGTATAGTAACAATTAGTTCGTAAACAGCTAATCCCACTAATATTATAAATGCGAAAGTTTGTGAAGATGTTTGGATGTTTGGATGTTTGTTACCTAATAACGGGGTAGCAACTGGATGGATCAAGCTGAAATTTGGCATGCAAGTAGACCAAGTCCTGGATTGAAACATAGGATACTTTATATCCCGGTAAAGAGTTCCTTTGGGACAATAACGGGAACAACGCGGGCGAAGCCGCGGGAAAATGCTACTAATAAATAAATTCTAACATTTAAATACTGTGTCACGTTTGCAAAGTTGAATAATTGTAAATAACATAATTCTTATACCAATCTTATACATAGATGGCGTTGTAAAGTCGGGGAACAGCTTTTTGTATGGCTTCTACTATTTAAAAATTGTGCTCCGTCATTCTACAAATATTCAATACAAGTATATGTCAGGTAAAAAAATAACGATTCATTGTTAACAAATAAATAAATACCTGCTTTCTGACGGATGAAAAAAAAAAGAGTAAGACACAGCAGGGAGAAACAATGGTCTATATAAAAAAGCCTGCTCTTTTAAAAGGTACTGTCGTAATTACGAAAAAAATCTTGATACTTTGCTATTTTATTTATCAACACTGTTTACGTCAACTGACGTCCGAACATTCATGCTTCCTTCGTAATTGATGATATTATATCGATACGTTTAGACTCAAAGGGCGTAAACGCCGTAGGTTCTAATGGCTTTCATACCCTTTGAGTCTAAAGGTATCGATATATGATATGTCCGTCGAAATTCATTTTCTTAAATAATCCTCATCCAAACCAACACAAACTTGAGAAATAAGCGAGTTTATAAATGTCCCCTACACGTCTTAGTTCCAAAGAGACGTACGTTAATGGGGTAAGTAGGGGCTTTACGTTTATTGCATGAAATGGACATAAAACTTGAGCCATAAGGAAAACCATGTTGCCTTGACCCACCCTCGTCACATGGGTTGTGGGTAACTCAGTCTTGCGTGATATTCTAGAGGTGTATTTAGACGCTTCAATGAGACGTCTTTATTTACTGACTATCCGTCTATCCGCCCAGACTAATGGTATTGCATTACGAGTAAATAGATTTCCATCAAAGGCGGAGAAATAATAAAACACACAAAAATTATATAAGGTGCTAACACATTAGCTACCGATATTTTTACAGTTGCTAGTACTCGGCCCTCAGACTACACTTAAGTATAAAAATTATAGGTTTAATGATGCTTTTTAGAGAAAACTGGGGGAATAAAATGCTACGTAAAAACACCCTGTTACAGTATTTGCCAATGGCATGAGCCGTCGCGGCGGCGAGTATCACAAATAGAGACGCCATGAGCGTTTTTTGACTTAATTATACAAAGTTGCATACAATATTTTTCTACGACTAACATAGCGCGCAAACAAGGCAAATATGACATATGACTGAGAATACAATAAGTATGTGTCTATGGTAAACTTCGTTTTTAATTTCACGTATACTGATTATTGTTTACCTCATTAACAGGGTGCTTTACGTAGCAAACTTACTTCCCTAATTTTCTTCAAAAAAACATTCATCATTTGTTCATTGTTTTACACATAAATAAACTCAGAAAGCTTAGTACTATCAGCCCTAAAAATATCGGTAGCTTATTTATTAGCACCTTCTATAATTTCATTTTGTGTCACAGTTATCATGGATTTTTTATTAGATAAAGAGACATCTGATTAAAAATCCATTCGAAAGTAACTCCGTCTGTCTATTACCTTTTCACTTTTAAAACGCTGAACCGATTGAATACGTTCGCTGAACACTGGTTATTCCGAAGAGGGTGGAATGGGGTGAAAGTTTCAACGAGACCGCGATATAGTAAATTACTTACCTAGAGAGGTAAAACAAAGAATGTCTTTGCCTTGTCTTCGGCTCGGGTGTCAAACACCCGCAATATGAGGCTTTCTTTATTACCTCCCGTGGTAAGTACAAAATTTTACGTCTCCCTCTGGCCAGGAAGTGGGAATTCCCGCACGCGTAGCGTGCCGTAATTGCCACTTTATTACATACCGAGGCCAGTAGAGTAAGAAATGCCTCAGATCACATGGAATTGTCGGCCGAGGCGAAGCCGAGGACGACAAACATGTGATCTGAGGCTTTCTTATTTACTGGCCAAGGTTTGTATACTATTTTTCTGTTCGACGGAGCCAGAAAGCGGCATCTTGAAATCGGCAAGGTGACGCTTGCCGGCCGGAGGGCAGAAAAATTAATACCATACGCCTATGGGAACCTAATAGCAAACATCTTAAGGTGATTAACGAGTCAACGCGGACAAAGTCACTAGTAAAAACAAGTATAGAATAAGATAACGCAGCTAAATATAAAAGCTAAATTTCGGGCATTGTGGTCTTTACGCCATGCTCAATATGTTAGTGTAATTATCCGAGCCCTTGAAAAAGGGACATTAACTCTAAAGTTTGTTTATTTGCTTAAGTAACGCTAATTGGGTTTGTTCATTCGGTTGTTTGATTGTTCCACGCCCAACTAATTGCGCTTTTAGAATGGTTTAACTTGGAATAATTAACCAGCGTATTAACTTTGTTCATACATTCTTAAGATAGGTTTTAAACGATTTCAAAAAGCGGAGGTCCTCAGTTCTTCGGGTTTTGTGTTGTAAAAATCGAGGGAACTCTTCATAAAGGATAGTCACGCCTGTAGCGATTTGGATATTATTTTAGTAACTTTATGGAAGTACACTTAGATAATCACCTTTCATGGAAAGCTCTCTTTAAAGGGTAAAGACCAAATTCTTGGCCCTGTAGCACAACTGGAAATCACACTGGAATGTGTGACACCAGAAAAAAAAATCTGTAAGTAGGCCCTCAAGGGCTCTTTTACATGTCTTACATTATTTTGTCTTACAAATTTGTGTCACAGTGGAATGAAACTGTGTCACACACTTTAAGGACCTGACCATTTTAACAGTTCCTTCTTTGTACATCTTTGAAGCTGTAATGTTTGTAAAGACTAACCCAACATTAATTTAAAAGTCATTTTCAAAAAAATTGTACACAATTAAGGGATTTAATTAAAACAAAACTTAATGCATTTCTCTGTGTTACGAAAGTTACCCATATAGTTTGTATGCCTAACTTTCGTAACACAGAGGAAGCGATCGTGATTTTGTTTTTATTAGGCCCTTAACTATGTATAATTTTTTTGAAAATGACTCTTTAAAGAATAGTAGCATGGATAGGTTAAAAGACAAAGGCGCGAAGAGGATCTTTGTACAACGATCTCAAAAACAGCACTAATGCACAAAAGTGCCCATTGTGTAGCAATTAGAGTGTCTAATAAATTACCAACGGAAAGCAATTTTACCAATGCCACATTTTAAGTGAAAATTATTAAATAATTGCTATTATTCCATCTCCGATTATTTAAATGATGACGTACAATTATTATTTCAATTAGCCTATTATTATTATGTTTAAATTTGACATAACAATTTAGCACTTCAGAGTTTTCAATTTATTAACACTGTTTACAATTTAGTTTTAAATTAGTCTCGTGGTTTTGCTTCGGCTAAAATGTAACGCCCATTGACGAAAAATAGCGGATCATATATATTTATAACAGCTCTGTAAGTTTTCAGATTTACTTAGGTATCACAAATAAAACACTTTGACTTTGATAGAAGACTGAATTCGGTTATTTTAAATTTGTAACTATTGACGCAAAAAGAAGGGTGTTGGAAGTTTGACCGCTATGTGTGTGAATGTCTGTCTGTGGCACCGTAGCTCTTAAACGGGCGAACCGATTTGGATGTAGTATTTTTTATTTGATAGCAGGCTTTCTAGCGATGGTTCTTAGACTTATGTCACATTAAAATCGGTTCAACCGTTCATGAGATATTCTAATTTGAAATAAAAACTCGGAGATTTTTACACTTTTAAGGTTTGTTTTTAACCGTTTAATTTTAATTTTGAATGTAAATTTTGTTAACTGTGTATTAATTATGGTTATTTAAAGGCGATTTAATAAATTCACTTTAATGACGTCACATTTCTCTGAAATTAATATCAACAGCTTAACATTAGCTAGCATTACCTTACCAGGAGTTGCTCATTCCGCGATTGGACCGCGTAGCTGCTAGTACCAAATTTGACCCCTCCGGAGGGACTTAGCCAGCGGACAGAAAGAGCACGCGTTATGCGATAGAGAAAGACGGTCGGATGCGGTGCGTTCCGTCCGGTGGTCAGGCCCGAACGTCAGTTTTGTTTGTTACAAAGAGAAACGTACGTAGTACTTAGGACCATTAAAACAAGAGGACTGTCATTCTCCATACTTGTGATCGTGCCCCGACCGCAAGGAGATATCCAGGCAAAAACTAGATGGCGCTAAAAAACTAAACATTTAACGATGTTATAATTGAACAAAGAAACATAGTATAGTAACAATTAGTTCATAAACAGCTAATAATAAATAAAGTCTAACATTTGAATACTGTGTCACGCTTGCAAAGTTGAATGATTGTAAATAATATAATTCTTATACCAAGCTTATACATAGACGGCGTTGTAAATATCGGGGAACAGCTTTTTGTATGGAAGATGACAGTCCTCTTGTTTTAATGGTCCTTGGTAGTACTACTACTTGGTGGTACTTTTTCTGTGGCATTAGCTAACTTAGCATTAGCTTATACATTCAATCTGCCCACGACCCGTTTTATCGATAATATCATTAAAACTGATTTGACCGTTTGAATTCCTTACTTTTCTAAACTCCGTTACTTTTACCTTTCTAATTGTCTTTAGAAAGTTGGATAATAAAGAAGTCCTATAAAATCATTGGTAAGTGCTTCTCGAGTTTTATCAACTTGATCTCAATGATGGATTTAACGAGAATCAGGCTAAGTTCTTTGAGATCCTAACGCCTAGCACAAACGTTCGTTAAATTTAATGCTACGATAGAACGCGTGATATTCCTTTTGTAGCAGGTCTGAATAATCACACACATAGTATAAAACAAAGTCGCTTCCCGCTATCTGTCCCTAGTATGCTTAGATCTTTAAAACTACGCAACGGATTTTGATGCGGTTTTTTAATAGGTACAGTGATTCAAGGGGATGGTTTATATTATGTTTTTTTTATATCAGCATTGCACCCTGGCAAAGCCGGGGCGGGTCGCTAGTAGCAAATATACAACAAATAGCAAATATAGACAATGCCTAATGGATCTTTTTATTACTATATAACTCCTCAAAAAAATGGACCGTCAATCTAACTAATACTGCTACGGAACAGTAGCTTATAATTTACTGAATCCGTAGGATTGATCCTGCTCAGTTTCCCTTAATTATTGTTAAACAACCGTTAACAATCGTTGCAATTTAGAAAAAAAATTACAACGGCAGAGTGACTCACTCCGCGATTTCGCCGCGCGACTTCTAGTATCAAATTTTGCCCCTTTGGAGGGGCTTAGCATGCGGCCAGAAAGAGCACGCGTTATGCGATAGAGAGAGACGGTCGGATCCGGTGCGTTCCGTCCGGTGGTCGGACCCGATCGTCAGAAGAATCTTCTGTATGTAGTACTATTACTTATTCCGTACAACGGCGACCTCTCAGCAGCAGTTATTAAAGGTGATATCAGACGGTTCACTCGAGTTAATATTCACTAGAGTGATTGCTTCTTTTTTCTTTCATTCCATGTTCTCACAGCGTAGCTAGAATGACATAGAAATGAACATTCACCACTCTTTTCTGTCAATATGGCGTCGAATGAAGTCGTGTGTCTTGGAATAAGTTTAGTTAGCCGAATCCGAGTGAACGTTCTCTCTGTGTTCAGACCGTTCATTTTTCGTTCATTCGGAGTGAGAGTGAATGATGCCGAATGAACCGATCCAACATGGTTGGATGGGTTCACTAGTGAATTCATTCGGTACTTTTGTTTCACTCCGTGTTCAGACGTGTCACTTCGAGTGAAAGATACCGAATGAAAGATGAATATGAACAAAAAATGGACCGTCTGATATCACCTTAACCTCATTACAGGCGAAGAATGAAATAATAGGGAAGTAAAGCATTTTAAATTACTCAATTTTCCAGAAAGCCGCCCGCCAAGGTCGCGATGACTAAATGATCGAATTCTTGGCAGCCAACTATTTGTGTACTATTCGTAGTAACGTATTGATTTCGCCCGTTCAGGGCGGCCTATTGTGTTTGAGGGTATTAACTTTACAGAGATCGCGAGTTTCAACTTAGTTGTGTTGATGATGAAGTACAGAAGACATATCAATTAATTATATCACTTACGTTAAACGGCCTGCAAAAGCCTTTGTATTGTTTATCTTGATAAACTTAATCTTGGAAAAAAAACGTGGCCAAGTTTCTTTCACAGATTTTTCTTGATTGCAGTTTTTTTCGGAGTTGGAAATATCTTTTAGATTTAGGGCAATTATACATCATATAACTTTTTTTACTCCTAATAGTTGTTAGAATCTAATACTTTTTTTCGGGTTACTCGGGCTCACAGTGTATAGTATAATGCAGCAACAACTGAATGGATTGAGCTGAAATTTGATATACAGGTAGACCAAATCCTGGATTGAAACACAGGATTCTTTTTATACCGGTTAATAACGGGTGTAAATATAACGCAGGCGAAGCCGCGGTTAAAAACTAGTAGAGAATAAATCAACCGTATAAACTTGATCCAGATTCGTGGACGCATAGATTAGGTAAATTCTTCAATTTCTGAACATTTCTAATAATGTTAGCTATTCGAGACGTTCCGAGAACTAACAACAATCCCAAAGGTCTACGAATAACAGAATAGGCACAACCCGATTGTGACAAATATTCTCAACAACAGTCTAATTGGGTGCTAGGGTTGCCAGATACAGGCATTTCATTCCCGGGACGATCCGAGGGTTACGAATTCGGTGGGTAAATATAGGAAAATAGACAAATATTTTATTAAATCACTTTACTTGTAATATTTTACATTACTCATACATCGCAGTGTATTTTGAAAATATTAAAACTTAAATTGTGTCCCACTCTTGGCTTTTATTAACTCATGAAATAAAAGTTTGGTAAAAAATCAACATTAAATGGTGGTTTATAATGTTCATTTGGTATGAAACCAACACACATAAAAACAAATCTAAAAAAGAAAATTGAAATCGCTAATTACTCGTAACATAATAAAAAAAACTAGTTGTAGGAATTCGAAATCCGGAACTATTAAGTGAAATTCCTGGACGCAGGACAAGAACGGCAATCCTGGCTTTCTCGGCCATCTGGCATCCTTAGTACAGACAGAACAAGAGCTCTAATTCAAATCACGCGCCGAAGATTCGTAGGAACATTCAATACTTGAAGTACAATCTTGAGTTACAAAGGGCAGATACCTAGGTAAGTACAATCTACAAATTGGATTGTATTGTTATAGACATTGAGGCTTCCTCAATGTTACAGATTATTATTACAACCATCCGCCCTTTTGTCAAAGATTGATAACTCCTATAATCCAGTGTTACAACTACATTTTCAGACATATACAATAATCATCACTAGATCGTTTGAAATAAGGCTCATAATTACAAGCAAAATGGAGCTTTACAAACTGTCCAAGAAATTTGAGTCCCGAAAGGGACGATTCTTGGTCGGTCATAATCGAATTTTGATTATGACAAGCCTAAGTAAATTTTGTCTTACGATATTTCCTTAGCTGTTCAAACAATTTAGGCTCGATCTTAAATTCGGATTATTGTCTCATTTCCTCGGTTTCCTGAATTTGCTGCTTTTTGTGTAAATTATCAAATTCATGAATATCATTTTAACTAGTAAATATGCTACGTAGTTCATTAAAATAATTGTAATCTATATCGACGATATTGCACAAAAGCTACAAAACATTTATAATTACGATCTCCCCACAATATCTAATCGTTTATGAAATAGACCTTGTTCAGTCGAATAATGCTACCTATCCACGGCAAGTTAACACTACAATAAAGGACACGAACACAGCCACAAACCAATCAATATAATACTCGGTCTACCCGCAACCTCCAAAACGCTTAGCTCGGATCGAACATCGCAATCTAATCAGGGTGCATTGAACTGTCCAGGGCACTTTGGGGCACTCGACCAAATTCAAGAGTCCGCAGTTTAAAGGGTCCTCAGCACTAGCGAACTACGTCTTTAACTGTTCGGTTAGTACGGGATTTTTCGCGCGGCCGCCGACAGACCATTGTTTTTAATTGGTGCTTAGTTTCGCTCAGAGTAATGAGGTGTCTCTGTGAGTGCCCGAAAAATGGTCAATTACGTCACTGTGAAGGATCTCGATCCCGGCTTAACGAAGCCTTTGTGGTTTCTTTATTTGACGAGCGTTCATTGTACTCTTTTTATAAAAGAGTAGCCACTACGTTTTTAAATTGAAGGACGCTGAAATTCTGTCCGTCGTTATTTCCTTCCGCAAAGTTTTTTACGAAACGTACCGTGTACTAGGGCACTATAACTTTTCTTTTTACTCTTATATGTTGAATGGTTTTTCGTTCCATTTGATGACAAGGTGTTTTTTCGAAAACTTATTCGGAAGCACTTTATAGGTAGAGCTTTTAGAATGTATGAATAGTATATTCAGACCTATAGTCCCAATATCGTGGCAATCTACTTGTTTTCTTAGAAAGTAATATGGTTTTATACAGTAATGAGATTTTCGGGCCACCTTTGTTACAGGTTTGCTTCTAGGAGAATTTTCTATACTTACAAAGCACTACCAAGACTTCTGATTACTAAACCTAACTCCATTTGGCATAGCCTCTATATGAATAGGTATATATCTTGGATAACATTGAACGTCTCCTTTTCGATATGGACCTATCTCTTAGCATGAATTAAGATTTTGAAACGTTATTTTCATGTAATACAAATTTGTTATAGGTGCTTGTTCATCACTGAATTCGTCACAAACTCAAACTTCTTTATTGATAATAGTTATTTATCACAGGTCAGTTGCTTACAGGCGAGGGTATATATAACTTTATAGGCACACACCCTTAGAATAGGACCATCGATTTAACCACTCCTAAATCTATCTTTATCAAAGTCACTTGCGCGCAGCATGAGACGGCCCCAGACTCGGTGGATACATAACCTCGTGAAGGTACCGGGGAGCCAGTAGATGCTGTCTGCTGAGAACTGCACTTTGTGGCGATCTATGGGGAACACCTATGTCCAGCAGTGGACGTCCGTGGCTGATAGATAGGTAGACAAAGTCACTTACCAAATGCGCGTCCCTGGTAGTAAACGTAACAGGGTCAGCGGAGTCAGTTGCAGTACAGGCGTACTCCAGGCGACCAGTGACCGTGATGAGCTTGCTGCCTGTACGGGCGAGGTCGATCAGGTTCAGGCGGAGGGTGTCTGCTGAGAACTCCACCTAGAAGTTATTGTCAGATTTACCAATCATTACAATTTCATTTCTACAGAAGTTCATAACCATTTTAACCCGGAGACATCCACTGGTAAACATAAAGTGTATTATTTATAATACACGTCTAAAGGATGGTATGATTTAGATGGAACTCGCATCCAAAACATTTTATTTGCGAGTATATGCTAGCATTTATTCGGGTAAATCGAAACCTCGGGGCTTCGCCTGCTTTGTTCATGTTATTATTCCAAGGGAACGTTGATAGTGACGATACTTATCAAAGTCCTGTAGATTTGATATGTCAGCGCTTAAATAGTTAGAGAGGACGACTACATTTCGATCTACAGTTGTTATTCAATGTTCACATTTACCTTTTTCAGACACCCGATGAAGTTGGTGTGGACCCTGGCGCCCGGCAGTGCTCGAGCGTTGAGAGAGCCCCCCACATGAGCCCGGGAGCTCGCCAGCATAGTAAACGACCCAGCCACGTGAGAGTGTTCCGGATAAACGTCGTCCACGACCGCTGAAACCTGTTGGACAATAAGTAAAGTGTTATTAATTTTTATCGAACCAACCCATCTTCCATCTAAACCTTTTATTCAAACCCACCTCTCTACACTTCCACCGTTAACACGGCACAAAACGGGTCAGCCGTGGAGATTCTAATTAAATACGCGCCCGTGGTATGTATTTTTTTAAATTTTCGCTTCAATAAAAATATTTTCAGAGTTATCTGCTCATTTTTAGGGTTCCGTGCCCAGAGGGTGCCAATGGCGCTATTACTAAGCATCCGTTGTCCGTCAAGTCGTCTGTCATGGGGCTGCATCTTTTGAGCCGTAAAAAGTAGAGACTTGAAATTTTCACAAACTGTGTATTTTTGGTGTTTTTTGCTCGACAGTGTGTGAATTCGACTAAAGCATTTAGAGTTGTCTCAAAGCCCCACAGTATATTTTACATTGTTGATAGGTTCTCCAAAATCATACCTATACACCTTCAACTAAGTCAGCACGTACTTACCTAAACGGATACTTATATAGTATTAAGTACTTACAACGTATAAGTACTTAATGCTTATAGCTAGATCACAAATCACGGCTCCTTAAAAAAGTTCCTGAATCGGTCCAACATAATCAACGCTTAGTTAACAGAAAGCGCTCAGATCCAATTTTAAATATCCACAAAGCCAATTTCTTAAGAATGGTTATCCCTGTCGATTACCAAGATATAGTTTTACTTATTGCTTTGTTTGAAAGTGCTATAGTTTGGTGACTACCCGAAACTTCTATAAGCAAAAGTTTTCCGTCTTATTATATTAGTACCGAAGATTGTACTCAAAGTGCTGTTGCCACAAGGGACCATCTGTGGGTTTGTTTATAGTTCTATTAGGTATAATCATCTCGCAATAAACGTAATAAAATTCCTTAGACACGCCAAAAATATTGTTGCTCAAAACCTTAGAACCATTACTTAGAATAATACTGCTAGTAATGGGTTACAGAGTCCATAACACGAAAAAATACTTTTAATATGACTTTTGATTACCTGTTCAGATCCAAGATAAATAAATATCGTTTTATTTCAAATTGAAAAATTATATGCCTGGGGCAGAACTTGAATCCATCGGTGCCCGGTTTAGCAAAAATTTTTTTGAACCTTAACATTTTTTCTAAAAAACGTACATGTTTTCAGGCTATTCAACTAGTTAGAGAATTGGTGGACTACTAGCCTCTGGATCCCATCTTACAAATAAGTTCAATTTGGATTTTAAATTTACTGTCACCATTTCCGGTTTACATTTTTGGTTCGGTCAGTTAACCGACTTTACAAAAAGAAGAACGTTCTCTTGTCGATTACATTTATTAATTTATAATATTATTTTTTGCTACCCCAGAACTTCATTGTTAACGAGCAAATTTGAAAAAAAAATATATATTGAAAGAGATGTATATTCAACTTTTGAAGTTAGCTATTTTTTATTAGATATTATGTGTCGGGTCATTTACATGAATGTCTAGAAAAGTAGGGCGGATCTTTACGGTATAATATTTGAGCAGCCGCGATTAGGCGACCACAACGAAAGTTTTCAATCCAAACAAAGTCAAGGACGACTAATTCGTGCGTGCCTCCAACGTTCGTGTCCACACGATTCGAAGGGTTTTAATCAGTTACTGAATCCAAAACCCCAAGTCGAAAAGGGCCTATGTGCCTCTATGTTTCTAAGGTTGGTACGATTTTATGAAAGTGTCGGAATTGACATTAATGCTTACGCTCTAGACGTCACGTCGAGGGCACTTTTACTTATCCTTTTATCGGTATTAGGTAGAATAATTTGATTAGGCTAGGCATATACAGGCTATTACCAAAACTAGGTAACGACCTAGTTTTGGTAATAGCCTGTATATGTATCAGTTCAGAAATGTTGAAGTGTGTTAATAATTATCTATATTATTATATGAAAAAAATTCTAACGCGTAATATTATCTTCGGTTTCCGCGATTATCAGTATTATCACTCATTGTAACAGATTTAATCCGTAAAAGTTGGTTTATTACAAAGACTAATACGGGTTGGCTACCATATTCTCGTAAACTCAACCAAAATCGAGTGTGTCATTTAATCAAAATATCTCCAAATATCCCCAAAAAATGGTTTCCAAGAAAAAAGTTTCCGATAAAATGGTAATAAGTACCTACTCGTAATCATATTGATTCGATAATTGGGCGTTCAAGCATTTGTTAGATCATTTTCCCGAACTCATTATTTCTTCGAAGTAAATTTTCCGTTCGCATTTTTCCCCGATCGGTAAAATCCATATGTACCATATTTTTTTATTTTTTCGCTTCGCGTTTCTTCTTAAACGTAATTTATATACTTCTTATTATAACGTAATATAAGATATGTACAACTCTCAAAGACCTTATAATTATGCTAATTAAATCTACCTAACGTAACTTAGAGCCGCTACAGACTGACTGCATTCTAACCGAAACATGTATGGGAACTCCGACTGCACGTTTTCTATACAAAATGCAGTTGGGTTGTAGTCCGTCTGCATCGGCCCTTAACCTATTGGTACATAAACTAAGTCATTTAAATTGTCTAAACATACAGCATTGGAAAAAAATCGTTTTAATATAATCCCGAAAGTGTAAATATGCTGCATTGAAAAAAGACGATACTAAAATATGCTCATAGAAAAAAAGGAAAGCGATAAAATAAAGGATCAAAAATCTATTATACTGTAAAAAAACTTTCGGGGAAAAATGCGAACGGAAAATTTACTTCAAAAAAATAATGAGTTCGGGAAAATGATCTAACAAATCGTTTCAAGGATAGACCAGAAAGTTTATCCAAAAGGTTAAAGCACAGTTGTATTATGCCCATGTTACTGTTAATGGTAGAATTCATTGTCACTAAATTAAAGCGTTACGTCTGTTTCAGCAAGTATGGGCTCGTCCAGAAATCATGTGATCAAATATGGCCTATTTTTGACCCCCCTCCCCCATGGTAATATTTGGTGGTTGTAATTGTGACGGTGATCGTATCATTCGTGACATTTTTTTGATCCCGTGGCGCACTTACAAGTTTAGAACTTCGCTTCGTCACGGCGCCCTACCCTAGTTCGCTCAAAATAGGCATTGTTGCTTTATGCCGGGTACCTACCTAATAACCCGCGAATATTTGTGGTTTTAGATAATGGTAGAGGATCGACTCACGGCGTCCCTCTTTACTTTTTACGGCGCACCAGGGCGCCGCGGCGCACACTTTCGGAACCCCTGTACTAGATCAAGTAGTAGGTAATTCTTTCTACAGCGCACCAGGGCGCCGCGGTGCTTACTTTCGGAACCCCTGTACTAGATCAAGTAGTAGGTAATTCTTTCTACAGCGCACCAGGGCGCCGCGGTGCTTACTTTCGGAACCCCTGTACTAGATCAAGTAGTAGGTAATTCTTTCTACAGCGCACCAGGGCGCCGCGGTGCTTACTTTCGGAACCCCTGTACTAGATCAAGTAGTAGGTAATTCTTTCTACAGCGCACCAGGGCGCCGCGGTGCTTACTTTCGGAACCCCTGTACTAGATCAAGTAGTAGGTAATTCTTTCTACAGCGCACCAGGGCGCCGCGGTGCTTACTTTCGGAACCCCTGTACTAGATCAAGTAGTAGGTAATTCTTTCTACAGCGCACCAGGGCGCCGCGGTGCTTACTTTCGGAACCCCTGTACTAGATCAAGTAGTAGGTAATTCTTTCTACAGCGCACCAGGGCGCCGCGGCGCACACTTTCGGAACCCCTGTACTAGATCAAGTAGTAGGTAATTCTTTCTACAGCGCACCAGGGCGCCGCGGCGCACACTTTCGGAACCCCTGTACTAGATCAAGTAGTAGGTAATTCTTTCTACAGCGCACCAGGGCGCCGCGGCGCACACTTTCGGAACCCCTGTACTAGATCAAGTAGTAGGTAATTCTTTCTACAGCGCACCAGGGCGCCGCGGCGCACACTTTCGGAACCCCTGTACTAGATCAAGTAGTAGGTAATTCTTTCTACAGCGCACCAGGGCGCCACGGCGCACACTTTCGGAACCCCTGTACTAGATCAAGTAGTAGGTAATTCTTTCTACAGCGCACCAGGGCGCCGCGGCGCACACTTTCGGAACCCCTGTACTAGATCAAGTAGTAGGTAATTCTTTCTACAGCGCACCAGGGCGCCACGGCGCACACTTTCGGAACCCCTGTACTAGATCAAGTAGTAGGTAATTCTTTCTACAGCGCACCAGGGCGCCGCGGCGCACACTTTCGGAACCCCTGTACTAGATCAAGTAGTAGGTAATTCTTTCTACAGCGCACCAGGGCGCCGCGGCGCACACTTTCGGAACCCCTGTACTAGATCAAGTAGTAGGTAATTCTTTCTACAGCGCACCAGGGCGCCGCGGCGCACACTTTCGGAACCCCTGTACTAGATCAAGTAGTAGGTAATTCTTTCTACAGCGCACCAGGGCGCCGCGGCGCACACTTTCGGAACCCCTGTACTAGATCAAGTAGTAGGTAATTCTTTCTACAGCGCACCAGGGCGCCGCGGCGCACACTTTCGGAACCCCTGTACTAGATCAAGTAGTAGGTAATTCTTTCTACAGCGCACCAGGGCGCCGCGGCGCACACTTTCGGAACCCCTGTACTAGATCAAGTAGTAGGTAATTCTTTCTACAGCGCACCAGGGCGCCGCGGCGCACACTTTCGGAACCCCTGTACTAGATCAAGTAGTAGGTAATTCTTTCTACAGCGCACCAGGGCGCCGCGGCGCACACTTTCGGAACCCCTGTACTAGATCAAGTAGTAGGTAATTCTTTCTACAGCGCACCAGGGCGCCACGGCGCACACTTTCGGAACCCCTGTACTAGATCAAGTAGTAGGTAATTCTTTCTACAGCGCACCAGGGCGCCGCGGCGCACACTTTCGGAACCCCTGTACTAGATCAAGTAGTAGGTAATTCTTTCTACAGCGCACCAGGGCGCCGCGGCGCACACTTTCGGAACCCCTGTACTAGATCAAGTAGTAGGTAATTCTTTCTACAGCGCACCAGGGCGCCGCGGCGCACACTTTCGGAACCCCTGTACTAGATCAAGTAGTAGGTAATTCTTTCTACAGCGCACCAGGGCGCCGCGGCGCACACTTTCGGAACCCCTGTACTAGATCAAGTAGTAGGTAATTCTTTCTACAGCGCACCAGGGCGCCGCGGCGCACACTTTCGGAACCCCTGTACTAGATCAAGTAGTAGGTAATTCTTTCTACAGCGCACCAGGGCGCCGCGGCGCACACTTTCGGAACCCCTGTACTAGATCAAGTAGTAGGTAATTCTTTCTACAGCGCACCAGGGCGCCGCGGCGCACACTTTCGGAACCCCTGTACTAGATCAAGTAGTAGGTAATTCTTTCTACAGCGCACCAGGGCGCCGCGGCGCACACTTTCGGAACCCCTGTACTAGATCAAGTAGTAGGTAATTCTTTCTACAGCGCACCAGGGCGCCGCGGCGCACACTTTCGGAACCCCTGTACTAGATCAAGTAGTAGGTAATTCTTTCTACAGCGCACCAGGGCGCCGCGGCGCACACTTTCGGAACCCCTGTACTAGATCAAGTAGTAGGTAATTCTTTCTACAGCGCACCAGGGCGCCGCGGCGCACACTTTCGGAACCCCTGTACTAGATCAAGTAGTAGGTAATTCTTTCTACAGCGCACCAGGGCGCCGCGGCGCACACTTTCGGAACCCCTGTACTAGATCAAGTAGTAGGTAATTCTTTCTACAGCGCACCAGGGCGCCGCGGCGCACACTTTCGGAACCCCTGTACTAGATCAAGTAGTAGGTAATTCTTTCTACAGCGCACCAGGGCGCCGCGGCGCACACTTTCGGAACCCCTGTACTAGATCAAGTAGTAGGTAATTCTTTCTACAGCGCACCAGGGCGCCGCGGCGCACACTTTCGGAACCCCTGTACTAGATCAAGTAGTAGGTAATTCTTTCTACAGCGCACCAGGGCGCCGCGGTGCTTACTTTCCGAACCCCTGTACTAGATCAAGTAGGTCGAGTTTAACTACGTCAAAAAAAAGTAAAAAGGTGTAAGAATGTTTTATGTCTAGTTCGCTTAGGTTAGCGATTTTTAACACTAAGTATTCCAAATCGATAGCAGCAGTAATTCCTGAGATATTTGGCCATAACAGATGGGCAGACAGAGCTCCACAGTTCCTCTATTACCATTTTTGTACGCCCTAAACTAACTCATTCGGTACAGTACCAGGACTATTCTTCAGAAATATGTCTGCGACTCATTCATCTGTCTCCATACATTTAATGAAAAAGGGCTAGATGAATGAGGTGACCGCAGAAATATTTGTGAACAAATGCCCACCAACGTGTGCCACGTGAGCTGCGCCGTAGTCCGCAGGACGTCAATTCCCATTTGCAGTGGCGAATTAAGCCAGCATTATAGCATTTCTTCAAAAAGGCGCTTGGTTGATCTCAGATATGCTTAATACCGACTGACCGGTAATTTTCATTTACGTAAATGACATAACGGGGTTCCCTTTTACGAATGGGCGCGAGGCCCCCCAATGCCCGCATAGATCCAAAACCCGAGTCTGGCACTGAAAGCTAAGTAGCAAAGTGATGTTCGACAGATTAAACCATCTCGTTAATATTATAAAATTCATAAATTTTAATAAAATAACTGGCCAAGAGCATGTCGGACCATTCTTCTCTTCTCTCGGCAATATCACTAAAAATAATAGTAAAAAGTGCGCTACTAAACAAGTGTTATATACTAAAACAATTGGGGTATTATGAACTATTAACTAGTGAAAACCGTTTTCCGAAATTTCCTATACTTATGAAGAAATTACAGTGTTTAATTTAAAAAAATAATTCCCTACAAAGTGCACCGCCCGGTCAACGGGCGAAGTTCAGCGACCTTCCCATCTTCGGGCATCTTCGGGTCACTGCGGAACGAACGCTATAGGTGCAAGAAGCAGCGCGTGAGCATTGCCATCGAACGAGTGAGTCATAACTACATTATTTGTTCACATTTGACCGTAACCGCCAAATAAGCCGCCACAATGAAATGTAAAGGATGCAACGGAGCTATAGATCGGATGCATATACTTCGATGCGTAGTCTGTAAAGACCCCTATCATTATACGTGCCACAATTTCACAGCTGCACAGTTCATGGCAAAAAATAATGAATTAAATCGTGTTTGGCGCTGCCCGAAGTGTCCAATTATGGCCCGGGGACTAAACGACGAAAGGCCCGTGCGCCAGCAAATCTCCACAGAAATGAACGACACTACAATGTCGATAGACGACTTAATGGATGACGAGAAGGTTTTAGCCGGCGGCTCACAAAATACACCACAAATATTATTACAGACAGCGCAAGAAAGTCAAACAATTACACTATCAAGTTTGAGTGAGCTTTTAGACGTAAAACTGGCAGACAATAACAGATTACTAATAATTAATATGAACCATGCAATACAATCACAAATAGGCATTGCCATCAATCAACTAAAAAAGGAAATCACGCAAAACCTACAGCAAGTTTCGACTGACCAAGGGAAATGTAAAATCCAAATAGAGCAGATTAGCAGTCAAATCCGATCACTAGAGGCCGAAAATATTAATTTAAAGTCAGAGCTTAAACAACTCGAGACCCGCTTATCTAGTTCAGGAACGCAAACATTAAATACTACTATGCAGGATAATAATAGGAAAATCGTACTATATGGCCTAGACGAACACCACCGCGAAACGCAAGACCATCTATACGACAACGTCACTAGTTTGCTATATGAAATATTAGGAGTCAATGTAAACACGTATATTGAAGAAGTAAAGCGTATTGGGAGAAGAGGGCATCGACGCCCTCTCATTATTGAATTCATGAGTAAACGGATGGCCAAATATATTATAGACAATTCCCGATGTTTCAAGAGTACAGGAATTACTGTTTCTGCATACCTGGATAATAAGGCCCTCGAAGAACGGAAACAGCTGCGAGAAGTTATGATAAAAGAGCGTGAAAGCGGGAAATATGCAGTGATAAGAAACAATCGACTATACATCGAGGGGCGCGAATATCGAAATCTATCTGCAGCACATAATCAGCAAACGCCTAGTACAAATATATGTCATACACCACTAGTAGCGGCGCAAAACACGGAGGCAAGCAACAGTAGTATAAGATCACAGCAAGTCAATACCGATACAGTAAATACAACGTTACTCTCACCATCTACCTTAAATAATAGTATGGATACTGACAAAAATCATTCCTTTCGCGGATGACTTTAAAATTATGATCCAAAATGTACAAAGCCTCAAAAATAAGCCCTATATTATGGAGTCATTGATGCACAGTAAAAACATTTCAGTAGTTTGCATCTCAGAGACGTGGATCTCATTTGACCAGATGGATTTTATAACGATTGGCGGATACAACTTTGCGTCAGCATTCTACCGCAAAGAACATCAAGGGGGCGGAGTGGCTATATTAACCCAAAAAAATATTAAATATGTGGAACGACCTGATATTGTTAGTATGTCGCAAGAATGTGTAATCGAGTGTTGCGGAATAGAAATCCCCGAACAAAATATGCTTTTAATAAATATCTACCGACCAGATCGTGATATAGATATTTTCTTTGATTGCCTAAATAAAATACTTCTTAGCGTTAAGCAAAAAGAGCAAAGAAAAAATCTACTCATAGTCGGTGATTTCAATATAAATATGTCTTCTAATAGCAGTACCAGTAAAAGACTTGTAAATTTAATGCTAAGTTATAATTTGGAACAAATAGTGAAAAAACCTACTCGACAAACCGATAATTCTAGTTCTTGTATAGACCTAATTTTTACAAACACAAAAAATCATTGTATCGATGTGACTGACCACGGCATATCGGACCATAAAGGCGTTTTGTATAAAGTCCCAAATCAACCTACACGGCCACACCAACATCAAAATCATTGCTACGTAACCCATAGAATATTTAGCGAAAGAAATATGGCGAGTCTCAAATTAGCTCTAAGCCATATTGACTGGAATAAAACATTTTCTGATAAGAACGATATAAATACAAATTTTAATGCATTTAGTACAAAACTACAGTATTTATTGGACAAGTACGTACCACAAAAACGTTTAAAATTAATGCCATCAAATCGCCTTAAGTCGTGGCTGACCAAGGGTTTAAGGAAATCGTGCAAACACAAAAGACAATTAAAAATCTTAGTAAATGTTAGTAAAAATGAAACTATTCGTAATCACTATAAACACTATGAGAAGATCCTTAAACGCTGTATCAAAACGTCTAGCAAATTAAATTACATACAGAAAATGAAAAAGTCTAAAAATAAAACTAAATCAATGTGGTGTATTATTAACAACGTAACGAAGAAACACAACCACCGCACGCATAAAAATATGACATTAGAAACAGCTGACGCGGTCGCCACATCGCCCCGCCAAGTAGCTGACATGTTCAATGAGCACTTCGCGTCCGTAGGCGAGTCGAGCTCGGGAGCCCGAGCGGTACCGCCGCGCGCGCGCAGCGTGCATACCCCCACCGCTAATTCAATATACATACAGCCAGTTACCGAAGACGAAATAATAAAAATAATCAAACAACTCAAAAATAAAAAAAGTTTTGGCATTGATCAAATACCACCATCTCTCATAAAACTATGTTCAGCGGAGTTGACGCAACCACTAACTCGATTAATAAACCAATCTTTAAATGAAGGAATATTCCCGGATGCACTTAAAGTTTCGAAAATTAAGCCTATTCTCAAACCAGGTGGAAACTCCAACGATCCAAGTCAATATCGGCCTATAGCGCTTTTACCAACAGCTTCAAAAATATTCGAAAAATGTATGTCAAATCGCGTCTATAAGTTTTTCGAGAAATTCAATATTTTAGATCAAAACCAATATGGATTTAGAAAGCACCGATCAACCTCACTAGCAGTCTACAAATATATATTGAATATCATGAGTCATATAAACAATAAAACATATAGCGTAGGGTTATTATTAGACATGACGAAAGCATATGAAAAAGTATCTCATGAAATTCTACTCTTTAAATTATACGGCATGGGGATACGAGGTTTGGCCCATAACTGGTTCCGATCTTATCTGCAAAACCGTAAACAATGCGTTCAAATAGATCATTATGACAAAGAATCCAACGAAGTAAAAGCGGTTACCTCTGAAATGCGCCAAACAACGTGTTCAATTCCTCAAGGCAGTGTGTGTGGTTGTCTTCTTTTTCTAGCATATATAAATGACCTACCTACAGCTCTTGATCAAAACACCACCTGTATCATGTTCGCCGATGACGTTTCATTGTTATTTGATTGTACAAATAGTGTTGACTGTAACTTACAGCTAAAACGTACCTTAAATAACATAGAAGGGTGGCTCAGTGACCACAATTTAGAAATGAATTTGAAAAAAACGAAAATCATACAATTTAAGCCTACGCAGAAAAAACCTTTAGAATTAAAATTAGAAATAAATACTTGTAAAGTGGACGAAGTTGGTCATTTTAACTTATTAGGCATAACTATAGACTCCGGCATAAATTGGAAAACCCACATAGAAAATATAAAAACAAAGTTATCCAGATTTGTGTATGCGCTAAATGTACTAAAAAATACCACCAATCTAGAATGTGCATTATCCGCGTATTTTGCATATGCCTATGCATGGCTCCGATATGGTGTGGTACTGTGGGGAGGCAGTAGTGAAGCCCAGAAACTTTTTATAATGCAGAAGAAGTGTATTCGTGTTCTAGCAAACATACGCATCCCCAACAGCTGTCGCCCATATTTCATTAAATATAAACTATTAACACTACCCTGTATATATATAATGCAAGTAGCACTTTTTGTTCGTGACAACCCTAACCTATTTCAACTAAAAAAAGATGTTCCGACAACTAGATCACAATATAGAAATAAATTATATTTACCACGAGCAAACCTAGCCATGTATAAAAATAGTCCACATTATAAATGTATACTAATTGCAAATAAAATTCCTGAATCAATAAAACAAGAACCTAGTGATAAGTTATTTAAAAAAAGAATTAACAAATTATTAATTGAAAAATGTTATTATACTATTGAAGATTTTTTAAATGATACCATATTAGAATAATAATAATTTAATGAATAATGATTTTATCAGCTTACTAATCTTATGTTGCGCAATAAGATAAATAATGTATTTGTATTAGTTTGTAAGTACTTGTTGTGTGCCCTGACAGGGTGTCATGGACTGACAAAATACTATACCTAACATCTTAACTACAATGTACATGACTATACAATGGAATAAATGAAATGAAATGAAAATACTGTTCTTTAACAACTACAAAATCCGTTTAGCAAGTTGCCTTCGCTTAAGAAACTTTTTTCATATTCGCGGCAGCGTTTAATGAAATTTGTTTCCTTTTCAGCTATTACACGTAAAATGTATCGGATAAACATTTCACCCACGTGGGGTACAGATGTCGCTTGCTAACTTTTGGGGTCCCGTAACTAGGGAATGCAATACCTGAATTCCGGGATCACGAAAAATCGCAATTCTAACTTATTTTTTCGGTGTTACAATACCGGTATTGAAAAGTACTAATACCGGAATTCCGGTTTTACTTTTTGCTATCCTCATTATGTAAGTTAAATTGTATTATATTGGACAAAATGAACAGATTGCTAGTATTTAGTTAAATATCTATAGATATAACATAAAGTTGAATCTCGATCTGTGTTTGAATAGGTTAACTTTTGTACTTTGGTATACCTTAAGGCTGATTATACTGTGATTTTGCATTCATAATACCAAAAGTTTATTACGGTTAATTTTTTGATATAAGTGAGACCATAAAAAAAACAATTAAATTGATTTTCCATAAAATCTTTTCTTTCCAGAAATCCCCAATACCGATACTGAAACCGGTATTGAGTCTTAATACCGAATCTCAATACCGGTATTGAGAACGATCCGGTATCGCATGCCCTACCCGTAATGACTTAATCATTTGTAAAAAAAAAACCGCCAATATTACATTAGTTTTACTTAAAATAAGAGCCAATCACGAACAACCTATACCTAGACTTCGGTATCCTCTAACAAACTATTCCGCAATGGACTTTATGCCACACCTGGCCATAAAGTGGCTTTTACCGCACGCTACTCGTACGGAAAAAGCCGCTTTCTGGCCAAGTGTAGACATAAAATGATGTATATAGGTCATAAAGAAAGCCCTCGATGGCATATTTACGTCCCTCGCTTGCAGCTCGGGCCGCAAACATCTGCGATCTCGGCCTTTCTTTGCATTACCACCCTAGTTGTGTAATATACCTACTATAATGCTATTCACATTCGTAATGTCAGTGTCTTAAAAGTCTTATTGTAGTAAAAGCTTCGCACGGAACCCTCTTTTTCGAGGATCGTCTCGAACTTGGTCGTTTCTTTAATAATATAGCAGCTTATTAGGTAATATCGGTTATCTTTTCCACCCGGCGGAGTTTTCCGCACATTTTGTACGAGAATATGGCTATTTTATAAATAGCATTATTAGGGGCACATCACTCATACAAGTACTCTCTAATGATATTGGAACTAGAGCCCAGGGGGTTACTGTTAAAGAAAGAGAGCTAGTCTCAAACTAATTATTGACTGTGTTATGGGTACGGAACGATAATATACATGGTAGCATACATTAAGAGGTATATGTATACCGTAGGCGCATGGTGCTGCGCTTTGTCGCGCGATAAATCTATATACATACATAAAACAAAGTCGTGTTCCATATTATACAAGAAATCAAAGTACATAGAAAAATTAAATGGCACTCACCTGTGTCCAGACCGGGAATGGAACCCGGTACCTCTGGATTTCCGGCCCAGCGACTCAACCACTCGGCCACCGGAGGAACCAGTAAGCGCCCTCAATTTTGGCATCTGCTTTGACTTCTGTGTCATTCTGTTTTAATAGGACTTAACCTAAACGCCAAAGGCAATGATAAAGGTGCGCATTGGGTGAGATACCTGTGTAATACAAGTTCTCATAGATGACGTTTAGGTTAAGTCCTAATGAAACAGAATGATTCAGAAGTCAAAGTAGATGGCAAAATTGAGGGCGCTTACTGGGTGCTCCGGTGGACGAGTGGTTGAGTCACTGGGCCGGAAATCCAGAGGTACCGGGTTGTATTCTCGGTCTGGACACAGGTGAGTGCCATTTAATTTTTCTATGTACTTTGATTTCTTGTATCTAGATATGTAACATAAAATGTGGTGTAATTTACCCGCATTAAAAAACCAATGAAGAGACAAAAATGTTTTTTTCATATAAAGTCTTCGTAGTTACACCATTTATAACTCAAGAACGAGTGGACTTAACGGAGCTGACATAGTCAGTCTGACAAAAGCTCCCTAAAAATAAAGATTAAAAAAAAGAACGGGTGGACCGATTTTATGATTTTCTTGGTTTGTCTCTGTCCCGAATATCTACTAAAACATTAAAAATTCTGACGCGGAACGCTGGGGTAGCTGCTAGTAAATGATAAAGCATCCGTCACGTTCTGACAAATGGTGTGTGAGAGTGACGGGTGCTTTATCATTTATTTATCGCGCGACAATGCGTGGTATCATACTACTATGGCTTAGGTACATATCGTTTGTCCTAATTTAATGTGTCATATACTAAAAGGTGGGAGATTAGAAGAAGAGTGAGGATTACGAAAAGTGTAGCGTAAACTGCACTATTTATAATCGAGTCAAGTTAAAAATAATATTTTATACTTCTACTATTCACAGTGCGTTGATAAATGGATGCATAAATACATACAACGCTCCAAGACCCAAGACTAACCAAATAGCTCATATCGATACCTTTATACTCAAAGGGCGTAAACACCGTAGGTGCTAATGGCGTTTACGTCCTTTGAGTCTAAAGGTATCGATATCACAAATATTTGAGCACCGGAAACGCTATGCGGGCCTGCATTTCAACTATAAAGCAACAGTAATCACAAGAACGCATTTGGGTATTTGACAGAGAGTAACAAGTTACCAATTTCTCGCATGTTTCTTAATTGATGGTGCAAATTCAGTGCAATGTATCTAGGGATTAGAGTTACACTTAGCTAGATCAAAATTAATTTTTGTCATTTCACATTAATAGTCTTATGGAACAAAATAAATCAGTAAATTCAGCCCCTCCTTATAAACATGTCCTTACTGGAGGAAAACTTATCAAAAAGAAAAAAAATACCTAAAATGGAAACGAAAGGTAATTTTTTTGGCCTCGTAGTAGCTTACCATCAAATACTGCGAAGGTTAATTGCTGTTTAGTTAAAGGACTTAAAGAAATTAGTAAAATTATCTTAGTCACTTTTATTAGGGCTTGTTACATACTTGGGAGTTTTCATTAAAAAAATAATGAATATAAAATAAAAAACAAATAAATAAATATTAGGGGACAATCTTACACAAATCGAACTAGCCCCATAGTAAGCTCAATAAGGCTTGTGTTATGGATACTAGACGACGATATATTTAATAGATACAATTACTTAAATACATAGAAAACATCCATGACTCAGGAACAAATATTCGTGCTCATCACACAAATAAATGCCCTTACCGGGATTCGAACCCAGGACCTCGTGCTTCGTAGGCAGGGCAGGGTATCTCTGAAAGTAAGCGTTTTTCGACTATAGATCACATAACTTTTTGTACTCCTAATAGTTGTTAGAATCTATAGTTAAAGTTTGTCGGGTTACTCGTACCTACGGTGTATATGTTTTAGAGTAGTCTAAAATAACCGACTCGTATTTTTTTTAGCTGGCCAAACTCAACCTGTTGAGAGAAATCGTCCTTCAAAGTACTGAAAAGTGACATGATGATGATGAGATAGACACTATGAACTTTTTAATCGGCTTTTTATACAAATTGACGAACTTGGCTTGGCAGAATAATCGTAAAATTTTCGCTAACAGCACTGCGTATAAAGTGCACAAATGAAAATTCCTCGTATAAATAACAATAAAATCTGGTAGAAATGTGCATTGTCGTGGATAATGGGATGCACGTGGATAAGAGCGTTGACAATACCACAATGGATCTAGACTAGAATTCACAGCGATTTAAAGAATTTTCTTAATCGCGAGAATTGCGAGACAAAATGGGAGGATGATTTTTTTCTTTCAGTCGTGCACTCTTTTCAGAGTGGTTATTACTGTTTGGCATATCCACGGCAGATCTTTACTTGTGTATTTTTTGCTGGCGAACTTTATTGTTACTGTTGAATACTGCTTTACTCTTTTGATAATTTACAGGTGACGAACGAATTGGGAGTTAAATATTGACGACATCAAATTTGGTTTTAGACGATTATATAGACGTTAAAAAAAAACATAAAGTATAATCTGAATTATTAAAATTTTAGTTTCGAACGATGCTAATGGCAATTTGAAATTTTGATAATTGAAAAAAAAATTATATAAATCTATAAAATGAACACATTTCAACCAAAAATTATGATACATATACAAGAAATCAAAGTACATAGAAAAATTAAATGGCTCTCACCTGTGTCCAGACCGGGAATCGAACCCGGTACCTCTGGATTTCCGGCCCAGCTACTCAACCACTCGTCCACCGGAGCACCCAGCAAGTGCCCTCAATTTTGCCATCTACCTTGTCTTCTGTATCATTCTGGTTTAATAGTATTTTAAATGTGGCTACCCGCATTAAAAACTAATAAAGATACATAATGGTTTCTTTCATATAAAGTAAAAATTATGATGTTAAAGTAAATTATTAAACCTCATTTTATATGACAATTCGGGCGACTGAAATCACTTCAACAAAATAATCTGGGTCCGAAGGGAATCTAACAAAATAAGATACTAAATGCTCTCCACCTTCAAGTTCTTCTAAAATAAAGTTCCAACGCCTACAAGCCAGCCAACCCTTTATAAACCACGCTTTAAGGTACATTAAGCCTTAAGCACTAAGTAAAGAGACGCCGCTAACCTAAGAGGCCTAACAACATTTACATTACAATACAACATAAGTCTTTCTAGAGTTACAGAAGTAAAACATTTAAAAGGGCCTACGTGTTTCCTCGTGTTGATGTTCTTACATCGTTTTGGTTTGAGAGTCAAGTAACAAGAAAACAGCTGCAAACTTGAGCTAATTTGGTCGAGTTACAATTACATCTAATTAAAGTTACGAACTCAACAACACACTTATTTTGTACTTGGTAAATGAAATAATGACGTGTCTGCTATATTTTCACTCGTCTTTATGGGTTAGGTTCGGAAGGACTAGATTTCATAACGACTATGTAAGCAAAACAGTTGTTTTGCTTACATAGTCGTCTTGCCAGTCATAAGATCTTGGCAAAATGCCTTCGTAATTGTATATAAACGTCTATATAGTTGATCAAGTGACCGAAGTAATCGAAGTGTACCTGGCGGATATCTTTTCTCGTCTACACGTTGCGTTTTTCAACCGATTCTTGTGAAATTTAGAGAGCAGGTTTGATAATTATATAAATATTTTTTGTCGACTCAGTTTCTGCATTTTTTCAAAATGGCGGTGTCATGGGGGTTGCCGGACTCGCGAGCTCACAGAGTCACTAGTAGATAGAATGCCTGAGTTGAAGATTGCACTTAATCTTGTAAAGTTTTGTTTGTTTAATGCTTAAATTACAACTTGTTTACTAAAGAATCTCTGTAATTTTTTAGCGTGTAATAAAGTGTATTGTATAACAACATGTCCTAGTCGCAAAACGGCAATGTATGCAGAGCGTATACCCATAGTAAAATGATTAACGCAAATCGTCAAAAATTGAGCGAAATTTTTTTTTTTTCCTGTATCGCGTCATTAACGGCTCCGGGCAAACATGGCACTTCCGATGATGCCACTGACACCAACACAACAATCGACCAATTTTGAAAAAAATGACGACGCGGGCGCTCTAGCGAAGGCGCCTCATTTTGTATGCTTAAGCAGGACGTTGTGCCTAAGTCTTGTTTACAAAATACAATAAAGTATTTACTTTATTCCACACCAGAAGAAGTCCGCCGTTTACTTTCACCAAATTTAATTTCAACAAATCCAATAAAACGAATGTAACTATGTAGTTATAAATTTGAAATTATAAATTACTTATAGAAATATGTGTCAAGTGTAAGTGAAATTCACGAAAAAATAAATGGCTATTCTATTCTATCGATGTAAATACGAAAATACTCACTCTGCAGAAACTCGTCATCGGTGTGATCTGAAAACAAAAGAACCGCATTATAATATCATGTTTAATTACAATATTAAAACCACGTGACACTTAACGTTTATGAAATCATCATAATTTCAACAACGAAATGTCCACTGTTGAACATAGATTTCGCCAAAGACTTACACAACAAACGGTCGCATGTTTTTGCCTTCATCGCCTTCCTGCGACCTTAACTAGGTCGTCAGACCATCTTGTGTAGGGCGACCTATGCTGCGTCCTTCAGACCGTGATAACATGGAACGAGGGTTGTAGGCACCCTGTGGGCTGTACACATAAACAAGATACGACATCGCGTCGTCCTACGACACGGCATCGTGTCACGATGCTACGTCGTGTCGTGGAAAATTATATTCTAATTTATAATCTTACAACACTGACATAAAGTTGTTTTTTGATTGAATGTTTTCCACGACACGACGTCGCATCCTGAAACGATGCCGCGTCGCAGCACGACGCGGTATCGTATCGTGTTTATGTGTAAGAGTATCTAATACGAGTATGACAAACCAGGAGTGACGATTCCGCCGCGCGTCTACTATAAGCTTGGCAACTTCATTGGTGACACTCCCATGTGTGCTTTTTGTTATGTGCAGCCATAACTACTTACACAAGTTACCGCCAACATGAACGGCGACCGACGGAGGCTGCCTCCGGTCCGGCTGGGTCGGTCGTCGGGTAATTTGTATAATAAATAAATAATTATATAAGTAGTTACGGCTGCACATAACAAAAAGCACACATGGGAGTGTCAAATTTTGCCCCCCCCCCCCCCCGGCTCTCTGGAGGGGCAAAATTTGGTTGTTGGCTATGCCTCTGCTTAGCCAGCGACCTGAAAGAGCGTGCAATATGCGATAGAGAGAGACGGTCGGATCCGGTGCGTTCCATCGGTGGTCGTACCCGAACACCATTTTTTTTAGACAATAAATCTATACGTAGTACTATTACTTATTCTGTGGTGAGACGTACTAGTATACATACAGGCTGATGACGATGATGTTAAATTAAGTGACTAATAAAACGTAATTCCTTCCCAAAGTCGTTATAAAGATAGCTGCTATAAAGTAAAGACGCGTATCCTCGATTTCTCGTGACTCGTAAAACCTTATTTACTACACACCCGTTTAGAGCAATTGAGCAAAGGTCTGTCAATAAATAATGACATTGAAATGACAGGACGCCTCTCGGCCCACTGGGGCACATAAATAAACTATTAACGTACCTTCAGCCCATAAATAAGTTAAATAAATATCGTGAAATTTGCGATGCTCATATCTTTAAGAAGTTGGAAATATAAATTATAGTATTTCTTGACATCAGTAAGTCAAACGATAAAATATCTATTGACATTTACTTAATACTTAGTTACACAAAGTTTTAGTTTGGCATAGATAAAATCCATAGAATCTAGACACGCGGCAGCGTGTCAAGCCAAGTTCAAGCAAAACTGGCTAGCCAGCGCCAAGTGTAATATTACACGAATCACTTGGTGCCACTTTTCACCCTTCTATAACTCAAAACCTCTTTAACGTAAACACATAAAATTAGGTGTGTTTAATTATATCCATAAGGACATCTAGAAGCCCAAAGGAGATTGACCAGGTTTGGACCAAATGTTGCCCAGAGATGAAAATACCTCTAACGAGTTCCTTGCGTTACCCTCTATTAAAAAATACATATATTTTTAAAATCGGTCCAGGAGAAAAAAAACTACATGATTTTTTGTTTTTAAGGGTTTTTAGCGAGCGAGCGCTTTCGGCTTTACTTTGAACTTTTAGTTTTTTGTTTGGGAGCGATTACACGGCGGGTGGAAGCTCGAGAGATGAAGAACACAACATACACAACATGGACTCCACAAGATCCAACACCCCAAACACTTCACACACACACGGAAGTGTCGGTGCGGCTGACGCTGTGCCCTCCACCTCCACACAACACTCACACCCGCGGGACGGTGATGTATCTACAGTGCCGCCCTCGACCACACGTGCCTTCGAAGTCACGTCAGCGATCCGAGGAGGCAACACCACACACCGTGGCGGTGCTGTATCTACAGTGCCCCCACGCAAGACACACCGTGGCGCTGACGGTGCTGTTTTCACAGTGCCCTCACACAAAAGACAGTCCGTGCGAGGCAGAAAAGCGGCTGGGAAACCGGCGGCTTCGAAACTTAGCGCGTGGACGACAAAGACAGACTCGGCGCAGGCGAAAGGCCGTACTGAGCCCATTTTAGACATACCGGGTGAGCCCCAGGAGGTCGTTTCGGCGGTGGAGCAATCCACTGCTCCGGAGCAGACGCCTGTGGAGGAACTCGACACAGACGACACATCCTCGCAACTCGACGCTGGCTGGACTATCTGTGAAGGGCCCAAGAGGCGAAAGGTGAGACCCGCCAAGCGGGACGAGCCTGGACCCAATGACGGGGACTGGAAAAACAAAAATAAGAAGCAGCGGACGCTGTTAAGGCAGAACTGTTGGTTGCTATCACGACAACGACTACGGGGAACCTCACACAGAAGCTGTTGGATGAGGTCCAGCAACAGCTGTAGGCGCTGCTCATGCAGGAGGCCTCGCAGCCATGCAACAGCCAGACGTCCGGCCCGCTGTTCCGAGGTAAGCCGATCACCACGAACGGAGTCCTGAGGCTGTGGTGCGAGGACCAGGCCACTTTGACATGGCTCAAGCGCAGCGTGGCGACCGTCACCCTCTCTACGGGGGAGAAGGTCGTCGACGTCGTGAAGCGGCAGAGCGAGGTGCCACGACGAGTACGATGCGGCATCGAGTTCCCTGGGCTCTGGGAAGACTTCCGCCCGGTTGCGCGGACTCTTCGGTACCAGAACCGGTGGGCGGAGATTGACCGCTGGCTACTCCACAGAGTAGAATGGCAGGAAGCGGAAATGTTTGCTATCGTCAGCATACCAGTTGTAACTCTTGGAATTAAACAGAGCTGGTTCGGATATGGTCTTTTAATGGACTGCCAAAAGTAACAATGTCATATAAAAACAAAAGTCTATAAAAATACAAAAACGTATAAAAAGGTAAAATAATATTAAAAGAGGTGCGTCAGGCACACCAGCGACGTTGGTGCAGGCTCTCATGGACCACGAGCGCCGACTCGGCTTCATGCTGGGTTCGGTGTACGTGCGGTTCCAGGGACTGCGGGGTCGGTACGAAGGTAGAACAGCAACATTGCGGGTCTCTAACCTGGGTACCTGCAAGCAAACCAGAGAGGCCCTCCCGGCAATCAACCCCGGATTGTCGCGGAAGCTACGCCAGCTAAAGAGGCCATAGCTCCATCTTCTAACCGGAGCTATCACTGGACAAGTCCTACTAAACAAACAATTGTTTACTCTAGGGTGTGTTACTGACAGCCCTCTGTGCAGAGCCTGCATGGAGGTGGAAGAGACAGCCGCCCACGTCATTCTCGAATACCCGGGGGTGGACAAGTACCGGGCACACCACCTCGGAACACCGAGGTCACTCCCAGAAGTCGTCGGCAACGTCAAGGGTCTGCTAGGCTTTCTGGTAGAGCTGGGTTGGCAAGAGTAGTGCCATCAACCCATCACGCAAAATAGGCGCATGTTTGTCGTCGAGTTGCGGAAAATAAGCCCGCGTTAACCTATAACCTATCGATGACAATGACGACGATTAGACGACGAGATTACAGTAAAATCTGTTACTTTTAATGTAAGAAATAATTAATTTTTAGTGCCAATCAAAAAGTTTTTTTTTCATGACTCCTGGGATAGATCTTAAAGCGCTTTAGTATACAGTCTAGTGTAAGCCTAAGGAGCATAATGCACTGTGTCTTTAGTCTGGGCAGCACTTGGTCCAACTCCCATACAAAGTTGGTCAATCTCCTTTCATGAAGCTAGCTCAAACGTTTATAAAGATATGAAGGTCAAAAAGTCGTAAATTTTAGCACTGACTGACTCACTGACATATAGTAGCTAAACCTAACATAATTCCAGATGACCTAGAAGGATGAAATTTGGAATCCAGCTCGGTAATTGTGTGTAAGCGTAGGAAAAAATCTAAAAATAAGAAAAAAGTTTTTTTTTTAATTGTATCGTTGGATCCGTTACAAACATTAAATCTCAATACCACACACATAAATGTAAAAAAGGAGAGCCAAGTTCAATACAAAAATTATGCTAGGCTCTGGGCTTCGCCGCAAAAAGAATGGAGATCTAAATGAGTACCAAGTCCTATGCAAAATCCAAATATGTATTTATAGGAACAAAATAACATTATGAACAAGTATTAACTTAAAATTACTCTATTTCTTTGCTTTATTGGACACCTATAACAATTGCTGTTATTTAAAAATGTGAGATCTTAAAGTAGGTCAGATTTGACTTGGCCAGTTTTTATCAGAATTAAAATATATATATTTATATGTTGAATAACTTTATAAAATGACTGATGTAATAAAAGTTTATTTTAAAGCTATTTTAATGCTTAATTGAAAAGTCTCAAAAAAACAGAACTTTTGTTATGAAATCGTTACGATAAACTCATGTTTTAACATAATTGGAGAACAAATTCCTTGATTTCCCCAAACAAAGTATGTATCGTGAGTCACGTTACAGTAGGTAGGCCTTAGTATGAAGCGTTATGAGGCTTTTCGTGGAAATGTCTAAAAATGTGATTGTACCTTGGTGAGTTTTTATGATGTTGAATTAGTTTTTTCACTAATATTTCTATTATGGAGATGTATTTCTGTAAAATACTACAAACACAGTTGTAAAATAGCCAATTGCGCAGCAACAACCACAAACAATTTAACAATGGCTTTTATTCTATTTCCGATCATTTAAATGATGACATAAATTTCAATTAGCCTATTATTATTATTATGTTTAGATATACCAATTTTGCACTTCACAGTTTTCAATTTATTAACATTGTTTATGCTTTAGTGTTAATTTAGTCTGGTAGTTTGGCTTCAGCTAAAATATAAAGTTTTTGTACGTCCGTCGGCAAAACATAGCGCATCATATACATATATATTTTTAACAGCTCTCTAAGTTTTCAGATATGTTACACAAATAAAATACTTTGACTTTGAGTTTTGCATGTTATTGTATTTTTGGGAATTCTCATGTTGTTTCGAGTTTTTCCATAGTTTGTACCGTACTTGAGTATAGTGTAGTGCAAAGTGTATAACAACGTGAGTTTAGGATAGGTACACGTTAAATAACTAAATATTTTTACTAAAAAAACCGACCGCGGTGCACTTTAAAAGTGCATAAAATCCGCCATTTTGTTTATTTTCACGAACTTCATACACTGACACTCGCGCCATCAATGAATCTAATGATGTATCATTTATCAAAATCGGTTGTACCGTTGAATAGTTACGAGCGGACATAGGAACGGAGATACATTCATACATATATACATACATACAGGTCAAACACATAACCCTCCTTTAGGCTTCGCCGCAGTCGGGTAAAAAAAACAGATATTTTAATCGCAACGAAAAGGAGTACATAGCATCATTCGACTGCAGACATAACAAATTAAAATTCTGGTCAAAGTCAGGACATAAAACGGACAGTCTGGACAAGTCCATATGAATGGTTACCCTAGCTGAGACAACGATTACTAAAATACAAAATAACATTGGGACAAATGAAAAAAAAACGAGGAATTTCGATATCAACTCTCTTACAGCGCGTCTACCTTCAAACATCCTTTGAAATTTGAAACTTACTTGTCTAAACTTATGGTTGTTTTTTCTCTTAACTGGTTGGGTCGGTTACGTCCTTTCGAAATATTTGTTAGGTTCCCATGGCCCCGATAAAAGAAATTCAATAACTTCTTGACACAGAAACCGACGGTTATTGACGCTGAAGTGTATTTTTTAGGCGTCGATGGAGTAAAGAAAAATAAATGTCGGTTTAAGTTAACAAGTTGATTTAGAGCTTTCACATATAAGCATTTCAGTCGCGCGACTTGTAACGGGGTAACCGCCCTACCTGCCTACTATATACAGCGTGGAAGTCTAATACGAGCAAACAATTAAACCAGATATAGCGTTTAGTAGTGTTATCATTAATTAATATGATTTTTTAAATTACACTTAACAGTGAGCTGGTTATTAATTTTTGAAAATTTACAAAGCAGCAATGTACCGCATACATGCTTGTTATGACATTGCGAGATACGAGTTTTTTAAAGTAACTGTCAACTAGCGTGTTTGTCAACTTGAATGTGTTGCGTTACATTGCGGGCCGAATTATTTTGTATGGTAATTATTGTGATTGTAGTTTTAAGCAAAACTTATCTAAATATACTTCTTAGGTCCTATGCTGACCACCGTTTCAATATTCGCCCGTATTAGATTTACACGCTGTATAAGTGCGTGTTGATATAAAACCTGAATTCTGTAATAATCAAACCAATCGAAGGTTCGAGTGTACGCACATTCATATCTGATCTGAGGGATTTTGAGAGAGAGGGTAATTAAAATAATGCTAGTAATGAAATACAGAAAGGAGTTAAAATCTATTTATTATTCGTAAACTCCAATAATCACTGAATCTAATCGAAACTTTGACTAATTAATCAAATAAAGCTAATTTATAGTCATACAGGGGATTAATTCCAGATTGGTCAATTTTTTTCGAAATCTAGTCCTGATGATATTCATGAGGAATTAAAGGGCCTCTTCAAATATTATAGACACATGTAGTACTTTCAGTATATAGTTTATAGTAGAGATGGGTAATCTCGACTTCGATTAGTGATTCGAATCATTAAATCTGGCTCCGCTTTCGGTACCGACACCCCTTAGCGACTCTTCAACTCTTTTGAATCCTTCAATTCACTCCGGACTCGCTGATTTTGATTGACTAATAATAATGTGCGCTTCGCTCCGCGCTGCGAGTCCGCGGTGTAGTACTGAGGCATTCAATTGGCTCCGTACCGATAGATTACCTTACCTAGTCGGAGTTAACAACTCCATGGATTCGATCAGGAAGGAGTCGATAAGAAATCGGATAGTTTCTCGTGTTGTTATCGTAAATTCATTTTTTGAAGTCGGTTTCGTCTAATTAAGAACTCTTGTTGAAATGTTCCTTAATTATCATCAAAAACCATTAAAATTCAGTCACAATGTCTTTGAAAAAGTATAAAATCGTTCATTCTCCATTAGCCCAACTCCCAAGTGGATATCGTAATACTAAAATTTATTCCAACTTCCCCATGCTTCCTCCCATACAAACAATTGCATAACTTACTAGAAAAGTCCTGTCAGTTACGCCCTTTTTGCGAAAGTGGCACGCCCCAAGGGATATTGGGCCGAATCAATCATTACATTTTAAATGTGACATTTTTAGGCCCTCTGTCGCGGTATTGATCTATTTCTACTTTATGAACTGGTTCCGCTTCGATAAACCATTGATCACAGTTTTTTTATGCAATATTTTATCCTACTATCCTATCCTACTGATAATTATAAATGTGAAAGTTTTTTTTTTATGAAATAGGGGGCAAACGAGCAGACGGGTCGCCTGATGGGAAGCAATCGACGTCGCCCATAGACACCTGCAACACCAAATGACTCACAAGTGCGTTGCTGGCCTTTCAGGTGGGAGTACGCTCTTTTCTTGAAGGTTTGTTTGGAGAGAGAGGAGTTTTGGACATTTTATTTATTTATTTAAACTTTATTGCACAATAATAAAAAAGTACAATTGGCGGACTTAATGCCTTAAAGCATTCTCTACCAGTCAACCATCGGGTAAAACAGAGACTTTAGTTGGTGCATTTGAGTCACAAATCAACATAGGAGTAAGTAGGTAACATTTTAATGTTTATTACTAAATAATGCGGTAACCACTAAATAGCCATCGAGATTAACGCGTTTATATTAATCCTTTGCAGATCCGTGTATCAGAATAATTCCACAATGCACCATTGGAATTTACCAATTACCGAAAATGGCTGGTCCATTTTCGGTAGCAAACATTAGTACCGATAATACTGCGCGTGAAAATTACCAAATCGGGCATAATGCCACCAACGGAGATTACCGTATTGTATTTGTAATTATAACACAACAGCGATTTTGTTGCCTTTCGATAAAATATATAGCTATATTCAAACTTTTAATATTTTGTAACATACATTTTATACAAGATAGGATCTAGTTTAAAAAAAAAGATTCCTGTAGTAATAAACGAATAAAACTATGAACTACTTCTTGTAAATCAATTTACTTAATGAACACAAGGATAAAATATAAAAAGAGTAACTAGGAGATAAAACTAAAATAAAATTTAGTATACTATATGGACGACTATAAACTGAAACTAAATACTTACTTATCTAAATTAGATCCTTGTCGGACCGCTCATGCCCAAAATACCGCATTCCTATAACACCAGATTTTTCAAAATTCCGGATTCTCAATTTATCAGATTCCTGTCTTACCACATTTCCGTTACACTAGATTATAAAAAAAATGCCCTAGGACATGTTTTTCAAGAATATTCTTGATTCAGGATATATTTTTGGATAACTTGATACCAGTTTAATTTATACATATAACTTGTTAGAAATAATAAACTAGGTGAATGTAGCTAAGGATTGTGAAATATGAGCGCGATCTCGCCAACAAACTGTTTTAGCAGTTTGGCGAGTTAATTGTAAACATTTAGTTATGTACACCATTCTCAAAAAATAAAAAATAAATAAAATCGTAGGTTACTCAAGGATCTAAATTATTTCGTTGGATGTATTATTTTGGGAATCTGGTGTACGGAGAATCTGATATATCGAGAATCTGCTATTTTAGAAATCTGGAATTCTGGGACCTGGTCCAAAAGAGCCGAATATGCCAACCACATTGCCTCCCTGTATGGCCAAAGATATCTGTTGGACCAGATAAAAACCGGACCAGGGGTCACAGCCCGTCTTGTCCGTAAATTCCTTGGCCAATCCAGTGTTAAATACCGAAGCTCAAAGTTCATTACGACCGGCATTAGCCTAAAACCAACGTGGGCGAACACACTTAGGCGCATTAGCGTAATCCAGCCGTCTGCCCGATAAATAAAACGTGCTGAAACAGCCATACACAGAATAAATAAAGCTAATCAATGATTTCAAAAGTCAGGATAGGATTCGAACAGTTCCGAACTATTTACTCCGTAACAAAAAATGCAGCTATAAAGACCAGCTGCGCAGTGCACGCGCCGCGTGTCGCACTGCCGACTGGTACTGGTTTGGCAGTATTTTTACCGCCAAAGCGTTGGAACCGTCTGCGCGCTCGCTTAGCGCTGTCCTTTGTATACGTCAATGAAGCTAATAAATATAATATAATAAGTATTTAATAAACTATATTACAGCAGCTGACAGATATTTGCAAAGATTTTTCAAAATTGATACACTCTTACAAAATCTTACCATTCATCAGTCTTGACAATGCACAGGACTTTACTCTATCAAAATATATACTACTTATTATCTGTAACTACCCACCCAGACCGGTGTTAAGTTCATTAGGCCCGGGATCAGCCAAGGACCAACGTGGGCAAACACACTTAGCCGCATTAGGGTAACCAGTCGCCTGTCATAGAAATAAAACATACTGAAACAGCTATACGTAGAATAAAACCAAATACTAAGAAGAATGTAAGAAATCAATATACTTAATAACCTTTTTGCTGATGGAATTATTACATTTTCTTAAGACTTGCTAAAATTATTATACTCTTACCAAGTCTAATTCATCAGTCTTGTTTGTCAACAGAATTTCGCAGTAACAAAAATATAAACTTATTTCGGTATTTCTGTAAATTCCCAGTCCGGTGTTAAATACTTAGGTCCAAGTTCATTATGAGCAGGATTAGCCAAGGACCAACGTGAACAAACACACTTAGCCGCATTAGGGTAACTAGTCACCTGTCATATAAATAAAACATGCTGAAACGGCTATACGTAAAATAAAACCAGATACTAAAAAGAATGTAACAAATGAATATACTAAATAATAACCTTTTTGCTGAACAACTACAAAAATATAAACTTCTTTTGGTATTTCTGTAAATGCCTAGTCCGGTGTTAAATACAAAAGGTCCAAGTTCATTACGAGCAGGATAAGCCAAGGACCAACGTGAACAAACACGCTTAGCCGCATTAGGGTAATCCAGCCGTCTGCACGATAAATAAAGCGTACCTACTGAAACACCCATATCTAAATATATAAAAGAAGAAACTGACTGACTGACTGACTGACATATCAACACACAGCCCGCACCGCTGGATCCTAGAAATTCCAAATTTGGCACGTAGGTTCCTTATAAAGTCTAGGGGTGCACTAAGAAAGTATTTTTCAAAATTCACCCCCTAAGGGGTTCAAATAGGGAGAGTCTACGATTTTTGAAGTAAGAGGTTTGAAACTTCATGTTTAGACTCTTCATTAAAATAAATGAAAAGTGGTTTCACCGTTTTTCGAAATTCCTCCCCTAATGGATTTAAATGGGGGTTGAAAGTTTGTATCGGGACTCTACGATATCCCGGTAAAGAGTACCCTTGGATGAGTAACGGGAACAACGCGGGCGAAGCCGCGGGAAAATGCTAGTACAGTATAAATACCAATATCTATCTAAAATAGTGACATACAATTGAACTGAACATAACTTTGTATCTAATATTAACTTTGCCATTTTGATTATTAACTTTGCATTTAGAATTAAGACAAAATATTGCACTTCTCTCGGAGGCAGGACATGACGGACTATAATGCTATTTTTTAGATCTTTTTGTACAACTCATGACTATGCAATAAACATTTTGATTGATTGATTGAATAATAAATAGAATAGAATACTCACAGAAATATATCGAGATAGAAGTTATAGTACATTACACAACTAGGGTGGTAATATAAAGAAAGGCCGAGATCGCAGAAGTTTGCGGCCCGAGCTGCAAGCGAGGGACGTAAATATGCGATCGAGGGCTTTCTTTATTGCCTCTCGTGTTGTGTACATCATTTTATGTCTACACTTGGCCAGAAAGCGGCTTTTTCCGTACGCGCAGCGTGCGGAAAAAGCCACTTTATGGCCAGGTGTGGCATAAAGAGTATAATGTACCTCGCGTGTTATAAAGAAGGGCCAGGGAGCTTCTTTCCTCGCCGTTAACTGCAGTCGCCGTCAACATTATTATCAAATTTGAAAAATCTGATTATAATGGTATAATTAATTGTTCAAATACCACCAAATGGAATGGAAAATATATGTTTACCATCACTAAATTACACTCTTCTTCTCACTAATATTTAATATATTTTTCTACTCCTGTACTGTTATCTGTCTTTTACTTGGTCACGAACACTAATATAAGAACATACATAATATGAGTTCAGAGAAGTCTATACTCTATTCCCCATAACAGCACTAGTGTCGTTATAGTCATTTTACGTTATTGCTAGCATCCACAGACTTCTAAATCTAGGTTAAACTTAGGTCAAGGATTAAGCGCTCAATTCTAACTTCACGATAAAAATTCACAACTACCAACTTAACAAACAATTAAATTCCTACGATTCATAAGAAAAACAAAACTTTCCGAATTAAATTAATTGATGCCAACATAAAAAAAAGTATTTTAATTATCGTCACATCGTGTCACCAGCCATATCAAAAAAAAGTTTACCATAGACACAACTGTCATGCCGGCTGTACACACTCGGAGAGACCGGACGAGACACGCGTGACGTCCATGTATTTTATATTTTAACCTAGTCGTAGAAAAAGTATTGTATGCAACGTTGTATAATTAAGTCAAAAAACGCTCATTGCGTCTCTATTTGCGATACTCGCCGCATTCGCGGCTCGTATCGCAACTCACGCAATTCGCATTTTTTGAACCTTCTTATACAACTGTTGCATAAAATACTATTATTATCTCGCTAAATTTCTGTGAAAATGCTATTTAACGGCAACTGACAGAAATTTCCAAAGATTTTTAACCAACTTCACAAATAATCGAGTAAAAGGGAGCAGTCAGTTCTCTCGTCGTTTGTATTAGCATATTAGCGTGTACGAGTACCCACCGCATACGGCATAGGTATATATTCATCATCATCATCATCATTTCAGCCAAAAGACGTCCACTGCTGGACATAGGCCTTCCCCAAGGATCTCCACGATTGTCGGCTTTGTGCTGCTATTATCCAGCGGCTTCCCTCAGTTTTCACCAGATCGTCGGTCCACCTTGTATATATTGTTAATTTTTACTCTGTTGCTGGGTGTTGCGCTCGATAAATATTTTTTTTTTTAACTTTTTTCTCTACAGTCGATAGCTAGCCCTCTATTTTAGTACCTCGTCCCTTTAACACTCTGTCACGAGTACTTGTGCAACAATCGTTAAATTATTGCGACGAAGTGCTAGCAAATAACCAGCTCCGAGCTATTGTTAGCACGATCACTTACAGAATTAGCCAAGTGTTGAGCACCCGTGTATTTTTCATGCAAAAGTGAAACATTTGCTCGAGATTTTCTGTTTATCTAATAAGAATTTAAAAGTGGCGGGATAAAAGCGGCAGTAAATGGCTCATCATCACTACATGAATGCACGAGGAAGGCGGCCATCAGAGAAGAGTGCCGGCGTGTTGTGAAGCTTGCCACCAACGCCTGAAGTGATGACCACGACCACTCTGTCAAGAGTGATAACGACAAGGAAGAGAATAAGAATTTGAAAATTCTTCGAAGGAGCTTTTATTTTACTTGTGGTTAAGTAACATAAATGCATAAATAAAATTTGCAGTAGCTCGCTCGGGAGAAAAATAGGTTTTTTATCTAAATAAATACTTTGAGGTGATATTGAAGAAAACAATATTTATACAAAAGTGATTACAACGCTAGACAATTAGCCGTACAGGTATAAAAGTCCCTTATATAACCTTGGCGGCCACTATGAAACGCTTTTAGGGTTCCGTACCAAAATGGTAAAAAAGGAACCCTTATGGTGCGACTCTGTCTGTCTGTCTGTCTGTCTGTCTGTCTGTCTGTCCGTCTGTCACAGCAAGATATCTCAGGATCTACTGATGCTATCGACTTGAAATTTGGAATAGTGTTAAGAGCCGCTAATCCGAGCTTATGGGGTGTAAAAAAAAATCTTGTAACTTTTTTACTTTTTTTTTAAAGGGGTCCGTAATGAGACTTTGAAAATTGAAAGTAGGGCTATTATATCGAGTGGGGTATCATATGAAAGGGCTTAATTTATAGAATAAAACACTATTTTTGTATTTTTTTTAAAATAAGTAGTTTTTGATTTATCGCGAAAAACGTTAAAAAAAATACCATTCCCCCCCTATTATCTTCGAAGTTACTGAACAGAAAAATCTGTAATAATTACCAATTATTAATGTCGTCCTATATATTACAGGAAAAATATAACGGTTTTCCTAACTTGAACCGTTTTTGAGAAATTTGCAAAAATCTTAACACATACTTATTTGCTCCTACTAAACTAATCGCCATATAGTTTTTCTTGAACTATTCATGTATCTACTTATGAGTTTGTACGGAACCCTCGGTGCGCGAGTCCGACTCGCACTTGGCCGGTTTTTTATAAATAAATCCTCTAAACCTAAATAAGGAATGTTTTTGCAAGAAAACATTAAGAAGGCCTGTGTCTAGCAGTGGGCTGAGATGGCTGAAATGATGATGATGATGAAACATCACACTTATAGCAAGAACTGTACAAAGGGCTCAGAATATCCACAATCGATAGCCTCACCACTAACTACTCACTCGTGATGGATGTTTTATACCGAGCCAGTAATTGGACCAAATTGCCGGTAACTTCATATTGGAAGTCGGTTTGATAATTGACAACTAATTTAATTGGTTCAGAACACGCAAAACGGAAAAAGTGGGCTTTGGAAATGACGATTATGTACTTGAAAGGGAATATTTGAAAAGTAACCAAAGGAAATTATTTCCTAATAGCTTTTGTCTACCCCTAATTAAGTTAATTTAATTGTTAAGTAAAATAACTTTCACATGCCAGAATGGGTATAATATTAGGTTAGCTTTAATATGACTATAACACCTTGTATACCATATATTTAGTGATTAAAAAAAATTGACATTAATGATGCCGCAACACTAGTGGAAAAATCCCTTTAAAATATATTATACTCTGTGTTTCTTTACACAAGCGCAAGTCGTAACTACAGAAGATGGCAACTTCGCAAGAAGTTAGGCGGTTGCCTAGGTAACCGTACCTAAGCGGGAAACTAATTTCCAGCGAACAATATTTTGTACTTTCAATACAAATTGCGGCTTATGTCGATGTCTCCTCAATTTGTAATTTGTATTTTAGAGCTTACCAGAACGAAGCATAGAGGTACAGGGAAAGGTAAGTTTCAGTGTGGCTGTTTATAGGCCCACAGTTATCTTACGGGCTTAAATAGTACATTGTGTATCAAGGGCGGTAAGTAAGGAATTACAAACGAGTGTTTGTTACAAGGCCGAGGCGAAGCCGAGGGCTTTAATAACACGAGTTTGTAATTCCTTTACCGCCCGTGGCACACACAATGTTTTTCATCACACTTGTGAGGAAATCTGACTAAAATAACCTTACTTAACCTAAATAAAATTGTAAAACTGACAGTGACATTAGTGACATATATCAAGACGACAAGTCACGTTCGAAAACCATAGCGGTAAAGACTTAAAATGGTTGATTTTATATTTGCAAAATACTGAAATACGCTATTTAATTAATGTTACAGAAATACTCTTTAAATAAATATTTCAGTAATAAAAGTTAAAAAAGTAACTTTTCGTTTTCTTTGAACATGACAAATAAGAGTTAAACAGAACCAGCGTTTCAAATTTAAAAAGAAAACCATTACGCCCTAGGGCGTAATAGGTCATTTACGGCCCGCAAAACCTACGTGTAATGAGACCATTTTCGAGCAAGTGTGATGAAATAGTACATTGTGTATCAAGGGCGGTAGGTAAGGAATTACAAACGAGTGTTTGTTACAAGGCCGAGGCGAAGCCGAGGGCTTTAATAACACGAGTTTGTAATTACTTTACCGCCCGTGGCACACACAATGTTTTTCATCACACTTGTGAGGAAATCTAATTAAAATTAACCTTACTTAACCTAAATAAAATTGTAAAACTGACAGTGACATTAGTGACATATCCATAGACAATGCGAAACGTTCGGAAACCATAGCGGTACAGACCTAAAACGGTTGATTTTATAATTGCAAAATACTGAAATACACTATTGAGACATTTAATTAATGTTACAGAAATATGTGTTTACATGTATTTGCAATAACAGTTCTCTTTAATTAAATATTTCAGTGATAAAAGTTAAAATAGTAAGCTGGTAGTTTCCTTTGAACATGACAAATAAGAGTAAAACAGAACCAGCGTTTCAAATTTAAAAAGAAAACCATTACGCCCTAGGGCGTAATAGCTCATTTACGGCCCGCAAAACCTACGTGTAATGCACCATTTTCGAGCAAGTGTGATGAAAAAAATTAAAACGTTTGGGGCTATGAAAAAAGTGATGATCTGATGATACTTAATAATATTAGCCAACTGAATGAAGTAAATAGTTTCATAATCATAAGTATTTTAGTAAATATACTTTTTTTTCTTAACTCTCTAAGTGGGATAACCACGATGAGACAAAAAAACATGACTAATTAAAACAGTTATATTATACAGGGTGGGAAGGACTATACCGACATACTCCAGCCATGAATTCCTGGTGGTGTGACGAGTAAATAATGTTATATCAACATGGGTCGAATATTGTCATTTTACATTAATAGTCTTATGGAACAAAATAAATCAGTAAATTCAGCCCCTCGTTATAAACATGTCCTTACTGGAGGAAAAGTTATCAAAAAGAAAAAAAAAGCTAAAATGGAAACGAAAGGTCAATTTTTTGGCCTCGTAGTCGCTTACCATCAAATACTGCGAAGGTTAATTGCTGTTTAGTTAAAGGATTTAAAAAAAATAGTAAAACGATCTTAGTCACATTTATTAAGGCTTGTTACACACTTGGGAGTTTTCATTTAAAAAATAATGAATATCTCTGAAAGTAAGCGTTTTTCGACTATACATCACATAACTTTTTTTACTCCTAATAGTTGTTAGAATCTATAGTTAAAGTTTGTCGGGTTACTCGTACCCACGGTGTATTAATTAATTAAGATGACTTAAACAACACGAGACCAAGCAGAGCGTTTTAGCACCAGGGAGATGAGTTTAAAAAAACATGAGTTGTATTACGTTCAATGTAACACCTTGTATATAATGTTTGCTCAACATTTACGTTTCTCTTAGTTGGTGTGAAAAGCAGTATGTATTACATGGCAGCAAAATAACTTCATCTTGGGCGTTAACAATTGAATCCTGAGCATATCCCTAGCCTTGATGTATTCCCTCGGCGTAAATACGGTCATCATTTTACACCCTTGTCACAGATTAAGTAATAGTACTACGTACAGAACTGTCTCTCTAACGAGACTGACGTTCTGGTCTGACCACCGGATGGAACGCACCGGGTCGGACCACCTTTTTCCATCGCATAACGCGTCTTCTTACTGGTTGCTGGCTAATCCCCTCCGCAAAATTTGGTACTATAGTCTGTGCGGAAAGAGAATATTATTAAAATTGGGGGGCGCTGTAATGCTTTTCTACCGAAGAAAAAAATATTTGCAGTATTTGCTATACTGGGTAGGTAAGTTCCGTTTTTCGCCACGCCTATTCTGTTGCCGCACAGACTCTAGTAGCCGCGCAGCGAAATCCCGGAGTGAGCCACTCCTAGTACTCCCTAGAGACTCAATCTTCCAAGGTACAAGTCCGAGTTCTTGACACTGTCCCAGTGCCAGTAGTTGCCAACTTCAATTTTTAGTTATAGCGTTTAGTGACAGCAGCAACTATTGTGGTAGAGTGTCGAACACAGAGACGTTAACTTATTTTATGCCACACCTGGCCATAAAGTGGCTTTTTCCGCACGCTGCGCGTACGGAAAAAGCCGCTTCCTGGCCAAATGTACACATAAAATGATGTATACAACACGGGAGGCATAAAGAAAGCCCTCGATCGCATATTTACTTGCAGCTCGGGTCGCAAACATTTGCGATCTCGGCCTTTCTTTGTTTTACTACCCTAGTTGTGTAATGTACTATACTCAATTAGTTCCTTTTTTCGCAATACATTCTTTCTCCTCCTTATTTTCGTTTTATTTACTTTAGCTCCACCTTCCTCGGACCGATTTTCATTAAGCCTAACCCTCCTGTCAACATCGTTTCCTAGGTCTTATCGAGAGGTTTTTATTTCGTTTGCCAATACCTAACATCCTTGATCAATTTTGTACCTGTGCGGTTATTCGATTCTCAGTCAAGTCAGTTACTAATACTGTATCTCGTTTTTAACGTGCTTATTTTTACCCGACTGCGGCGAAGCCCAAAGGAGGGTATGTGTTTGACCTATATGTATGTATGTATGTCCGTTCCTGTGTCCGCTCGTAACTACTCAACGGCACAACCGATTTTGATAAATGATACATCATTGGATTCGTCGTGAAGTTCGTTAAAATAAACAAAATGGCGGATTTTATGCACTTAAAGTGCACCGCGGTCGGATTTTTTTTAGTAAAAATATTTTTTTCAATTGTCTTTTCTTAAAAGTATAATTCTTCCCAAAATAATCTAACAAACTGTTTAGTATCGCCGATAGTCAATGGAGTCAAAAATCGTTGTACCCTTCGTGTCGTCCGGTTGTTTTTTTTTTATCGTGGCAACAAGCGCAGGCTCAGCATTATGCTGATAGTGTGTTCGACTGCATAGTGCTGTTCACCCTGTCCCTTACTAGTTACGTATTTATACCTTAATTATGCATGTAAGTGTGTGTGATAATGATGATAATACTTAGAGTCCTCTACAAATGGGATTGGACGATCAACCCCATGCGACACAATTTCCCAAGGGGACCCTCACTACGAGAGTTCGACAGACTAAATCTGAGACAGGTGCTGAGGTAGGTTAATTCTTCTTATTCGTTTAACTGACTCCCAACGGTCTCAGATCCAAGTTCATTCACATTAATCTTCTGTATAGTGTTTCAGGTCCGGAGCAGCAGACGTAATCCAGCCTTAGCGTCCCGGACGTGGGGCCAGCACCTACCACAACTGCACTCCTGAGGAGCTCCAGCCATATACGATGTGCAGCAACGGGCCGCTGTTGCAAGGCCCGCTCACGTCAAAAAATACTCAAAGTCCACTCACCTCCTGTATCCTCCGATGTACAGTCAGCTTGTGCCACTGGTGGTCGTCGAACCGCGTCTTGGCTGGTTTGATATGCATCTCCTGTTTCCCATTCCCAAGGCCCATGGTGAGGGAGACTCCTCCATCGCGCACGGCCAGGTTCAGGTAGTCTGCTTCGTGACCTGGAAGAGAAACATAATTAGCAAATGCACGTTATGGAAGATGCAGTGTGGGTCGGCCCTTCAAGATACTCTGACGCGAAAGTCGCGGGAAATCGAGGTAATAGCATGCGACCGTTTATTCTGAAACACTTTGAGGGAGACCTATGTTCAACAGTGGACGGCTCAGTGTTGATATGATATGATTACATTTGGTTGATGAATGAAAAAAATCAAATGCTAATGGAGCAGTTACAGGAAGAAATAAACGAGCTAAAGTTATTATATCATATCATGATTCATCATTTATTCATAATCTTACAATATTTCACTTTTTGGTTTAAAAAGAGACTTCTGTATTTCGTTTAATTTACTACAGCTTCTCCTCTGCTCCAGTCTTATCTGCTTTTCTTTGTTTTCTTTCAATATATTTCCAGGAATCAAAGTATTCGTACAAACATTTCTTACGTTACGTATAATAAATACAGGGAATTAAGAGTCATAAATCCTTTGTAGAGCGGTGCACGGTTAGAAAAAATCACCTAGACTTTTTCACTACTTTACCTAAGTATACCACACTCAATGGACAAACCAAGTTAAAACTATAACTGGTCTTCCTATCACCGCTGCCTTGAAAAAAGCCGAAGACAGAAACTGATGATGAAAGATAGTGAAGACCTCAGTGAAGGTCTTTCAAACCTGACACGACCTTTAGCAATGAAGAGACCGACGAAGAAGAGAGACCTATATTTGTGGTAAATGGAATGAAAGTTCCTATAAAACCCAGCCAAGTTTCATACCTAATTATGAAACAACATACCCTGAATTCCAGTTAACTCTCCAAAACATGCTATAACGAATCCAAACCAGGGCTTGTTTATTCATGGTATCCTAATAGAAGGCTGAATAGGTTTCCTTGCTTCAATCGCTGTACAGAACAAACCATTTATTGACTTTCATATCTCCTATATAGCTTTATTATTTCACGCAATTATAAAGCTTAAATCAATAGAAGTAAAGGTGTTTTTGCTATCAAACGCTTCTGCAAATACGAGCGTTGAAAAGTAAACCAATGAAATGAGATAGTTGAATGGGTGGAATCGTTTTGCGTTGTTTACATTTTCGGAAAAGATTAATGACCTTACATGTAACGCGAAATTGATAAATGGATAGCAGCCTAGATAAATATGGTGGCTCAATGGCATGACGGGTACTAGGATATAATAAATGGGCCTTATTATTCTCGGATTTTAACGGGTGAGAGCAGAAATGGACTAATGAGAAAGGGTTATACTCGGCCCCTTAGTAGTATACCCCAAATAAACATCGTCAATAAATAACAGGCCACTTAAGAAACTGTCATTCAGATCAATTAGAGCACTTTTGCTGTCTAATTGGTTAATCCTCGTGTAGGTTGTATGTTTGAAAAGCTCATCGAGTTAGGGAATTGTCTCTATGATTCAAGGCCAGTCTTGATGGTTCGATGTTACCGTTGATTTGAGGGCTGTTATGATTTATTAACATTTAGTTAACCTGTAAGTATACTCTTTCGGTTGGCGTTGAGTACGATCCACTTAAAGGAAACAACGCGACTGTTTGCAAACCCCAAAAACACCAAAATTACCACATTATAAAAATTCAACTCTCATTTTGTATTTTTCAAATTTATACTGCTATTTTCTAATGAAATAAATGATCTATCTATCTAGTAATGTGTTGCCAAACATCACTCTAAAATTCAGTATAGAGATAATTTGGTAATTAAAGTCTAAATTACCAAATTATCTCCATACTGTGTAATAAACTCTAAAATAAATAAACATATGCCAATTCTAGAGCACATACCTCAAACTCTGTTTGCTAACTGCCGCCATTGCCATAACCTAACATTCTAGTACTGTACAAAACGACACATTTTAGTTAGAAAAGCCAGTCATTTACGTCCTTCCGTATAATGAGGTACTCGAGAAACTAGGACCAACTAAACAAAGCAAACTCAGCCTTGTTTATCCAAAAAAGCCTATGTTCTTAGGAAAAGCCAGGCTGTTACGTCTTTTTATCACAAAGGAAGTGGGACACCAGAGTTTGCATGCAAATATCTACTTCGGGAATAATAAACTAAATTAATATAGTTGTACGTTGTTGGGATAGGAAACTAAGTACTGACCGCTGGGGGACTGAGTATTCAGATGTCTTGTTTGTCTTTGAGACAAAAATGTCAGCTAAATTTGTAAGGATGCTGAAAAAATCTAAACTTTGGACTCCCTTCCAGTCTGATTTAGTTCTCTTATGTGAGAAACTCCATCCCACGAAACTGAGGCGAACACATAGCTTCACCCCGGCAGGTGAGGCTTATCATATTGACGATAGGCTTTGCGAAATAAAACAGAAGATAAATCCACCAGAACGGCTTTCATCAGCTGTCCAATTACGAATTCTCAAGTTCTTTGCCCATATATCCAGAGATGAGGGATCGATAGAGGGGTTAGTAGAACAGGGTCAGGTAGAAGGGAAAAGATCTAGAGCACGAACAGACCTGTTAAAAACACTCACCAATCATTCGAGGTCGAGTGCTCTCACAACACTTTCAACCGCCAGAAATGGAGAGACATCGCGAAGGAAACTTTGAAAGTCCACCAACAAGAAACCTGAAGTGAGAATCAATCGTATACAGCGTCCAAACAGCCACGATCACTCTGACCAGAGTGTACGACTAAGAAAAAAATATCCAGCAGTGGATAGTTAGGTATAAAATAGCAGTCCGTTCTGCTGCCGCGTCTTGAAGTACAGTACTATGGCGTCCTGCATACTGACTACAGGCTCTTCACCAGTCTGAGTCAGGTCGTACGATAGAAACTCTGCCCCGCGAAACATCGCTTCAGAGCAGATGCCTAATCATAATAGTGAGGCATCTAACATGCTGGCTTTGTGGGTAAAACAGAAGCTTATAGTAACCGTAGGTGGATAAGTAGAAAAGTGTTACATACCGGTATAAAACAGCAGTCCATTCGGCTGTCGCGTCTTGAAGTAAAGCGATATGGCGTCCTGCGTACTGACTATAGGCTCTCCACCAGTCTGAGTCAGGTCGTACGAGAGGAACTCCGCGCCGCGAAACGTCGCCTCAGACGGCGCTTTGTCTGCAACAAAAGAGCTTTTTAAGGACCTTTGTAGAAACATAGGACCGACGAAGTTTTGTATGGCGTCTAGGAAAAGATGTAGAGAATTTATGAAGGTTCGTTGTTAGTATTCTTTAGGTGGGTTAGCTTGTTTGATCAAAGTTGCAAAGGCATACCATAATGCAAATTCTTACGCTTTTATCGTTGTAAGTCAAAGACTCACTAAATAAGTCAGAAAGCAATTAGTGTTTTAAGATAGAGGACGATTGAAAAGGAGTATAATACAGTTTTATCCTTCTTGGAAACTTTGACATTGCAAAAATATGCAAAAATACGTCATTGCAATCATTTTATTTTTAATGGGGTTCTGATTATCATTTCCGTTTATGACATATCAATGAAAATGTCGTGAATTTGCTAATAAACAGTATACTATTTAGCAGCCACGGACGTCCACTACTGGACGTAGGCCTCCCCCATAGATCGCCACAAAGTGCGGCTCTGAGCAGACCGCATTGACCGGCTCCCCGCTAGCTCGGTGGACAGATCAAATTTTTAAAAGGGAGTAAAAACATTAAAATAAAAATGTTTTTACACCCATTTTAAAATACAAAAAAAAATGTTTTTTTTTGTATTTTAAAATGGGTGAGCACTTATTAGGTTTTGATGTGGCGCAGCCGATCTGTCCACCGAGTTTGGGCGTCCCACGCTGCTCTTATCTATGCGCGATCGTGGTGGATAATATTTATTTTTTCCCCAGTTTTTGTCAAATCAAAAAATATAATAAAATCGTGACCATAACAGCACTTTTGTCGCCATTGATAAAACATCAGTCTTTACAAAATCACACAACGACACTTATCCAAACAATTACCAGACCAATCAATACAATCAACGGGCTGAGGTTACACATAACGCGTAGTCGAGCGGCCGTCGCGTGTCCTCGTGTAGTGGCGTTACACAGGGGCAATCGGCCGTGATTGCGATTCAATCAGTGATTAATATCGGCGCTGAGTCCTTAAGCCCGGAGTGGTTGCAGTGCAAGCGGGTTGTCACCAATTAAGAAGCGTCCCATTGCAGGGCGTCTCGAACTCTATAGTTCCAACTGCCTCGATACAAGGAGATTTGTATTCAAGAAATTCATTTATTCTTGCAATCTTTCGTTCATTCATTTATTCACATTCACACATTAAATTACCCAATACTCGATAACGTGCAGTCGAGTGGCCGTCGCGTGTCCTCGTGTAGTGGCGTTACACAGCGCCAATCGGCCGTGATTGCAATTCAATCAGTGTTTAATAACGGCGCTCTGAGTAAGGACTCAAGGGATAAAGGCATCCCGGTGTGGCTGCAGTGCAAGCGGGTTGTTACTAATTAAGAAACGTACCTCTGCTGGACTGAGGTCTCGATCTTTATAATCCGATTGCTATCTATATTTTTATTTATTGATTTATTCCACTGTAGACATCTAAATCTAAATTTTTTTTTTTTTTTAATTTATTTTAATTTAATTACGCAATACAAGAAAGAAGCACGGACATCTGTGAGTCGGAATCGCCCACCGAGGGTTCGGTACAAATTTGTAGGTACAGTCACGAGTTTTAATTTGGGACCCACCTAAGGTTGAATATCGTGTAGCAAACTTACGCTATTTAAAGTCGCCGTCAATAGATTTTGCTAACTATGTAAACAAAAGGCGTAACTTTGTTTTGTCACTGTTTCTCCTTGAATTTGCACAACACCTCATCAAACACCACTGAAACCATACACTATTTAAACGGTCGTTGCCGTAAAATACAAAACCATACAATAAATAATTGAATCTTGGATATTTCATTAATTTTTTATACATAGGTTATTATGTCATAATGGAATGACGTTTTTGTTTCTTTTAAATTCTAAAATTGTCTATGATGATAGCGTTGTGACTAAAGTTGGTGATATTGTAAAGCTGCTACACACTACCTAACTTACGCTCTGTACCTAAGAAAATAAAATGAAATATTTAGACGGCATCATTGATAGAGCTACGGATGAAATAACGGCACCCTTTGTGATAAATACTGGTGGATACATCATTTTCAAGTAACGATTCGTCTTCTGATTAAGCAAATTAAAAATACCTGTATCTTGTGTTCGCTACTTTAATAGTCCATATGTTTTGACATAAAAGAGTAAAGTAAGAGTCTTCCCCATCACTAGTAAATTCATCATTCAGAGACAATTTCAATATGGCGGTTTATTTACAAAGTTAGCAAATTCTATTGACGGCGACTTTAGAGCTAATATTTTAACGCAATGTCAATGTCATAATGTTTACCATCGACAACTTTACGTTTCTAGGGGCAACTGGTGCGAGGGCAAACGATCATTTCCGATGTTTTCCGAGTAATTGTTACTCCGGTATGGGGGGTTTTTGGCCCTGTCTTCTATCTATCTGGCAATATTAATTTTATTATTCTTGATACGCTAATAAAAAAAGAACAATATTAAATTGTCAATTATAATATATGAAAGCTAGCAAACCAATCTATTTTGTGAAAATGTCACATTAAACTGTTTTCTTGACTGACACTGACACGACATATTATGTTCGTAATTAGAAAACCGTAGTGATAGCTTTTTGCAAAGAGGTTATCATTTCAAGGGTCCATTCGATAAGACATTACATATATGTCTTAACTTAACGTGACTTGACATTCGACACTATCGAACTAAAGTTTCGACCTTATTGCATTATGAATGTTGTAACAACATTTAATGGAAATGGGTCCCAAATTAAAGCTCGTGACTGTACACATATATTAAAGTACCCTATAAATTTTCATTCCCTTAGTAAAGTCTATTTTATATGATTTAATTAAAATGTATGGTTATCAGATTTTTCCCTAGACTTATTTGTAGTATAAGACGGTATTACTTGCCAAATTTCATTGTTCTAAGTCAACGGAAAGTACCCCTTTCAATTTTGGTTTCCTTGAGAGTGTCGAAATTCACGTGTTTTGCGGCATAAACAACCATATCTTTCTTTTAAGTTAACCGAGAAACTTGATTTTTTCACAACTTCAAGGGACCATAAATCTGAGTGTATTGTTTAAATTTCATCTCGATAACTTCATGCGTTTCCGATATAACCCGTCTTTACAGACGGACAGACAGCCGGACAACAAAGTGATCTTATAAGGGGTTCCGATTTTTTCCTCTTGAAATCTGTAAGTACCTCAACTCTAAGCAAACGCTCAACCCTAAAAAAAAAAACGAAAAATATTTAAAATTGTATACATTTGGTAATCAGATCAACAAAGACAACTTAAATAAAAGCTTGTCAAAGCAAATTTGGTATCGTTATGTTGAATACCAGCTAACAAAAATACGTCATATCACCGACTCAATAACAATGCCTTTCCATCGATAATGTTATTTGATAGGAATAGAGATGGGCCCAATGTTATCGGTATTCGGTACAATCGGCGGTTTTTGCGAATATTCGGTACAAATGCAAAACGTTGGACATAATATTAATAAGAGTTTTGGTAGTATTGTGTTGGTAAATAATTTTCCTTTATTTATTACCAGTAAATATTTCTAAGAATAAATTACTTATTTATTTAAACTTTATTGCACAAAATAAAACTTATCGTACAATGTTTATTTTTGTTTTTTATTTTATATGGTACCAACCTTTCGGTTTCGGTAGAAAATGTACCGAATATTCGTATTCAGTGAAACCAATATCGGCTCATCTCTAGAAAAGAATCGACTCTCGTTTCGATAAACCCACTCGTGACACAAGAGAATGTAATACAAATAAGTACTTTATTAACGTTATTGGATAAGCTGAAAAGTATCGCGTGGAAACGGAGGCTTAATTTATTAATGACGGGTTATTTCAAGGGAAATAATACAGGGTTGAAATAATAAAACTCGTGTAATTTCGTGTATTTTCATCAACTACTAATATTTTAATACGTTAGACTGACACACAGGCAGACGGCCCTTTTCAACGAACGATTTTGTTAAATTAAGATGACACACGTACAACGCTTTAATACTTTTTACGAGCCTCTTTAGATAGACTCAACTGCTGGGCAAAGCTCTCCGCTCTCCTTACATATCATCCCATTCCATCTCAAAATATCCTTACTATCCCATCCCTCTAGTTTTCTTCTTTTTACTCTAAACCTAAATACATTTATTTTAAACTCCAGCAGTGACGCCACACACTATTAATTAACTGCAACCCTCTACCCAGACAGAACTCTGCACATGTGCTAAAGCAAACAGCACTGATATTAAAAAAGTTACGGGCAGAGACATTTTGTCATTTCATGAAACTAATATGAACAGGGTGACAAAACTTTGAACTAGGTGCAAACATTTAGGCTGCGTTCCCACCAGGGATGTGCGAGGATGCGTAGCGAGGGATGTGTTTGTCGTGAACCAATAGAAACACTTCATTTACCTATCTTCGCTCCGCTGAGTTGTGTCTATTGGTTCATGATAAACACACCCCTTGCTACGCATCCTCGCAAATCCCTGGTGGAAACACAGCCTTAAGGTACGGGCATAATTCTGCCGTGCTAGTGATATATGCAGTAATTACAGTCTAGCGGTAAAGGAAATGTGAACCGTATTCGATTGGAATAAGGATGACATTTCATATACTTCTAGACTGTAATTACTGCATTTATCGCTAGCACGGCAGAATAGCAGTAATTTCGCACAAAGCGCTTTGCTTCCACTTTCCTTATTAGGACAGCTAAGGAGCGGAACTCTCTTCCAGCAGACCTCTTCCCGGAAAAATATAACTTGGGTCTCTTCAAGTCGTGGGTGAATAGGCACTATCTAGGTAAGAATGCTCCATCATCGACTACATCTTCACTTAACAACAGGTGAGATCAAAGTCAAATGCTTACCTATTGTGAATAACAAAATTATTCCAACAAAAGGTACTTCGCGAGCTTGAATGTGTGCGAGCGGTGTACGAACGCACTACAAGCAAAGATTTAAGAATGCGTAAGAATGCTCCACTATGGATGGCACTCACACAGACATGCTATTGCGCGTCTGTGTGAATACATGTCGCGCGCTCCTAAACGATCTAAGTTGGACTACGTGTTCATCTTTATACTTTAGTACGGGTATTAAACGAAATGTTCCTGTGTGTTCCTACTCAGATAATACAACGCATGGCTGTCTTTATGCTCTGAAATCTGTAACAATGTTCTTTTTGCATATACCCATACTACGTTAATTAGCATTGCTCGTAAAACTTTGAGCTTAAAAGTAAATATAAACGCCATAATCTTTTTATTTCGATTTAATGAAATTTGGTGTACAGATAGATTATGTGCCAAAATTATTTTTCAAGCCTAAAAAGTCCCTGGTACATTTTAACGCATATTTTTTTTGCGTTACTATAATTTCCAAAAGACATATTAGTCCTAATTCAGAATTGGGAATATGCATGATATTTTTTATTTACCTTAATGAAAGCTCATTCATATAAGAAACAGTAGGAAAAAAGTATTTTTGGAATATCTATTTAAAAAACCACGATATAAGACAACACAGATTTATCTCTATCCCTTTCTAGCAAAACAGAATATAGTATGGAGATTATATGGCGGCCGTGTACTATGACGTCATAGTCCATATCGGATCTCTCTGTCTAATCGCTGTCTGATTACTGCTTTAAAATGTTTATATCTTCCGTATGTCTCGGTCGATTTTAATTTTGTTTTGACTTTATGACATCTTTTTCACGGTATTTTCATATTTTGTTAAGAAATGTGTTAAAAAAAATTCATGCATATGCTCACCTGAATGATAACATTTATTGAAATATATGGGCTAGGAAGAAAGAAAGAGAGTGAGAGAGAAAAATAAAGGAGTTTTTTTGGTAACGCAGTATGTTGAGTGTGTTGTGTGTATATTGAAGGCAACACGGGGACTGGTAACGCAGTGATTATTTGAGTTGAAAATGAGATTCTTTTGCAACAGGGTATTTGACAACAATCAAAATAAATTCATTAACTCTAACCAGCAAATTACGCTTCCAAAACAGCCCGGATAAAATCATTCAAACTTATTTTCGTGCCATCAACGATTTTACAATGACGAAAACTAAAAATAAGGCACCATGTTGAGCATGACGTCACAAGCACGTCACAAGATAGTATTTCATACTAAACTGCATACTTTCGGAGCGTTTTGACACTTCATAAAAAGAAGCTGATTTGAACTGTCATCAAGTAGCCTATTGCCCAGAGTATTGACAAAATTCATAATAATAACGTAAAATTGCTAGGAAAATATTTACAGACATCTATCTTGTATCTAAATTTGTAAAAGTGCTTATAAAGTTTCATCTCCATTTTAGGCACTAAAAAGAATTTTGGCCCTTATGACCCCGACTCCAACATACTATTTACCAGTGGCGTGGTGTTCATAAAACCCGATTCCCACCGGCTTGCCCATTTTAAAACATATGGCCTACTTACTACTCCTGAAGAAAATGTAATCCAAATCAGTACTCTGTACTTTACTAAGAATATATTTGACGCCAAACCACTGATATTTACCCAATAACGACGGAGCAAAAAAATAAATTATTTCACCTCGTGAACGAGTTACGTCTAGATTAGATTAGATTATATTTATTTATTTCACAGTATAAAATACATTATAAATTACACATGTCAATTTACATGATTTCATATTATGATCGTCAAAACATTAATAATAATGATTTAACAAAGTTCCATAAAACTAAATATATATAAATCAAATCATCAAAGTAATTAATAGTTTATATAAATTGTAACATCCCATCATCATTCCACGATTCGACGTCTGATATGCACCTTTGCGTGAACCATTACCTACATAAAATAGTACATTACTGCAGAGGCCGGGAAATAAGGGGTTGCCGGCCGAGTACATATAGCTGGCCGAGCGAAGCAAGGCCAGATAGTTACGAGGCCGGCAATCTCATTTCCCGCCGAGGTACCTATGTATAGTGCTTTTCTCAAATATGCAATGAAATAAATAAACTTACTAATATCCTTACTTACCCTAAATATTATTTTAATCAGAAACTTTCTATCAGAAAGTGACGTTAGTGACACAGACATATTATATCCACAGACAATGCAAATGTCACATTCGGAAACCAAAAGCTGTTTCAGTTTAAATTTTTACCGCGAATATTTAGATGAAATATTTTAAATGTGTATTCTTGTGGTGTAGTTTGCAATTTATAATAATTGGAAATTGTTTATAATGTATTATTTGTTATGTTCATGTCAATTTTAAATAAATAAATCTGCAAAATATAGCAAAAATCGTTTTTTGTTTTTTTAATGGCTGAATGCCGTGATGCTGTGGCCCAAATAAATGTGGCATGCCATGTTTGAGAAAAAAACTTTAGTTGCTGCAGAATCGGTTTATAAACCCGATATTCTTCAACACAGCCTGATCCCAACCCTAACCCACTGTAAAATTCAACCCGCAAAGTAAACTTAGGCTCAAATTAATAAGGCTCGGAAGCCTGAAATTGGCTGCAATATTAAAATCGGAGTACCGCGCAAGTTCGTCTATTAATCAGGCCCCAGGTGTCTACCCGTGATTAAGGCTGCAGCCGAGTGCAGAACGGGGTGGGGAATTTCAAAGTAGTTTCAAGTAAAATAAAAAATTCCATCAAAAACATTACATGTAAAAAAATACAAGTCTCGCAACGCAGTACTTTTACAACAAAAAAGTTTTGAGATGTTATGTTAAACCAAGTCAGTACCGGGGGGGGGGGGTCCACAGAACTGGATTCCCACCGCCTTGCCTATTATTAGATCTATAAAATGTGTTCCTCCACGGGTTAATCATCAGTCATTGAATCAGTCAGTCAGTCAGTGAAAAAACTAAGAAATTTTGACATGCAATAAATAGTTCTTAAACTACACGTTCTAATTGAATGATATTGAGAATATATATAAGTACTATTGTGGCTTCGAGAAAAGGATGGTACGGCCGTGCCTTTGTTTCGCTCGACTTGGCGGGGGCACGAGAGATATATATTAAAAGCATATTAAAAAAACAAGTTTAAATAAATAAATAAATATTAGGGGACAATCTTACACAAATCGAACTAGTCCCATAGTAAGCTCAATAAGGCTTGTGTTATGGATACTAGACGACGATATATTTAATAGATACAAATACTTAAATACATAGAAAATATCCATGACTCAGGAACAAATATTCGTGCTCATCACACAAATAAATGCCCTTACCGGGATTCGAACCCGAGTTTATGTGACGCGATCTATTTGGGGTTGTCCAAAAAAATGTTTTATGATAAATTATAGGTCTTTGTATTTTAACTCTTCGTACTTTTTTGTGTATTATTTACATTAGGTATTTGAAATATTAAAATTGGCAGTGCATCTATTAATCAGGCGCCAGATGTCTGCCCGTTTTGAAATAGTAGTTAGTAAATAGAAATAATAATATACTCACGGACAATGAATTCGGGTCATTTTCTACATAATTGCTCATAGGAAATGACCCGAATTCAATGTCTGTGAGTGTAATAATAAGTTTTAGTTGAATAAATACAGTCACTGAAACATAATTATAATGAAGGAAACAGATCTGACACAATCTAATAGGGATTTTAAAAAATGCTTTGATTTTTGTATTGTGATCATAACTTTTTGGTAAATATAAAATACTTATTTCGCAGATTATGTATTACTAGCATTTACCCGCTACTTCGCCCAGGTTGTTCCCGTTACTGGCCCAAGGAAACTATTTACCGGGATATAAATAATATCCTATGTTTCAATCCAGGACTTGGTCTACTTGCATGCCAAATTTCAGCCATCCAGTCATCACCCCGTTATTTAGTACGAATTATCCAAATATCTTCACAAATTTTCGCATTTATAATATTAGTACGATTACAATTAAATTATTACCTAAGCTCCATAGAGGCATAACTTCGAGGGCTTGAATTGGTTTTCGATTTACCACGCCTTAACCAAAATTGGTTATTATGTTACCTTGTCAGAATTTTGAAAAATAACCTACCATAAGGTGCACGATTGCTTGGTTTTCATAAAAAAAGACCTTTTTAACCGGCTCCGCTTTCGACAGAGTTTGTAAAGCACATTGTTGCAAACAGAGCATTATTAATGCCACTGCCAAAGGTTTCGCTTACTTAAACTTGTTTGCTAACAAAATTAAAAAATACAAGTTTCAAGGGTTTTCTAAGGGTTAACTTGGCCGAAGTTTTGAAATGAACTCAATCGATCTGAAGTTTAGGGTCTCGTAGTAATAATAAAATGAAATGAAAGTTTTTAGACAGCTATGATAGGGTGTTTGACGATAATCAAAATGAACAATTTTCAATGAAAAATTATTGCTACCCATTAAATTATATTACATATATATATATATATATATATATATATATATATACAGGGTGGGAGGGACTATACCGACATACTTTAGCCATGAATTCCTGGTGGTGTGACGAGTAAAAAATGTTATATCAACATGGGTCGAATATTGTCATTTTACATTAATAGTCTTATGGAACAAAATAAATCAGTAAATTAAGCCCCTCGTTATAAACATGTCCTTACTGGCTGAAAAGTTATCAAAAAGAAAAAAAAAGCTGAAATGGAAACGAAAGGTCAATTTTTTGGCCTCGTAGTCGCTTACCATCAAATACTGCGAAGGTTAATTCCTGTTTAGTTAAAGGATTTTAAAAAAATAGTAAAGGTATCTTAGTCACATTTATTAGGGCTTGTTACACACTTGGGATTTTTCATTTACAAAATAATGAATATCTCGGAAAGTAAGCGTTTTTCGACTATACATCACATAACATTTTTTACTCCTAATAGTTGTTAGAATCTATAGTTAAAGTTTGTCGGTATAGTCTCTCCCACGCTGTATACAAGAAATCAAAGTACATAGAAAAATTAAATGGCGCTGACCTATGGTCCAGACCGGAATTCGAACCCGGTACCTCTGGATTTCCGGTCCAACGTCTCAAACCACTCGACCACCGGAGCCACCCAGCAAGTGCCTTTAACTTTGCCATTTACTTTGACTTTCTTGTTATGTATGTAACATAAAAATGTCGTGTAATATACCCGCATTAAAAAAACGAATAAAGAAACATCATTTTTTTCATATCGTGTTAATATTAGCGCCATCTCTCGCTCAATCGTCATAGCTGTAAATTATATGCATTGAGGTGGACGAGTAGTTGCACAAGTTACAAAGTTACTCAAAATTATTATAACAAAACGGGACTTAATCGCGTAAAAACATGCTATTACCTCGACGTTTCGGACGTGCCGTGACGTCCATGGTCGGGAAGTCCCGTTTTGTTATAATAATGAGTGAAAATCGTGAAAGTTTAAATCAATATTTTACTCAAAATTTCCTGCAGTGTGAACAATTTCATGTCATCCGTTGATAAAATTGGAACGAGTGATACTCATAATGCTAAAATATACATGCAAACTCGTTGGCATTTCATCATGAAACCTATTTAACCTCTAAACCTGATCTATGCGAGTGGAAGTAAAAAACACCTCATGAATAAACTTTTGAAGCGACATTAGTTAAAAAACACCCCAGAGAACGTCGAGCTAAGCGTTCCGACCACGGGATTGTCCAGTCCATGGAATAAGAGAAAGCGATTCTTTGGCTTCAGACTCATATTAGTGATATTAGCATCGGTAGGTAACGTATAGGTAAATCCCCTTTGCTTGACTTGGCGGGCACTGTCATGCCCCCAGATTACTTGCCAAATTTGAAAGCTCTCTCTAAGTCAACGGAAAGTACCCTTTGAATTTTGGTTTCCTTGAGAGTGTCGAAATTTATGTTTTTTGCAGCATAACGGCCGTATCTTTTTACCCGACTGTGGCGAAGCCCAAAGGAGAGTTATGTGTTTGACCTGTATGTATGTATATGTATGTCCGTTCCTATGTCCGCTCATAACTACTCAACGGCACAACCTATTTTGATAAATGATACATCATTAGATTCGTCTTGATGGCGCGATGTCACTGGGTATGAAGTTTGTTAAAATAAACAAAATGGCGGATTTTATGCACTTTTATAGTGCACCGCGGTCGGGTTTTTTTAGTAAAAATATTTAGTTATTTTCACGTTCACTTAGAAGTTTTATTTTTTCACAGCTTCAAGGAACCGTAGACCTGAGCATATTCTCTTCTCTTGACAGACGGACAACAAAATGATCCTGGAAGGGTTCTGTTTTTTTCCTTTTGATGTATGGAACCACAAAAAGATAGGAAATAGACCAGACACTTTGTATGGGGACCCGCTTTTATTTTTAGTTTTATTTTTTTATTATTATTTGTTATTATAACGGCAGTAGAAATATACATTCTGTGACAATTTCAAGCCTCCCTCTTACGGTTCAAACGATAGATACCTGTGACAGACGGACGTACAGATGGACTGGGAGCATTCCATGAAAACATCAACTTTTTGCCCCTTACGAAACGCTATGGCAGCTACCCTAATAAAACGTATTAGCTGCTAAGAAACACTACCAATCTTAAAGCCGAGTTATGATATACCAATGCTGATAATAAGCTTCCTGAATTTATTTCTTGGACGTATTAAAACGGTGGTGTCCCTTGCGAAATATTTTCATGGAATGCTCCAGCGGAGGTTTAGTAATAGGGTTCCGTTAGCACCCTTTGGGTACGAAATCCACTTGCAACGATTGCAACCGCTGTTTGCTTGAAAGTTGCGCCGGCGTCTAATTCTGCCGCCACGCGACAAGCTTCAGTCGTTCGGTAGATTGAAGACGAAAACAACTGATGAGATCAAGGACCTTTAAATAATAGCCGGACGTAGCGTCGCTAACAGATAAGTGAAGCACGTATAGTAAGCCGGCGCTTTGTACTTACGAGCAGCACGCACACGTCCACCAGCAAAGCGGGCCGGTCGGCTGCCATAACGCGGCGCACTTCCCCGAATGCAGACGTTGACGTTTGAAATTTATATGATAAAAATATGCCTTCTTGCGTAGTAAAAGTCTGTCGAAACAACACTTGTAGCAGCAAAAAATATCAAGGAATCACTTTTCACACGTAACATAATCTTTAAAGCACAATTTTACATCGATTTACTATTTTAAATTATAACATCAAATTGATTGTCAAAAGTCAAAGCCAGAGCCAGTGTGACCAATTAATAAATGGGGCAATTACCTGAAATGTCGGGATTTTCTTGTAACAGAATATGATTTTTTATTAAAATAGTATCATTATTTAAGGTTACGGATGTACAATGAATCCTTATTCATAAAACATACATGATATTTAAATTAAAAAGGTTATATAAAAAACAGACTTCAAAAACTAAAAAAAGAAGATTTTTTTTTTATTTAAAGTTAATATACCATTTTTTTGAGCTCTGTGCTATTTGAAGTCAGTTAAATAAATTTTTCTGTACTTTTATTTATTTTAGCTATAGCGACTTAATCGTTTACCCTGTTAAACTCACGACAAGTTTTACTTTTGAAATTAAAAGTATAGTTTAAACGTATACGCTTAAAATATTGTTTATTTTTACCTGCCTGAACCGAAACAAAAAAAAGCATTTAAAATATTCCTCCTCCGTGACAAACTTACAAGTGTACAAAATGTTAATAAAACATTCTGTGTTTTTATTTCCTGTCAAACACGTTTATTTCTAATGATGATGTGACATTGATATTTGATAGACATAAATAAATATATAACGAATATTTCTTACATTGGGGAAAATTTGATTTACATGGCAACACTCTATCAACGCAAACATGTTTACTCGGCGGCCATTGCTAAGCTTCACTCGTGTGTTAGACCGCGCGGTATCCTTCTTTTTTATACATCCATGGTACAGTTTAAATTTTTACAACAAGTTGGGCTTCGCGAGTCACATCCGCGCCCACCGTCGTAAAAGCCCTACAAGCTGAAGTCGCTGTCATCGGACACGATGAAGACGACATCATCATCATTTATTTATGCCACACCTGGCCATAAAGTGGCTTTTACCGCACGCTGCGCGTACGAAAAAAAGCCGCTTTCTGGCCAAAACTAGACATCAAATTATGTACACAACACGAAAGGTAGGTCGCTTGCAGCTCGGGCCGCAAACATCTGCGATCTCGGCCTTTTTCTTATTACCACCCTAGGTGTGTAATGTTAGTTATTAAACAGATAAGCACAAAAACAAATTGATATACAAGGTAAACGTCCCAGTACTCGACACGCTGATGCCTAATAGCGACACACTTGTAAGGTACATGTTTAAAATAAATAAGTATTATAAGTAAATCGGAACGTACCTTACGTAGGAATAGAGTGAAAGAGATAGTATGTTAGAAGATCATGCGTAAGAAAGGGATGTATGACTGAGCGAGCGAAAGGGACAAGGATAGGCAGAACAAATAGGAAGGTGTGAGATAAAAAATAAATGATTATGGCCAGTGGTTGGAAACTCCTATATAAAAAACGAATGTATGGCGATTCTGAACTTCTGCTACCAACCTAAGAAACAGTTATATTGGTGGCAACACTTACGAGTTGTCAACTGTCAACATGTCATGATGTCAAATTCATCCAAAGAATTTGAAATTATTTTCTTTCACTTCAAACACCAACGTCTATGTATCATATTTAAACATAAAATTTAATTTATTTCCTTTCGTGGTATTTTGAAGCGTTGAGTCGAGCAAATTTGCTCCTCCGCTTAACTGTGCGTGTGTTATTTTCTTATTTTAGAGACAGGGACTCGTATCGTATTGTTTTTGAGAAAGGAACTCTTGGAGTTTGTGATTTGTGTTGTGAGATAGAGACTCGTGGTATTTTAGAATAGTGACTCATAATAGCTGGTAAAAGCAGATTCTGTAAAATATGTGGCGTGAGAGAGGTCACCTAACATTGCAGTGTATTGAATCTGTTCTATACTGTGAGTTAAGTAAACCGCATAAAAACGTACGAAAAATAAATGTAAAATAAAGGAATAAACAAAATGTACACCGAAACTGTTTTTTTTTTTCATTTCTTGCAGAATAAATAAAATATTGGTCAAGGTATAGTCATTTCGGTACTGATTGGTACCGGTTAAGGAAATCACTAATATCGGTTTTTTGCATCACTAAACTTCGTAAAATATTTAGTATGGTATGGCAACATTTTTTTTTCTTATGTTGGTACAGAAACATCAGAATCGTCATACAATGCGTTCAGAAAATTTTTACTATGAAGTTCCGTCTCTTAAAACGTAGTGATTATATTCTCTTTGATTATGGCCGAATCCTTGTTTAATTTCTTACATGGCGCTGCGGATAAAAATTAAAAAAAGTGGTAAATCTTTGTAAAATCGCGAGTGATCCGTAATAATCAATAGTATTTTCGAATATACGTTACATATTCAACAAGTATTGAGTGAAATACGTTCAATTTCACATATATTTCTAAATTTTAGCTACACAATGGAAAGCACGCACGAGGAAGATTTGCTTAAGTTTAACGTTAATCAATTAAAAACAGAATTACGCGCAAGATTTTTACCGATAACAGGAAATAAGGAAGATCTAGTGGCAAGATTGCACCAGGATAATGTATCGAAGGAAGAAAACGGAATTCTAGAGGAGTATAAGCAGGAAAGATTCAAAAGGCTATCCCAAGATATCGAAATTAAAAATTTGCAAACGCAACTGAATCAATTAAAACAGGATGAGGTAACAAATCAAGCTTCAGGTACGTTAACATCTGATGGTACTTTATTACAAATTTTGCAAACGCAATCCATGATTTTGCAACAGATTGCTAGTCCAGCACAACCTGTATTTCAAGTATTTTCTACCACAGACACAAGTCAAGCGATTCCTCTATTTGGAGGCAACAGAACAGATAACGCGGTTGATTGGATTAAGCAAGTTGAACGCATAGCTAGTTTAGCGAATTGGTCAGACAATCTTACGTTAGTAAATGCTGCAATGAGGCTCAGAGGACCTGCAAATGACTGGAACAGAGCGATGGGTAGGAATATGACTGAGTGGCAGGAGTGGAAAACAAAATTATGTGAGCGATTTTCATTTAAAATGTCATTTGCTGAATTTATAACATTCCAGGCTAGGAGAACACTGCGAAGCACTGAAACCATCACAGAGTACATATATAGTAAAAATGCTTTGTTTGTTAAATCTCCTTGTAACATTCCAGAGGCAGACAGAGTTTCGTTGATGCTCGAGGGAATTTTAGACAACCGTTGGTCGATACCACTAGCGTCTCACTGTTGCTCAAATGTGGAAGAACTGCTGTCACATGCTGCTGCATTGGACAATATTAGAAAGGTTATGCCAAAGGATAAGTTTAACAGAAATGAAACCGTAAGTACTAACACCACCACAGAAAGCCCGAAATATAACAAGTTTATTCCAAAATTTAATCCCCAAGTAGACCGGAAAGAAGATCAATTTTGTTTTAGATGCCGAACAAAAGGTCATGTCTCATATGATTGTAAAGTGCCAGTAAATGCTCAAATACATAAAGAAATGCCTAACCAAAAACCTAACTATACTTATGAACAAAGATATCATAAATCACAGCCATCTACAAGTCAAAGTGCCAACAAAAAACAAGTAAGCTGCATACAGGAACAAAGCCCCAATGTGACATTAATACCTATAACTTTAAATGGATGTTTAAATTTAAATGCTTTACCTGATTCAGGATCAGTCATCACAATCGTGGACAAGGATGCTTTGCCGCAGGACACAGAAGTTTATCCATGGACCAAAGGAGACTTCAAGGTTGCCGGAAACATACTAACGCCTGTCGGATGGATATCTGCTCGCATTGAAGTAGGTAAAATTGACTATTTTATGCCTCAAATAGCAATATGCCAAAACCTGCCTGTACCCATGATAATCGGTAAAGACTGGCAATTTGCTGTGTATGCCCGCATCATTCACGAGCCTGATGGTAAGATTTGCATAATAACGCCTACTCACACGGAATATTTTCCAGCTGTCACAAGGGAAGAAGCTTCTATTGCATGTTGTGTGCCAATTAACAAGTCGCTGCATCAAATATTGCCAAATGACAAACAAAAAGTTGTGGATTTAGTGTCTGAATATAATGATATTTTCAAAAAAGATGACAATGATATAGGTAAGTTTCCAGATTTTGAGTTGGAAATACAATTAACGAATGATAAGCCTGTTAGCTGTAAACCTTACAGATTGCCAGAACCAGAGCGACTTTTTCTGAAAGAAACAATAGAAAAATGGTTACAACAGAAAATATGTAGATTGTCTAACTCGCCGTATGCTGCACCAATGTTTGTAGTGGCACAGCCATTCCATGAAACCACACCATACAGACCAGTAGTAGATTATTCTAAAACTATAAACCATATTACTGTTTTAGACTCACAACCAATTGAAAGGATGGATGACATCATAACAACAATATCACAATTTGTGTATAAATTCAAGTTGGATATATATCATGCATACCATAATATATGCATAAGAGAACAGGACATATACAAAACAGCTGTGGTAACACAAGATTATCACATAGAATTTCTACGTGTAATGTTTGGACTCGTCGGAGGACCTTCAATCATGTCAAAGGTGATAAAAACTACCTATGGAAGCTTGTACCAGGATGGAGTAAGAGCATACTTTGATGACATCACAGGAGGTGCAAATACTGTTGAACAGTTAGTTATAATATTGAGAAAAGTATTTCAATTAACTCGAGAAAAAAATCTGAAGCTAAATAAAGAAAAATGTATTTTCATTGATACTGAAATACCATTATTCGGCAAAATTGTTGGTCACATGCAAGAAAAAACGGATCCGAAACGAACAGCTGCGATTGAACAGTATAAAACATTAACATCTGTCAAAGAAGTACAATCATTTTTAGGATTTACAGGAACATTTCGTCGATTTATAAAAAACTATGCAACTATAGCTAGACCGCTACATAATATCCTGAAAAAAGATCAAACTCGGCTTATAAACGAAAAACAGAGTAGTAAAAATAAACAAATAAAACTCACTGAGGAACAACAAAACGCATTTTTGACATTAAAAGAATTGATTGTAACTGCGCCCATACTATCAAATTTTCAACAAAATGCAGAAACAATTGTGGAAACAGACAGTAGTTACCAAGGAATGGGAGCATGTTTGCTACAAATTCAAAATGGAGAGAAGAAAGTTATTGAGTACGCAAGTAGAAGCCTGACAGATGCTGAAACCAGATACCACATCAATGAATTGGAAGTAACCGCTGTACACTGGGCAATCGTGAGTAAATTTCGAATATATCTACTTGGAACAAAGTTTACATTAATCACAGACAGTTACTCAACGGCATACATCATCAATAAAGCTAAACTCAATAGAAAGTTCGCAAGATATGTCATAGATTTGGCTCCTTTCGATTTCGTTCCAGTACATAGGCCAGGCAAGCAAAATCTAATTGCAGACCATTTGTCTAGATACCCTTTGAGTGAAGTTTGTTTGGCAGTTGTAAGCAGCAATACTGAAAAACTGAAGTTGGCACAGCAAAAAGATGCTTTCATACAACAAGTAAAGGCAAAATTGGCAAAAGAGGTAACAACACAACATTTAAAACAAATAAATAGTTCATTTACATTATCTGAGGGCATTTTAATACATGTGAATAATGATGAATTGTTTAATAAAGAAAAAATAGTTGTTCCACAGGCGCTTCGATCATCAATATTAAAAATGGCACATGATGATAATGGTCACTTGGATTTCAGCACTACAATTAGCAAAATTAAAAGCAAGTACTGGTGGAAATCTCTACGACAAGATGTCAAGGCATATACTACGGCATGTATGACATGTTCAAAAACGAACAGACGCACCAAATTGGCATATGGAGAAATGGGACGACGACCGATACCCAATACACCCATGCAAGTCATTTCATCTGATCACATTGTAGCTTTACCACCAACAACAGCAGGAAACACATATATATTTGTGCATATAGATCATGCAACAAGGTATGTTTTTGCTAAACCGACATGTACATTGTCAGCACACAGTGTGATAAATACCATAGAGGATGATATAATATATGTGTATGGACCACCATTAACTTATATTTCAGACAGCGCACCATGCTTTACCAGCCAGGTAACTCAAAAGTTTTTTTCAAAATATGGCATTGAACATATACCTACCACGCCATACACGGCCCAGAGCAACGGCCTAGTGGAGAGGTCGAATGCAGTGATTGTATCCACCTTAACTAAGTTTGCATTAAATAATACAGAAGAATGGGATAAACTTTTACCAAAAGCGATACTAGCAATTAATACTTCAAAACAGAAAACCACAGGGTACTCACCATTTTATTTATTGCATGGATTTCAGCCTAGAATTCCGCCTAACGAGATACATTTGGGAACAATAATAGAAGATATTGACAGACATCACCAATTAGACCTGTTAACAGAAGCCAGAAAATTAGCATTACAGAAGATTGAAGATATACATCTCTACAACAAACAGAAATATGATTTAAGAAGACTAGAGCATGATTTTGAAGAAGGAAGTTATGTGGTATATGAGTGGTATAAACCAACAGATACCAAGCTCACGCCAAGATTTAAAGGACCATTTAAGATATTGAAGAAAATAGGCTCTGTATGCTATGAAATTCAAGATGTCAGCAAACCAAGTGTCAAGAAAATAGTCCACGCTCAATTTTTAAAACCCATAAAAAATCTACATAACCTTGATTTAATTTCAGATATTTCAGCAATTGATACAAATCCTTATGAGGACAACCCTAGCAATGACAACCCTTATGATGACAACCCTTATGATGACAACCCTAGTGATGACAACACTGAAAGCAACAACCCCGGAATATACAATGAGGAAGAGGAACAGGCCTCCGCACTCAACCATACCAACGATGACCACACCGGTGACGACAGCAACACACGTCCATATGTAACTTCCCGAGGTAGACAAATTAAAATACCACTTAAGTATTAGTTATAATTATAATTAACTTGTTGATAAAATGCTATCAGTATCATTATTCCATAAACTTAAAATATATTACTTAATCAACATATTCAAAAGTATTAGTAAACATTCCACTAAGTAAAAGCATTTTCTAAAATCATTAATAAATATAAAATTGGCATAAGAAACTGTTAAAATATAAAATTAGTGTAATTTAAAAATAAAATAATAACAGTAAATATGTACTAAAATAACTGTAACTAGTTTCACAAACTTGGTTTTCAAATAAAATAATAAATGTAGCATATACCTACTTAGTTATTTCAAGTTAGTTTCAAGCTACTTAGTTATTTCAAGTTAGTTATTAACTATTAGAATATATTTAAACACTCATTTGCACATAATATCTACAAAGTCAGTACCTATACATAATTTATAGTCTAGAATTTATCTTTAATTGTAGTAGTAATAAAAATATATAACAGTGGGTTCCCAAATTTCATTTTTAACGCAGTATTCCAATGTAGTATAAAGTAGTCAAGTTTCCTTTGCACATTTGGGAAATACTGGTATACATTTTTATATTTAGTTAAGTACCTAAGAATAACATAGTATAAGTTTAATTAGCAAATTACATTGTTACTCAAACAAATGCTTCATTATAGGCATAGGTATTTGGTATAAGTTACAATTTCATGATTTGATTACATTGAGTCATTAAAAAGTAGAATAAAAATCTACAATAATATAAAGAAGCAATTGTTCATAAATAGGAAGTAATAACTATAGAATCCATACTTAAATTCAGGTAGATAAAGTAAACAACAAGAATCTTTCAAAATTTATTAACAGCACTTAGTTACAGAATGTTCATATTGTTTGACAAATTCATCATCATCATCACCATGTTTAAAGATAGAAAAGTTAGTTCATAATGAAAGTTTTCTATTTAAAATTGTAAAAATTAATTTTGAGTTCCTAATGTGTTAATATTTACCTAGTTCATTCTTAAATAGTTTAATACAACATAGGTTCAGTTTCAAAGAACATGTAAGGTGTGAAATATTCATATACAAAAAATTATCAATTCTTTGTATGTGTATATTTCAGAGGGCATGTAAGGTACATGTTTAAAATAAATAAGTATTATAAGTAAATCGGAACGTACCTTACGTAGGAATAGAGTGAAAGAGATAGTATGTTAGAAGATCATGCGTAAGAAAGGGATGTATGACTGAGCGAGCGAAAGGGACAAGGATAGGCAGAACAAATAGGAAGGTGTGAGATAAAAAATAAATGATTATGGCCGAATCCTTGTTTAATTTCTTACACACTGATGTCACCTTTATTACTAATGAATTAACGTTCAGGATGACAAGTACTGGGTCAGTGTCGAGCATTCGGACGTTTACTTTACATATTAATTACAAATTAAACACAAGCAGGACCGCTATACAACTGTAAGAAATAATTATTTTAAAGTCTAAAGAAACGAGAAGTTTAGTTCATCAGAAACTAATTCATAAATTTGGCAGCGATTTGGAGCAAATTTATTACCTTTAGTTTGTATTGAATTTATAGTTTAGTTAGTTCTTATTGTTATTGTCTTATTTTAAATATTAAAATTTTATTGTTTACTAAATAAGTAAATTGTAATTTATTAACCTAATGTACCATTCATAAAAAGATAAACGCGCAAGAGCACTATAAAATACTAAAGTAAACAAAATATTTTTTTTTTTGGATATGAAGTAAACAGATTTCTGTATAACAAATATATATGCATATGTCAAATAACTTTATTTACATCAATAAATAGTGTCTAAAAATATGTCACTTAACAACTAGGCACATACTAAATAAGTAATTTAGTCAAATAGCCCGCCCCGCGTCACTCCGGGAGCAAAGGTGCCCATCACGCTCGCCGCATTACCGCGTTGAACCGCGACTGACAACCTTTGCACCAGGAATGACCCGGAACGGGCGTCATGACCTCTCTCTCGCAAACGGCGCCCAACTTCCGCCAAAAAGGTTCTGGCCTCCGAACACCAGCAACCGGTCGTCTCTACCGCCAGCGGGACAAATAAATAATTAGTTAAAGCGGAGTACTTGTCCCGCTTCCTGAGCGCAGCCGCCTCGGCTGCAGCTCCTGCTGCCCTGATGGTGCGTCCAATGTGAGAAGCTGCGAAAGTGCTAACGCATGTTGCGTCCCACAACAGGCACTTACCCTTCTGCCACGGTACCAAAGTCAAACCATCTGGCCTTTTACCGTCTGACCGGCTTAGACCCGAGGGCTCTAACACGCAAGGAATATTGGCTGACACCAACGCCCTCCGGACAATGTCATTGAGCGCGTGGTGCCGAGAGAATCTCCCCGCACAACGAGTGCAACTCAATGCGTGATGCCCGTTGCTCTCCACCATGGTACCGCAGATGCATACATGAGGTTCACAAACATCGCAGCCCAGGCGGAAAGCAACAGCCACCCGCATCGACTCATTGTCCAACAGAGTGCCCAGATGTGGAGAGGGAAGTGCCTGTAACCATGCCCCGGACTCTGGCTTCGAAACCGCCAGCAGTCTAGCCTTATCCACACCCCCCGCACACTCCACCAGAGAGGCCGATACCCGCCTCACCCCTGCGTCATCCCACATTCGCTGGCGATCGGGCTTATCTGGTGCGCACGCATTCGGATTAAGAGCCATCCAAGCATCCCGGGCATCGGACGCGTACGGTATGGTTGCCTTGTTACCTTCTATGGAAAATATATATGCATATATATTTAATGAAAAGCGGAAATACTTAGTAACAGGAATCAACTATGGAAGCGGAAATATCTGTCGTTTAGGTACTTATTACAGTCACACGGAATCGCTAATGATTCTTGAAACACGGTCAGGCTGTATTAATTTTACAGATCCATTTAAATGTACATAAATAATGCAAGTTACTGTAAAATTCACAGTTCATGAAATACTATGTTACTACACCCACGGACAATGAATTCGGGAAATTTTATGAATAATTATATAGAAAATGACCCGAATTCATTGCCCGTGAATGTATAATAATAATAATCACACGAATATTATACTTACATGTGAAAGTTTGTAAAGATGTTTGGATGTTTGTTACTGAATAACGGGGTCTCAACTGAGTAAGTTAAGATAAAATTTATCACCCGCGGATTAATACTAGTGTTCACTTAATTTAATCGCAAAACATTTATTATCTTGTATACTTTTTTAAAATAAATTATAAGTTCTCTCTATATTTACAGGCCATCCTAACCAAGAAATGTACTCAGATAGAAACAGGAAAAAGCGCTAGCACTAAGGCAATAATGATAAACAATATTCCAAATGCTTAGGCAGGGTGTGATCCCGAAAGAAACGAAGAAAAGTGGTGATGATGAAATATTGTGTTTCGAAAGTTTTAATGGCGTCTATTTCATTTTGATTACGTTTTGTCCACAGGAATATGTCGAGCGAGGGAGAAGGAAAATGTGTATGTACCTCGCGTGCTAAAAAGAAGTGGCGGCGACCTACTTTGCACGCCGTGAACTTCAGTTTCCGTCAATATTATTATCAGATTTGAAAATCTGATAAGTTTAAATCCAGGACTTGGTCTACTTGTATGCTGAATTTCAGCTCAATCCATTCAGTTGTTACCCCGTTATTTAGTAACAAACATTCAAACATCTTCACAAACTTTCACATTTATATGTTTATATCTTGTACACCTGCAAATCTAGGATTCAGTGGGACTGATATATGTTTTATTTTATCTGCAAATGATGTAACTGAATTCCATGAGCAATTCATTCACTCACTTTTACAAAAAAGTCGCGAAAAAAATGTCTTCTTGCTTAAGGCCCGGTAGGACCTGGCTCGCATTTCACATACAACTAGGGTCGGGCGGAATGCAGATTATTGCAGATTATCTTCGATTTCTAACATAAAAGTATACGTTATCAACCCAAACATGAGAGGATGCCCTGCATGACTGTGAAATCATGATTGTCAGGTATTAATTTTGTCAGAAAAGGTAACTGGTAATGAACAAAATGAAAAAAAAAACACTTTATTTTATAGTGTTTTCGCGCTACTTTTCTATCGAGCGAAGTGTTCGCTATCGTGTTCTAAGTGAGAGGAAGCCCTAGATACAGTTCTGAAAATTATTATATATATTTTACAGTGACCTACGAGTCAAATAAGTGCTCTAAAAATGATTTGGAAACTAGGCTTCCGCGCCCGATTCTCGTCTTACCTCGCCTTAAGAAAACAAGGTTGTAAGCAAATTTGAGAATCGAGATATATCACATCAAAAAGCGATGCTTGAAAAGTAAACTTACACGAGTACACAACAATAAGGACACGTGTAAACTGAAAAGACAGAGGGTGCGTGTAATATTAATATATTACACGAAATAAATATCGTGAAAATATGGTGAAAGCGCATCATGATATTTTAATTAAACAAGTGTCTGTATAAAGTGAAAATATATCCTATATGTTACAATAGTTTCAGATTTCATTTAATTCACCATAAAGTAACATGGTCATTACATGGTATGTCAAGAGTACAATGTGGTTAAGTTAGGAATTGTCATTAAAATTATTAGGTAATTACATTACAATACAAATCGGTACATGTTATTCAAAGTCTTTAAATTCAATATTAGTATTTAAATATTCGGACACGGAGTAAAAGGCATGTTTTCTGAAACACTTCGATATTTTTTCCTTAAAACTATGAATAGGCAATTTGGTTATTTGAAAAGGCAATTTGTTAAACATTTTAATTTTTAAGAAGGTACCTTGTTTCTGTGTTTTTTGAGCCTCAATTTCGGTAGCAGTCGGTTTTAGATCGCGTGTTGTAGTTGTGTATATCAGACATTTTAGGGAGGATTATTACGGAAATATAGTTGGTGAAGGAACATACAGTCGCACCAACTGAGCTGTTAATTCGGGACAATCGTTTTCACCTCGTAGAATACTAGCCGCTATACTGCCGTCCGATATCTAAAACTGGATTAACCCCTATACAACTCCATAGAGGTTAGTCCAGTTTTAGACATAGGACGGCAGTATAGTGAGGAGTCTATAATTTCGCCTAACCTCCAGGGAGTTAAAACCCAAAACGCCTAGCAGGAATTTTTCTGGGGGCATGTCTAGTTTTGTTAGAAAGAGAATCTTCTGTACGTTGTTAAGATCGCCGGAAGTCGGTGGAGGCAAAAAGCGTCTGATTGCTTGCTGTGGAAGTGTTTTGGAGAGACCCATGTTCAGCCAAGTTTGAAATGAAGAGACGTCAGATACTAAGTCAGATGCATTCAGCGTGAAATCACCGTAATCCAATTTAGCAAGTGAAATCATATTAATTTCATTATACATTCCACTGTTTGCCGGCCTGATTGAAACTTGTACCGACCAAACTGTTCCCACGGAACCTTTGGTTTGGGCCACTGCTTACCATATTGAGATGTCGCTCACCCTTTTGCGGTTGTTTACTTTGGGTCAGTACTGGTGCGAGTTACTTGAAACAATACAATACAATACAATCATACTTTATTGCACACCAATTAACCTAACCTAACCTAAATTAAAAATTTAAAAAACCCCCGACCAAACATAACAAACGACCTGATGACCTTGAAGACCTGAACCGATTTCCACCAAACATAGCTAAGAACACTCTCGACTGATATATCTTTCAAACAAAAAAAACCGCATTAAAATCGGATCATCCGTTTGGGAGCTACGATGCCACAAGGACATTTACACATTTACACACACAGACACGTCAAACTTATAACACCCTGTCGTTTTTGCGTCGGGGGTTAAAAATAATTTACAACGAGTTACTTGAGATAGAGATTACCTCAGCTAATTTGCTGTAAACCTTATTGGGATGAGAATAAGGTCTACTCGGTCCGTTAAATGGTAATTTAACGGATCTTATTTGTGTGGTTAAAATGTTGATGGAACTCTATATCGAAAACCTACACATTTTGTAGGAAATATGGCAGTATTTCACTGACCCGAAATTTTTGACCGCGAGTGAGTACAATAGCAGTAATTTTTCTTCCTACAAAATGTAAATCGCGCGCTTGTAAGTGTGCGCGCCGTGTTCGAACGCACTACAAGCAGAGTTTTAATAATGCATTATTCTCCAGTATATATTGCACTCACACAGACGTGCTATCGCGCGTCTGTGTAAATACGTGTCGCGCTCCTTGACTACTTGTTCCTCTTTATACTTTGATCTTGTGGCAAGTAGAGTGATTTAAAAACTCGTCCAAACGCAGCACGAACGCGATGTGTGCTGGGGGATTTCATTCTATTTGTTTTAAACTCAATCCAATTCGTTTCACGGAAAGCATTTTCGGATTATTTTACGCACATTAATTCCACCGAATTATTCGTGTAGCCGTTCATTAAGTACACTTCTGGATTCGAAATTTAATATTATTATTTTCTAATCCAGCTGTAAGTTAAATTCAAATTGGTAATTAAATAAGTCCACACGGTGCGGTGTCCCCATACCATAACGTCTGGCATATTTAGCTTAGTCAGGAGTAGCTCACTCCGCTATTTCACAGCGATAGTACCAAATTTTGCTTCTCCGGAGGGGCTTTGCCAGCGACCAGAAAGAGCGCGCGTTATGCGACAGAGAGAGACGTTCGAATGCGGTGCGTTCCGCCCGTTGGTCAGACCCGAACGTCAGTTTTGTTTAGAGAGTTACTTCTGTACGTATCACTTATTCTGTGACCACAGTTAGACTTGTCCGGAAAGTGAGATTTCCTGGCCGCTCGGGCGATGCTTCAGCGGTGTAAATGAATAACGGTCAAGGCCCAGTTTACAAGTGTCCCATTAGCAAGTTTGAAGGCCGTTTGAATGTGGTCGCGGCTAAGGAGAATACGACGTGGATTCGCTCTTGTTTGGACTTAACAAGAGTTTAAGGTTGACGCTTTCGCAAACGTGTAAATGTGGTTTTCCACCGGCAGGGCGAGACGAGACGAGGATTGAATTGAAATTTGTATCAAGTTGCGCGATGCGCGAGCGGCGATGCGCGAGGAGAGGATTGAAGACTTCATACAAATTTCAATTCAATCCTCGTCTCGTCTCGTCTCGCCCTGCCGGTGGAAAACCACCTTAACGCTACAGATATCATGGGAGAAACCATACAAATATATCGAGATAGAAGTTAATAGTACGTCAATATGTATGGGAACCAAGCGTGTAACGTTTTTAGCTAGGCGTTTCACGCCAAGTGTAAAGTGGTGAAAAACATAAATTTTGCATCTCATTTTGGTGGTATTGAGCAATTAATGGGGATGACGACTGGGTCAAAACTATATAATTCTATTTAGTCCGTCAGTTAGATTATGAAAAAATATGGGACACATATTTTTTGGTTTATCAAAATATTAAAAGTCGACAAAGTTATAGATCATCAAACTTCTGGAGTGGGGGCTTGTGACGTAACTCCTAGGTGAAAATTGTACCTAGGCGTGACGTCACTGGAAACTTCTAAGCATCCTATTCTATCCTCGTTATTTTTTGTTTGTCAAACAAAAGAAAAAATACGTGTACAATATTTTTTAACAATCTAACTGACGGACTAATCAGTTTTTTTTTGTCATCTAGCCCATTATACCATTATGTCAGATTTTCAAATCAGCTAATAATATTGACGGAAACTGAAGTTGACGGTGTGCAAAGTAGGTCGCCGCCGCCTCTTTTTAGCACGCGAGGTACATACACTTTTTCCTTTTACGTCGTGTGAGAAAAACCGTAAGCTGAAGAAACTCGCTACGATTCCAGCGCGCGCGGGTTCTCGGTGTTGAAAGTGTTAAAAATAACCGTCAAATTAAGGGGTTTTTGAAGCGGGTTAAAAAAACCGAGCGACATCGTCTGACCTGATTCTCTTACACTTTACTGAAAGGAAAGAGATAGAAGCTACTCATTTTTTTTAATAATGGCTTTCACTGTTTGCTGTTTTACCAAAGGGTATTTTCTCAATATCTAGAAGCTACTCGTTGATTTGAAATTGGTTAAAAATTTGACGTTTCTACACTATAACGCATGGAGTAATAAATTCTAATTGTATTAAAAACAATCATATAAGAATATTATTGTTATTAAATTGGAAAATTACATGCGTAGATTTTTTTCTTTATTACATTATGTATTTAGAATTTGTTAGTACGTCATGCTATAATAAAAGTCATATTCATATCATAGGCGAACTGTACGTATTGAACCCTAATTGAAATATAAAAAAAGCCGCAAATATAACGTGAAAATTGTAAGATTTAATTAGGTTAAAATAGAAAGAGCCTGCGCTACAAATACCAGCTCAAGCACCGTCCACTTTTAAAGCAAACCGCAAATCTGCGAAAGCTCGCACCAAACGCGTTTCCACAAAAAAAAACGTAAATGTAAAATCGTTTCCGAAACTCGCTTACACTTTAAGTAGGGTCCCGGTTTGGTATAAAGCGTGCGAACCCAAATTTACATACAACTCGCTACGGTATTCTCGGCGAAATTGAGTTTTTGCCGACCCACGCCAATATGGCTGCGACATAGAGTAGGCATGGCAGCGGGTCTCAAACGGGCTGTTTGCTGTTGCTGGCTTTTGTTTTAGACTAGCCTTTGCCCGCGACTTTGGCCTCGTAGTCGCTTACAGGCGACTCACGCCAATATGGCTGCGACATAGAGTAGGCATGGCAGCGGGTCTCAAACGGGCTGTTTGCTGGCTTTTGTTTTAGACTAGCCTTTGCCCGCGACTTTGGCCTCCTCGTCGCTTACAGGTGACTCACGCCAATATGGCTGCGACATAGAGTAGGCATGGCAGCGGGTCTCAAACGGGCTGTTTGCTGGCTTTTGTTTTAGACTAGCCTTTGCACGCGAGTTTGGCCTCGTAGTCCCTTACAGGCGACTCACGCCAATATGCCTGCGACATAGAGTAGGCATGGCAGCGGGTCTCAAACGGGCTGTATGCTGGCTTTTGTTTTAGACTAGCTTGTGCCCGCGACTTCGGCCTTGTAGTCGCTTACAGGCACTACCACAGTAAGTAATAGTAATACGTACAGAAGATTCTCTTTTTGCAAAATTCACGTTCGGGTCCGACCACCGGACGGAACACACCGCATCCGATCGTCTCGCCATAGCAAAACGCGTGCTCTTTCTGGTCGCGGGCTACGCCCCTCCGGAGGGGTAAAATTTTGTACTAGTAGCCACGCGGCGAAATCGCTGAGTGAGCCACTCCTGAGGTCAATGAAAAGACCTGACCCAGAACTTTGCCCGCATACTCGTTAATCGCCTTAAGAGATATTTGGTACTTAGTACGCGCCTGCAGCTTAGCTCGCGATGGTGAAATAAGTTAAGTAACTTTTTTGCTTCACCGTAATTGGATACAGAGTATCCTTATCTATACGCCAAATTTCATTGACATCGGTCCCGTAGTTTTCGCGGATGCACCTACAAACAAACAAATAAACCGATAAAAAACATAGTACTCTTTTGAAATATCTTTATTATACAAACAAAGCCTTGCTGCGATTTTATGATATGTAAGAGTATAAACTACTTTTGCCTGCTGTTTCGTTCGGTAATACTGATCTAACCTGGTGTATTCTACCGACTGCGCCAGTGAAAGTCAAAAGGTGGGCGTTTTTACTGACCTATTTATATTGGCTCGGTGATACTGATCTAACCGGTTACTGGTTATGACCATGCACATAACGTCGTCTTTCTACATTGGTTCTACTGATTATATTTTTTGGTCAATACGATGCAAATGAGGCTTGAACTCGTGATTTTTTTAATCTTACATACCAAAGATTGAAGGTTTTTGTAAAAATCTTTTGATGCTATCAATTTGACATACCGTTGCTAAAGGATTACTGTATTCCACCGGATAGTTAATGCACACAGAAATGTTAGAGCCACCGGCAGTTAGTCCCGAAGTATCATGCAAATTACTCTAATGGCGCTGAGCTAACGCTAGCTTCATAGAGAGTGTACTGTAACTGGGATTTAGCTGCTGACATATCTAGATAAATTTTTCCGTGTTTCTTGGCAATTTGAAATGATAACAATAGAGAATTATATAAATGGTTTTTGTAGGGACTCTTCTTCTCAGCACATATCCACTGCTGGACATATGCCGCTTGTATGGATTTTCATTTGGATCTCATTAAGGTGCTAATTCAAGTTGACCCTGACGCCCTTTAAAGCTGCGTTACCACCAGTGTGCCTACTATGAGTTGAGTGTACGATCGGCGCTAGCGAGTTTCTCGTGTCGAGAGTCAGTGCACCTCTCTCGCACGCGCCAATAGTACGAAAGAGATAGACTGTCATCGAGCGCTCGATACTCGCTAGCGCCGATCGAAAAGTCAACTCATGGTAGGCACACAGAGCTGTGCCAGGTCGCTACCTCGCACAGATCTGATGGTATCGCAGGTGGTAATACCGTTCGACTATCTGGCGCGTGGTCTTCCGTCGTTTCGGCTACCTATCTGAGGTGCCATCTCATTCGCTTGCCCTTTTCCCATTCATTTGAGGTCGGCGCAGCATGTCCTCTTCTTCCATACCTCTCTATCACCCGTCATCTCAGCGTTTACATCCTTCCTAGCCGTACCATCTCTGGTATACTTATCTGAGGCGTATACCTCAGTACATTATAAAGCCCTGTGTGGTGGTCAAATTGAACAAACATCTTATCTGCCAATGGATTCCATCAGTAACTGCTTAAAACTATATTCCATCAGATAGTTAATGCACATAGAAATGTTAGAGCTACCGGCAGTTAGTCCCGAGGTCTCATGCAAATTACTCTAATGGCGCTGAGCTAACGCTAACTTTATACAGGGTGTTGATTGAACGAGATATCTTGCGTCCTGTGGAATCTGGGATTTAGCTGTTAGGTAAGTAAAGATTGCGTCTCGATAAGTAAAGTAGCTTTTTTTATTCAAAGTTTATTCTGAAAGTAGACATGGGCACTTTAGAAGTCTTTATCTATTAGTGCTTGGCGAGAAAAAATGCTGACCTGTGATGTAATAATAACAGTTTGTAATCGGTGGTCAAAACCAACCTTAAAATAAATAGCCGGACTTAGCCTCGCTAAATCTGAAGCACCTCTAGTCCGTTGGTTTCTTTAACGCTGGTTGGTCAGGTCAATGTGTGTGTGCTGCCGGTAGTAGAATAAACTTGTTGATGTGTGCGTGCGGCTTGTATGCACATAAACAACCGGCCCACTACAAATGCTTCAGTTATCTGTTAGCGAGGCTCCGTCCGGCTATTTCTTTTAGAGCCTTATCACACTTGCGATTTGCGAGCGAGCTGCGGGCGAGTAAGAAGCGAAGTTCCATACAAATGTCGCTCGCGGCGAACTCGCGGCGAGTTCGCCTAATTCGACTGGTTTTGTATTGAAACTCGTCCGAATGATGAATGAGATCGATGATCGATGAAATGAGAATCAAGTGTGATAGGGCACTTAAGGTCCTTGGTAATAACCAAGGACCATTAAAACATGAGGACTGTCATTTTCCATACAAAAAGCTGTTCCCCGATATTTACAACGCCATCTTTGTATCAGCTTGGTATAAGAATTAAATTATTTACAATTATTCAACTTTGCAAGCGTGGCACAGTATTTAAATGTTAGAATTTATTTATTATTAGTTGTTTACGAACTAATTGTAACTGTACTATGTTTCTTTGTTCAATTATAACATCGTTAAATGTTTAGTTTTTTAGCGCCATCTAGTTTTTGCCTGGATATCCCCTTGCGGTCGGGGCACGATCCAAAGTATGGAAAATGACAGTCCTCTTGTTTTAATGGTCCTTGGTAATAACAGATTGCCATCGGTGGTTAAAACATTTCGGTACGCCCACCACTTCGACTTTGACAGAACAGAACAGAGCAACATGACATCCGATTTACCCGAAGTTCTGAATTGTCTTACTGAATCTGACCCGTAATCGGAAAAGTCGACGCAGCTTCTGTTAAAATGCGAATTTCAGTAACTTCAGAAGTTTCTTGCGGTATTTTCTCTCTTCAGATGTCATATTATTCGAAGCGCTGCTAGATTCGGAAATATAAAATCAGTGTATCTATGTATAAATGTAATGATATGCATTTTTGAAAATAGCTCACTCTTAACGAATAATATTTTTTTTTAATGTTATCTATCGATCTATACAGGATGGCGCAATTCAGTGGCATAAAAAAATCTTCTCATCATTGAATTCACTATTTTATCATGTTGCGCTTATTATTTTCAGTCTAAGTTGTCTACTAATTTGTTGTTTTTATAAATGAGTTGTAACTATTTTCGCACTCTTACTGTATAATTTTCATTATGAATGTTTATTTATGCACACAAGAGTTTATATACACGTTCGATACGTAATTACGCGTAAAATGTCGTAAATAACAAAATTTCCATCGGCACATTTGCACGGTGGCGCCATCTGTAGCCATAAAATGGCATTAGCCCGCGAAGTCATAAAGCGCCATAATAGAGTTACCGGGTTTATATCCCAGCCACAAACATAATCATCCTGTTATACACATTATTTATTGTAAATTATAAGATATAGGCATTTTCATTTGGGGGGTCAATTTTCACCTATTTTCTTGAATAACTTCAAAAACTATTTATATAAAAATTAAAAATACATATATATTAAGATTCTCACAGCGAGCCATTTCATTTAAAATATCACATGATATAGTTTGCTATTTTTTATTAATTTTCTAGCTTTCCCTCAAAATTCATAATATGAATTTTAAACACGGAGGCCACTTTTGAGGGGGAAATATATTATATTTCCTTTACACTCCGTCTTTGGATCGTCGACCTTAATACATATATTTACCAAATTTCAACTCAGTCGGTCCAAAACTTTCGGAGCAAATTGTCTGTGACAGACAGATACACGAGTGATCATATAAGGGTTTTTTTCTTTTTGAGGTACTGAACCTTAAAATACCAATTTGTCATTTTGCGCATAAAAAGTGCGTTTAAGCACATAGTTTATTACCTTAGCCGTACGTTTAATTGTTTTAATGTTATAAAAGCATTACATAATTGTAACTTTGATATATTTTCGTTTATATTATCTTCTTTGTTATGTTAATTTAGTATTTTCCAATCCATATGACTATATTATGTTGTAAATTTCAACATTACTCCATATCCCCACTCTACGCAAATTAAGTGGCGGACAATAACTAGTACTTATTGAAGCAAAAACTAGTAATCATATTATGCATCTTGAGCTAAACATTTTATAATAATAAACTCACTGACACCTTACCGAGTTTATGCGTCAAGTTTAATTATAAAGCGAGCAATGAAGGAAAAATTAAAACGTTAACTTTATCGCACCACTGTCGAGAAATGCGCTGTGAACACCATTCAGCTCGCTTTAAATAGGTTATTCTTATAAATTACTGGCTTATGATCGCGTGGCACACTGTATATTTTTATACGACCTTAGGTTAGCTAATTTAAAACCTAGATTGTTAAAGCTGGGCCGTTTATTATGGGTATTACAGCCTAAATCGTTGGTTGGCGTTGAATAAACAAAGGTTATTTGCTTTATTTTTAATATCGTGACTTTCTTAGTAGGTACTGCTTATTATTAGAATCACTCATTCTACTAAAGAATTCTTTAGCGATAAGTTAATGTGATCTCAAATTACTTTGTACATAGGTACCTAGTTTTTTGTTTTTAAATTATGTATGCCATATCTCATATTACGAGAAACATTACTCTCTAGTTTATAATTTAAGTTATATTTATAATTGCAATGCCCTAACAGAGGCCGTAATCTTAGACTTAAGTCAAATAATTGTACCTATCTGCATTCAATAGATGAATGAATAAAAAATCCCATCTGTATATTATTTGGGTTAGGCTCGTAAAACACATTTTCCCGAAATGTGCACTTTCTGTAAAGGTGCATTTTCTTAGAATGATCACTTTCCCGGAAAGTGCACTTTCTTTAAAAGTTAACTTCCCAATATGTACACTTTTACAGAATGTGCACTTTCTGTAAAGGTGCATTTTCATAAAATGATTACTTTCCCGAAAAGTACATTTTCTCTAGAAGTTCACTTCCCGATACTAAAGAAAATCCTAGAAATTTCCTAGAAAGTAAATTTTTTAGGGGTGATGGTATTATAGTCCCATTTAGACCATGCCACAACTTGCATGTGCGTGCGTGTGTATGTGCGTGCGTGCGTCCTTTTCAGAAATGTGAAAGTGTAGATTTTGGGATAGTGCACTATTTGAAAAAGTGCACATTTCGGGAAAGTTTCCAATTTGGGAAAGTATACATTTTGGAAAAGTGCACTATTAGAAAAAGTGCACATTTCGGGAAAGTTTCCAATTTGGGAAAGTATACATTTTGGGAGTGCACATTATGCGGAAAGTGCACCTTTGCGCAAAGTGTACATTTCGGGAAAGTGTGTTTTACGAGCCTAACCCTATTATTTCATATTCTGGTTCAACGCAATATTCTGATAAGTAGTTAACACAACAAATACCTGCGATCTGAGACATTCTTTGTTTTACTTCTCCGTAAGTAATGTACTATTAAAATCCTTAGTGGCGGGGTGTATATATTTTCTAACAAATTTCCAAACAAAATCGTAGAAATTTTTATAAATTACTATTAATAATATCAAAGCGAATTCCATGCAATATTATTTTTTTATATTTATAGATGGTAGTCACAAACCCCAACAATAGTTAACGAGAATTCAAATCAGCCGCACGTCCATCATACAGGGTGTAATATAAGTTAAAGCCCCTGTGGCAGTTTCTGCCCTACTTTGACAAGGTTCTATCTACACATAAAAATACGTCAGTTAGAACCTTGTGTTTCCAAAGGGCCGCTGTTGCGATGGGGAGTTTCATGGAAAACTTCCTGATGGGAAAAGCTGCGGATATTGTAATGGGATGAGTGAAGACTCCTATTTGATTTGGTTTTAGGGTTCCGTGCCCCAAACTTGTACTGTTTTACGTGTCCATCTATACAATACAATAGAAATATTGTCTTCGGTTTCCGCGATTATCACTCATAGTACCTAATAAAACAACTTAAACAGATTAAATCGCGTATATTACTACATTTTAAGTCCCGACGTTTCGTAACCATTTTCAGCGTTCGTGGTCGCGGGTAGACTGAGAAAATCATAAATTTTCTCTGTCAGAATTACCAAACAGTATTAAATAGTAATTTTGACAGAGGAAATTTATGATTTTCTCATTCTACCCGCGACCACGAGCGCTGAAAAGGGTTACGAAACGTCGGGACTTAAAATGTAGTAATATACGCGATATAATTCGTTTAAGTTGTTTTATTACTATGAATACAATAGAATTTAACACGTTTCACACCTTAAATTAAATAAAAAAACCTTAGTGAACATACTGTAAAGATCAAAGTAATGCTTTTCTGTTCAAGGACTTTAATGTGATTTTTTGTATTCTAGGTTATTGATTTTGTGTAGAATTCGCACTCATTATAATTACGCTCAATAATAATATAATTAATATATACTTACATATATAATTAGTAGAAACATTATTTTCTCAAACATGGCATGAAATGTTGACATTACGTGCCTAAAAATAGGCCGCAAAGTACCTCGTTTCCGGTGCGGCTTGACACTTGGCACGGAATGGAATTTCATACATTTATTTGGGCCACAGCATCACGGCATTCATTTAAAATTGATATGAACGTAACAAATAATACATTATAAACAATTTCCAATTATTATAAATAGCAAACTACACCACAAGAATACACATTTAAAATATTTCATCTAAATATTCGCGGTAAAAATGTAAACTGAAACAGCTTTTGGTTTCCGAATGTGACATTTGCATTGTCTGTGGATATAATATGTCAGTGTCACTAACGTCACTTTCTGATAGAAAGTTTCTGATTAAAATAATATTTAGGGTAAGTAAGGATATTAGTAAGTTTATTTATTTCATTGCATATTTGAGAAAAGCACTATACATACCTCGGCGGGAAATGGGATTGCCGGCCTCGTAACTATCTGGCCTTGCTTCGCTCGGCCAGTTATATGTACTCGGCCGGCAACCCCTTATTTCCCGGCCTCTGCAGTAATGTACTATTTCTTTTTGAGTTATAAACTGAAATCCTTCTTGTGTTACTCTAATGTCGAGACAGTATGTTGGAATCAAGGAGCATTAAAACATGAGGACTGTCATTCTCCATACAAAAAGCTGTTCCCCGATATTACAACAAATTATATTATTTACAATTATTCAACTTTGCAAGCGTGACACAGTATTTAAATGTTAGAATTTATTTATTATCAGCTGTATAAGAACTAATTGTTACTGTATTATGTTTCTTTGTTCAATTATAACATCGTTAAATGTTTAGTTTTTTAGTGCCATCTAGTTTTTGCCTAGATATCCCCTTGCGGTCGGGGTACGATCCAAAGTACCTATGGCGAATAACAGTCCTCTTGTTTTAATGGTCCTTGGTTGGAATATACAAAAATTAAACTATCTCACTTCAACTAATATATTAGGAAGCTTTTTCTTTCATACGTGTGAGAACCACTTAAGAGTATAATAACACAGACCTTCTGTTTTTTGTCAATTCCTGGGACCTTTGCTTCGAATCGGTTTGCCTACCGTCGTGGTCTGGCTCTGCAGGTACAGTCGAGTTCATGATTATCTGAGCAAAGGCCGGATCAAAAATATTTGATCTAGTTCTTATGCTTCTGACAATAGGGTTTTGTTCAGATGTTTTTGGTCCAATCTTTGCTCAGATAATGATGAACTCGACTGTACATCTTGCCTTCCTTAATTACGTTATAATAAACACCATATATATTCGTTAATTGTGTGTTTCAATAGTACCTATCCCAACACTTCTTTTCAAAATTCGAGCATAATAGTTAATTAGAAGCAAATTTTACTACGCTACAAAATAAACAATAATAAAGAGAAACTGAAACTAAACAGAAGTTCGTAGATACTTCTCTACAATAAATATTTATTGTAGAGAAGTATCTACCTATTGTGCATGTAAATACGGTTATTATTCATAAACGTATTCAATTAAAGCTGGTAATGAACTTTTGTATTTGCGAGATAAAGTTTTGTTTTAATTATGATAGTTGTGTTAGTCCCTTTTAAAAGCAAGGTAAAGTAACAAATTATTTTAAATATCTGGGGGCACGGCAGTGCCCCAGCCAAGTCGATCAAAACAAAGACACGGCCGTACCATCCTTTACTCGAAGCCATTAAAGCCATTTTCAACCTCCTGTAATTTTTTGCTAGCTAAAGCTAGAACCATGAAGTTTCAGATAAATATAGGGCATAATATGACTTAAATACATTGAACTTGTAGTTTAAGAACTATTGCACGTCAAAGTTCCTTAGTTTAGTCATTGACTCACAGTTCTCAAATAAAGAACCCTCTACTGTTAAGGCGAGGTGAGACCAGAATCGGGCACGGAAGCCTAGTTTCCAAATCATTTTTAGAGCACTTATTTGACTCTTAGGTCACTGTAAAACATATATAATAATATTCAGAACTGTATCTAGGGCTTCCTCTCACTTAGAACACGATAGCGAACACTTCGCTCGATAGAAAAGTAGCGCGAAAACACTATAAAATAAAGTATTTTTTTCATTTTTTTTCATTTTGTTCATCACCAGTTACCTTTTCTGACAAAATTAATACCTGACAATCATGATTTCACAGTCATGCAGGGCATCCTCTCATGTTTGGGTTGATAACGTATACTTTTATGTTAGAAATCGAAGATAATCTGCAATAATCTGCATTCCGCCCGACCCTAGTTTGTATGGGAAATGCGAGCCAGGTCCTACCGCGCCTTAAATAATAGGCAAATCGGTGGAACCCCCCGGTACTAACTTACATAACCGACTTGGTTCAACATTACATCTCAAAACATTTCGTTGTAGCACGAAGTTTAAAATTAAAAAAAAAGAAAATGTAATAAAACGTACAGGTCTAACAATATTAACAAAAAGATGCGTATTTTTTCATTTTAAGCATTAAAGAAGTGCGTTATAAAAAGGACAACATTTTAATCCACGCTAACACTTAATTGGGTGTAATGAAAAATAGAAATGCGGGTCTATATTGACTCCCATAATTTTCAAAAGTCATAGTGTATTTTTAGTCCTAATTATCGAAAGTCATACAACCTATTTTCTACGAAGCCGTTAAGTTTTCAGCATTGTTATAAAACAAACCTCAGGTACGTATTTTACCTATTACATATATAGATACAAGAAATCAAAGTACATACAAAAATTAAATGGCACTCACCTGTGTCCAGACCGGGAAGCGAACCCAGAGATACCGGGTTCGATTCCCATTCTCGGTCTGGACACAGGTGAGTGCCATTTAATTTTTGTATGTACTTTGATTTCTTGAATCTATATACGTAACATAAAAATGTGGTGTAATTTACCCGCGTTAAAAACGAATAAAGAAACATCATGTTTCTTTCGTATATAAGCCTTACCTATTGTTTTCTATATGCTAGCGTTATAAAATATCTTAAAATATTACCGTTTTAGAAAATCACACACTGTATGACTTTCGATAATTATGACTAACTAGCGACCCGCCCCGGCTTCACACGGTCTTTCTCTATTATATTATGCATGTATTGTGCATATAAACCTTCCTCTTCAATCACTCTATCTATTAAAAAAACCGCATCAAAATCCGTTGCGTAGTTTTAAAGATTTAAGCATACATAGGGACATAGAGAAAGCAACTTTGTTTTATACTATGTAGTGATAATACAGTATGACTTACTAGGTACTTTATGTGAAACAAGGGGATCCCTAGAAATGCCCATATCGATACCTTTAGACTCAAAGTGAGTCTAAAGGTATCGATATATCTATGTCAACACATTCGTATTTGTAAAACAAACAACATCGTAGTGCGCCCGCCAAGTCCCCAAACCCACAGACAGTTTCACGGGCGAGTCCTTTAGCATAATCTGGGTGTCATTAACGAATACAAGCAGGATACAGGAGGCTTCCGAGGGTCCTGAGCTTAGGGCAACCATATGCCATGAATATGCAACGTACACGTCTTCGGTACAGTTAGATTCAACACACACAAACATACTTTGTCATATTTAACTATAGCTTGGCAACTTAGTTGGTGATACTCACACGCGTGCTTTTTAACCCCCGACGCAAAAACGACGGGGTGTTATAAGTTTGACGTGTCTGTGTGTGTAAATGTGTAAATGTCCTTGTGACATCGTAGCTCCCAAACGGATGATCCGATTTTAATGCGTTTTTTTTTGTTTGAAAGGTATATCAGTCGAGAGTGTTCTTAGCTATGTTTGGTGGAAATCGGTTCAGGTCTTCAAGGTCATCAGGTCGTTTGTTATGTTCGGTCGGGGGTTTTTTAAATTTTTAATTTAGGTTATTATTATGTGCAGCCGTAACTAGGTACTTACACAAGTTACCACCAACACGAATGGCGACCGACGGAGGCAGCCTTCGCAGGCAGCCGTTCGTGTTGACGGTAACTCGTGTAAGTAATTACGGCTGCACATAACAAAAAGCACGCATGTGAGTGTCACCAACGAATTTGCCAAGCTATACTAATATTTATTTAATATTTATAGAAGCTATTTATTTTATATATTTGATATTTATAGAAGGAAAGATTGAGGGGAAACGAGGCAGGGGAAGACCAAGAAGGAATTACTTTGAGCAGATAAAAGAGAAGGTCAAGGTCGTGACGTACCAGGAGGTAAAGGAATTGGCGCAGAATAGGAAGGACTGGCGATTGCTTCACCGACAAGAGCAAGGCTCTTAAGTTAAATCAGAAGAATACTAATATTAGAAATGTGAAAGTTTGTGAAGACGTTTTGATGTTTGTTCCTAAACAACGGGGTAACAACTGGATGGATTGAGCTGAAATTTGGTATGCAAGTAGATCAAGTCCTGGGTTGAAATATATATCCCGGTAAAGAGTTCCTTTGGGACAGTAACGGGAACAACGCGGGCAATGCCGCGGGTAAATACTAATATGTATTTAATAAGTGTATTAGTCGCCCTTAACTTCTGTGTAAATTTCCAACTTATTTAATACTAGAGGATCCGCCCGCGACTTTGTGCACGGAAGAGAAATGATCCAATCACTTTTATACTTCGCTGTAATCACTAATCAGATTATAAGTATCCTATATGTTAACCGGGTTCATAATCTACTTGTATCCTAAATTTCATGGAAATCGGGCGGGTACTTTTTGGGGAATACAGATTTCGAAAAAGGGTAGTTCTCTGCGATTTTATACCGCGATTTTTTTGTCATTACCATCGCCACTATTATTGGCGGTTTTATAAAAGCAATCAGGATCATTATGATAAAAATAGCAGAGGCACGCGACTTCTACAAGATAACCAAAAACGACTCCATAGTTTATACGGAGCTCATCTATAATGTGGCGATGGTAATGATGCGATTGGTGCGACTTTTTAGTCGCAGAGAACTACCCAAAAACGTCTTTCCTGTGGACAAAACAATGATAGTTAATGACTGGATTGCATCACTATGTTTTTATCATATAGGCCTAGAAGTAGAAGAGTAGTGTTATCTGCCTATAGGGGTCCAGCTGAAAATTAGGCTCTCAAAGCCCCTAATTTTGTGATATCCACAAGAAAGACGCGAACACTTCACTCATACTACAAAATCTGTGTGACCCTTTTACGTGATACGCATGAACATAGTCTTGCTACGATTTTATTATATGTGTAGACAAACTTCCATCCCTACTTTACCATTAGGGAGTAAATTTCTAAAGTTTTTTTTATAGTACGTATATTTCAAATTTCATCCCGCTATTTGGATGAGTTTCGGCTGTACGTAGTCCGTTTAACACGTTCACTGCCCCATACAAAACTATCGGACAATGTCACAAGTCCCAACTGTGCAATGAGTATGGGGAAGTGACCACATAGTGGAAGTACGGACTCCTGAAAAAACCTTCATGACACCACATTGGGGGCACCGGGACAGAGACCGTGTTAAGGTGTAACATAGTGCGAAGCTGTTTTATACGGTTATGGATAGATTAGGAGCTAGACATGCGCAAAATGTGTCACTAAAGTGAAAAGAGTGATATGAATCTTTAGCTCTCAAAGATATGCATCACTCTTTTAGCTCAATAGCTCCGCAGTGTGTCAACGGCTCGCTGGATCTTATAAGCTCAGTAACTCCGTGATGTGTCAACAGCTCACTAGTTCAGAAGCTCCAAATCCCAATATTTCCGAACGAAAGAGAGAGCGGTAATAGGTAAGTAGGTATACGGTAACAAGACAGAGACGAAAAATTCATGTTGATCGTGTTTTTCCTCGCAGCTCACGGCTCAATGGAGCTACTTTAGATCGAGTCAACGAGTGAGTTGAAAGACACGAGTTTTTTGAATCGGAACTGAGCTAGTGAGCCGGTGAGTTAGACCAACTGATATAGCTCTTTTGAATCACTCACTCACGAGCTACACATGTCTATTAGGAGCAGCCGCAATGGTAATAATGTTCTTTAGGGAGGCCTGTGTCCCGTTACCTTTCAGCTAATGATGATGAGCATAAAATCTACTTCATAATGATAGTATAGTATCCAACTGCAGCCAATTTTGGAAGCACTCCAGCTCACAATAGAGTTATTCACGTCTAATTTAGCACATTGTCGTGATACATTGTTGAATGTGCTGTACAATATTGCATGTTTACCAAAATGACTTATTTTTAAGATTCCGTCTCCAAAGAGTATTTACGAGAACATTGCACAAGCGTCATAGCCATCAGCATTATTTATACCATATGATGCCCTGTAAGCTTATGATGCTAGGTTTTATCAATGGATAAATAAATGATAAAGCATTCGTCACGTTGTTAAAACAGTGTTAGAGTGACTGATGTTTTATCATTTATTTATGTATCGACAAATCCTAGCATCATAAGCCTGAAGAGAGTGTGGGGTCATGGGGTGAAGCGCATGTTGAAACCTGAGGACCGGGTATGGCGATGCGAACTAGGGAAGGCCTATGTCCACAAGTGGACGACTACGGGTTGATTATGATGATGATGAGAGGCTGCCCGCAACTTAGTTCGTGGAAATGAAATAAGCTAAATACACTCACGGACAATGAATTCGGGTAATTTTTCATATAATTAATGAACCGTGAGTGTACATATCTTTTTGTTGAGACCGTGTTATGGTTAGACACTTTAAATTGCATATCCATGATTTACCCTTATACCCGACACACATCGAAAGCATATTTCCCAATGATTTCAAAAGTAAAGATAGGCCCATCCGAACAGTTCGGAACTGTTTTCCCCGTAACAAATAATGCAGCTATAAAGACCAGCTGCGCAGTGCACGCGCCGCGTGTCGCACTGCCGCCTGGCACTGATTTGGCGGTATTTTTACCGCCAAAGCGTTGGAACCGTCTACGCGCTCGCTTAGCCCTGTCCTTTGTAAACGTCAATGATATTTCCCCGAAACCGTAGGTATTTTTCTTGGGATTGATACCATAACTAACTGAATCTTTTTTTTTTTAGCAACTGACAAACTCGCAACAACCCATACCCGGGCGTAGCGATTGTCGGACCTGGTGGTCGGCCGTGGCGTTCCCTGGGGTCGAACCAGGTCGCTAGCCGGACCACCCTGAGTTAGGTCGGACTGGGTGGGTGCCGGGGTGCCTGGGGTCGAACCAGGTCACCTTGTCTGGTCTACCTCGATATGATCGGGCTAGGTGGGGGCTGAACTCTTGGAGTTAAACCAGGTCGTTTGGCCAGGGCCACCTTGACTTTGCGCTGATTGCTCAGAGTGAGCAGCGGACCAGCGGGAAGGATGACTCGGGTCATCCTGTGCTTATGTTAACTAGTGTATCGAACTAATGGGAGTTTTAGGTGCCGGTTCGCTAAAAACCTAGCCCAGCTAAGAAGACTCCGGCAAGAAACTTAGCTGAGCCCGAGCGAGGTCGGAGTGAAAACTGAATCTATAAGCTACACGATGACCTTTCAAAAATCGTATTGAATTTTACGGTTTCAAAGAAAAACGTTATCGATGAAATGGGAATTCATTCATATTATTTATTCGATGAAACGTTTATCGACAAAACGGTAGACAAAGGCTCAATTTAGACGGGGCGAGAACTCGTATGCGAGTTTGATTACATTGCGGGCTACTTAGGTATAGGTAGTTTCACGAGAGTTGAGGCCTCGCACACAACAACACTGTCATGTAATGACAGCGGGATTTTGAAATTACTGTTCTTTTTTCGTACCGATAGGTTCAACAGCGAATTGCAAGATAGGCCAAAAAGTTTGTTGAAACTATAGCCTTGTGTTTATTTACTCACTCATTAATTTCATTCGTTCACTTTTTTTGCAATGAGTACTTCATGTAGCTGTGTGTGTAATCATTCACCTCAACTCTCGTGAAACTACCTATACGATGAGTAAAGGTGATCGATTAATCGCCGCTATGAAATGAAAATCGCATACAAGTTGTCGCCTCGTCTAAATGGCGCCTTAGGGGAGAGCGGTTATGGTTGTCTCGCGGGTTGGTTGTCACAGCAGCCATTAAATAATACGAAACGAAGGAATAATTGCATCGCTCGTTGTTAAAAGATCGTAAGAGCTGCACCTCCTTCCCTACTTTACCAATCGATGCGCTTATTCCTTCGTTTCGTATTATTTAATGGCTGCTGTGACAACCAACCCGTGAGACAACCATACCCGGTCTCCCCTACACATGGATACGTGAAAGTGTGCAAGCAAAATGTAGTCAAATGTACCAAAATGTAGTTAATTGGTGCGACCTGTACTTACGAGTACAAGAATGTCGGAATAAATTTAAAGGAAATAATGAGCTTAGCGTCTAATGGTTGTTAATGGGCTTGAATGCGGAAGGATCCAGAAGGTAATGAATTGTACTCTAAATAAGTATTAAACTTGCAATTTAAAACAATTTATGTATGTTACATTTAACCAAATTTATACGGGTTAAGTCAATCAAATCAAAATTTTTGTTTTTTTTTATGAAATAGGGGGCAAACGAACAGACGGGTCGCCTGATGGTAAGCAATCACCGTCGCCCATAAACACCTGCAACACCAAAAGATTCACAAGTGCGTTGCCGGCCTTTCAGGTGGGAGTACGCTCTTTTCTTGAAGGTTTGAAGTATCGGAGGACAATCGCAAATCGACCTAGTCCTAAACTAAGCGATGGTTGTTCTACGGGTCCTAGACGATATACATACTCACTCACTAGAGATTAAATAACTTTAATTTTTTTTTGAGACAAAGTTGTATTGTAGACTATAATTTTTATATAATCGCAAACTGCACGTTAAAACCAAGGACCTCAAAATAAATAGCCAGACGGAGAGTCGCTAACAAAAAACATGTCTAATAAGCCGGCTACATATGTGTGCGTGCTGCTCGCAATAGGAAAAAACTAGTTGATGTGTGCGTGCGGCTCGTAAGTACAAGTAGCCGGCTTATTAAAAATGGCTTCTGTGCTCTGTTGGTGGTTATTTATTTTAAGGTCCTCGGTTAAAACTAATCAAATGAGCCCAAACACGGTGAATTTATCTTGTGTAATTTAGATGATCCTATCGCTACCATCCGGCTCCATAATCAGATCAGCTTCACATAATAAAATATTGCATTGTCACCTGATTTACATATCATTGCAAAATTTCAGCTCAATCGGAAACCGGGAAGTAGGTCTTTAACTCGCAAGATTTTATTACAGACGCTCAGACACCGGGATAGGTGAAACTAAATAAAAGCTTGTAAAATAACGCGACTCAGGAAGAAATACTCGTGTTCATCACACAAATACTAGTCTTTACCAGTAAAATCATTAAAATTTAAGTATAATTGGCAAAGGAAACAAGGCACAAATCATAAATATTCCATCGCTTCTTCTTTTGTAAATTGGCGAGAAGAACAAGCATTTAAAAACACTCCGCATTTTTGTTACTAGCAAGAAAAATGACAATACGTTCATTTCAGAAAATGTTAGCCACTTATCAAAACATTGTTGTCAAAAATCTAGATAAACCGAGGAAAATATAACCACAATTCTAATCTAGTTCAACATCTAGACTAAATTACACACTATTACTGTCAAAATATTTCCAGGTACGCTTCAATGATGAATGAATCCAGAATTTTCCAACTCACAAGAATCAACCGTGTTCTATTTGCTAATAAAAAATACATAAGTCTCATTATATTTCTTACTAGTTACGCCAATTTAACCACATCATGCCATTAATGACGTCATCAATCATAACTGAAGATAATCTGGGCACTAACTACCGGCAGTAATTTCAACATTCATGCGTAGATCCGTATCTACCCAGTGGAATCCGCTTTGAGGCGGCTCGGACGGATAGAAGCGGTTATGGCTAGTGCTGTGACGTCATTCGGTTGTCCAAGTTAAAGGTAAAGGATCTGGCAATGTTTTTTTTAATAAGCTTAAACGTCAATTTCATTATAATCAAGATTGAGTGAAAAGGCTAAACGAAGACAGAATAGAAGCAACACTGGTTCCTATTGCGTCTTTGAATTTGCCAGACGTTTTAATATCTGCATCTTCGTGGTAAAATTCCATGACACTACAGTTATTTTACAGATCACCAGGACAGGGAAATGGAACAAGACCGTGTTTGGAGATGCGGTGAACTACTATACTCTGTCCTGTTAGGTATTTAACTAAAGGTAAACAAAAAAAAACACGTGACTCGGCTCATTCAGCCAGTAGTACTGCGCCACAGATACAAAACGTTACTTTGATTGGCTGAACGAGCCGAGTCACGTGGTTTTTTGTTTACCTTTAGTTAAATACCTAACAGGACAGACTATAACGTAATTAACGCTCAAAAATCCTTCACAATCTTATTCAACTAACAATGCCGAGTACCCATGGTAGAGCACAACGCGCTGTGAAAAGTATAGCGAAGAATTAGAGTACGCGCAGACAGAGCGCGGTCTGGCGTGCCGAGTTCCGCGTTCAGAGTTCTGCGTTTTGACCGCTCGAGAGTTCCAACGCACACACGAGGCGTTCTAATTATTGCGTTCTATTTTATCCATGTCTTTGTACGTGCAATATGTCGTTAGAAAGTTCATCTTCCGAAGAAAAAGAATTGCTTTTGTAGAGCCTAGAAACTTCTAAAAAAAGAAAATATTCGGTGCACCCAATTAACACAACAGGACCAGAACTAGGCGGATTCAGTAGTATTCATGAATTACTTGGATTTTTTTAGTGTACTTGACTTAAATCATATAATAATCTCCTTTCTCCAATAAATTCAATCAGTTTTTATATAGGTATTTGCAACTTCAGACATCGTGGTGGACGCGGCGTTCTCTGTCTAGGCGGCAAGAGAACTCCAGAACGCGGCGTTCCGCTTTGACCGCCTGCTGTGTGCATTATCGTAAGGGACTCAGTACATTCGAAAGAACGCAGAACTCTGAACGCGGAACTCGGAACGCCAGACCGCGCTCTGTCTGCGCGTACCCTTAAGAGGAAACAGTAAGGTCGAGAGAATTGAAAATTTGGTATTTGTAAAATGCGTCGCTATCCCGCACTGCACGCCTCTCACCCGCAGAGCGCGATAGCAGCTTGGACCGAAAATACCTTTTAAAATTTCATGAAAACAACGTTACGTAGTCCCCTGATTTCTTCCCCAAAACTTAACCTATTTAATTAATTTTTTCATTAAACATTAAACAAATGCTTTGGCCGTGTTCCTATGTTTTCCTTTTTTTTAATAATCTAGTCAAATTTGTTTTCTGGATGTGTGAACACAGCGGAAAATCTGGCATTTTTTTTAGGTTTTTGAAGGTTAATATCTCTTTTGAGAATCAATTTATCGTAAAAAAGAAAACATAGGAACATATCAATAGTAGCCATAGATTTTTGTACAAAAAATTATTGCTCTACTGGTATTATCCAGGGAGGAAACAGGGGACTACGTTTGTATGGAAAAACTGCCCTCCTGTTTCCTCTTAATCCCATCAAAAACTTTACACGTAAAAGGTGCAAGTCTCCCAATGCTGTTCTTCTGCAACAAAAAAGTTTTGAGATGTAATATTAAACCAAGTCAGTGGGGGGGGGGTTGTCCACAGAACTTGATTTCCACCGACTTGCATATAACTATAAAATGTGTTCCTCCACTTTTTGTAAATGGTCTTCCTTTATTAATTATTCACGATTAATTGTCTTCATGATATTTTATACTGGGTACATGTAATAGTATGTATGTAGGTATATTTTACAGCATATTTATGTAGGTATATCAGTATTATGTATATGATTTGTGTTCACAATTTTATGGATTTGACTATATGTTCATGCACCAATTTAATATTTCTGTTTGGCCCAGCGGTTAACTGGTAGAGAATGCCTTATGGCATTAAGTTCGTCGTTTGTACTTTCCTGTATTGTGCAATAAAGTCTAAATAAATAAATAATTACATTCCAATTCATTCTATTTTCCATTTGAACTACAAAAGCAAAGTATAAAGACTGACAAGTTGTCCAACTCAAAAAGATGGTCTCCCCTATTTAAAAGTCACATCTTGTAAAACTTCCTCCAGGAAATATCTAGTCTGTTCCACTCCGTCTCTAGTAAGTACATAGAAACGGAACAATCTGCATGTTAATGTCGCTAAGGGACCAATAAACCGGAATTATTGCGCCCGTTATACACCACGACTGTATCTGGACGGATTTGGTCGCTGTATAGTTAATTAATGCCAATTTATTGGATACTTGCCTCTCCGGTTGTTTGGCAGTAGTTCCAGCAAAAAGTACTAGACAACCAATATTGGCACAAGGAAAATCTATTGTAGACCGTTGTAGTGAAAATTCATTAGTAAAGTCTGGTAGATTAATGATTAGTACTTTAGTTAATAGTTTAACATCGAAACCTATCGTGAGATTTTTTAATTATAATAAGATTGTTTTTTTATTGTAGCATTAACGACTGCCAATTAATTCTAAATATTTTATTAGAAGAGATTGCAACACCTTTGCAATTATTAAACATTCGCCTTAATATATGGAACACAAAAAACAAAGGCTGCATGTTCGTCGGTCCGTGTTATTAAAGAACATAGTTTTTCCCTTTTTTGGATGTCGGCTTACACAAGCCCATCCTCTGAAGCGGAAGTCACGTAGAAATTTAAATTAAAAGTAACCCGCTTCAAACAAAACCCTTATGTACCAAAATACTTGTCGACAACCTTCTTAAAATTCCGCACCTATTTTCGCGTCCGACATTCCACATTTAGCCACCAACTGTGACTAGCCTTCTTGAACTTCCAACATCTTTTGAACGTCTAAAAACAACCTTAATTCAACCATGTAAGGTTTAAATTTGAAAAAAACATTAAACAATACAGGCTTGTGAAGTTAAAAGCGAATTTATCGATTTGTATCAAACGTCGCTAAGCTCTGAATTCCTATTTGCGGACACGTCAGTCATGTAGTAAGATAAAGTGGCTATCGAACATTGATGTGAATGGACAATATCATGGTAGATACGTTGTAGTCCGTAACGAGGACTCCATGGAACGTTTGGTGGTGCAAGGGAAAGTCGAAGGCAAAAGATCTCAGGGGCGGTCTCCAACACGGTGGACAGACCTCATAAAATCTGTGACACATTCCAGCATAAATGTTAACTCTCACTCCGCCAAACATAGAGATACATGGCGCCGCATCACAAGAGAAGCGATGGCGCAAGAGTCGACCAAGACATGACCACGACCACTCTGCCAAGAGTGCACGATTAAGAAGACGTTGTAGTCACCAAGAATACTATCGAGGAAATAATGTACTAAGGCTAAACAATGCCACATTTGCAGGAAAGTCCCTCGTTCCGTTCCACCCTGTATATAGGGGGTTGTATAGAGCAGCGATCGGCAACCTGCGGCCCGCGGGCCGCATGCGGCGCGTGAACCGCTCACTTGCGGACCTATATTCCGGTTTGTATAGCGGTTAATATATTCCGAATAGTCTAATATCACAAATTATTAACAAAGTGCGGTCCGCGTCACGTTCCTTAGCTACTATGTGGCCCTTGGCTGCTAAGCGGTTGCCGACCGCTGGTATAGAGGATGAAGCATCGAGAAAAATCCCACCAAGCCAGGAGTAGGTCACACCGCGATCTCGCCACGCGGCTACTAGTTCCAAATGTTGCCCCTCTGAAGGGGCTTAGCCAGCGACCAGAAAGAGCACTCCTTATGCGATAGAGATGGTGGGATGCGGTGCGTTCCGTCCGATGGTCCGACCCGAACGTCAGTTTTGTTAGAAAGAGAAACTTATATGTACTACTATTACTGAAATGAAATGAAATAATTTATTTTTGCAAGTAGGCCTCAAGGGCTCTTACACATGTTTGATTCTTTCTTTTGGCGCTTCGGCAAATTACATTCTGGTGTGAAGAAGCGCCGGAAGAAACTCACCGGTTTCTTTTTCAAAAAAACACTGAGCATTACAATAATTGTGAAAATGCAATTTCAATAATACAATTCATCAAACAAGTGCTTAATATAATATGCATTATAAACATAAAAATTACTAAACGTACTTATTCTGTATCTGATATAAATACACGAAAAGGCCCTCAATCCCCAAGCAAGGTTCATTCATAGACCGGCCAGTTAAAAACAACCGTCCCGACATTCTAAAATTGAATTCCCAATTAGGATCGGTCCTGCCGGCAGCGTACGGATCACGCCAATTTGTTTTATATTCTATTTTTAATTCGGCCACAATTGAAAAGTCGTCATTTGCATTTTGGTGATTCGATTCCGCTGCGGATGCGAGTCACGTTGGTGGTTTATTTTTTATTGAAAACGAACGCAATTGTCCGGAAAATTTATCACGTTCACTGTCTCCATACAAAACTATCGGACAATGTCACAAGTCCCAACTGTGCAATCAGTATGGGGAAGTGTTTTAAACTAATGGTCATTCACATAATAACCACTATTAACACCGTGATACCCCGGTAAATATCCCGGTGTTTTCTACTAATAACACAATACTAACAAAACGGGAGTTAATCGTGTAAAAACATATATTACCTCGACGTTTCGAACGTCATTTAACCTGCATTGTGTCGCTGACGCTATTCAAGGGGGTCTACCTTATTTCGTATAAAACTAAATGGTATAAAATCAAAACGTATAAATTCAAAACGTATAAAATCACTTCGTATAATCATTCATTTCGGTTAAAATTCATTTTGTATAACATTTGAAAGCTCTAAATACGAAATCTCTATTCTTCAATATGTCTAACATTCAAAATGTATAAAATCATTATGCATAACATTTAAGATGTATAAAATTATTACGCATAATATTCATTTTGTATAACAATTACTTGATCGCATATTTAAAACGTAGAACATTCAAAATATCTAATCATCACAATGTATACAAAACAGTCGGTCGGGCTCCGCAACTGCTCCGCCGCTGCGGGAAGAGCAGCCCCTTCGCCCTTGCGTATCAAAGCATATACAGGCTGCTCCATATACAGGGCATATACAGGGTGTCACTGTTTTATATACAGGGTGTAACTGTGATAGATACAGGGTGTCACTGTGATAGGTACAGGGTGTCACTGTGATAGGTACAGGGTGTCACTGTGATAGGTACAGGGTGTCACTGTGTTATATACAGAGTGTCACTGTGTTATATACAGGATGTCACTGTGATAGATACAGGATGTCACTGTGATATATACAGGGTGTCACTATGATATATACTGGGTGTCACTGTAATGTATACAGGATGTCACTGTGATAGATACAGGATGTCGTCGATAACCTACCTATTTTTGGGAGCCGTTTCGTTTTTAGGGTCATCAAAAAAAAATAACCCTATCCTACCTATTTTTGGGAGCCGTTTCGTTTTTAAGGCCATTAAAAAAAATAACCCTAACCTACCTATTTTTGGGAGCCGTTTCGTTTTTAGGGTCATCAAAAAAAAATAACCCTAACCTACCTATTTTTGGGAGCCGTTTCGTTTTTAGGGCCATTAAAAAAATAACCCTAACCTACCTATTATTGGGAGCCGTTTCGTTTTTAGGGTCATCAAAAAAAATAACCCTAACCTACCTATTTTGGGAGCCGTTTTGTTTTTAGGGTCATCAAACAATAACCCTAACCTACCTATTTTTGGGAGCCGTTTCGTTTTTAGGGTCATCAAAAAAAATAACCCTAACCTACCTATTTTGGGAGCCGTTTTGTTTTTAGAGTCATCAAAAAAAAATAACCCTAACCTACCTATTTTTGGGAGCCGTTTCGTTTTTAGGGTCATAAAAAAAATAACCCTAACCTACCTATTTTGGGAGCCGTTTCGTTTTTAGGGTCATCAAAAAAAATAACCCTAACCTACCTATTTTGGGAGCCGTTTCGTTTTTAGGGTCATCAAAAAAAATAACCCTAACCTACCTATTTTTGGGAGCTGTTTCGTTTTTAGGGTCATTCATAAACAGCAGTATAATTTGGAAAAGCTTATTGCTTAAAAATGTGAACTTGGAAAAATATATATGACTAGATTATGACTAAGCTGCGATATATTTTGAAATATACATTACACCAAATATTACTTAAAATACATTACAGTGACACCCTGTATATAACACAGTGACACTCTGTATATATCACAGTGACATCCTGTATCTATCACAGTGACACCCTGTATCTATCACAGTGACACCCTGTATATAACACAATTGCACCCTGTTTATATCACAATTACATTCTATATATATATCACAGTGACACCCTGTATACATTACAGTGACACCTTGTAGTTAACACAGTGACACTCTGTATATATCACAGTGACATCCTGTATCTATCACAGTGACACCCTGTTTATCTCAATTAAACTGCTTACAGACATGTTTTCTCTGCTGACAGTGACATCCTGTATCTATCACAGTGACACCCAGTATATAACACAATGGCACCCTGTATACATAACAATGACATTTTGTATATATCACAGTGACATCCTGTATATACATTACAGTGAAACCTGGGCCTCATATTTCAATAATATTAAGGGTTTACAAAAATTAGAGCTTTTAACAGTTATACCCCGTGAATGTTATACCTTATAATACTTATAACAAATAACGTTTCGAGCAAATGAATGTTATACCTTATAATACTTATAACAAATAACGTTTCGATCAAATGAATGTTATATCATACGAAATTATACAAGATGACTTTAGAGCATTTGAATTTTATACGAAATGTAATTATACACTTTAATTTTTATGCCATCTGAATTTATACGAAATGAATCATTATCCGAAATGAATTTCGACGAAGTGATTTTATACGGATTGATTTTATACCAAATAAGGGGATACCTATTCAAGGGTCATATAGCTGAAGAAAAGACACTAGAAATGCCTAATAGTGCGAGCCTCACAGGTAAAAGTCAGTTCACTTTCAAATATACCCGTATTCCGATGTGAAATTTCCGGGTTAGCTCGGGCTCGCTCGGCCGTTTCCGCCGCCGGCCAGGAAGCGAGCCGCGACCTGCATTGTGTCGCTGACGCTATTCAAGTGTCGTATGGCTGAGGAGGAAATTAGGAGACGAGACGTGTGGCAACATGTCGTATTCTGGTATTTCAGATATGGGGAACTATGTTACTGAGCTGTGTGTTTTTCTTTTTTTTTGTATAGCAAATTACCTATGTACTGTGTATATGAGGTTGACTGTATATTTATGTACGCGCGCCTGGTTACTTATACGAAAGCACCGACTGTACCTACGCCAATAGTATATTATACAACTAGGGTGGTAATACGAAGAAAGGCCGAGATCGTGGATATTTTCGGCCCGAGCTGCAAGCGAGGGACGTAAATATGAGATCAAGGGCTTTTTTTATTACCTCCCGTGTTGTGTACATCATTTTATGTCTACACTTGGCCAGAAAGCGGCTTTTTCTGTACGCGCAGCGTGCCACTTTATGGCCAGGTGTGGCATATTTTTTTTTACTTATCCCGGAAAAGCATACCGTGGATCTCTTTAAGCTGAGACACAGACGCGCGGTGAAATCGCGGAGTGAGCCACTCCTGATTATGGGAAGCCATGTTAGTGAGCTCTGAGGCTTTTGAAGCATTTTTAATAACGCAGATGAAGCCGCGAATAAATGCTGGTCTTTAAAAAATCAAAGTCAAAGTGCTTTATTCTTCAATTTAGGCACCCATATTACAATGCACTTATGAATGTCAAGATTTACCACCGGTTCCAGTGTAAAAACCTCTGCCCCGAGAAGAACCGGCTAAGAAAATCGGCGAGGTTTTATTTTTTTCAAAACAATTACAATATGGAATATCGCCATTGCCATTTTCTGTTAAATAAATTTAGTAATATTTGGAAATATAAGTGCTATTTAGAAATTAATAAATAATGTGACTTCATTTACAAAATATACCTACGGTTAATTTAATTTATAAAAATATTTTTATTTTAACAAAAATACAATATAATAAACACAAAATAAATTCAGTCAAATAAACCCACGCTCCTAGTCGTTTCTGGCGCAAAGGTGCCCATAACACTTGCGGCATTTCCGCGCTGGATCGCCAAGGAAAGCCTTTGCCTCAGAAACGATTCGGAGCGGGGGTCTTCACCCCTCTGCCTAAGTCGACGGCCTATGTCCTGCACAAGCCGTCTCGCGTCCTGCCCCCAGCAACCCGCCGTTTCTACCGCCAATGGGACAAAATGGTACCCCTGTCCCAAAGGGGCATACTTCTGCCGCTTAAATTTCTAAATAGCACTTATATTTCCAAATATTACTAAATTTATTACAATATTAACTTATACCTACATACCTTAATGACTACTACACAGTTTTTTGCACAGTAGGTGCACTTTATGTTAAAAAATTAATCCTCAAAAAATAATCAAAAACCCATTACCAAGCCGAACGCCCTTAAAGGTTTCCGTAAGCGAGTAAAACCACAAATCCTAAAACTAATTATGCTTAAAAGTAACTTACAGCTTACAGGGCCTATAAGAGAACTTGGAGCAGGTAATGAGGGTCTTTTCCGGGAAAAGAAAATGGCCGCCGCGCCCTGTTACCGGTAATAGTTGATCCAATCAATGTGCTACGGGTGTACTATAGTATAGTATGGGTTTGTTTTCTGATTTTGACAATTGATGCTGTTTTATGATCCATTGTCTAAAATAAAGATGCTACTAAACTAGAAACGAGAGTTAATGTCAATATTTTAAGCTATTTCCATTTTTAGGGTCCATCTGTTAAACTGTCATCAGTTATTGGTCGCCCTTATAACGAAATAATGTTAAAACATTCTTTCCTGGTTTCACTCGAATTATAAATTGATCTTAGTTATTCTTTCTCAGTACTTACCTCAATGGTGAGCTCAAAGAGATCCCTTACAAAGATAAGTGCGCCTTTATACATAGCCATTGATTTTTGTATTGGTTATTTATGTATGATTTCATGTACAATGAAGTGTTTACATTATATATGTCGTATCGTGATAAAATAACAACGTTACATTAACCAAAAATATCTGATTATTGGCTTGGATAAAGTCACAGAGAGGGCGCTAGTTATGACTGACCATCTAGTATTAGATCCTTTTTGAGTAATGCAGGCAGTTTAGATTAAAAGGAGGAAATATGACGTTGACCGATGGATTGTCAGTCTTCTTTGGAAAATATAAGCGATTGAGCCTATTTTGGTGAATTTATCGTGTAACTTCGCTTATTACCATGCGACATTTAGATTGTGTAAAGAAAGACATGAAGAGCGACACACCAGTACTCAAACTGGTGCGGATACTGGGTTATTGGATAATTATTGGACCATAACACTAAGGTGACCCGGAACCCAAAGGTAATGTTTTTAGGCCTTCCTCGTCATATACATACATAGCACTTATAAGCCAAAAACTGGCAAAACGATAAGATCGTACGCAGACGCCTTTAATACCATTTTTGTACCAAATTCTATTCAAGTCGTATATGAAGCCTTATCTTATACGTTTAAAAACTTCACCCCTGAGACTAAAGTCATAAGCATACACAAACTCACACACATTACAGTACTCCTGAAGCGTAGAAACTAAAGTTAAAATCTCTTACAAACACTTGGAACTCCCTTGGGAGGCCTTGCGAGTTTTCATTCTGTCCTGCCCTCTTTACGGCGCTTTGTTTAGATTTTTCTAGAATTTTACATAAGTCTCGCCCTGGGGCCAGTGTGCCGAACGTGCTGCGTCGGCAGACTTTCTTATTCTTATGCAAATGCTTGCGTGATGGGTATAGATAAGTATATGGATGTATTCGTGTGAAGCAAAGCAACAAACTACATTCGATACATTTACACTCAAAGGGCGTAAACGCCGCAGTTTCTAATGGCGTTTACGCCCTTTGAGTCTAAAGGTATCGATATATAGATACAAGAAATCAAAGTACATAGAAAAATTAAATGGCACTCACCTGTGTCCAGACCGGGAATCGAACCATTGTTGGAGACACGGAGGGTAAACGAGCCCGGGGTCGGTCTCCAACCAGATGGAGTGATCAAGTGAAAGGCCCATCCTCAACCAAGTTTTGCTCGGTCGTCAGAGACGCGATGAACAGGCACCGGTGGAGGCAGATCATAAAAACTAGGTGTAGACCATCCACATCCACCGATGACCACGATCCTCAGTCATGAGGGAGCGACCAGAGAGAGAGAGAGAAACCTACAACATTGGTCAAATCAACCAATGGCGTTGCTGTATTTGATCAATGTTGCAAGTGTAGACTTGAAAAATTGTAACTTGCAGCTTCGTGAAACGAGGCCCTGGTCACGGTATACGGTAGTTTTTCTCCGAACAAAAGGTACATCGGGAGCGCGCATGTGTGCGCGCCGTGTACGGACGCACCAGAGGCAAGCATTTGCGACTGCGCGCGACTGCCACAGTATGGCGTTCACTCACACAGACACGTGTCGCGCGCTCCTAAACGGCCGTAGTCGTACTACTTGGTTGTCTTTATACTTTGCCCTGGTGTCGTTGGAGTTGCGGTATATTGTATACTTATAGGCATATACGTATGAGTAATCTATACGAGGTATGTATGCTTGTCAGTCTGAGGATAGCTTCTAAGTGTCAATTCCACCTTCATAAACCATTTTGGGTCTAGATTCATGCCAGCCACTGTACAAGGCTATCTTCGAGTGCGATAAAAGTACTAATATCCTAACCATTCCATATTTGCCAATAGAATATGACTATTTCTAATCCGTTATGATGTTTAGATGTAACATAAAAACTAGGGATGTAACGATACCGATACCGATATATCGGCTGATATATCGGTATCGCCGATATATCGGTATCGCCGATATTATACAACCGATATTTGAAGAATTTGCTGTATGAAAAAAAATCTGGAAAAAAATAATTTCAATTTCTGACTTAATTTATGTACTGGTCTATTCTATTACCTTGTGCAATGATAATTACTATGTTATTAAATCTTTGGTTCTTAATAAAAAAAATGAATTCTGAGTTGACAATTTATTATTTTTACTTTACACTTTCAAGGTTGACTCTCTGGTAAATATAGCCAGAAGTCATTGCCATTAGTTATAATAAGGACATAACAATATCTGAGGTTCATACTTCATTATTAAGCTAAGATATCGGTATCGGTATCGCCGATATTAACTACTATATATCGGTATCGGTATCGTATCGGAAAACTGTGTATCGTTACATCCCTAATAAAAACACACTAGCAATGTCCCTTGCCTATTGCCACTGCACACAGTATAATAGCAGTAATTTTTCTTCCTATAAAAGTTACATCGCGCGCTTGTATGTGTGCGCGCCGTGTACGAACGAAAGACAGGCAAAGTTTTAAGAATGCGTAATAATGCTCCAGTACGGATCGCACTGTCAGCGCCTCGACCTTGAATACGTATCGCGCGCTCCTAAACGGCCCAAGTTTGACTACTTGTCTATCTTTATACTTTGCTTAAAACTAGAGACCGGATTTGAAGTAGCGGTCTCATTATTAATATGGATATGACTGGTATAATTTATTATTTTTTCTACAAACAAAAATAATGCAACTTATCGGAACAAAAAAGTAAAAACCTTTTTGGAAGCTTTTGGGCAAAAATTATGGTGATAATAAATAAAAACATCGTTTTTTAATTTTAAAAATAGTTTATTTTTTTAAGTTTTTCTTCTTTAATATTTCATCTGCACAATGCACAGTAAAAATTAAGACCTCATATAACCAACATGACATGTATTTAACAAATTGCACTAGTCATATCCATATTAATATTGAGATCGCTACTTCAGATCCGGTCTCTATCTATAACCTTGCTACGAGACAATGTCAACAAGAATTAAACTGTATTTATTGCCACATATTCGAACATACGAGACAGTCATATTTCCAATCTCGTAATACGAAAGTTATTTTACAACAATATAACTTTTAATTAATTTCACACGGCTCAAAATGTCACCACCACAATTAGATAAGTTTTAAAGCTAAATAATGGCTGTGTTTTTGCACTGGTTTAATTAGATACGTTTATCTGAAACCTCAACTCTGTTTTTAATTAAGATGTATATCTTTGTCTGGCACTTTGCTGCTTAATTAATGTGTAACGATGATACTTATTTAACGATTTTTTGGTTCAAATTCATCGTTCTTTATTCTTCAATTCAGGCATATTAAAATGCACCTATTAATGTTAATATTAACCACAGGTTACTTATTCTTTCACGAAAAACAACGACAATGCATCATAGTTTCACTGAAAAATAGCCTTAATATCAAAGAGTTTACGAAAAGGTCCGTAGCTTGAATTTAATCACATCATATGAGAAAATCTTTAGAATTTCTCAGTGCAAAGCAAACTTAATTCTTCTCACGTATTGGACTTTACTCTGGCGCAGCGCTGGGACGTTCTTCGTTCACACTGTATGAATTCCTGTTTTATTTCACATTTTGTATGAAAATACACAATTGGAATAAATTTCAATTTTATTTAAGTGGCCTCAGAAGATTTAATCAGTCACTCAGAGGATTTTAGAAAATTTTTTTGGAGATCCCTGGTGTAAACACGCTCACTTACTTTCTTACCATTATACTAGAACCACCACTATTCTTAAATCTCAAGTAATTTCGCGAAACTTATATTACAGTTATAACACTCCTTAATTACTATATTCTCACGTACACTTCATACTCTCTTAGAAGAAGTAGTAGTAGAACTAAGAGCTAGCGTATCAAAAGATAAAACCCGTCACATTTTATAAAAAGTGGCATATAATTTCCTAGACTTAAATGGAATAATGGGATAATAATCCCACTCGGACTAGGATTTATTCTTTCAGAGTCCAACCACTTCTAAAACAAAAGAACATTTTTTATTAAGAAACCTGCGGCGTTTACGTCTTTCTGTGTCTGAAAGGGGTGGCCCTAGTGGAAAATGCAGTAACTGTATATACAGTTTTTAACTCTACACAGGGTGAATCAGGAAATGTACCTATGAATGTTTATCAACACTTTACTTCACATAAAATAATGATATAAAGTCAATTACAGAAGACTAGATGTACAATAGTGAACTTATCCCTGATCAGGAAGAATGTGACCGAGAATAAGTGAAATCATTTCCGCTTTGACCATGGTTTGAAAACTTTAAAAACTATAGTATACGATATTTTGTTGCATAAAACAGACGCATTTATTTTTATATCCAAATTTTTTTTGTGGCTATTTTCGTTGAAAATCATGGTCTCAGGTTGGTATTGAAAGGACAGATAAGTAGTGACCAAGTTTCGTGAGCGGAACGAAACGTTTCCGTTCCAGAATTTAAACAGTAACAAACACCATTCCAATGATGACAACTCATTTTCAGATCTAATTCATGCAGGTGCAAAATGGAAGTAAGTTTTTTTTTCGAACCAGCTCGCTGGCCAGTCCACGATGAGTGGTTCGGACTAGATGGTGGCCGAGAGCGCCTGGGGTCGAAGAGGTCGCTATTCCCGGTCCCCTTGAGAGGGTCAGACTAGGTGGGGGCCAAAGCGCCTGGGGTCGAACCAGGTCGCTAGGCCAGGACCACCTTGAAGTTACACTGCTCAAAGTGAGCAGCGGACCAGCGGGAAGGTTGAAGCGTATCAGCCTATCCTTATGTGAGTGTGTGAATCGAACGAAAGGAAGTAAGTATTAATTTCAATTAATATAGAACAGAGAAAAGTAAACCATCAAAACTAGGTATAAAGTGAGTATAAAATGCGAGGTAAACAGATAAGCTTTTAATATATTGCCACTTAAATTCTCAACCTAAAATACTAATCACGTTTCCAGATTTACTCTGTACTGTGTCCTTTTAGTACGGCAGCACAATCCCTAGTTGGAGTCGGATGCAGTTTTAATAAACACGGAACAAGTTTTTCAACTGGGTCAGATGTTGACCGTTTTTTGCAGTTTAAACGAACGTTAACACCGTAGTGGCCTTGGTAACCTGACTCATTTTAATATACAGTATATTGGACATGAAGGGTAAAAAAAAGTTTGAACAATTAAAATGTAAGACCTTACGAACTTAAACAATCGTTACTCGGTAAGTCTCCGGAATTACCAAGTACAGCGTCCTTTTGGAACGGTAGCACAATCTCTAGCTGGAGTTGGATGCAGTTTTAATAAACGTGAAACAAGTTTTTCAACTGGGTCAGATTTCGACGGTTCTTTGCAGTTTCTACGAATGTTAACGCCACTGTAATAATCCTTATTATCATTTCAAGGAAGTCCCGAAGATAAATCTGTCTTTGTAAAGCAGTGGCGTGGCATAACCTTGAGTAAAGCCGAAGCAGATTTGGTTGTCCTTTTCCATGAATGATGCTCTTTGATTCACACCGCTATTGATTGGAATCGCTTTTCGGCGTTTGTGTTCCGGATATAAGGATGATTGGATAATTTTGAACTTTGTTTTCAAACTAGACACGCGGGAGATTCAAATCTAGTTTTATTTCAGATCACCAAACATTTCTAATATTAAATCTATCACTACATTTACAGAAATTTAAATATTCTGAACGTTGGTAGTAACAGCTACCGGCCAATAAACGTCAGCACAAATCCAAATAGTCCAAGAAATACCTACTCTATACAAAACTCCGTGTCAAAGTAATTTGGACCTAGTACCAACCACATAGAGTTCAGTATCCAATGCAATAAATAATGTAATAGGTATGTAGCAACGTTTTTATAGGAATTCTAACTTTGTTATAAGCGTATTAAGTTCAAATTTGCACGCTCTCTGACCAAACTTCATGCTTTTTGGCACGAAGGTGCCTTTAACAGGAAAAGCATAGCTGTTACACCTTCCCGTGCAAGAATGGCAGCGTAACCATTAGAATATATCCAAGAAATCTTATTTTCGGTTACCTCTAGTTCTAAATTCAACCCTAGGTTCTTAGTAATAAGGTTCACTCTCAAAGGACCAAGAAGATCAAAAGAGGTCGTTTTGGAAAGTAAACTGCGTTTTAATGTCCATACCGGACGGTGAGTAAGGATTATGCAGAGTGAGAACCCTTTCACGACGTCTCTTACATTCCTTTTTTAAATTCACTTTTAAGACTTAAAGAACATAAAAATTAGATTGTCAGATTTATAATCCATAACTTCACTTAAAGGCATAACCGTAACCTGTTAACTTCAGTTTCAGAATAGCGTGAAATTATTTTAATCATCATGGAACTGCCAGTCTCCTTTTAAATTTGGTATTGTCAACCACATACTGAAAAATTGTGTTTAGAAACATAAGCATCGGGAGTTCAGACCAGCTCACCAAAAAACTGGTTTACTCTGAAGAACAATATTAAAACATTAACAATATTAACCAAATTAATATGATGTCATACACAATATTAGTTGTCCACCCAATGGATTGTATAGAACATAATTTTAATTATTTTAAATGTAGCCTCAAATCAAGCTCTAAACGAACTATTGGAATGAAACACAGCAAGAGAAAAAACAAATCACGTCTACGGCAAAATCTCAGTTAGATCAAAAGCAATTAATATGTAAAATTATTAGCATTAGCAAATTAAACACACCTATTTGTATATAAATGCTGAATAACGGTAACTTTTCCTCGTTTGTACATTATTATTCCTCGGTATTAACCGAGACGTCTTAATCCAAAGACATGAGTTCTTAATTCCTCTTTACTTTATGTTGGCTGTAAGATTACTTCTCAAATTTATTCATTAACTCTAAATGTCTCAATTATACATAGGCTAGCATTTATCCACGGCTCTGTCTACATTATTCCTGTTACTGTCCTAAGGAAATATTTTGCCTAGATATAAAGTAACCTATGTTTTCATCCCAGACTTTGTCTCCTTGCAAGCCAAATATCATCTCAATGCACTTGGTTGATACCACGTTATTTAGTAACAAACCTCCCAACATTCCAACCTCCAAACATTTAATTAAACATTCAAACATCTTCACAAACTTTCACATTTATAATACTTCTACTATAAATCTATGTGGCTTTTGTGAGCTCGCAGGTGAAAAATTAAAAAAAAAAACAAAAACAAAAATTTGCGAACGCTGAACCGACAAAAAAAATTAATTATCAAACCTGCTCACAAAATTTTACGAAAATCGGCTGAGAATTGCAACATGTACAGGAGAACAGATATACGGCAGGACATACGAAAGCATTTTTGCATAAGTTAAAGCAGAGACACTCAATCAGTCAATTAATAGTACCTATTAGTAAGATAGAATGGTATAGTAAGATCGGATAATGAAGCACTTCAGGAGCAATCTGTGTAACGCCTTAAGCTACAAATTCTTTTTCAAAGACTGCAGCACACGTCACCCAACCTCCCAAATTACCCGAGAGTTCTCGAATTTATCAAACTCCGGAACTCTCGCTATCGGGCCCGTGAACTTTGCGTTCGAGATCGCAGATAGCCCCTACCATAAGCCTTCTATAAATCTATGTGGACACTCTAATTTCTTGCATTACTTTCCTTATAGTTCGTAATAGAAATATCGTAGGTCATATAAGGCTTAAAGCACAGCAAGCAAAATATTGCCACGGCATGTAACAGTCAATGAAAATGCGTACATTGTTTAGTAGTAGTTTCTATTGGCGGCATTGGCGCATGCTGTGTCACGTGCTAGATATGGTGCGACCACGTTGTGCTGTGCAGGGATACGCAACGATGAGATTTATACCACTATCCAAGAGTCAGGAAAATGCTCATCATACAAATATTTGCCCTTATCATGAATCAGACCAAATAAGGTAGCGTAGCATTTTCAATAAATGTATATCAAGTCTCTTCTACAAAATCAGTGTCGCAGTTTACTCAGCAAATGCATCCGTTGAGATTCGTGCAATTTCTGGAGCATGCAGTTAAGGGCACGCTTGCATCAAGGTGCATTCTACCGTGTTTCTTATATCTACGTACAATATAATAGTGTTCCTCAGGGACGCATTCTGTGCATATATCTTTAGAAGTGGTTATTTTTCTAAGGGGGTAACGCAAAAAATTAAAGGCAAACCATAAAATGCACCTTTTTTATTTGTGTAAAATCAACAAAGCAAAGTAAGGAGCTTATAATACCTAAGTTTGCATGGCACAACATATTCATTCTTGAGTAAGTACGACAGAAGTTAAAGGGATGAAAAAAAAAATATAAAAAAAATTACAACCGTTTATTTGGTTACTAAAGAAGGTTTTACATAACTACTTAACTAGCCAAAGTTGGAGCCTCCTATTAAGCAAGTAATTTTGCTTGTGACAGAAGACATATACATAAGATAAGGAAAAGAAGTGGTAAATGAACCATAATAAAATAATTATGATACATTGAAGTAACATTAATACACACTGGTAGGTTACTGAATTACTATGTTGTGAAAATTTAGAGTGCTTCTGTTTCATCATAAGTTGGGTTTTTTATCCAATCAATTAAGGTAAATTTACTATGGTAGATTTCGGTTTGGTCCATGACGTCTATTTCCCTGAATGTCTAGTCGCCGTACGTCCATTCCCGGAATGTCTAGTCTCCGTACGCCTAAGTCCCCGAATGTCTAGTCTCCGTACGCCTAAGTCCCCGAATGTCTAGTCTCCCTACGTCCATTCCCGGAATGTCTAGTCTCACACACACACACACACAAACACGCGCGCGCGCGCGCGCGCACACACACACACACACACACACACACACACACACACACAAACACACACAAGGGAACCAATTCCGGGATAAAAGGTATCCTATGTTTCAATCCAGGGTTTGGTCTTTCAGCATGCCAAATTTCAATTAAATCTATCCAGTTGTTACCGAGTTATTGAGTAACAAACATCCAAACATCTTGACAACTTTCGCATTTATAATATTAGTGGAAAGTGGGATGATTGCTGATCTTTATAAAAAAACAGCTTCACTTAGCTTCCTGTTTGTTCTACATTCCTATTTCGTCCACATTACCATTTCGTTCACATTCACAACACGTCCACATCATGCATACTCTTTCAATGTAGGGTTGTACAAATTCATACACGGTTTTGACTGTACTGGATTGGGTGGCTGGTTATATTTGGTTATATACATACCCGGTATGTACTGGATTTTTGGCAGCTTGGCCCGTTTATATCGAAACTAGCTATTTCCCGCGGCTTCGCCCGCGTTGTTCCCGTTATTGTCCCAAAGAAACTCTTTACCTGGATATAAAGTATCCTTTGTTTCAATCCAGAACTTGGTCTACTTACATGCCAAATTTCTGCTTGATCCATCCAGTTGTTACCCCGTTATTTAGTAACAAACATCTTCACAAACTTTCACATTTAAGTATAATATTAGTGAGAAGATTTTCGAATTTTAAAAGTTTAAATAAGTATACAATTTAATATAACCAGAGATCGGAATAGGTAGAGTATATTTACCTAAACTTCGAAGAACATAGTCGAAAAGTCCTATCGTGGTAGGCCGCGACAGGTGACCTGGTTCGACTCCAGGCACCTCCCGGCACTTACCCTGCCCGATTGCCCGGGTTGTGAGTTTGCCAGGTTTAAAAAAAAAAAAAAAGTCGAAAAGTGGAGAGTCCCTTACAACAACATTTTTATCCGGGACTTAAGTCTCGGAATCTTACTAAAAAAATATATTATTGGTATTCTTTAGCACATTTCTCGAACATTCTCAGTATAGCTGTCTCTTTCTAATAGTGCTGTCTCTTTCACTCCTTCGAGAAATTTCGCCATATACTGAAGTGTAGTTCATAGGCCCATAAGGGGTCCTGGACACAACAGCTATACTGAGAATGCTCGAGAAATGTGCGAAAGAATACCAATAATATATTTTTTTAGTAAGATTCTAATAAAAAAAAAAATTAGTTGTAAGGGAGTCTCCAATTTTCGACTTTGTTCTTCGAAGTTTAGGTAAATATACTCTACCTATTCCGATCTCTCTATATAAACTTTCAACCCCTATTTAAACCCCTTAGAGAATGAATTTCGAAAAACGGTGATATCACTTTTCTTGTAATCTAATAAAAAGTCTAAACATGACGTTTCAAACCTCTTACTTCTAAAATCTTAGACTCTCCATACAAATTTTGAACCCCTATTTGAACCCCTTAGGGGATGAATTTTGAAAAATCCTTTCTTAGTGCACCCCTAGACCTTATAAGGAACCTACGTGCTAAATTTGGAATTCCTAGGACCAGCGGTTTGGGCTGTGCGTTGATAAACAAACTTTTAACCCCCATTTAAACCCCTTAGAGGATGAATTTCGAAAAACGGTGAAATTACTTTTTTTGTAATCTAATAAAGAGTCTAAACATAAAGTTTCAAATCTCTTACTTCTAAAATCGTAGACTCTCCATACAAACTTTGAACCCCTATTTGGACCCCTTAGGAGAAGAATTTTGAAAAATCCTTTCTTAGTGCACCCCTAGACCTTATAAGGAACCTACGTGCTAAATTTGGAATTCCTAGGACCAGGGGTTTGGGCTGTGCGTTGATAAACAAACTTTCAACCCCCATTTAAACCCCTTAGGGGATGAATTTTGAAAAATCCTTTCTTAGTGCACCCCTAGACCTTATAAGGAACCTACTTGCTGAATTTGGAATTCCTAGGACCAGCTGTTTGGGCTGTGCGTTGATTAACAAACTTTCAACCCCCATTTAAACCCTTTAGGGGATGAATTTAGAAAAACGGTGAAATAGTTTTTCTTATAATCTAATAAAGAATATAAACATGAAGTTTCAAAGGTCTTACTTCTAAAATCGCAGACTCCCCATACAAACTTTGAACCCCTATTTGAACCCCTTAGGGGGTGAATTTTGAAAAATCCTTTCTTAGTGCTCCCCTAGACCTTATAAGGAACCTACGTGGTAAATTTGGAATTCCTAGGACCAGCGGTTTGGGCTGTGCGTTGATATGTCAGTCAGTCAGTCAGTCAGTTTCTTCTTTTATATATTTAGATTGACACACAGTGATTATGGAATCTATATTTTCACTCCAGTGAACATCCAAGTGGATGGACGAGCTGAGCAAGTTGACGAGTTGTGTAAGTGGACGTGTTGGGAGTCTGGACGAAGTGAACCTGGACGAGTCTGAAAGTAGAAATTCGGGCAATTGAATTTCCGCAAAATTAGACATTCGGGGAATTAGACTTCCGGAAATTTAGACATTCGGGGAATTAGACTTCCGGAAAATTAGACATTCGGGGAATTAGACCTCCAAAAAATTAGACATTCAGGGAAATAGACGTCATGGACCAAACCGGTAGATTTGAAGCGGATAAATACACAAAGCTGACTGCACCATTATAGGGGTGAAAGTTAGAATGAAAGAGTGACACAGACGTTAGTAAAACGAATTACGGGTAGTTATTAATTAGTACAAGCCATTACGAATTACAGAAAATTATTGTACGTTCAAATCCAACTGATGTTGCCAGCTACATGCGATGTAAAAGCCGGTGCCTATAAATACTGTGCTCCAGAATAGTGCATTTTAATAATAGTTTAGTAAGCTTGCTCAAGAATTTGCAAAGGGTCTTCAATAAAGATCAATAAAGCTCAAAGTTCACGGGACAGACCTTTTGGCCGTGCCTTAGTGCTATTAATCTTCCAAAAAGGGGTGCACGGCTCCTAAAAGTTTGGTAAAAGGCAAACTACAATAGTAAACTAGCTAGAAAAGCATACCTACTAACAACAAGAACGGTCACCTACTTTAATTGCTAAGCAATTTTGGTTTCACGCTAATTCGGGCTTTTAAGAAGCATTAGACATTTTGAACCAAGAATCGTACTGATTAGGGGCGTTGCATACGGTCAAGATCAGCCATGAGGGACCGACTAAAAAAAAGAGATATATATATGACGAAGCGTGGATTTAATTAGTAGTCAAAATCCAATTTAAAATGGCGCGATATGTTGAGACGGAAGCTGTGGTGTTCGCGAACTAATCCATTGGCTCTTAAACTGGTTTTAAATCACAGTAATTTAGTGGCAAGTGTGTGCATAAACCTAAGTGATTAGTTGACGTAGCGGAGTGTGTCCATTTCCGAATGTTTCCTTGATATATGCGCCCAAATAGTAACAATGATTGAGACCGGTCGGCTAAGCTATTTGTTCACTTCGTCATATATATGAATTTGTCATTGGTTCGATTACAAACATTTCAACATTCTTTTCACCGTTACTAGACGAACCTTAACGTGTAAGGTAGGCAAGCAAGTAGCCTGTGCGGACCGTTCCAAAATGTTAACTCGTAAGAGTCCTCGAACTTTTGGTATAGGTTTGGATTCGATATTTTTAGGGCTAAAGGGCATTTCTCCAGAAATATGTCTGCGACTCATTCATCTGTCTCCATACATTTAGTATGAAAAAGGGCCAGATGAATGAGGTGGCCGCAGACATATTTCTGGAGAAATGCCCTAAAGTACTAAGCTTTCTGAGTTTATTTATGTATATAACAATAAACAAATTTTGTATGTTTTTTGGAGAAAATTAGGGAAGTAAGTTTGCTACTTAAAGCACCCTGGTAGTGAGGTAAACAATAATCGGGGATTAAGACCTCTTTGATTATCTTACGGTTACTAATTTTTCAGTATGAATGAACTGGCCACTTAACAGAAAACGACGTCCACTTGACAGAAAATGTTCTTGTCAGTTAAATTAACAGTATGATTGAGTTTGGGTAGAATTTTAATTTATTTATTTTGTTTGGTAAATGAATACCAATACATACATAGATACACGAAATCAAAGTACATAGAAAAATTAAATGGCACTCGCCTGTGTACAGACCGGGAATCGAACCTGGTACCTCTGGATTTCCGGCCCAGTGACTCAACCATTCGTCCACCGTACACTCAGAAAACGCCTTCAAATTTGCCATCTACTTTGACTTCCCGCACCATTCTGTTTTAATAGGAATTAACCTAAACGCCATCTATGAGAACTGCATTACACAGGTTCCCACCCCAATGTGCATCCTTCCGGATACAACGCAAACCTTGTTACAGGTACGACGATCGAGCGAGAGATGGCGCCACTATTAATACTTTTACATGAAAGAAACATTTTGTCTCTTTATTGGTTTAATGCGGGTAATTTACACCACATTTCTATGTTACATATATAGATACACGAAATCAAAGTACATAGAAAAATTAAATGGCACTCGCCTGTGTACAGACCGGGAATCGAACCTGGTACCTCTGGATTTCCGGCCCAGTGACTCAACCATTCGTCCACCGTACACTCAGAAAACGCCTTCAAATTTGCCATCTACCTACTTTGACTTCCCGCACCATTCTGTTTTAATAGGAAGTAAGAGTAGAAAAAAAAAAGAAGTAGGAGAGAGTAGTAGGAGGATTAGGCTCTGTACACAGGCGAGTGCCATTTAATTTTTCTATGTACTTTGATTTCGTGTATCTATATATGTAACATAGAAATGTGGTGTAAATTACCCGCATTAAACCAATAAAGAGACAAAATGTTTCTTTCATGTAAATGAATACCAATGTTTTGGTATTCACATGAAAAGTTTTCTTGATTTCCAGTTAATGCTAATTATTATAACGTAAAATATCTTCTCTTAAAATATCGGTACCTAATTTGTTAGCACCTTATATGTATATCTGAACTATCACAAATTACATTACTATTTATAATCAAGTAATTTTTATATGTATGAAACAACACATGTATTTAATAGATGATGACATCGTAGTAATGGTAGCGTAGTACCGAGCAACTCTGTGCGTTCCAAAACGAGCCAAGTTTGCGAATAACTCGAAAAGAAACGCAGGGAATTTGTCAAGCGGGGGATTATCGTGCGGCGCGTAATTGAGATTACCACTTTACGGAATTTACGAGTTTACGTCATTCACGGTTTCTATCAATTTGAGTATTTTGATGATATTTTGTTATGTTGGATATTATTTATAACGTTTTATTTTATATGATGTTGAGAACTCGAACCAGTATCTCCAACGGCTTCGATAATATTTTGTATCGTACATACAGTATCTGTCATTTTCCCTGTCCCTGTATAATATGTGGTAGTTTTAGTCAATGTATTTGTCATGATGTTTTGCATGGGTACATTTGTTCTGTTATATATGTATGTTTATTGTAACAAGTATATGTGTATGTCTATTATTGTTGTATATACAGCGTGGGAGGGACTATACCGACATACTTTAGCCATGAATTCCTGGTGGTGTGACGAGTAAATAATGTTATATGAACATGGGTCGAATATTGTCATTTTACATTAATAGTCTTATGGAACAAAATAAATCAGTAAATTCAGCCCCTCGTTATAAACATGTCCTTACTGGAGGAAAAGTTATCAAAAAGAAAAAAAAGCTAAAATGGAAACGAAAGGTCAATTTTTTGGACTCGTAGTCGCTTACCATCAAATACTGCGAAGGTTAATTTCTGTTTAGGTAAAGGATTTAAAAAAAATAGTAAAACTATCTTAGACACATTTATTAGGGCTTGATACACACTTGGGAGTTTTCATTTAGAAAATAATGAATATCTCTGAAAGTAAGCGTTTTTCGACTATACATCACATAACTTTATTTACTCGTCACACCACCAGGAATTCATGGCTAAAGTATGTCGGTATAGTCCCTCCCACCCTGTATACTCTTATATTAATTTGTGTCTCTGATGTCGTTTCGCCTTTAAACAATCCTGCACCAACTAAAATCTCTGTTTTACCCAATGGTTGACTGGAGAGAATGCCTGAAGGCATTAAGTCCGCCAATTGTACTTTTTTATTGTTGTGCAATAAAGTTTAAATAAAATAAATAAATGTACTCGACACAAGCAAACGTATCTGGATACCTACTGAGGTTTTTATTTGTTCACAGGGCTCTAGTTGCAAATAAAATAAATCCAACAATACATTCACTAAAAGCAATAAAGTCTTTATTTTCACCTGATTAGGCTGTAAACCGTCAAATCAGAAACATTACATACAGAATTTTAAGTACTTCAATCTTTTACATTTCTTTTTCTTCAATTGCCTTAAAGACTTCTGAACCTCTGAAGTCTGCACGCGACGACATTTTCTCTTTAACAAAAAATGTTTATGTACCAATAAAGAGAAGGTAGAGCGTCGTAATAATAAAGGTTAAGGTCAACATCATAATGCCAAGGTCACATAATGTCCAGTTGGTCTGTGTGTAAATTGTGAAATTGATTTTACTGACCGCTCAAGGAACAGGCGGCAACGAACGTTACTGACAATTAGCTCAATCCAATTTTAAGCTTCAGTTCTTTATTAGGATATATAGCTGTTTTGAACCACTTACGTACACAATGATGCAAAAGATACAGATAATATTTTTTTGAACTCGTAGATACTCAAAAATCTAGATACCGTAAACTCAGGTTTTTATGGTCCATATCCATATGTATGGTATGTACAGTCAAGGAATTTAATTTCCAACCTTCCTAAGGTCCAATATCGTATAGCATACTGTCATCATAAGAGCTAGCTAGAGTACGACGTTACTTTGACATATCACACGCATTGTTTTGTGTCAGTAACTAGGTAACAACGTTGACATGGTGAACTGAAATTTGGAACGTCAAGGCACTCCCAAAAAAGGTCGACAACCGTGGAATCGAAATTCGAAGAAAGTCCATCTTTCTCGCTCTTGCAATATTCGAATGAAAGGAACGCAGATAACGAAATTTAGATTATCGAAGTTTGCAATTAGACTTTCCGGAGTCTGGATTCGGAATTATTTTAAAATTTTCTCGATTGACACTGACACCAACTGACACGTATTCGTAATTAGATGAGCAAATGACTTCGCAAAGAGTTTATCAGTAATATGCAGTGACAAATAATACGTATTGACATTTAAATACTATTACTGAAATAGAAATTTCGACCTTAATGCATCGTGAATGCTTAACAATATTTCAATGAAACGGGTGGGAAATTAAATTCCTTGACTGTAGTATAGAACCAATATAGCGTAAGAAATAAAAATATTACAATAAATGTCGATTGGGCATATTTGACGATAGAGAAGTAAGAGAATGATAAAAATGCTGAACGGGTAGAAGATTGAGTGGGGAAAAATGCGAATAGAAAGCTTGCTACGTGGAACTAACGACTTAGGGGAAACTATCTAATTACTCGAAATTCGTGCTGCTGGACTGACGTTTCCCCCAAGAAACGCCTCCAAGACCGTTTCTATGCCGCCAACATCCACCGGAATCAACCTTTCCCAATTCATTAGTCTACTTAGGGGCTATCCGCGCTACATCTTCCTTTAAAGTGCCGAGTAACAGAGCAGTAATTTGGGGAATAATTCATGTTACTTCATGAACGATTTTTTGTGCCAAATTTTGAACGTCCCAGTTACCTCAAAAAGCCGTTTGTAGACGCACAACCATCCACATCCCCGCTCCCATTTGTGCCTTGAACTGGCACAATAGCGATTTAGGGCGGCGTTCATTTCGTATTCCACCGCTAATGACGGGTTTCGGAGAAAAACACACAACTGCACCGTTCCTAGAATTGCACTGACGTCGATACTTCAAGGTAACTTTTGTCAATTTAAGCTAACTAGTGTGGGTATATATATTAAAACCCTATACTGATTGTAATTCACATAACTAACATAGATTGAGCACATAACATGTATAACATTAAATAACTAACAAAACATGTATATTTTATAATGCTGAGGAACCAACATCAGCTCTGCTGTTAAGTTGCTGTCTATTCTCTGCATAGCGCCGTAACGTTTTGCGTTGGTTGCCAATGCTTTTACAGAAAAACAAAACAATCCTAGTGAGTTATTTTACAAAAACTAAATAAATGGAACCCTTAAACTATCTCACAGATATAAACATTACGAGGACACATTAGCATACACTTTGTAATCGCAATAGCAAATCACCTTTGCAGTCCATTAAGAGGTAGTATAATATAGTCATCAAAACCCGAATATTAATATGATCACCAATCTCACCAACGATTGACGCACACGGAACATAGATTTTAATATATAAAAAACCTGTTTCGACGATTCTGATCACCACTTATTCCGTTCATCAATCATGCTTAACGAAGTGTTAGTCCTCATAATCAGGGCTGGTTTGTTCAGGTGCTCGTTAGGCGCCTCGGGAGTCCGGACACGTCCTAGCTATACGTCGGTCTAATAAATTAACAATATCGCCAGCCAAGTGGGTTCTGTCGCGTCCTGATCAGTTTTGCAATGAGGAAAATTAACGCTACGAAATCTGCCCAATATTAAACTACACAAACCTACCTAAGGTAAGCTAAGAGCTAAGAGGCATATGTACCCGGTATTTGTTAAACAAAAGAATACGACATCATTAAAATTAGTCACTTTTGAATACAAAATAAATAAAAAATAAAATTGGGTGCCGTGACCAGGATGAGTAAAATTAAAACTTTCATTTTGACTTATATTTTGGTGTATTGATTTTCATAAATCATTTATACGCAACGCGCGATAGTGGTTAAATAATAAAATATTGTCACTCATTATGAAAAGATTAATTAAGGTACCTAGGTAGGCATATTACTCATTAGGTGAAGTAAATAACAGACGGAATAGTAAGGGCAATCACATTTTTGTGCAATAAATTATTATTTTTATTTCAACAAAATGTCTACAAATAGGAAAATATAAATCTATATACATAAAAAAGTCGGGTTATTTACACCATTTATAACTCGAGAACGGGAGGACTGATTTTTATTATTATTGATTTTTTTTGTTTGTCTCTGCCCCGAATAACAGAATAACTATTAAAACATCAAAAAAAAATTAAATTTCTGAGGCGGAATAAAGCTCGCTGGGACAGCTAGTTTATACTAAAAAAGCATACACAATTATTAACTCTAACACCGATATTCCATTTCAGAATTCCTTAAAATTCCAGCGGCAGCGGAGTGCCATCAGCATTTTGCTCGCTCGGTGCCGCGCTCCGCGTAAAACCTCCATTTGCTGTGTACCAATTTTCCAGAAAATTCTGGTTAAGCCTAGTAGTTCTGTGTAGAACCGGAAATTTTAAATAGTGGCGTATTCTTGAAGATTTCAGCTCGTTCAATAGTGGCTGCGTACAGACATAGCGATCCCACGTTCATACCTATGCAAAGACCGTTTATAGCTGATGAGTGAGTAGAGTCTGTGCGGAATGAGAATAGGCGTGGCGAAAAACGGAACTAACCTAACCAGTATGGCCACAGAACAGAAAATAAGGCACATACGGTAGAAAAGCATTACAGCGCCCCCCAAAATTAATCCTATTCTCTTTCCGCACAGACTCTATGAGAAATAAGTTTTTGTTAATTTTACATCAACTCCGTTACCCAAAATCTGACTGGAAGAGATCGCTCTTTAGCTATAATACCGTCTATTGTTTACCGCTGTTTATATACCGTGGGCCCGAATAACCGGAAAATTTTTAACCACGAATTCCTGATGGACAAATAAATAACTTATATCAACATAGGTCGAATAGGCTACTTGACAGTGTGAAAAATAATGGAAGAATTATGGATATATGTATTAATTATAAATAGTAAAACCAATTTACGCGAATATTACTAGAAATAAATGGGTAATTTATTTATAAAACCCGGATGAAAATTGATTATTTTTTATCTGTCGCCATTTTATCGAAAACGGTTTGGATTGGCCGATGACGTCACATCATTGTAAACGGCATCGACAGCATCTGTCAATCCTATTCGTTCGTAATTCTGTCATTCAGAACGTTATGCGATCCTCGTTGACGTTTGTCGGTTTACTATCGTGTTACGTCATAGACGCCATATTGTCCGAGAAAGCGTTTTGGCGCCTAATTTTAAAAGTGCATTTTTATTTGCTTTTTTTCAGAAAAAATACACAAAAGAATTAAAAATAACCACTTTCTGAGTGCTCAATAGACATCATTAAACAATCTGAGTTACTTTTCAGAAACCTGTCAAGTAGCCTATTTTGTCATTTTACATTAATAGTCTTATGGAACAAAATAAATCAGTATATTCAGCTGCTTGAGGAAAAGAGATCAAAAAGGAAAAAAAAACTAAAATGGAAACAAAAGGTAAATTTTTTGGACACATAGTCGCTTAACATAAAACAAATACTGCGAAGGTTAATTGCTGTTTAGTTAAAAGATTAAAAAAATAGTAAAAGCATCTTAGTCACATTTATAAGGGCTTGTTACACATTTGTGAGTTTTCATTTAAAAAATAATGAATATCTCGGAAAGTGACCGTTTTTCTACTACACATCATATAACTTTTTTTACTCCTAGTAGTTGTTAGAATCTATAGTTAAAGTTTTTCGGGTTACTCATACCCACCGTGTATAAGTTTACAATTTTACATTGTAAGTTATCTTTTGATGTGCAATAAAGTATAATCGTATTATATTCCATGAAAGTTGAAGTGTTGGCTATACGTGTTGATATAACGATACCTTTAGACTCAAAGGGCGTAAACGCCATTAGAACCTACGGCGTTTACGCCCTTTGAGTCTAACTAAAGGTATCGATAATTGATGTTACACGGTTGGGTACCACTGACATTCTAACCTAACTAAGAGTAACGGTACCATAATTGAGTATTTCTAAAAAAAATGCAATTTTCTTCATTGTGAAGTGTTCTGCCAAGTTCACGTTATTTCTAATTAGATTTACGAGCACTTTTCATACCAATAGAAGAAAATAGTTCCAGATTTTCCATTCATTCCTTCGTATTACCGTTATACAAAGTATATGGAAAAAAGGTACCACAGTAGGAAAAAAATTGGGTTAATTTTTTTCATGTCACACCTGGCCCTAAAGTGGCAATAACCTTCATGGCCTGGGGGAAACGTAAAATTTTGTACTTACCACGGACGGTAATAAAGCAAGCCTCAGGCAGATCGCATATTTATCGCCCTTGCCTTCGGCTCGGGCGTCAAATACCTGTGATTCTTTGTTTGACCGCCCTAGGTAAGTAATGTTAAATTTTCCCAAAAATAAAAATTTTAAAAATTTTTTTGTTAAATTCCACTGAGATTTTCGGAGCCCGTCATTCTAAATTAAAAGCACATGAAATTGGCAAAAAACGCGTAACAAAAAAATGGCTATTTTTTTAGCAATGCTCAGTACACGTTCTCAAGTAAAACTATAAATTACATCTCTGGGGCACAAACTAACATTATTCTACCGACTGCATTTATTCCTCAGCGGAGGCCGAGAACCGAATTTATAATTGATGTTACACGGTTGGGCGCCCCTGACAGGGTTCGGATTGTTTTCCGCCGCTGACTGACGGGAGTTTATTTTTGGGAAAATGTTGGCCGCCCGCGTTTAACTTATTATTGTACGGCACGTGCAGGCGTGATATAGTACATTACATAACTAGGGTGGTAATACAAAGAAAGGCCGAGATCGCAGAAGTTTGCGGCCCAAGCTGCAAGCGAGGGACGTAAATATGCAATCGAGGGCTTTCTTTATTACCTCCCGTGTTGTGTACATCATTTTATGTCTACATTTGGCCAGAAAGCGGCTTTTTCCGTACGCGCAGCGTGCGGAAAAAGCCACTTTATGGCCAGGTGTGGCATAAAATATATAAACCAGTATGAAGAATTTGTATTATGCACGGTACGATACACTTTATTGCATCCTTCACAAAAAAAACATAAAAATTACGGAAGGCTGAAAATGGCCTGAATGACTTCGAGAAAAGGATGGCCGTGCCTTTGTTTTGCTCGACTTGGCGGAGGCACTACCGTGCCCCCAGATAACAAAGTAACATTAATAGTAGAAGTGTATAGCTTGGCAACTTCGTTGGTGACACTCAGCTGTGTACTTTTTGTTATGTGCAGCCGTAACTACTTACACAAGTTACCGCCAACATGAACGGCGACTGACGGAGGCAGCCTCCGGAAGCCACCGTTCGTATTGGCGGTAAATTGTGTAAGTAGTTACGGCTGCACATAACAAAAAGTACACAGCTGAGTGTCACCAACGAAGTGCCAAGCTATAGTTTAAGCATTAATTTGATATTTAGTGGCAGTTACCATACATATTATTTTACATATTTATTCTTTCTCATCTGCTCAAAGGTTAGCTGGAAGAGATCCCTTACAGGGATAAGCTCGCCTTTGTACATAACCATTGATTTTTGTACTGCTTCTGTATGATTTTATGTGCAATAAAGTGTTTACATACATACATACATACATATTACATTATGTTGTTTACGTTTTTGTTGTATATCTTTGTAACATTTTTTTTAAACTGCTTAAATTAACTGATACTTGTGACAAGTGCTACGGAAGGGTATTGCCGTATTTTTGTACTTAGTCAAATTAATGGTTAAGGTGGAGAGAGAGACAGAGATAGAGAGAGTCAGATTTATTCAAAACATGTCGAGATATTGTACTGAATAATGATTGAGTCGTACGTATCGTAGTTTTTCCAATTCATCATATACAGGGTGCTTCTCTAAGAACTGACATATTTAGCAATATTTTTCGTATACAATATTTCTCCTTTTGTTATCTCTGAAAATCATTATTCTTAATTTTAGCATCAGTTTCCTTCCACTGACTTACAACCCGGAGTAAATAGACGTCTTCTGGATGAGCGTGATCCAATAACAGTCTCCTTATTCCAACATACGAGGCCAAAGTCAACCGCAAACTCATTCGTAAAAATACATCCCATATTACCTTTGACGGACTAGCATAAAGTACCGATAGCGATCAAAACAAACGAATGCATCGGCCTGTTTCGCGGACCGTACCCGTTTCCTGTGCAATTGGAGGATCGCGTGCGCACCGCCATTACTTGCCGACCGTACCCATTTAAGGATAACCTTCGATACAGGCTTCCATACAAAACATTTTTTTCTTAAACTGTACCAGGTGTAATGTGGGAATCCGATCCGGTTTAGAACTCTTCAAGACTAAAATTTTTAATCACAGTAATGTTTCTTACATATATAGATACAAGAAAACAAAGTACATAGAAACATAACTATAAACTCTTACTAATTAACTATATACTATTAATATCGATGCCTTTAGACTCAAAGGGCGTAAACGCCGCTGGTTCTAATGGCGTTTACGCCCTTTGAGTCTAAAGGTATCGATATGTAACTTAAAATGTGGTGTAATTTACCCGCTTTAAAAACAAATAAAGAAACATCATGTTTCTTTCATATGTAGTAATGTTTCTTCGTATAAAACGTACAAAGGCTTGTATGTGTGCGCACCGCGAACGAACGCACTACAAGCCAAGTTTTACAAATATGTAAGAATGCCCCAGTACAGATCGCTCTGCGCCTCAACCTTGAATATGTAACCTGCGCTGCTAAAAGGCCGAAGTACGGCCGAAGTTTGACTACTTCTCTGTCTTTATACTTTTACTAAATGTATTGGGCTTTAATGAACCGGCGAACTACATCTTCGGCCTCAAGTCGCTTGTCATCAGGCGCTACTGAGGCTAATTGCAGGTCAATTATTGAATAAAAAAAATATATTGTGAAAAATACAATAAAGTCACTCATTTGTACTATTTACGCCAACATTGTGTCAAAAGAATAAAACAATCGATGAACTATCGTCAGCTACTTGAATTGTATTTTTGAGAAAACAGCCCTCGCAAGAAAGATAATAAATAATTTGAGCATAACATGTTTAAATATCAATTTTACTTGACAATCTTTTAATCGAAAGTAAACCTATACATAGTAATACAATGCAATTTTTTATTATAGTCTGAGTTTGAGATAATTTGGGATGACATTTATATCCACTTGAATAATACTATTAATGTACATTTGTAGATACCAACGGCCTCAAGAGGCTCTTAACTGCAAGGAGAAATGACTCGGATCTTCGTTTAGCTAAATGGGGCTTGGTTTGGTTACTTTTATACGGACAATTGTGTGGACATTTAAGTATACAGGGTGTCCCATGGCTATGCGACAGATGGAAAGTACCTTAAATATTGTAAATAGGATATTGATCAAACGATTGCGAAGCGCAAATGAAGCGTCTCCGTTTCAACTTACCTATGTATGCATGTCTATCGGGATATCCAGCTGTTCTCCCCTGCAGTACCTGTGACACAACTGTAACGCTCGTCTACCTGTCTCTTTTCATTCAATATAGTGTGACTGTGACAGGTTAGGCTCTGTCAAACGATGAGCGAAGTCGCTGTTTTTTTTTTATTATTTTTTTTTTTTAGCAACCGACAAACTCGCAACCCATCCTGGGCGTAGCGATTGTCGGACCGGGTGGTTGGCCGTGGCGTTCCCTGGGGTCGAACCAGGTCGCAAGCCAGACCACCCTGAGTTGGTCGGACTGGGAGAAGTCGCTGTTAGTTGTGCTAGCTCTACGAGTCGCATTTCGCAACTGATTCACGTGAAATTTGTGAGCAGGTTAGATAATTATATTTTTTCCGTCGATAGTTTTTGGATTTTTTTCAAAATTGCTAAGTCATGGAAGTTGACAAAATCGTGAGATCTACAGCTGACAGAGCCACTACTGCAGAATAATTAAGGTACTTGCCCTTCATGTCGCAAATGTATGTATGTCTATCGTCGTCTAGTACCCATAATACAAGCATTGCTTAGTCTGGGGCTAGATCGATTTATGTAAAACTAGCATTTACCCGCGGCTTCACCCGCGTTGTTCCCGTTACTGTCCCGAGGGAACACTTTACCGGGATATAAAGTATCCTATGTTTCAGTCCGGACTTGGTCGACTTACATGCTAAATTTCTTCTTGCATTCAGTTATTACCCCGTTATTTAGTAACAAACATCCCAGCGACTTCACAAGCTTTCACATTTATAATATTATGTAGTGTGATGATGTGATGTAATGTGATGATTGTTCCGCAATATTTTATTTATTTATAGTAGTGGGGCGCCCTGTATAGGCATATACAGGATAATATATACAGACATCTATTAGGAGTGAGTAATTTTCTCCAGTAGATACGCGCTTCTTGTAAAAAAGATCGTAAACCAAGAGGTTTTCTTATTAGGAACATTTTTATTTGCTTGGCTTTTTTTATAATAAGTAGAGTTTCCGTCGTATAGTCAGTGAGACAAAGAGAGAGGTAAGCAATTTGTCACACAAACATGTATGGCCGGGGGCAAAATTTAGTGTACACTTTTTTTAAAGCCCTTACTTATTCAACTTGCAACGTTCCTGTGTTAATAAGTAGTCAGTTTCAAAATTAGCAACCATTCTTAGTTGAGCCACTTGCTCGATGATAATAAAAGTAAGTCAGTAAATATAAATGTTAATAAATATTCGTAAAACGCAGGTTTTCACCATTATACAAACTGTTAACATAACTCTACAAAATCCGTTTAAATAAACGGTCTTTCTATTCCCCCAGCCGCAAACTTAGATAACAAAAACATTACCACAAAAACATTGCGTGGGCAACCGCCCACGACTTGACTTTTGCGTATCTTTAGTATTTGCACCCTGTATACGTCTTGGTAGCAAAACAACAAATACGCCATGTAACTTTTGTAAAGTTAAGCTGTTTTAGACACGGTACAAGTTATTGACTTATATATATGGACCGGGACAATGGCAGACTGAAGGTTCGACGTCGTTGCTCAAAAAATGCTGATCGTTTACAGGATCAAATGTATGTAGATAACGTGACGTCAATGAGGCATCACAGCGTATACGCATCGAAATATAATATAATGTATGGAACGATAATGTAACTGACGTTATATTTGCCCAACACCCACTTCTTAAAATCAATACGCCATATGTATCAAGTGGAATAACTAAATGTATGTATGCTTATGTATGTTTCATTCGAAAGTCATTTATGATAAACTAGCGTCCCACCCCGGCTTTGCACGGGTGAAATGCTGATACTAAATGCATTTATTATACATATAAACCTTCCTCTTGAATCACTCTATCTATTAAAAAAACCGCATCAAAACCCGTTGCATAATTTTAAAGATCTAAGCATACATAGGGACAGACAGCGGGAAGCGACTTTGTTTTATACTATGCAGTGATATTGATATAAAGTTGCAGTAGGCGACATTTTCGGAAGCCCAATCCTTATACCGACACTCTAGTTCACACTCGTACTAATTACATATTTTTTTACATATCGATACCTTTAGACTCAAAGGGCGTAAACGCCGCATGTTCTAATGGCGTTTACGCCCTTTGAGTCTAAAGGTATCGATATATAGATACAAGAAATCAAAGTACATAGAAATATTAAATGGTACTCACCTGTGGTCCAGACCGGGAATCGAACCCGATACCTCTGGATTTCCGGCCCAGCGCCTTAACCACTTGTCCACCGGAGCACACAGCTAGCGCCCTCAATTTTACCATCTACTTTGACTTTCGTATCATTCTAGTTTTAATAGGTTTTTAACCTAAACGCCATTTATGAGAACACGTATTACACATTGTACCTATCCCACCTCAACGCATAAACTTTACAGCCATGACAATTGAGCGAGAGATGGCGCTAATATTAATACTACATATTTTTTTTATTTTTTTTTTATTGCTATAGACTGGCAAACAGGCGGACGGCCCACCTGATGGAAAGCGGTCACCGTCACCGCCGCCTATAGACATTTGCAACACTAGATGCATTGCCAATGCGTTGCCGGTCTCGAAGAAATTTGATGACACCCTTTTTAAAAAATCCCATATTGTAGCGCAGTGGAAAAATCTTCGCAGGAAGTTCATTCCAGATCCTTATTGTACGCGCTAGAAAGGTTCTAGAGAACCGGCGTGTTGTTTGAGTGTAATGTAACATATGAAAGAAACATGATGTTTCTTTTATTAGTTTATGTGGTGTAATTTACCCGCATTAAAAACTAATAAAAGAAACATCATGTTTCTTTCATGTGTAGTAGATATTTTTGCTAATAAAATTGCAACTTTATGATTTGTGCACTAACGTGCTAATTACGAAACTTATTTTCTCATTATTAGTACGAGTGTGAAGTAGGGTATCGATATATAAGTCAATGGTAGAAGTAGTCTCTTCAGGCATTATATAATAGGGCATTTCTCCAGAAATATGTCTGCGGTCATACTAAATGTATGGAGACAGATGAATGAGTCGCAGACATATTTCTGGAGAAATGCCCAATAACTATTAACGATGGCAAACTCTTCGCCTACGCCGTATCAAATATCCACCCACCTGAGCAAAAAGTTAGGAGAGGGAATTTCGAGTTCAATAGAAAATAATGTATTTGAAAAGAAACACAGGTTTACAAAAAAAAAGTTTTTTTATACCCGAGTTATTTTTACGTTTTTGTGTACTTGAGAATATACAAATTCTCATATGGCTTTTATACTGACCGTCACCATGGTTTAATCATATCCGTGGTTTAATTATTGTCAATTTTCTGAGGCAAATCTATACAAATAACGATGAGTTGTGCTAACTCTGAGTTACAGATTAACGGCAAATGAAGTTTGAGTCAACAGGGAAGCCGTCAATAACGCGACACGGTCGACGGCGGCTGAAACTCTCCTAAGATTTACCTGAATGGGAAACACATATGTAGAGTCTGTGCGGAACGAGAATAGGCGTGGCGAAAAACAGAACTAACCTAACCGGTATGGCCACAGAACAGAAAATACGGCACATACGGTAGAAAAGCATTACAGCGCCCCCCAATCTAAATCCTATTCTCTTTCCGCACAGACACTACAAAGAATCCTGTAAGCTTATGATGCTGATGCTATTATTTATCGATCGAGAAATAAATGGTAAAGCGTCCGTTACTCTTACACATGCATAGTTGTCAGAACATGACGGATGATTTATCATTTATTTATCTGTCGACAAAGCGGATCATCGAACTGATGGCCGTTGGGGTGTTAAGGTTCTCGAGTGGTGACCACGTACCGGAAGACGAAGTGTTGGCAGGCTTCCCATAAGGTGGACCGACGATCTGGTGAAAACCGCGGGAAGCCGCTGGATAATAGCAGCACAAAGCCGACAATCGTGGAGATCCTTGGGGAAGGCCTATGTCCAGCAGTGGACGTCTCTTGGCTGAAATGATGATGAAAGCGTATCATCATAAGCCGCTTTCCTACTGGAAACCGCAGTGCACTGACCTCTTTCGCAGAAGGCGCCCTCGTAGTCCTCATCCCTGCACTCGCAGACGGGGCCATCGTCTGTGCTGATGCAGACGCCGCCATGTTGGCACGGGTCCCGCCGCTCGCACGCGTCACCGCTCGCGTTGCCGATGCGAGACGACTGCAACAAAAGAAAGAGAGGTAAGTAAAGTGTAGAAAGACACCCTTGTTCCTTACAGATAACCGTGGCTAGATAACTGGTAATCTGTGAAGATTTTTTTTCTTCCAGTATAACTAGCTATCTCCGGGGAGTTTATTTTCCCCACAGAAAATGTTTTTTTTGTGGTTATGTGCAAAGAAAATCTATTCCTTCCAGATAACTAGCTATCTCCAGGGATTTTATTTTCTCCGCAGTTAACTGTTTTTTAACTTACCCTACACGTTTTTTTATTCCATCACTGTACAATAAAAGTGATATACTAATAAACGCATTTATTTAAACAAATATAAACAAATATTTAAAACATTTCTGTTTCAGTAAACAAATGAATCAAATACCATATCTTTCCATACTGGTGGCATTCCTGGGGATCGAAGTCTCTAATGCTGTCTTCATTTCCGTCTCCTTGTTACTGTCCAAGTAGCACATTACAGTTGGTTACGATCCTCACGCAAGTAGTATACATGCTGTATAAGAGTTTATACAGCCATTATACCTCCAATTTGGGCGCTTTAAGGGCTGTATAATGGTTAGCATGTTGCTCCGACAAGAAAAATACGCTTGTACGAATCTGGCATTGACTACAGTTGGTCACGTTAAATTTTTCATTGTATCAATAATCGTACCAAAGATAGTGGTGCATTAAGTTCTAAGAATTCAGAATAATTCAGTAAATATATTGGTTCCAACCTAATACCTAAGGTTGCTGATGGTAACCCCGAATTTTCAGTCTTTGTTTCATCCCTGAGAAAACCAGCTGTGACAGACGGACAAAAAGACACGATAGTGATCGTATAAGGGTATAAATTGGGAAAACAAAACCGCTGGCGCGAAGCCAGCAGTCTCCGGGTCTTAGGTTGTAAAATGCGATTGGTTTGTCGTATTTTACTATCCCTGTTGAATGCATTTTGAGACAGCGGGATCTATGTAACTGATAAGATTGATAATTATGCAACTAAATACCGAGCAAAATCATCAATCAGGTTTATGATAAGACCGTTGCAAACATGCCCCGTAGTTTAATCCCGTATTGCAGCCACAAGTGAACATAGGCGTAGTAGGTATAGTACCATAGTAATATTTATTGCGTGAAGATAACGTTTTATCCGACTTCTGCAAGAAACAGAAACAGTTCGTCGGAATCTTTTTTGTATATTTTCTTTTTATTTAATCTACCTGAAGATAAATGGAGCGATATGAAAAATGATTGTAGCCTATGAACCCAAGTAACACAAAACAGCTGTATAAGGGCTGTATATTAGAATATATCAACGTTAAAAGCTGAATAATTTTGCTGCATAAGAGCTGAAACAGCGCTGTTTCAGCCGTTATACATCTAATTTGGGCACAAATTATTCAGCCTTAAGTTTACAAGGCTGTTTAATAGCTGAATAGTAGCTGTATAACGGCTGTATTAAGGGTCACAGAGTTATAAGGGCTGAATATCGGCTGTTTAAAAGAGCACGAGTGACTGCTTATTCAGACTAAGTTTCACATGTGAACCCTTATTACTATCTTAAACCTCCACAAGTTTACTCGTTAGCTGCATAAGCAAGAACGTACGCTAAATTTGACGTTATAGGAACAAAAATATTTATTATGACTGTTGATCTTTCATCGAGAGTGACACAGTGGGAGTGTGAAGTTTCTGATTTACTTAATGGCGGAATATATTATTTCGTTAATCGATATGCACTTGATGTTTCGTTATGTCGGCGAAAAGTTATTGCGATTACGATTTTACTGTTATTATATACATATATTATCTAAGAAAATTTTCACGCGCTCCTAGAATAATACGTTTTTTACAAAAATAAACACTAAATATACGTATATTATACTAATCAGCTTATTTTTTTTTCTTTAAGTTTATACCTAAACTTTAAGGATGTAACGATACCGATACCGATACCGATATATCGGTATCGCCGATATTATACAACCGATATTTGAAGAATTTGCTGTATGAAAAAAAATCTGCAAAAAGTAATTTCAATTTCTGACTTAATTTATGTATTGGTCTATTCTATTACCTTGTGCAATGATAATTAGGTACTATGTTAGGTAAATCTTTGGTTCTTAATAAAAAAAAAGAATTTTGAGTTGACAATTTATTATTTTTACTTTACACTTTCAAGGTTGACTCTCTGGTAAATATAACCAGTAGTCATTGCCATTAGTTATAATAAGGACATAAAAATATCTGAAATTCATACTTCATTATTTAGCTAAGATATCGGTATCGGTATCGCCGATATTAACTACTATATATCGGTATCGGTATCGTATCGGCAAAACTGTGTATCGTTACATCCCTACTAAACTTATTTGTTACTGATCTAATAAGAGTAAATTATTACGATGTTATTATATTTTATGGTTGAAACATGCTCAAAACTAAAAATAAAGTACGATAATCTATAGGTTATGCAAAAAAAATGGTGGTTGAGTTTTCAACACCACTTTTATTCTACATATATTTCAGCTATAGGCTGCAGAATGACTCACTTGAGTTCTGTTATTCAGCCAAAAGCTGTTTTTTGCGTCTTTGGTGGTTCTTCTGGATGTGTAATCAGCCAAAAGCAGTCTTAGATATCGCACGTGAACACTTACACAGCTATAAGCGTTCTAGTGAACTTCTAAACAGCTGCTATACAGATTGTATCAGTAGGCTGAATTAAAGCTGAATAACGGGGAAAAAATCAGCCCTAAGCAAGATTAACGTCTACATTTACTTCACTATAACTCTACAGACGTTATAATGGTTTACACGTGGTATCTTAAAAAGCAACGTAATTGATATTCACGTCTGCTATCTTATACAGCAATTAGCATAATGTTCTCCGTTAATAAGGATGCAAATGTGTACCTTTTCTATACCGTAATACAGCTTTTATTCAGACTGAGCTGTTTAATTGACACTAAATGCTATTATGCAGCTATAAGTCCACGGATGAACTGTTACAAGAGTTTATATCAGCCTAGAGCTGTTTAAAGACCCAAGAGTGAATAGTTATACTGCTTCTGTGTTACTTGGGAATGCTTGCAAAACCCGTACGTGTTCCCGTAGAGTTGTGTTAATAATCATCTATTTTTGGCTATTTAAACAGCTAGAAATAAAATAATCTTAGTCGAGTTTAAAATGAGCCCAGATATATTAAATTTAGTATTTGTAAATCCCTAAATCATCAATTAGCTGAGAGCTGCTGAGGTTTCTTGACAGAAGGCATAAAGTAGATTTCTTATTATTTGAGTTAGCGGAGGACTCCCAAAAGCAAACGACTTAATTTGCGAGCCTTGGCCGGGAAAAACGACTTTAATTGCTTCCTCGAGCGTTTAATCGAGCTAAAAGCAGTGTATAAAGTGACGAGTGAAAGTTTCCAAACAATGTGACGTATAAAGCGCTGGAAGCCATTGTAATAATTCCATTGATATTTTAAAGGCTCGAGTACTCCGAAGCTTGACACTACTTTAGGGTTGCCATAAGTGTGAAGACTCAAACTGGGACATTTAAAGAAAAAGTACTAAAGGTAGAAAAAAAGGAACTTGACGTGTGTCAGTGCGCTCTCCCTCTGTCAACGCCGAGAGACCGCGATCCTGAAATGTGTTGACACTGTTGACGTAAAGTCGTAAAAAGTGAACGGATAAGTGTCAGCACTTACGTCGTTCTATCCACGTACTATTAGCCTAGCTAGCTAGTGAGTCGTGTTGATTGTAGGTATATTATTTTTTACTAAATCCAGCCCCCTACTAAATAACTATGATTTTTAAACCGGGACAATTTGCTTATCGGCCGGGACGCCAGGACACCATGCTTCAAACCGGGACATGTCCCAGCGTACCGGGACGTATGGCAACCCTACACTACGTATATGCGTTGTTGGCGTCACGTTTAATAATTTTCTAAATCTGTCCAGTCGTCTTCGAATCAGGCTCTTGTTCCACCGCCAGCGAGTAAGCGAGTAAACTTGGGCGAGTAATCGTTCTTTGCAGGCTGACGAGATACAGTGTGATCCATCGACCTTTCTAGATCCGCAATGTAATTCTACTTCGCATATATTCACTCATGGCTTCGATGTGGGATTACGCTCTAGGGTAAGTTTGCAATGGTCTTAACACAAAACTTCCCAATATTTGTGCGTTATATATAACTTTCATTATTTAAAGCTATTCTCACTTAATACAGTCACTATGTACAGTTTAAGCCTCACCTACAAAGTAATACTTACTACGTGACGTCAAATTCGAATTACGTGTGGGTACGTTCACCCTTTTGAATAAATCATGGCACGATCGCCTCACGAACTAAATCGTGTTACTGATGGCTTTAAAAAACTAATTACATGCCCTTGCCAAAGAAAAACCCACCTAATGTATGAGTAGTTAGGTCGGAAATGTTTTTGTCCCAACGGGAATGATTGTGAAGGAAGTTAATTAATGTTTTTGTTTGATATAAATGGTTTATTTAATAATTAGAGGATTTAGACGAATCGTGTTCCAGTTGTTTTTCTTTTGCAACTGTTTCAGCCGCCGTTTTATTATTTTATTTATAACTTAGATAATCTTTATTATCTGAATCTGCCTTATGTTTTTGGTCCCCTAAATAACCTATTCTATCATTCCCTACTAATACTATAAACCAAGTATAAATACGAACAAGTAGTCCAATTTCGGTCGTTTAGGAGCGCGCGACACGTATTCACACAGACGCGCGATAGCACGTCTGTGTGAGTGCGATCCATACTGGAGCATTCTTACGCATTTTTAAAACTTTGCTTGTAGTGTGTTCATACACGGCGTGCACACATTTAAGCGCCCGATGTAAAAAAATAGGGCTATTATACTGCGCTATAAATGTGAAAGTTTGTGAAGATGTTTGATTGCCTGAATATTTGTTACTAAATAACGAGGTAACGATTGGAAGGAACGTGATGAAATTAAGCATACAAGTACACGGATAAACAAGGATATTTATCTAGGCAATGACTTCCCTTTTGAACAATAATGAGGGCACAGGCGAAGCGGCTGGACTAGTTTATTCATATTTTCAGACGTGACTACTTGACTAGGTATAAAAACCGTTTATGTATGTATTCAATTTTAAGGAACGTGTCAAAATATCTGAAGAAAATTGACATATGATAATAAACATCAACGGAAACTACACTGGCTTTTCTCCCGAGCCGTCCGCAGTTTTCGTTATTCTACCAGCCTAGACGAAATTGAAGTATCGGGTGCTGTGGTCGATAAAAATGAGAACAAACATCGTGGCACCACCGTAAAAAGTATTGGGTCAACTGTACGAGTAAGTATATCATTTTTTTAGTAGAGCGCGGTGAAATTACCTTAGGTCTGGAAGGTAACAGAAGACATATTGGACCAGTGGTGGGCAAAGTTTTTTCATGGCGGGCCAGAAAATATAAGAAATTTCAGAGAAGGGCCAGAACTATAGCAAAAAAATTGTTTTATCAGGGGCCATATCAGTACTAATAATTCGAAGGACCGCCGGCGGGCCGGATTAAACCCTCCCGCGGGCCGCACTTTGCCCACCACTGTATTGGACTATTGGTGCCTTCCTTGAAACCGTGTTAAAAGATATTTTTACACGGTTTCAAGGAAGCTCACTTTGCTTACACGTAGGTTCGCTTGTTCACTTGCTCGAAAATGATGTTGTTACACGTAGGTTCTGCGGGCCGTAAATGACCTATTACGCCCTAGGGCGTATTTTGTTTTTAATTTTAATACGCTGGTTCAGTTTTACTCTTATTTGTCATATTCGAAGAAAACGCCAACTTACTTTTTTAACTTTGAACTAATCACTGAAATACATTTATTTAATGAGAACTGTTATTGCAAATACATGTAAACACATATTTCGGTAACATAAATTAAATGTTTAAATTGTGTATTTCAGTATTTTCCAAATATAAAATCAACTAAAATGGCCGTTTTAAATCTTTACCGCTATGTAGTGCCCCGAGTTACGGAAAAAAAGTTCACATCCGGATACCAGCACCAAATTTTAGTATGTTGTTAGGCATGGTCTCTGGACCCCAACACTGCCGGGAAACAGTCTCTGAGAGGTCAAGGTCACCGAATATGAGGTCGTTCATCTAGCCGCTCCCGCGTTCTTAAGAAAGTTTAATTGTGACAAAATTACACATCTCACATCCACATAAGAGGTATCAAATGAAAGGTAATTAAATGTACTATAATTCACTTTAACATTTAAATTTAATAAATGTTATACTTTAGGAATTATTCACACAATTATTTCAATGTCAAAAAAAAATATACGGAAATTTAGGTTTTACAGCAAAACTAAAAACACTAAGTTATGCAAATGTTCTACAAAAATGAAAAAAATTTATTAAGCTTCATAACATAGTTTAAATCTTGAAAATCTGTCAATAAATATAGAAGCTACAGCTCAAAAACCTTGAGCGCGCGGAATAATCCCATAGTGCCCCGAGTTATAGAAAAAAATTTTTTTTCCGGATATCAGCACCAAATTTTAGTATGATATTAGGCAAGTACTCTGGACTCCAAAACTGCTGAGAGACGGTTTCTGAAAGGTCAAGGTCAACAGTTGTGACGTCACCAAAGTGGCGGCCGCTCCTTTTTTAAAGTTCTCATTATTCTTAAACTATGCACTGTACCGTAACGTGTGTGGTATCAAATGAAAGCTCATTAAATGTTTTATAACTTTGTTTTAATATATAATGCCATTATTATTGAAAAATAACAAGATACAATAAAAAAAACCAAAAAAGATTTTTTTTTTATATTTGTACATTTTTTAGATAGTAAGTCACTTACATTAGACAATAAAAATGTTGAACAAAAATATAGGTAATTTTTTTTACTATAATATGAAGTTTAAATCATTAAAATTGGTTGAAAATAAACAAAGATATGTCAATTACAATGCACCGCGGCCGACGCTACAAACAATGTACCCGCCGCCCGCCGCATTTGAAAAATGTAAATCACATACAAACTATGCGATGTATATATACTTGTAAAGTATTAAATGAAAGCTGACTAAATGTTATATGATTTTTTGCTTAAGTATACTGGTGCAAGAATAAAAACAAACAGGTCATATAAAGGAAAACAAAAAAAAAGTAGAAAAACATCCATATTTATTTATAAACAGGCTAGAAATCAATTTTATTGAGAGTTTTACACACGTAAAAACTATATATAATTTCTTGGTCATTTGCCTGACCGATAGACATATAAAAGGCCACAGTAATACACATCAGTAATTATTGTCACTAGTAGTTCGCAGCGAATAGTGAGTGACCTTGCGACCCCACCTGAAAGCCATCCATCCAAATACCGGTCCACCATCACATGCACAAAGGAGAGTCATCCCTGTGTGGAAGACTCTTCCTGACGCAAGTGCCATCTGTCAAGAACTTTTTTCTTGCAAATGCAAGGACAGATGTTCACGATGTCGATGCGTCAAAAATGATTTAAATTGTACTCTCCTTTGTGCATGTTAAGGTGCGTGCTCAAGAATTTAGGATGCTTTATGTTTTGTTTATATGACAAGTATTTGGATGGAAGGCTTTCAGGTGGGGTCGCAAGGTCACTCACTATTCGCTGCGAACTACAGTGACAATAATTACTGATGTGTATTACTGTGGCCTTTTATATGTCTATCGGTCAGGCAAATGACCAAGAAATTATATATAGTTTTTACGTATGTAAAACTCTCAATAAAATTGATTTCTAGCCTGTTTATAAATAAATATGTTATATGGATGTTTTTCTACTTTTTTTTTGTTTTCCTTTATATGACCTGTTTGTTTTTATTCTTGCACCAGTATACTTAAGCAAAAAATCATATAACATTTAGTCAGCTTTCATTTAATACTTTACAAGTATATATACATCGCATAGTTTGAATGTGATTTACATTTTTCAAATGCGGCGGGCGGCGGGTACATTGTTTGTAGCGTCCGCCGCGGTGCATTGTAATTGACATATCTTTGTTTATTTACAACCAATTTTAATGATTTAAACTTCATATTATTGTAAAAAAAATTACCCATATTTTTGTACAACATTTTTACTGTCTAATGTAAGTGATTTACTATCTAAAAAATGTACAAATATAAAAAAAAATATTTTTTGTTTTTTTTTTATTGTATCTTGTTATTTTTCAATAATAATGGTATTATATATTAAAACAAAGTTATAGAACATTTAATGAGCTTTCATTTGATACCACACACGTTACGGTACAGTTCATAGTTTAAGAATAATGAGAACTTTTCGAAATGTAGCGGCCGCCACTTTGGTGACGTCATAACTGTTGACCTTGACCTTTCAGAAACCGTCTCTCAGCAGTTTTGGAGTCCAGAGTACTTGCCTAATATCATACTAAAATTTGGTGCTGATATCCGGAAAAAAAATTTTTTTCTATAACTCGGGGCACTATGGGATTATTCCGCGCGCTCAAGGTTTTTGAGCTGTAGCTTCTATATTTATTGACAGATTTTCAAGATTTAAACTATGTTATGAAGCTTAATAAATTTCTTTCATTTTTGTAGAACATTTGCATAACTTAGTGTTTTTAGTTTTGCTGTAAAACCTAAATTTCCGTATATTTTTTTTTTGTCATTGAAATAATTGTGTGAATAATTCCTAAAGTATAACATTTATTAAATTTAAATGTTAGAGTGAATTATAGTACATTTAATTACCTTTCATTTGATACCTCTTATGTGGATGTGAGATGTGTAGTTTTGTCACAATTAAACTTTCTTAAGAACGCGGGAGCGGCTAGATGAATGACCTCATATTCGGTGACCTTGACCTCTCAGAGACTGTTTCCCGGCAGTTTTGGGGTCCAGAGACCATGCCTAACAACATACTAAAATTTGGTGCTGGTATCCGAATGTGAACTTTTCCCATAGAAGCATGTCCGTAACTCGGCGCACTAATGGTTTCCGAACGTGACTTGACATTCGCATTATCTATGGATATAATGTCACTTTCTGTTTTAAAATTTAAAGAGCTTGTTTAGGCATAAAGACCTGTACCAATCAGGGCACAGTTTTTTTTTCAGCTTTCTTTTCCTTCTTTAAACACCTCCTTTCAGAACGCGCAAGTTTGTGGATACAATTATATTTATTTATACCAGTTGGGTTTTAGAAGCTTGAAGGAACGTTTAAAACCAGACTTGTCTCGCTTTCGCGCTTAAAATAACGACGTTAACTTTTCAAACATTAAAATGGCACAGACATTACATTACGAAAGAAACACGTTACTTTACTTATGTTAAAATAAAAATGTTAGCAGTCCCGAGAGACATTCTGTCTTTTTGGCGAACGTTTTGCCCTGTAATTTTAGGAAAACATTTTATTTTTGCATCCAACATTTTTTACCCGTATTAGGATAGCACTTTTTTTTCATTTTCCTTAAGAGCTGAAGAATAAGGTGCTCAAATGCCGCCAGGCAAGCCGGTAGGATTCGAGTTCTTTGGACGCTACGCTACACTGAGAAAAACGGGCTACTTACGGTGGGCAAATTTGTAATGTACTGGCAGCCAGATACGTATCATGTGCTTTTTACATGAAAATTATAAGAGCCATACTTATAATGAAACGACACCATGTTAAGTAAGTATGCGGCATAATGCTCTGTAAAGACAATGTAAACGAGTTACTTGTAATGAGGCCGCATCTTTATTACGTAAGCCGCATCATAAAATTACTGTGCCCGCACTGTTAACATATACGTATGCGGTTTAATGATGCCGCATAAGTATTAACAGAGCAGCATACGTAATTTACGTAACCCGCAACAGGAAATATGTATCCGCTGTACGTACGAAGTTATACAGCCACATTATTTCAGTATGCAGGCTCTTTATAACAGTAACTGGCTGCCAAATCATTGTACTGACTCCGTCTCATTAAATAATGTACCCGGCTACGTACATAATGTACGAGCGGGGTCGGAGATATGCCGATGCATTTTACGCACACGGGATAATTAATAATGTCTCCGCCTACATAATCATTTACGTCTCCTGGCTCATTTTACGATCTCCGATTACTTACTGACTGTGGTCGGTACTAGCATCTTTATAACGTAAGCCGCATCATGAAATTCCTGTGGCGCACACTTAACATTTCCTTATGAATAAAATTTAAATGTGCGTATGCAAATTTACTTAACCCGCAACAGAAAATATGTAAATGTGCTATACGTACACACAACGACGAAGTTGAAGAGCCGCATTATTTCAGTACCCAGGCTCTTTATAACAGTAACCTGTCAGGCTTGGTTGCCAAATCATTGTACTGACTCAGTCTCATTAAATAATGTACCCGGTTAAGTACATAATGTACGAGCAGTCGCCTACATCATCAGTTATACGTATCCTCGCTCATTTCACAAAGTACGTTTACTTACTGACTACGTTCCGTACATACCTGGCGAGGATTCATACTTAATTTAAGTAATCGGATTGTTCATCCTTCGTAACACTAAATTAGTCTTGTTGCCACATAATTTCACACGCATTCCGGTAATACAACGGAATTGTCTTAATACACAATCTGCAAAACGTTAAAACTTATATTGTCCTGTCAAATCAAAGCAATGAAGTGATTTGAATCGCGAGAATTTTCTCATGTTTCATTGCGCCATCTATATGTTTCCATTTGAACTAACTAACCAGACGGGTTCGCAATGACGTTATCGATGTACATACCAACGCTGTTTATTGCTGAAGTGTTTAAATTATCCGATAGATGGCGTTTTATTCATAAAATATTGGGAAAATACAAATATGTATTATGTATATACTACATCATCATTAATTACATTCAAAATTATTTAATTTACGACACGTCGACACGATGTCAAAATCTATCTGGCTATAGGTACAGAACCCGTAAAACAGTACCGTTTCTGCTGTATAAATATAATAAAACAATAAACTCTTTTTCTTTGGGCAGTCGTGTATTAATAAGATTATAAATCTTGTTCGTCGAGTAATAATATAGTATACCTACTATAACATAAAAAAGAAAATCAATTACTTTCAAATACATTCCAAATCTGCATTTAAGTACGAAAATACGGAAAAAACTACTTTCTCCAGCAGATCTAGCCAGATCGATATGTACCTATTGCAAACTTCATTAAAATCTTTATTATGATTACAAAAAAAAAACAATAAATTTAATAAACATATGTTGTTCCAATCGGATAATAGTATATAGAATCCCATAAAAAACATTCCATGTAAAAAAGAGCCCAACATGTTTTCTATGGCTTTATACGCGTGCCCCCAGATATGTAAAATAAGTAAACGCGTACATTACACTGTAGCCGCATACTTACGACGTACTGCGCATTTACCGCATTTGGGGTTGCCATGCACATTAAAATCATGTTGTTTGGTGGTATAAATCTTCTTAAATTTATTTAGCGTGTTTGTATTTGCTCGTTTTTAGGGTTCCGGACCAAAAAGGTAAAACCCGAAACCTTATGGTGCGACTCCGTCCGTCTGTCTGTCTGTTAATTTCTCAGGAAATACTAATGCTATCAATTTGGAATAGATGTAAACAAAGCTATTCCACGTGTATGGAAAATAGATATGAGCGAAATTATGAATGCAGTCTCATTGTTGCTTTTTAATTTTTTGTCACACTCACTGCAAATGTAACTTTGTAATCCTATGTATTTATATGGGATTACAAAGTTATTTATGCAGTTGATATATCTAGAAAACTGGGCCGAAATTGCAACATATTTTGGTTTTCAAGGGGTTTATACACTGAACACTTATTGTATTCTAAATTTGAAGCTTCTATGTCTGCTAGAAGTGTAGTTCTATTCTGATGATCATGAGTGAGTGAGTGTCATAAATGCGAAACTTTGCTTTTGCTTAACTTGCCATACCATCCTTTACTGGAACCATTTCGCCGCATTTTCAGGCCCCTATTTGAGAACATCTGGATAAGACCAGAACGCAGAAATTTTCGTCATCCAGTAAGCTATAATCACATACTTAAAATCCAAAATTTCAAGTCTGTAGGTCATTTAGTTCCGAAGTTAAGCGAAAGCAAAGTTTCGCATTTATGAAAGACACTCATTCACTCACTGACTCACTCATGATCATCAGAATAGAACTAGTACTTCCCATAAACTCAGAGAGCTGAAATTTTAAACATAGTTAGTTTTTAGCCTATCAAGTCCTAAAAAACCTAAAAAATGTGTTCCTCCATGGTTAAATAATAGGCAAGTCGGTGGAAATCGAGTTCTGTTGATACCCCCCCGGTACTGACTTTGGCACGACTTTGTCTAGATTTCATTACTTTTTAGAGATAAACAAGCAGCTCCATCGAGACTTGGCTAGTTTTTTACAGAATGTTTTTGATGGGATATGTATTTTCTAATAGAAAGTAACGCAAGGAACTCGTTAGAGGTATTTTCATCTCTGGGCAGCATTTTGGTCCAAACCTGGTCAATCTCCTTTCAAGATAATCAGATTTCTAGAAGTAGGTGAAAATTGAAAGATTCCATTACACAACACATGCATACATTCATAACATCTAAAGCGGTAAATTGCTACTCTGCAATAATAATAAAAAATGACGCGCAACACTCTCTTCTGATTGGTCTATTATGCGGCGCCAAATTTAAACGTAGCTAATCGGACAGACTACTTATAATGAGGCGGCTACATTATAATAATAATTATTGTAAAGCTATAAGGACGCGCAACACTCTCTTCTGATTGGTCTATTATGCGGCGCCAAATTTAAATGTAGCTAATCGGACAGACTACTTATAATGAGGCGGTTACATTATAAAGCTAATGTGTTGCTAAGTGTTGCCAATTTAGCAGTTTCAGTGCTAAATTTAGCATAATTTGGACTAGTTTAACAGAAAAAATTTACATTTAGCAGTTAGCATAATTTTTGGCATAATTTTGTAAATAATAGGAATGTTACCTGTTGGTGACAAACACACAGATAAATGGTAAATCGTAATTAACCCGGCGGGAGTGTGGTGAGGTGTAGCATACCCCAACAATAAGTTACTGAGGTATATTTTTTTGTACGTTAATACTATAATTTCGCGGCTTCGTGTAGCTGGAGTTAAGGGGTTGTAGGAGGGAATTAGGACGTGATCTCAGTGTTGCACTGATCAGCATTTGAAATACACGCACTCAAACGTCCGTGGAGTATGTCACACCCCGCCCCACATAGTTCGTGTATACTTTTTTCTATTGTTTAATTAATACTTCTCAAATAAAGAATCCTCCCTCCACGGGTAAATAATAGGCAAGTCGGTGGGAATCGAGTTCTGTGGACACCTCCCCGGTACTGACTTGGTTTAAGATTACATCTCAAACCTTTTTTGTTGTAAAAGGACTACGTTGCGAGACTTGCACCTTTTTACATGTAATGTTTTTGATGGGATCTTATTTATTATTTTATTATTATTATTATTCTTTTTTGTAAGTAGTCTTCCTGTATTTATTACATTCCAATACATATTTTTCCAATTTGAACTGCAGAACTAACTTTGTGATCGCATGTATTTGTACAGGATTACACACTTATGTGTGCAGTTAAGATTGAAATTGCAATATATTTAGGTTTTGTAGGACTTGATAGGCTAAAAACTAACAATGTTTTAAATTTGGACCTTGTGGGTGTGCTAGAAGTACCTTAGAATTATGATGATCAGACAGTCAGTGACAAAACTAAGGAACTTTGACGTGCAATAGTTCCTAAACTACACGTTCAAGTTGACTGATATTGAGAATATATTTAAGTCTTATTGTGCCCTATATATCCCTAAAAATTCAGATTTCTAGAGTCTGTGCGGAAAGAGAATAGGATTTAGATTGGGGGGCGCTGTAATGCATTTCTACCATATGTGCCGTATTTTCTGTTCTGTGGCCATACTGGTTAGGTTAGCTCCATTTTTCGCCACGCCTATTCTCTTTCCGCACAGACTCTAGCTTTAGCCAGTACAAAATTACGGAAGGCTGAAAATGGCCTGAATGGCTTCAAGAAAAGGATGGTACGACCGTGCCTTTGTTTTTCTCGACTTGGCGAGGGCACTGCCGAGTCCCCAGATTGACATTATGTTTTTTAAAGAGTGATAATTTTGTAATGTATTTTTTTCAGTTGTCTATAAAATTGTACAACGGCATCAGTGATAATATATGTTGTTCCATTACACTGCAAGATATAATGACTATAAATTCTAAAAGTTGTGACAAAAAGGATTATTGTAAAGCTGTATTAATCACAATATGTTGAATTTGAAAGGATAATGCTTTTTTTTAGTTAGCACATTTTTTAACAGAATTTATCAAGTTTTAGCATAATTTTAGCAGATTGTCAGCAAAATTTTAGCATTGAATGAAATTCGGAGTTGGCAACACTGGAGACGCGAGCGAGGCATTCGCATTTGCATTTACAAACAGTGTCGTCAGCTCACACATGTTTTGTTGTAAAAACTAGGCTACCGTTAACGTGTCAATTAGTGTGGAGCGGAACGAATTTCATCTGAGGTGAGATGGATGAAGACACCTCGACTATACTCCGAAGCTTGGGTTTGGAGTTTCTTCTACCGGTTTTCGATGGTAAGTACCTACTGCTACATACTCTAGCTTTGCATCAATAGTCTACGAATTTCATGCATTTTAACCCTTTACCTCATCATTTTACAAGTGTCTAGTACTTATCAACATAACTAGGTATATATAACTCGTCGGAAATATCTGCGAATCTCGCTGGATAGCGTTTCCCCCCGCGCGTCCCGTTTTAGTTGCATGTGGCCGTGGTCGTTCTCACTCGCCACCCGCGCTGCGCTATGAACTTCTATAGTAAAAGGTCGCCTTTTACACTAAGACGGCCGCGGCGTCTATATGGCGTCTGTTCAAGTTTTCGCGCAGCTAAGGCTCAATGAACTTTAAGGATTTGATGTTTACGACATGTATTCTTTTTTTCAGATAACAACATTGACAAAGAGGCTTTGTTCCTTCTCGGTGAAGAAGAGCTGAAAGAACTCATACCAAAAGTTGGGCCCCGTCTAAAATTAAAAAAGTATTTGAGATCTGTGGTGCAGCCCGAGCAGGTTTCTAAAGTTCCGGTACGTGTTATAATAATAAGCGGTTTTTCATTCATTGGCTGTATGTCTATCTTTCTGTCTGTTTTTTTTAATGAGAGCTTATTATGTCCTTATAATAATATTACAATTTTTTTCCAGGAACATGGTGAGGCTGTGTTTCGTGATCCTTCCATTGACATTGCCTCTATTGCTGATAGATCTGAGGATGATAACGTGAGTTGCGTTGCTTATCATTTTATGTACTAGATAATAAACCATCTTTTTTATTAAAAAAATAGCCATAAAAATATTTTTACATACATACTTACATCAAACATTTTGCGTTGTAGCGCCTGTGAATATGTTGTAGCAATGTACACTGTATTGCTATGTTTCTTTAGGTCCAAAATATTTTATATCATGTTATTGTTCATCATCATCATATCAGCCGAAAGATGTCCACTGCTGGACATATGCATACCTATATATAAAAGTAACCAATTCTAAGAGGTTTGGTCCTTATAATAATATGTTGTTTTTTTCCAGATTTTACATGGCGATAGCGATTGCGATGCTGCCAATAATTTTGGAGCTGCCGCTAGTAAGGGCACTGCAGATGAATGCCCAAGGAATAACGTGAGTTGGATATTATTTATCTGGTTTAAATGAAATTCTAACGTTTTACATATTGACAGTGCACGGTATTTTCCTAAAATAGTTTTCTGTTTTCACATTAAAAATATCCTACAAAGAAACTTACAGTGATTGCAACTATAGCTACGCATTACAAACGGACTTCAGTGATTCATTAATATTAATCCTATTTGGTTTTATTTTGACAGATTACAAATTCAACTGTTTGTTCTAATTTTTGCCAATTAACTTTAAATACTAAGTTTTGCTATTTTCCAGTCTTTGTAATAATTTTCTGCATTGAAATCATTGCATTTGGATATTCATTAATGGTGTTTTGGTTACTTATTTGACATAATTGCATTGTCATTAGGCATATTTCTGCTATTATTATTGTGAAGGGTACATTTCCTATTTAATATTTGGTGTGTGTTTTATCTTGTGTTGTATGCAGGCACGCAATATTGCTAAATTAATAATCCCATTATTTTTCATTGCGTTATTCATTAATTTTGTATTTGCGCTTAGCGGGACAATATTGCTTGACTGTCACACAGTGGCGGACTAAGCCCGTCAGAGGCCCGGGGCGACAAAGCTAAATGAGGCCCCCCAGCTTTAAAAAAAATGTAGTTTTACAAGCTTTTTATTCAGTTCACATTTGTATGTATTAATAAGTGTTTATGTTTATTTCGTTAAAATCTGGCAAGTGAAACTTAAATTCGACTTAAATTATTTAGGCTAAATAAACATACATAGTATGTATGTATGTAGGTATGTATTACATACCTACAATATGGAATGGATATGGGCGAGGAAAATAAAATACGAATCGATCGAAAAAAAATTGCTAAAATAAATCAAAGATAGTTTTACAAGTTACTTTACAATTTGAAAAAAGGTTTATCCGTTCGCGAAAATATCAGAACACACTAATAAACTATTAAATATCAATGTAGAAAAAAACCGGTCAAGTGAGAGTCGGACTCGCGCACCGAGGGTTCCGTTCAAACTCATAAGTACATACATGAATAGTTCAAGAAAAACTATAATTATGGCGATTAGTTTAGTAGGAGCAAATAAGTATGTGTTAAGATTTTTGCAAAGGAGATTGACCACTTTGTATGGGAGTTGGACCAAGTGCTGCCCAGACTAATACAGTGCATTATGCTCCTTAGGCTAAAAATAGACTGTATACTAAAGCGCTTTAAGATCTATCCCAGGAGTCATGAAAAAAAAAACTTTTTGATGGGCACTAAAAATTAATTATTTCTTACATTAAAAGTAACAGATTTTACTGTAATCTCGTCGTCTAATCGTCGTCATTGTCATCGCTAATAATTGTATCGAGGAATTGAGCAGGGCGCCGAACAACGTCTTGATGCCTCGCCCACCCTAAGAACCAAACTAGGCACATAACATGCGCACAACAGCCAATTGTTCTCCAGCCCGTGAAACATGTACAGCAATAGTTTCGTATGCACTCTAGCCCACGATCTCGATTGTCCTCATCGATGAATATGTAACAGTGGTTAAAATGTTGTACACAACACAACACGGGAGGTAATAAGGAAAGCCCTCGATCGCATATTTACGCCCCTCACTTGCAGCTCGGGCCGCAAACATCTGCGATCTCGGCCTTTCTTTGTTTTACCACCCTAATTGTGTAATGTACTATTGATAATCGCTCTCAAAGAAAAAACTGAAAGTGCAAAGTACAACCATGTAAAACCAAAAGCGCTCGCACGCTAAATAAAACCGGTCAAGTGCGAGTCGGACTCGCGCACCGAGGGTTCCGTACAAACTCGTCAGTAGATACGTGAATAATTCAAGAAAAACTGTATGGTGGGACAAACTTAACTTTGCATATATTAGCTCAACTTTTGATTTATGACATTCCATTTTGGTCCCCTTTAAAAAAAAAGTAAAATAGGCATTGGATTTTTTTTCTGTCCCATAGGCTCGGATTAGCGGTTTTTAACACTATTCCAAATTTCAAGTCGATAGCATCAGTAGATCCTGAGATATCTTGCTGTGACAGACGGACAGACAGACAGACAGACAGACAGAGTCGCACCATAAGGGTTCCTTTTCTACCATTTTGGTACGGAACCCTAAAAACCTTAAAAACAATAATTCATGTATTTCTTTTCTCCTGTACCGATTTTGAAAACATGTATTTTCTAATAGAAAGTAACGCACGGAACTCGTTACAGGTATTTTCATCTCTGGGCAGCATTTTGGTCCAAACCTTGTCAATCTCCTTTCTCAAAAACGATGAAAGTTAGGAAAACCGTTATATTTTCCTGTAATATATAGGACGACCGACATTAATAATTGGTAATTATTACAGATTTTTCTGATCAGTAACTTCGAAGATAATAGGGGGGAATGGTATTTTTTTAACGATTTAAAAAAAAATACAAAAATAGTGTTTTAATCTACAAATCAAGCCCTTTCATTTGATACCCCATTCGATATAATAGCCCTACTTTCAATTTTCAAAGTTTCATTACGGACCCCTTTAGAAAAAAAGTTACAACAAGATTTTTTTTACGTCCCATAAGCTCGGGTTAGCGGTTCTTAACACTATTCCAAATTTCAAGTCGATAGCATCAGTAGATCCTGAGATATCTTGTTGTTACAGACGGACTGACGGACAGAGTCGCACCATAAAAGTTCCTTTTTAGGGTTCCGTAGCCAAAATGGCAAAAACGGAACCCTTATAGTTTCGTCAATGTCCGTCCGTCTGTCTGTCTGTCCGTATGTCACAGGCATTTTACTCAAAAACTACATGATGGATATTGATGAAATTTGGAATATAGGTGTCTTTTATGAGCCGCTACTTAGTTTGGTATATAAATAATTAAAATAAATATTTTTAGGGGGGGCACTCCATACATGTTAAAGACAGTAATTTTTTTTTTCATCAAATATCAACGTGTGGTACATAGTTCGACAGCTCTTTAAAAAACACTATAAGGTTCCTAAGTAGTGTTTTTGATTAAGTGAATGTATTTGGAAATATCGCTCCGAAAGTTGTGTAAATTGTGCCCCCCCCCCCTCTATTTTCTAAACCGTGCGTCCGAAAAATATGAAAAAAATCACGAAGGTAACGCTTAATTAATACTTTCAACGAAAATTATTTTCAACAAGATCGAATGTACCGTTTCTGAGTTATTGCCGATAAACTGCGCTTCTCAACAAAAGGACGTAATTGCTATGAAGATACGCTCTTTTGTTGTTGTACTTTTTTTACATCGTATTTTTTACCTTAAAGTTACGGCTATGGAACCCTATACTGAGCATGGTCCGAGATGCTCTTGGCCAGTTATTTACCATTTTGGTACGGAACCCTAAAAACAGGTTTAGACTTTAGACTAGTTCAGTTCGTGGACAAGCGCAGGGCGCGCGCTTCGCTTATCCGTACACAGATGGAATTCCCTCAGCGTATTGGACGCGTTCAGCAAAGTTAAAAGAACATTAGTACCGCGTAAAAATTCTAGATGGCTGGTAGTGTTTTGATCTTGATGAAATTATGTAGGTACTAACTACTAAGCACATTTTTAAAGTCTTGTTTAGGATTCGATCAGGAGAACGCGGAGGCATTTGGGGCCCCCCAAAGACCGGGGGCCCGGGGCGGGCCGCCCCTTCCGCCCCCCTGTTAGTCCGCCACTGCTGTCACAACACTATTTATCAACAAATTTTGCATTGTGTGTTCATTTAAACAATATATTATGTCTTGTGTGTCTATTTAATTGGTGTTTTGTGCATTAATTTAACAAATATTGCATTTTGTGTGTACCTTTTAAGAATTTTTTGTTTTGTGGGTCCGGCTCGGCTAATAGGTCAAATCGAGGATATAATTATGAACCCACCCGAGGAACACAAGTATGATACACTGAAACAGGAGCTTATTAGAAGACTTTCTACATCTGAAGAGCAGCGCATAGAGCGACTGCTTAGCGATGAAGAGCGAGGCGACCGAAAACCTACAGCTTTTCTGCGGCACCGGTGCATCAAAAGACGATAGCATACTGCGGCGATTGTGGATGCGGCGCTTACCTGGGCACGTGCAGGGTATACTTACCGCACAGTCTGATCTCAGCATAGACAAATTGGCAGAGCTGGCGGACAAGATAATTGAGGTTACTCCGGGGCCTCCGGGTGTCTATAAGGTTGCGCCACATCAACGACTTCGCTACTAACCGCCCAAAAATTCTTATTCAATAGATGGCGTTGTCCATATCGGGGAACGGTTTTTTGTATGGCGGTTGACAGTCCTCTTGTATTGATCGTCCTTGGTTATACTATCATTGATGTAAATAGGCCTCAATGTAGGTATAATGTAATTTTTTGGAATTTGTGAAACATGTAAACAAACAATGTATTGAAATTGACAGTCAATTGTTTACATAGTTCACAAATTCCAAAAAATTACATTATACATATATTGTTATTTTTGAATTAATATTTTGTTATCATAATTTTGCAAATAATGAAAATAATGCGAACTAATATATGATTTTTTTTGTTGCAGGTATTCAAAATACTAAGTGTAATTTTTTTAAGTTTTCCTTAGTAGTTTGAATCTGTAGTTAAAACCGTATTTCTAGATTAGTTACTTCATATTTGGATGAGCCGAGCCACCTGATTTTGTAAGTAGTTGCTTTAACCACTAGTTCCACCAAACGGCCCGCATCGGATCGGATCGGAAAGAATACGAACGGATGCGGCAACAACCGATCATGTCCGGCAGCATGTCCACGCATACGATCGGGCGGTAACAGTCGTTCGCGGCAGACAGGATGTCGACGCACACGATCGGCACTGTACGGGGGCGATCGCAAGCGAACGGAGCCGATCGCGTGTCGCGGCATACTTACGGCTACGATCGCGTGTCGCGGAAGACGCCCGTGGTCAAGCTGTTGTGCGCAGCTTGGTAATATAGACTTTAAAACAGTACATGATTCAGTATCGTTTAAAGACAATAAAATTCTTTCCGTTCCGATCCGTTGCGGGCCGTTTGGTGGAAATAGTGATTTACCTAAATGTTTTATATCCAGGTTGCTCCAGGGTTGAAAAGGAAACAGGTAGCTTCTTGACTTGTTGATTTGGTATCATCGGTAGGTACGCTCGCGGTAATGAAATTTGATATTAATTGAAAATTAAACGACATTTAAAGGGATTTAGATCCGTCGCTCAATTAAGAAACAGTAATCCCATGCATCCCTTTTTATTAGTCGCATAACGAATAGCGCATAGAGAAATGTGGTACAAGCTCTACAGGGGCCTTTACGTGGTACCGCCTCGCCCGCTCCCGCGCAGGCGCGCACCGCGCTTAGCAGGGAGGACTTATTGCAGTGCAGGCGCGCTCGGGCAAGGATCTGGATGGACGGAGACATCGAGCGTACCGACCTATACCGCAACGACAAGTTTGGAAGGAGACTCATTTTGAATAAAAATGTCAAATTTTAGCAATGTGCACGTGCAGTAAAGCTTAATTAATAAAACGCTTTGTTACGCTTATACTCCATTTGTTTAGGTACTTAAAAAAAACCGGCCAAGTGCGAGTCGGACTCGCGCACGAAGGGTTCCGTACCATTATCTATAAAAACGAGCAAAAAAATCACGTTTGTTGTAGGGAAGCCCCCTTAAATATTTATTTTATTCTGGTTTTTAGTATTTGTTGTTATAGCGGCAATAGAAATACATCATCCGTAAAAATTTCAACTGTTTAGCTATCACGGTTCATGAGATACAGCCTGGTGACAGACGGGCAGACAGACGGACAGCGAAGTCTTAGTAATAGGGTTCCCTTTTGGTACGGAACCCTAAAAATGTAAACAATCTTGACATTTCTTCAGTATTTTTATAGAAATATATTATACACTTTAAAAATCTAAATCTTTACACCTAACAATTTAATTTCATAATTAATTTTAATAGATATTTAAAGAATATATTTCAATAAAAAGACATGTCAAGAATGTTTCAATTTTTTTGTACCTACCTAAACAAATGGAAATTAAGAAAGGTAAAACTATTTATTTAGTAGGTATTTATTATTATTAGATCAGCTGCTTTGAAAATTTAGACTAGAAGCTTTTAAGCAGATGTGTAAGGTGTGACACAGCCCAGAGTAAGAAAACCGTCTAAGTGCCAGTCTGAATCGCACACTGAGGGTTTCGTAGTCCAACCGTTTTTTGTTAAATAAAATCTGAACGGTTGAGTTTGTGACAAAAATATGTATGGGAAGTTTAAAGAAGACAAAATTACTTACATTTCTTGCATACATGTTTTTTCTTCAAGTCTTACAGGTAAAAAGTTACAAGCTGCGGAAGACAAATATATCCCATCAAAAACATTACATGTAAAAAGATGCAAGTCTCGCAACGCAGTTCTCCTACAACAAAAAAGTTTTGAGATGTATGTAACGTTAAACCAAGTCAGTCAGTACCGGGGGGGTATCAACAGAACTCTATTTCCACCGACTTGCCTATTATTAGATCTATGAAATGTGTTCTTCCACGGTTAAATAATAGGCAAGTCGGTGGAAATCGAGTTCTGTTGATACCCCCCCGGTACTGACTTGGTTTAACTTTACATCTCAAAACTTTTTTGTTGTAGGAGAACTGCGTTGCGAGACTTGCATCTTTTTACATGTAATGTTTTTGATGGGATATATTTGTCTTCCGCAGCTTGTAACTCTTTACCTGTAAGACTTGAAGATAAAACATGTATACAAGAAATGTAAGTAATTTTGTCTTCTTTAAACTTCCCATACATATTTTTGTCACAAACTCAACCGTTCAGATTTTATTTAACAAAAAACGAATTTTGGCACTTTCAATTCAAGATGGCGGCTCGCGCCTCCCCCCCCCCCCCCCCCCCAGGTCGAAAATTTGGATTTTTATTAAGTCTCCATACCTAAGCAACATATGTCAAAATCGTTTCTACTCCACCTTTTGTTGAGCAAAACTACCTACAGACTGTACTACATTTGTTCCGGGTATTTCCCATTCGTCCGATCGGTCAATCGGCCCAGTGGGTTTTTTAAAAAGGAGGAGTTTTACATTTACTCATTAATTTATTAATTTGTTTAACAACAATAAAAAGTTGGTATCATTAGTGTTTGTGTTTTACATACAGGAAAGTTTAGACGGTAGAGCAATACTCAAAGAGGGAAAAGGAGGCTTACTGACGGAGGGTTCCCGAAGGAAATTGAGCCAGCTGCTAATACACCAAAAGTTAGAAAACAATTGTGCGAAGAAAATTTCCAGTGAAGAATTTTATAAACTAGCTACCGAAATTGTAGAAATATTCCACAAAGAAAGCGATGTGGTGTATTATTCTGCATATAAATCAGCTGCAAATAAATTAGCTAAAAAAAATGCTAGTGGCAAGTTATACGAGAGTTACATAGCACGGAGGAGAAAGCTGCGAGAACGTGGACAGTTGCCGGGAACTAGCCGTTCCTCCACAAGCTCTGCATCATCACTCGCATCCACGCCAACTATCACAGAAGAGGACATTGATAGCCTGGAATCTGTGGAAAGTGGTAAGCAAATAATTACTTGTCACATAAAAAAAAAAAATATATATATATATATATATTGTAAGGGTGCATAGGGTGGATTTATTGAAGTACCAGGATTTATTGTAGGCCAGGCCTTTACAATATATGTATATACAGGGTGTCCCTAAAACCAACCTTGATACGAAAAGGACTGATAGACCAGCTCATAAGAACCTAGATTAAGCAAATTTAACCTCAGTAAGAATCTCTTAGTTTTCGAGATATTGACGTTTTTGTAAAACTCGTGCTAAGTGATACCCTGACTCGGTATTTTGAGTGTCATTGCTAAAATATGAAGTATTTTTCAAATCTATTTTTTGCTATGTGTTGCCAAATAACTATGCTATTGAACGTATTTTCTATTTTTGCTAATTTATTCATGCTGTGGACACAGTACAATAACAAAAAATATTTATTAGATTTTTTTCAAATTTCACCTCTGACTTCGAACTAGCGTGGTGAAAAAAAAATGTACCAACATAACCTGGCACTTAACGTAAAAAAATTGCGCATTTATTGTAGTTTCTAAAATGGTATAAAATTTACTAAACACTGTAATAATTTTTGAAATCATGATATTTTGTTACAAAATTAACTGTCTGCCACCTTCATCTCATACGATCCGGTTGAACTAAGTTTGCACCTGGCGTGCTTGACATCACTTACAAATTAGGTGCAAACTTAACGTAATCGTCAATATTTCGAAAGCTAAGAAATTTTTATGACGTCGAATTTACTGATTCTCGTCTTTTATGAGCTGATTTATTAGCCCTGTTCGCCATTTTGTAAAAGTCGCAAATTTTGATAGCATTTTTATCCTACCATACACATATTATAAATAATTACAGGTAATATCTATGAAGAAACATTACTGTGGCTGAAAAACAATGTTGATCCATGGAAATCTGTTGAAGAAAAGTGGACAGAAACTGCAGATCACCGCCTAAACCGCATGCATTGTGGAAAAGGTGAAATAGCAGATTACTTCAAGGATTTCCCAGCTTTGAAACAATCACAAGGCTATACCTTGGTAAGCATATACCACAGCCTTATTTTTTTTTACACAATCCTTGTGAGTTTTATATGTATATATGACATATAAATGACAGAAGTTGGTTTATTTTTTTATTACAAGCTTTATATTAACGTGACTTGTTCGTATGTAAGTAAATATGTAAGTTGTCCGTCAAAATTTGCAATCCATTTTTCAGTCACTTTCCGTTATCCGATTGAGCTGAAATTTGGAATACTTATGTATGTTTGGTGACAATGCAATATTTTGTAACCATTTAGCTGATCTGATGTTGGAGACGGAAGGTGGCCGTAGGAACTCCTTAATTACACAGGATAAACCCGTCGTGTTTGGGCTCGTTAGAAGCTTCTCAATGAGTAGTTGATGATGGTATACAGAAAAGTACAGTCGGCAATAAAAGCTTGTAGGTACCAAAAGTTAAATTTTTTATTTAAAGGAGATTGCCGACGCGTCTATGGGGCCTCGTACCAAATCAAAAGTCATTGTGTCAACACGAAACCGACTGTATCTTAGAGAACAAGAAACTGCCTTTCCGAATCACTAAATCCCATTAAAATTGTATTCGGAGATCAATAGGAAATTGAGATTGATTTCCTGATTTCGAAGTTAGTTTTTGCGTAGCAAACCGTCTAAATATTTGTCAACCGGCCAAATACAAAATCACCTAATAACTTTAATTCCTGACGTTGTCGAGACTTCACTTAACTTAGTCGTATGACATGTCATTTCAGATACCTGTGTTAGGTTTTTTATTGTGCCTATTCAGATTGTTAAAATGTTATTATAAAAAAAGTTCTTTGAAACTATTTTGATACATCGTGAGATAAAAAATATTGTAACATTACATTTACGCGCAATGTCTCGTATAGTGAAGTATCAGCGAGATATCACGAGTTATTTGTACCAAATAAAGAATTTAAAATGATTTACGTCCTTCGACAAAAAATTGTGAAAAGACGTGTCTTATAAAGTGCCTAATATTTAAACTTAGAATAAGACAGAATGTCAAGCTGTCAACTTTCTTGCTAAGATCATGCAGTTCGTATTAGAAAGAACCGCGGAGTTTTATGGAATTAATATTTTTGTATACATTCGCGTAGACGGTGGTGCCACTGTCATAGGCCTTTTAGATTTTGACCGATTTTGTCTGTCAAATACAGTTCTAAGGAATTCATACATCTTTCATGGTGGCGGTGGAAATCGTACAGCAAAATTCTTTTTTAATTGATCTCAGATTTCCCATTTTAAATTCAGTAATAAAAAAATCCCTCTGGTTTAAAAAATAAAACTAAGTTTTTGGTATCGTTTTCGTTGTGACACAATTAATAACGATATTGGTACCAAAAGTCGGCAATCTCCTTTATAAGCTTTTATTTAACTTGCATTGTATGTGTATACAATGCAAGTTAAATAAAAGCTTATAAATTTTAAATATTAAAAATTTAACTTTTGGTACCTACAAGCTTTTATTGCCGACTGTACTTTTCTGTATACCATCATCAACTACTCATTTAGACAAAAGTATCACTCGCGCGCTGCCGCCATTGCAGAACTAAAGTAAAAGAGACTAGACTAGAGAGAAGCTATTCTTAACAACTCAATAAGCTATGTGGTAGCGATCCGGGCGGACCTTGCACAAGGTCCTGCCACCTATCTCACCAGTGGAACGTACATTTATTTTATTCTTTTTTTCAGCTAATGAACGATTTCAATCGTCTGTATCCGGGAAAGGAAAACAAATTATTCTCTTCTATCACCCTCAAAAATGAAGATATTATAAAATATGCTTCATTAAAAGTGCGAAAAATTAGAGACAAAGACACGAGAACAAAAATTACAAATATAATTGCACTGATTGACGGTAACAAGTTATTTTTTTTAAATATTAGTTCTTATTATTAAACCTTCATGAAATTAAGTCCCAAAAATTTACCGAAACTTTTTTTCCAATACAGAAGCTGAACCAGAGACATCAAGCAATGTTGCTTTGATGCTGCTGGCTTATGTCATCAACATTTCACCTGCACGGAAAATAAAAGGAAAGCCAGCGTGGAAGCCATCCAGAGCAGAGGTATGCGACGGCTATATATCGCAAGCTGCTTCTGAAGCCGACGTAACCAACAAGATCATTCAAAAAAAGGAGAACCTGCAAAGACTAGGCCGCACAGTTCAACCCTTCGTTATTTTTGTAGGCCCTACCGTTATTGAGGTAAAAGTAGCTTATGTAGTTATAAACGACACATTGTATAGTTTTAACAAGTTAGTAACAGCAGTAGACTGTGCATTTAAAATATTTCAGGCGACAGGAGCTTGTTACCCGGAGGAAGCTGGAGACTTATGGCTTTTTATTCAATTGGGTTTCTACGATATTAAAACTAAATTTGACAGGCCCACGCAGTCTGTGAATACTCTTTTAACTGATCTAGAGTTAATAATTTAAAAATGTTTACGTGTTACTATTGCAAAAAAGCCAGTGCGTCTCCGAATTTACTTATAAGTCATGTGCGAACTTTCTGTAAATTAACGGTAGGATTTTCCGGATTTCGGTGTGGGGAACAAGGATGTTATCGTCATTATATTTCCTCTGCATCTTTCAAAAAGCACTTAGTTAGAGAACACCAGTCATCATTGTCAGTCTTGCCTCATCCAAATAGTAACAATGCGTTTGATACAGATACAGAAGCCAATATCTCAAATTTACCTTCAACGTCAAGCAAAGAAACTTACGAAACAGCAAATGCAATGGAATCTCTACCAACTCAAAGAGACGAAAACTCTCTAAGTCACCATGCTGCAAGTCTCGTCTCCACTCTATATGCTAACCCAATAATACCGCGTAAAGCCGTACAAGTTCTTGTAGAAAATCTTCGATTATTTCATTCTAAATCACAATGCATTATAGAGCGACAGTTTAATGATATGGTACCACCAGACCAAAATAAATTTCATGTTAAAAATGCTGTTAAAAAAATATTTAGCGCGTTCAGCGATGCTTTTGAGAATTTAGATTCTGAACACAAACGTTTCAAATATTTTAATGATATTGGAACTTATTCTGAGCCCCTTGAAGTGGTTGTGGGTCAACGTAACGAGGTTAAAAAAACAGCGGCTGGTTCGTTATTAGAACAGGTAAATTGTACAATGCAGGTGATTCCGTTAAAGGAAAATTTAAAACTCATTTTTTCATCAAAAAATTTCATGAAGGATACTCTTGAATATTTGGACACTGTACAAAATAACTCTTTCGGTATTGAGAATATTGTTCAGGGTTCAGTATGGAAAAAAATGACTGAAAATTCTGTAGAGCATGATGCAATGATTTTACCATTAATAATCTACTTTGACGATTTTGAAATAGGCAATCCCTTAGGAAGCCACGCTGGGATTAATAAACTTGGAGCTATTTATGTCTCATTACCATGTCTTCCACCTCACTACGTGTCGCTTTTGCAAAATATTTTATTATTGGCTCTTTTTCACTCATCAGATAGAACAAGCTTTGGAAACAACATGATTTTTCAAAAAGTTTTTGATGTTCTTAATGATTTAAAGATCAATGGTATTCATGTTGAAACTGATGTGTATAACGGCAAAATTAAGTTTTATGTTGCAGCTGTGACGGGAGATAATTTAGGATTGAATGCTATGTTAGGTTTTGTTGAAAGTTTTTCTGCAAATCGGCCATGTAGAATTTGTACTGCTAATAAAGAACAAATTAAAACACTGCTTTATGAAGATGACACGTTGTTGAGAAACAATGTCAATTATGAGAATGATTTACATTTAAATGACATTTATATGACTGGTCTTAAAGAAAAATGCTCGTGGCTTGCTTTAGATGGGTTTGACTTATTTCAAAACGTCGCCGTAGATGTTTTACATGACTATCTCGAGGGTGCCTGTCGATATGTGATGTCATTTGTAATACAGAATCTAGTGCGCACACAGATACTAATTTCTTTTGACAATTTGAAATCAAGAATACGGTATTTTGATTATGGACCTGATTCAACATCGACACCATGCAATTCTGTAGCAAAAGAAGGCTCAACATTAAAGTTAAAATGTTCGGCTTCTGAAATGCTTACTCTTGTTCGATATTTTGGGCTAATTGTTGGACATAATGTCCCAGATGAAAACGAAGTTTGGTTCTTATACATCAAATTAAGACAATTGTTGGATAAACTTTTGAGTCATAGAGTCCATGAAAATACTATTGATCAAGTAAAGTTTTCAGTAGCTGAATTAAACGAGCTTTATCGTCAATTAGCTAAAACAGACTTAAAACCAAAGTTTCATTTTCTTACACATTATCCAGAAATGTTAAAAAAATTTGGCCCACTTACCCAAATCTGGACGATGAGGTTTGAAGCCAAGCATCGTATATCTAAATTTGTGGCCAGAGCATCGCACAACAGAGTAAATGTTTGTAAAACAATAGCTATTAAACATCAATTAATTTTAAACGATACTTTTATTAAAAATGAAACTTTAAAGACGATCTCTTATGGTAAAAAGGCAAATATGACAGAGGCGCAAATTGAAAATTTAAGGCTAAACTTTCAGTCTCGAGGTATAATCGATAATAATTGTTGGTACTCATTATCATGGGTGAAACTACATGGTGTCCGATTTGGGCTGTCGTCAATTGTCATTCTGGATATTTCAGAATCTTCAGGCTTACCAAAGTTTGGTGAAATAAAAAATATTTATTTACTGGACAATAATGAAGTTACATTTGAGTGTGTTTCATTAGAGTGTATAGATTTTAATCAGCATTACTATGCGTATCAAGTGCAGAGAACCAACGACTACCTATTACAGAATTATAACACCCTTGTTTCGCCTGTACCGGCCACAATTACCATAATGTCAAATTTAAAACTCTTCGAATTAATAAATGGAAATACATAGGCCATTCTCAGATATATAATATATAATTAAATAGGATTACAAGAACACAACACAAACATAGGAATACATTAAAAATCTTCGACAGACAGATAGCTTGTCAATAACTATTTTCTTTACATCGAGTACCTAGCCAGTAGATACCATGAAGGTACTAAATCATAAGTTCGCCTTTCAACACGCCTCCTTGATTTAGTATCCCTTATTACATGAAAAAAAAAACAAATAACTTGATGTATCTTCTACATATCAACTTAACTAACATGTTAACTAGCCTATTTAACATGCCTTAACTCCTAACATATTTCTCAGTTTCTGAAATTTAACTTTACACAAAGACTTCGTAAGTATATCGGCAATCTGATCTTCAGTAGAAATCTTTTGTACATTAATTAATCCTTTCTTCTCATAATCATACACAAAATGATAACTTATGTCTATATGCTTAGAGTTTTTGGAAAACTTTCCATTTTTGGCTAAACCTATCGCACCCGTATTGTCTTCATATATGTTTACACTGTCCTTTATGGTCACATCTAAATCACCTAAAATTCCTCTTATAGGTAGGACCTCTTCAACGCAATTAGCAAGCGCATAATATTCAGCATGTGTTGATGCTCTTGAGACTATCTTTTGTTTTTGAGACCTCCACATCACAACATTTCCGAATACTCTGATAACTATACCGCTCGTGGATTTTCTATCCTGCGTATCCGCTGCCCAATCAGCATCCACATATGCATCCATGATGTTCTTTAAATCTGTTCCGTAAACTAATTGCAGATGTTTTGTATGATGTAAGTATTTCAGGACTCGCAATGCGTATTTGTAGTGAGTTTCGTCATGGTTATTTTGAAATCTGCTTAGATAATTTACCGAGTAAGCTACGTCTGGACGTGTTCCGTTTGCCACATAAAGAAGAGTTCCAATTAAATTCCGATATTTCAATTTTTCATTTTGTCTTTCTGCAGGTTCCAATTTCAGATTTATTTCCATTGGTGTATCAAACAGTTTCGAATCCACAATATTGTACTTTTCAGCTAAACTTTCAATATATTTTGCTTGACTTAGATACATAATCCTTCTTTCTGGGTTGTAATCAACATTAATGCCTAAATATTGTTTTAGATGTCCTAAATCCTTCATGCGAAATCGATCGCTTAACATCTTCTTAACTCTCTTAATACTTGTCTCGTCTTCACTTGTGATCAATAAGTCATCGACATATAGGATAATGTATGCCTTCTTATCGTTTATGCGTCCTGTATATAGACAATAGTCATACGCTGATCTTTTAAAGTTTATACTACAAAAAAATTCGTGAATACAATCATACCAATCTCTTGGACTTTCTCTTAATCCATAAAGAGCCTTTTTTAAGCGACATACTTTATTCGGTTGGATTTTATAACCGTCAGGTGGATATATGTATACTTCTGATTTAATCGTTCCATTTAAGAATGCAGTTTCTACGTCCATTTGTTCAATTTTCCATCCTCGTGCACACGCAGTTGATAGTAATACTTTCAAGGTAGTCATTCTAGCAACTGGTGAATATATTTCTTCATTTTCTTCATACATCTGTTGAAATCCTTTTGCTACTACTCTCGCTTTATATATTCCACTTGATTTAATAGTGTATATCCACTTTACTTCTATTATTTTTTTATCCATTGGTTCTTCTACTGTTTCCCATGTTTCATTCCTTTCCAAGCTATTAATCTCCGACTGCATTGCCTTTTTCCATTTGACAGACTCGGAGCTCTTCATTGCCTCATCATAATTTTCAGGGATATTCGCATTACACATATTAGCGTAAATAATATAATCGTTATATTTTTCGGGTACTTTTCTTGTTCTTTGTGGCCTTCCGTATACAATCATGTCAGGCTCATTTCTTTCTTCACTGTTTTCATTTCTTTGCTCTTGTACATTATTTTCACCTCTCTGCTCTTGCATATGATTCTCAGTCTCATTTTCTAGAAGTTCAGCTGTATCTTCAAAATTCTCATCCACTTCTCTTTCCTCTTCTTGATTATCATTCTGATCTATTAATATTGCAGTTTCATCCACAAATCTTACATGTCTGCTTGTAGTAACTTTATTTTCTATTAATATTTTATATCCAGTATCTGTGTATCCTATTAGAGTACCTTTTACTGCCTTAGGATTTAATTTTGAATTTCTTCGTTCTTCAGGAATTCTTACAAAGACTTTGCTTCCGATTATTCTCATGTTTGACACATTTGGTCTTCTACCCGTGAATATTTCATAAGGGGTCTTTTTTATCGGTGTATTTGTTAACAATCTGTTTCCAATATATACCGCAGTCTCCAGGCACATTGGCCAATATTTTTTGTCAATTTTTGCTTCTGACAACAAACATCTAGTGCGATCCATGATAGTTCGATTAAATCTTTCAGCGACGCCGTTCAATTCATGGGTATATGGTGGACATGGGTTTATATATATTCCTCTTTCCTTAGCTAATTTGTACATATTTCCGTTTATGTATTCTCGTCCATTATCACATCTCAACTCCTTTATTCTTTTCCCTGTCATATTTTCAACAAGATTCATGTATTCTATAAAACATTCCAACACTTCACTTTTATGTTTAATACTAAAAACTTTAGCTATTCTACTGAAATCATCAATAAATGATACAAAGTAACGTTCACCATTAACACCTGTAGGATTCAATGGACCATTGACGTCAGTATGCACGATTTCTAAAATTTCACTTGCGCGATGTCGGTTGTTTTCGAAAGGTAAGTTAAACATTTTATTCTTTAAACAAATCTCACACTGTGTGTAGTCATTTCCAAGTTTTTCTGGTAAACCATGTACTATTTTTTGTTGACACATTTTATTTAAAAGTATAAAATTAGTATGTCCAAGAACTCTATGCCATTTCTCTTTTTCAGTCATTTTGCAAGTTGTGTACGATTTTACAACGTTTTTACCTACTCTACCATTCATTACAAATAATTTATTCTTTTTATCAGCTTCAGCTACCAAATTACCACTAGGCCCATAAATTCTTGCACCATTATCATCAAAAATTACACGGTTATTGTAGTTGGTGATAGATGACACACTTATCAAGTTTTGTTTCATGCTTGGCACAAAATATACATTGTTAATGTTTGTCTCGAGCCATTTGCCATTTACATTGAAATACATTAAAATGTTACCTCTTTTCTCCGCTTTTAGGGGAAATCCATCACCAACCTTTATGTCAATCGGACATTCTAGATTTGTGCATTCTGAAAAATATAGATCAGTATTTATAATATGGTCGGAGCATCCACTATCTAATAGAAAGGTAATATTGTCCCTATAATCTTGATGTTGATATTGACTCACCGGATCTGACGTAGAAGCCATAACTTCGACATTAAATGTTGTGGTACCTCGTTCAGCTCGATCGACTTCAGGTACTGAAGGAGTAGCCGCAAAATATTGTTGATGTGTTCCTCGACTGAAACCACGACCACGAAAAGCTCCTCTTGCTCGAAAACCTCTATTGTCATGTCCTGGATGTCCTCTCCAGCTCTGTCCTCTCCAATTTTGTCCTCTCCAGTTTTGTCCTCTCCAATTTTGTCCTCTCCAGTTGTTTCCTCTCCAATTTTGGTGTCTTAAATTGTAACCTCCCTGCCAACGACTTCCTCTATTTCTTGGGCAGTTCATATGTACATGTCCGGGTTCATTGCACTCGTAGCAGTTGCTTGCACCAATCTGCATTGTCGACATTTTCCGTTGCATGTTGAATGCTTCTATCATCTTCTCATTATGTTCTTTATCTTCTCTTTGTTTATAGTTTAATAACAGTTTTGATTTTATATAATCAACCGATTTCTCTGGAAGTGCATCCACAATATCAATAATATGTTCGCAGCTGGGTGGTAAACACAATAGTAAATGATTTAATTCCTCTTCTTTGGTAATTTTCTCTCCAGTATTTTTAAGTTCATTTATGTGCTTGTCAAAAATATTCAAAAATTCGATTGGATTGTCACTGTCCGCCATTTTTAATTTTAGTAATTTTCTTTTGCACATTAATTTGTTTGCACTACTTTTTGCCAGATAAATCATGTCAAATTTTTTGATCATATCAGCCGCTGTATTTTCAGATATAATTGTCTCCAACTGAGTATCGCTAACACTATTTACAATGCAATTTTTAGCAACTAATTCCATCTTAGCCCAGTTAGCTTCCGTAATTTCTGCCGGTTTCGTTCCGTGTGCGATCACTCCATAACACCCTTTTAGTTCCATATAAGTTTTCAATCTGTATTTCCATTTGTCGTAATTAATTCCATTAAATATTTGTAGGGCAAACTCTTCCTTTTGAATTGACATTTTCCTTTCAATCAATCACGTATATTTACGTAAAAAAAATAATATTGCGTTGTGATCTTACTTCAATTTACTGAACGATCTGCTACCATCTTCGAATTAATAAATGGAAATACATAGGCCATTCTCAGATATATAATATATAATTAAATAGGATTACAAGAACACAACACAAACATAGGAATACATTAAAAATCTTCGACAGACAGATAGCTTGTCAATAACTATTTTCTTTACATCGAGTACCTAGCCAGTAGATACCATGAAGGTACTAAATCATAAGTTCGCCTTTCAACAAAAACTTTATGTGACTGTTCGGTGGACTTTAGAATAACTTTTCGCTTCCGTCCGTCGTTTCCTCGTAGCCGAACTAATTTGCCAATCTATTTTGACCACGAGGAATTACTTACAGCGAATGTCGACTCCGGCGATGGGAGCGGCTCTTTCATGGACCCGCTATCAGCCAGGGACTCTGCCGTTTTTTGAACTAGGGCCAAAACGTGCCCTAAGTGCAGCCCAGACCCTAGTTCAAAAAACGAATAGCACCGCATTAGGGTATAGCTGATCCGGTGTCTACTAAAGCGACTAGAATATATAACAGTAGGATATTCTTACCAATGCCGCAATATAACAAGTCTAGATTAAAAATAGAGAAAACCCATACATGCCCATACTTACCTCGCGACTTAGACCATAGTAATTCGGCAACACTGGACAGGTACCGCAATAACCCACCTCCGCTTACTGATGTTTCGACCCCTACCAATAATACTTATTCACCTTGCAACTTAGAGCAACATAGTAATCCTGTTTTAATTGACAAGTATCAAACCCCCCCCCCCCCTACTAATGCTACATACTTACTTTCCCCGACGCACTCCCTGTCCATACTAACAACGTTAACAACCTCCCATACCCGCTTATTAACGCTTTTACCCCTAAACACTCACTACTTACCCTTCCTGACGCATTCCCCGCATTCCTTCCCTGTCCACACTAACAACGTTAACAACCTCCCATCCCCGCTTATTAACGCTTTTACCCCTAATAACACTCACTACTTACCCTTCCTGACGCATTCCTTCCCTGTCCACTCTAACAACGGTAACAACCTCCCGTCCCCGCTCATTAACGCTTTTACCCCTATTAAAACTCACTACTTACCCTTAGAAACCGTCACAAATTACAATAAAACTTTACCTAATCCACTCGAAATACCACACTCTCAGATAAATTACCCGACTACTACAAATTTAAGTGATGTAGTCCCATTTCTTGAAGGTAATTATTTAAGATAACGCATATATCTGTCCAGGTCCATAGTTAGCTGTAAAACATTCAACAGCGGTGAACATAGATCGTGCATCGATTTATCTGTCTTACCTTAGACACAAGATTCCTCGTGGCCAAACCAGTAGTCACATCACATACGACATACGTACCCTTGGGGTAGGACTTTCCATCATATTAGCACCAACCTTCTTCGTTTATTTTTCTCTCATCACACACTTTTACATGCATACAACACGTGCAGAAATTCAGAAACACACCCACCTGTGCGGATCTGTTGCCCGCAGGTGATACAGTTTACACATCTTACTTACCCCATACCTTACCATTTTGCAAAAGCGTGAATGCGGGCCCACCACCAATTTGTTTCTTTAACTTAACTTCAGGTTAAACATCAGTACTGAGTTTCATTTGTTGTTTGTATTCTTTCATCGTATTGTGTCATTTAAGCTTTTAAAATCAGTAAAATATCGAAACTCGGTACTGATGTTTAATCTTCACCTAGGCCCTGGGGTAGGGGAGCACCGCCCCTACTGCCAAAAGGTGGCTCTCGGATCGCTACCAAAACGGGGCGATCCCCACATTTTGTATTTTTTTTTATTTTTTTTTGTAGAATACCGGTTTTATCAGTTTAAAGTCGGATCTTGCGACATATATAGATTCCGCAACTAGTTAGGTTTATGCGTATGTTAGCGTTCGTATGCGAACGAGCTTTAAGTTAAGTTTACCGTAGGTCTAGACGCATTGGTTTCCAGCGACGACCACGCGGACTCCACTGATGCCAAGGTACCCTTACTAGTGATTCTTTGGTCGGGAATCCTAGGTTGCTCTTACTTACCCGCCTCCGGCTCGTGCAACAAATACCTGAGATTTTCGCACAATTGTATTCTAGTTTGTGGTGTATTAGCAGGTGGCACAATTTCCTCCGGGAACTTTATTATGTTTCACGGGTACGCCAAGTTGACGACCATGTAATTCTAGAATAGTATGATTAAACTATTCTAGAATTACATGGTCGTCAACTTGGCGTACCCGTGAAACATCACACTTTTACATGCATACAACACGTGCAGAAATTCAGAAACACACCCACCTGTGCGGATCTGTTGCCCGCAGGTGATACAGTTTACACATCTTACTTACCCCATACCTTACCATTTTGCAAAAGCGTGAATGCGGGCCCACCACCAATTTGTTTCTTTAACTTAACTTCAGGTTAAACATCAGTACTGAGTTTCATTTGTTGTTTGTATTCTTTCATCGTATTGTGTCATTTAAGCTTTTAAAATCAGTAAAATATCGAAACTCGGTACTGATGTTTAATCTTCACCTAGGCCCTGGGGTAGGGGAGCACCGCCCCTACTGCCAAAAGGTGGCTCTCGGATCGCTACCAAAACGGGGCGATCCCCACATTTTGTATTTTTTTTTGTAGAATACCGGTTTTATCAGTTTAAAGTCGGATCTTGCGACATATATAGATTCCGCAACTAGTTAGGTTTATGCGTATGTTAGCGTTCGTATGCGAACGAGCTTTAAGTTAAGTTTACCGTAGGTCTAGACGCATTGGTTTCCAGCGACGACCACGCGGACTCCACTGATGCCAAGGTACCCTTACTAGTGATTCTTTGGTCGGGAATCCTAGGTTGCTCTTACTTACCCGCCTCCGGCTCGTGCAACAAATACCTGAGATTTTCGCACAATTGTATTCTAGTTTGTGGTGTATTAGCAGGTGGCACAATTTCCTCCGGGAACTTTATTATGTTTCACGGGTACGCCAAGTTGACGACCATGTAATTCTAGAATAGTATGATTAATTGATTGATTGATGTGGTTTTTTTGTGTAACTATTCGAATAATTTTTTATCTAGATAATTACCTATTCGAATAAAGAATAATTCGCGCTATTCTTATTCGCGAATAATTTATTCGTCGAATGAATGCCACGAATAATTTGCTATTGGAATACTTTATTAACTTTTCTTAGAAAATAAAAATTTATTCGTCGAATGAATGCCGCGAATAATTTGCTATTGGAATACTTTATTAACTTCTCATAGAAAATAATAATACCCAATGGACAAGTGATGTTTTTTTCCCATATGTAATGTCCCACTGGGGACTAGTTGGAAGAAATTATACCCATTTGTCGCTGGTAGGAACAAGTTAGACTTGTTGTGTTTTTTTGTATGTCTCAATTTTACGATTGAAAATAAATAATATGAAGCTTTTATGTCTATATGCTTTTAACCACGTAAGCCTATAAAACTTGTACGGGGTTTGAGAACAGAACTTCTTCAGAATTTCTTCTGTTATTAACCTTGTAAAAGTTAAAAAAATTAAAAAATGATGTATCATTGCTGTGTACACTGAATGTATATGTATCGTGAAGTATTATTTTATCTAAATTACCAATTTTGTATGCTTCTCACTTACAGGTCTGGACTTTGGTGCTATATTGGTGCAGCTGTTAAGTTTGCTATAAAATTATTTTGCTTAATAATAATAATATAGCCGCACTAATATCGCAACAAGTTTAACAACAGTAGATAAAGCCTGACCAGAGTTTAAAAAAAACCTTGCAATGAGGACGCGACTTTAGCGAGTCATATGACAACCAATACCATGTCATGTCAACATCAAATTCAACAGCGTCGATATGTCATAATAAACTGATTTCCGATTTCCTCAACTTAAAGATTATTGTACAATTTAATTTTTTTTGTTTGTGAAATTTCTGCAGCATTTAATGAATATTTATCACAATTATTTCGACTCTAATAATGACATATCGTCGCTATACTTACTCAACCACGTATCTACTCGAATAGTTTGATAGAAAACGCACCTGTGTTACGAGTAGAAAAGTGCGATTTTCCTATAAATCTGAAAAATACCACACGCGGGTTGGAAAACATCTAGTCAGCTTTATAATGATACATCATTCTTTACCGTACCCGCAACATTATTTATAAGTAGATATATGTTACCAGTGCAGGTTGTACTACTTATACTATAAAGCATAATGTGTATAAAACGTATTAACTGTTATAGTAGAGGTACGAACGGGTAGTCGAAGCGTTGGCAGACCGCCATTCCTAAGATGGCAGGGTCGACCTCGACCAGATACGCCGCATCGAGGACGACATAGAAACACCATGGGAGAGGCATACTTATGTCCAGTGGACAAATATAAATATGCTGAGAAGAAAAATAAGAGGTACGATACTTAGTGCGGGACAATAAGGCACCATACCATTCACCATACGTACAAAGATGGATAGCTATTAGACATACTTGATTTTTAGGGTTACGTACCTCAAAAAAGGAAAAACGGAAAACTAAAAATCAAGTATATGTCTAACTAGACACACGCCTGAGTACATGCAATACTGCTGCGGGTATAAGGCATGGTGCACTAAACGTGTTACGTATTGCACACCATGCCTTACGATATTCGCATCTGTATTTTCCTTATGCTGGCATGGTACAGTCAGCGTCATTAATATATATACAGCCATCGAGTCAAACATACAAAGGTGTTCAGATAATTATTTTGAATACTAACCGATCAAAGTCAATTTAATTTTGTAGACATGGTCTAGAAACTAGTACCTAGGTCTGTCGTTTATTAAATTTTCGTAAAAATGTATAGTTTAAATATTGCAGGGGGTTTTAATATTTTCATTCAAAACTCCCTGCAATATTTAAAAATGTAATAAACCACAGACCTAGATATTAGTTCCTCGATCGTGTCTACAAAATTTTATTGACTTTGATTAGTTAATATTCATAATAATTATTTGAACACCTTTGTATTTACCATGGCATAAGGAAAATACAGGTGCGAGTATCGTAAGGCATGGTGCACCATGCCTTACTATACCCGCAGCAGTATCGTACGTACGCTGGCGTGGTACATAAGTATGGTTCACCGTGCTTTACTGTTCCCGCACCAGTATCGTACGTACGCTGCCGTCTTAAATACGCACGGTTCACCATGCCTTACTGTACCGGCAACGGTACCTTACCTCTACTACGACAGTTAATACGTCTGACACATCATGCTTTACTGTGCTTGTCACAGTATCCTACGTATGCTACCGTGGTACACACGTACGGCTCACCGTGCTTTACTGTATCCGCTACAGTATCGTAAGTATGCCGCCGCGGTGCACACGTACGGCTCGCCGTGCTTTACTGTATCCGCTACAGTATCGTACGTATGCCGCCGCGGTGCACACGTAAGGCTCACCGTGCTTTACTGTGTCCGCCACAGTATCGCACGTATGCCGCCATGGTACACACGTACGGCTCACCGTGCTTTACTGTATCCGCCACAGTATCGTAAGTATGCCGCCGCGGTGCACACGTATGGCTCACCATTATTTACTGCGTCCACCACAGTATTGTACGTATGCTACCGTGGTACACACGTACGGCTCACCGTGCTTTACTGTATCCGCTACAATATCGTAAGTATGCCGCCGCGGTGCATACGTATGGCTCACCATTATTTACTGTGCCCGCTACAGTATCGTACGTATGCCGCCGTGGTACACACGTAAGACTCACCGTGCTTTACTGTGTCCGCCACAGTATCATACATATGCCGCCGCGGTGCACACGTATGTCTCAACATTATTTACTGTGCCCGCTACAGTATCGTAAGTATGCCGCAGCGGTGCACACGTATGGCTCACCATTATTTACTGTGCCCGCTACAGTATCGTAAGTATGCCGCAGCGGTGCACACGTATGGCTCACCATTATTTACTGTGCCCGCTACAGTATCGTAAGTATGCCGCAGCGGTGCACACGTATGGCTCACCATTATTTACTGTGCCCGCTACAGTATCGTACGTATGCCGCCGTGGTACACACGTATGGCTCACCATTATTTACTGTGCCCGCTACAGTATCGTACGTATGCCGCCGTGGTACACACGTAAGACTCAGCGTGCTTTACTGTGTCCGCCACAGTATCATACATATGCCGCCGCGGTGCACACGTATGGCTCAACATTATTTACTGTGCCCGCTACAGTATCGTAAGTATGCCGCAGCGGTGCACACGTATGGCTCACCATTATTTACTGTGCCCGCTACAGTATCGTAAGTATGCCGCAGCGGTGCACACGTATGGCTCACCATTATTTACTGTGCCCGCTACAGTATCGTAAGTATGCCGCAGCGGTGCACACGTATGGCTCACCATTATTTACTGTGCCCGCTACAGTATCGTACGTATGCCGCCGTGGTACACACGTATGGCTCACCATTATTTACTGTGCCCGCTACAGTATCGTACGTATGCCGCCGTGGTACACACGTAAGACTCACCGTGCTTTACTGTGTCCGCCACAGTATCATACATATGCCGCCGCGGTGCACACGTATGGCTCAACATTATTTACTGTGCCCGCTACAGTATCGTAAGTATGCCGCAGCGGTGCACACGTATGGCTCACCATTATTTACTGTGCCCGCTACAGTATCGTACGTATGCCGCCGTGGTACACACGTAAGGCTCACCGTGCTTTACTGTGTCCGCCACAGTATCATACATATGCCGCCGCGGTGCACACGTATGACTCACCATTATTTACTGCGTCCGCCACAGTATTGTACGTATGCCACCGTGGTACACACGTATGGTTCACCGTGTTCTACTGTGCCCGCAACAATGGCATACGGGTGTTGCAGGCGTAGTTTCAGGAGAATTCAGTGCGACTTGCGCACTACGTATACGTAGCCGGATGTCGGGCTACGTACGTACGTACAAAAATCGACCACGAGTAAATTACGTAACCCGCTGCATGTTGAGCGTCAGTATGCCGACTACGTATGACTGACTACGTACGCGTAATGGAGCGGGTTACACACGTCATTGTGGTCGATTTTTGTCCTTATTTTACGTAGCGCGGCAGAGGAAATTTTTCTCAGTGTAGTGCTAGGTAGTACCCAAATGTAAAATAATTATAGGACGTTAGGGGTTAGTACAACAATGGAACAGTTTGAAATTGATTCTTGAAATAAACAATTTAAACACCTATAAAACCTAGAAGTTGCCAGCAACTTTGTCCAAGAGATGGCGCTGTGCACATGCCAAGTAAATCATACATCGCGCTATTTATTTTATTTTTTAAACATTTGCATGCTTGTAATGGCTGAATACATGGATCTATTAATTATATTTAACACCATTTGCTCCTACTAAACTAATCGCCATATAGTTTTCCTAGAACTATTCACGTATCTACTTACGAGTTTATACGGAACCCTCGGTGCGCGAGTCCGACGCGTACTTGGCCGGTTTTTATTAATAGAAGTAGTATTTTATCTTTTCAAATGTCATAAACAAAAATACATAAGTAGTCATAAATATAATATTGTGAGACGTTCTCAGATCGCGTAACCCTGCGCCCGCGGTGGTCGGATCTAATGGTAACTTTTATCGGGCTGTTTGACGGCTGTCCGCTGCCTGGATGAGGGTCGCTCTTAGGAAGTATACATACCACATGTAACCAAAACTGAACGCGTTCACTTTAGGGGCATTCCACCAGAATGTCGGGCACGTGGCGCCATTTTTTTCATACTTCTAACAAAGTTAGAAAGTACACTTTTGGTATGTCAATATTTTATAGCTTGGTTTCTGAATAGTGTCTTTTAGGACTTTTTATTTGTTTTTAAGGTAGCTGCCATAGCCGTCACGTGCCCGACAAAGTAGACGTTTTCGTGGAATGCCCCTTTAAATGACACTTATACATGTATAACCGCTCTGCTCTGGCTCCACAGAAAACCAGTGCCGTTGGCAGAGCTATGCTTAGCCCAACCAACTGCATTGCTAAGCTAAGTTTCGGTTTCACATCTCTATATTTGTGTTTTTTTTTTGTGTATTGAAACTTATGTAACTGTAATTATAATGTTATCCGAATAGATACTTTTCTTTCTTTCTTTCTTTAAGTGGGGCGGGCATATCAAACCAAAATATCTAATATCTGGGGGCACGGCAGTGTCACCTCTAAGACGAGCAAAACAAAGGCACGGCCGTACTATCCTTTTCTCGAAGCCATTCAGGCCATTCTCAACCTCCTGTAATTTTGTGCTGGTTGAATTTTCAGGGATATATATGGTATAATATGACTTAGATATAATATTCAATTTTAGCTTATAGTTTTAGAAGTATTGTACGTCAATGTTCCTTACTGCTTCTATATGATTTTATGTGCAATAAAGTGTTTACATACATACACATTATAGAGAGAAACTGCTGTACGCAGTACAAACGAAGCCACTGTTAACTGACCACCACATAGACTTTAACACATTGCAATAAAGTTGACATTCGTTTACAAATGTACACTTAACAGTATGTTCGATTGTACTATTTTATTCTGTAGCATAGCAGCAAAGCAAAAATATCCCAGACTTTCTCTTTACCTGTTGAAGTCTGTTAGAAATCATAACAAAAGCCTGTGTAGGCTGTAGCCAAGAGGTCATCGAATATTGAATAAATCGCCAAGTCTGCGGAATATTAAATAACATTCCGCCCACACCCTTCCAGGCAATTGGGGCTTATTGTTAAACACCTGTTCCTTGGAATATTGTGTATAATTTAACAGGATTCGAGCCGCTCGATTTTCCATACAAGCGAAAAATCCGGTCAGCGGGTATCAGATTCGTCGAGCGAAAAACGAAAAAATAGTGCATTATGATACGAGTGGGCTATGTTGGTCATTGCAGTCGAGGCTATGTTGCTCAGCCCGAGCCGCCAGGCGAGGGCTGTAATAGTCGGAACTGTAATGACCAATACCCACGAGTGTCATACGACCTTTTTCAACATACCTGCGAATAAAAAAAATACTTATCATTTAAATTTTCTGATTTTGTATTTATTTTGTGATTATCTAACAACAAGTCGTCGGGTGGTGTAGTGCGGAGCGCGTGCCGATGTACACGGTATCGGCGCTGCGCGGAGCCAATATATAGTACATTACATAACTAGGGTGGTAATACAAAGAAAGGCCGAGATCACAGAAGTTTGCGGCCCGAGCTGCAAGCGAGGGACGTAAATATGCGATCAAGGGCTTTCTTTATTACCTCCCGTGTTGTGTACATCATTTTATGTGTACACTTGGCCAGAAAGCGGCTTTTTCCGTACACGTAGCGTGCGATAAAAGCCACTTTATGGCCAGGTGTGGCATAAATTATATATTTTGTTTGTGTTACTATTTTATTTCAATGTATGCAAATATAGAGCTTATTTGTATGAAAATATTCGCGTGTTACATTATCTTAAGGCGGTCCCTTACACTGTCTAGACTGTCTCGTGTCAGAACGCATTGTAGAATAATTTTATTCCATCAAATTTTCGCGATTACCAATTTAGCTAATCCCGTGACAATGTGACCTCTAAAAATACCCGAGAATTAAAATAAACAATCCTTTATCATTTTTATTCATTTATCACATTGTTTTGTGCATCAAATGTTTATTTTATGAATAATATAAGTTCGTATATCCAGTAAAAATAATACCTACTGTGAAAATAATACTGATTACTATGAATGTTGAATTTTAATTTGAGAATATACTTATTTGACGAAGCTTAAGTGTTGTGCAATGTGCATAATAGGTTCACATTGGTAAAGTGTTTTGTTTGTATTTGTGAATACCGAAACAAACTAAAATACATTGTGTCCCTAATTTTTTAAACTACTACAGCATGGACTTTACCATCCCTTGCCAAGAGGAGTGATCAAAGTCTAATACTTACCCATTATACGAAAAAAAGTATTCATTTTCTTTCATATACAAGCACCCTTATAATGACGCGATCTTTTTGCGGCCCACTATCGGAGCGCACACATCACTAGCCTACACCAACTTAACGTTATTTTGGAAACGAATCTGTCGAAAAATAAACACAAATAATACCTAGGTATATTATCCTGAAAATTTTCGATATTTACTATTGTTCTCAATAGGTCATTGTGATCTATGAAAACGAATACCTGAAAATACAGGGTGGGAGGGACTATACCGACAAACTTTAACTATAGATTCTAACAACTATTAGGAGTAAAAAATGTTATGTGATGTATAGTCGAAAAACGCTTACTTTCCGAGATAATTATTCATTATTTTGTAAATGAAAAATCCCAAGTGTGTAACAAGCCCTAATAAATGTGACTAAGATACCTTTACTATTTTTTTTAAATCCTTTAACTAATCAGGAATTAACCTTCGCAGTATTTGATGGTAAGCGACTACGAGGCCAAAAAATTTACCTTTCGTTTCCATTTTATCTTTTTTTTCTTTTTGATAACTTTTCAGCCAGTAAGGACATGTTTATAAAAAGGGGCTTAATTTACTGATTTATTTTGTTCCATAAGACTATTAATGTAAAATGACAATATTCGACCCATGTTGATATAACATTTTTTACTCGTCACACCACCAGGAATTCATGGCTAAAGTATGTCGGTATAGTCCCTCCCACCCTGTATATGACTTATCTCAGTCCCAAGGACCTTAAAATAAATAGCCGGACGTAAATTCGCTAACAAATAACTGAAGCACCTTTTACAAGTAGTACGCACACACATCAACCAGAGTATTTATAAGAACTGTATGTAGACCATGGTTGCAAATAAAGACTATTACTATTACTACTATTAATAGCCTACTATATACTTCCCAAGCGTTGTCATTTTAGTTATACTGAAAAAAATCCCATCTAGAGGTGAGAAAAATATTAGTTATTTGATCGCCTCAAGAACGCACACTTAAGAGTCCCCTTGCATATTTTGTTGTCCGTATTATTCTTCGTAATTTAAGTAAAATATGACATAAGTGGAGTACAAACGAAGTCACAGTTAACTGGCCACCCAGACTAAACACGTTGCAATAGTGACATTCGCGTTTACATACACCGTGGGCCCGTATAACTCGACCAACTTTAACTGTATAGATTCTAACAACTATTAGAAGTAAAAAAAGTTATGTGACGTATAGTCGATTAACGCTTATTTTCCGAGATATTCATTATTTTTTAAATAAAAACTCCCAAGAGTGTAACAAGCCCTAATAAATGTGACTAAGATACTTTTACTGATTTTCTAAAATCCGTTAACTAAACAGCAATTAACCTTCGCAGTATTAGATGGTAAGCGATTACAAGGCCAAAATATTGACCTTTCGTTTCCATTTTAGCTTTTTTTTTCCTTTTTGATAACTTTTCCTCCAGTAGGTAAGGACATGTTTATAACGAGGGACTAAATTTACTGATTTGTTTTGTTCCATAAGACTATTAATGTAAAATTACAAAATTCGACCTATGTTGATATAACGTTATTTACTTGCAATACCATCAGGAATACGTGGTTAAAATTGGTCGGGTTATTCGGGTCCACGGTGTATATACGTACAGTTAACAGTGTGTTCGGTTGTACAGAGCGGTAGGAAATGCTCTAGTGCTAGATATAATCCTTATTGTCATACATTTATATAAGTATGTGTGGGTAAGTGAATAAATCCAGTCTAATACCAGCCTCTGCGTGTCATTGACTCCTCCACATTTATAGTTATTTTACATGGCGCAGACGGTTATTTCTACGCGATTTATATAAAATATTATAGTGATAAACATCCTAATCACCGAATAGAATGCAATAATTATATTGCGTTGTGCAGATTAGCGTAAAGTGAACATAACTCGTGAACAATGGAAGCAGTGTTACAACCACCCGCGCCATTTCAATTCGAAAATAATATTTCTAGCGTTACATCGGGGAATTTATGCAAGTCATGGCAAAATTGGAAGAAGTCCTTTGAGGTGTATTTTGAAGCGTGTGAACTTGGTGAAAAGTCGGAAAAAGTGAAAATAAACATCTTGTTGCATGTGATTGGACCCAAATGCAGAGACGTCTATGAACAGTTTACAACTAAGCCGGCAACTTTAAAGGCACTTTTACAGGCATTTGATAACTTCTTTTTGCCTAAAACAAATGTAACAGTCGAGCGACATAAGTTTTTTACGCGGGATCAAAAGGTAACAGAGTCAACGGAGCAGTATGTTTTTGAGCTCAACAAGATGGCAGCCCGATGCGGATTTAAAGATTTATGTAGCGAGTTGGTAAAAGATAGGTTGATCTGTGGCTTAAGAAATGGGTTGCTACGAGAACGTTTACTTCGGGAGCCAGATTTAACTCTTGCCTCAGCATTGGATATATGCCGGCTAGCGGAGATGTCACAGGCCCAAGCGGGCACTATAAAACAAGAAGCGGAAATGCATCATATTCACGAGTTAAGTAAGCGAGAACAGGATCTTCATAGTAGTTCAGGAAGAGAGGAGTCAGTACATTGGGTGAACAGTTCCAGTTGTCAATGCGGAGCTCGCGCGGTGAGAAGTGCGCCCCCCGCAATCGCCGCCGCCGCCCCCGGCTCGTGGGAGCCGCGCGGGCGCCGCCGGCGCGGTCGCGGTCGTGGAAGAGGTCGTCGCACCACCCTCGGAGCCGTCACGCAGGCTGATCGGACCCCTAGACCTGGCCCTAGCCACGCCCCGATACAACATTCGAGGTCATATCGAGGGTGCTCTAAGTGCGGTGGTAGTCATGATTTCTACAAGTGCCCCGCGTACGGTGTTCGTTGCAGTAATTGTAATTCGTATAATCATTACGCAAAGATGTGCCAGGTATATGCTGTCGAGGAAGCCTCCAGTGATCAGGTAATATGTCATGATAATACATCTTATAATTCTGAGTGGTCCGCTGTACTAAAAATTAATAATAATTCGATTAAATTTAAAATTGATACAGGTGCAGATGTCAATGTTTTGCCGTTATGTTATTTGGAAAAGATTAATATTTCAGAAAATGAGTTAACACGTACTTCAATGAAATTGCGAGGTTACTCGGGTGACAGTATCAGAATAGTTGGAAAGTGCTATTTGAAAATATTCTATAAAGATATTGATTATGTATTAAAATTCATTGTTGCCGACGTTAACTCTCCGCCCATTGTAGGTCGTAACGCTTGTGAGGAGTTAAATTTGGTGAAACGGATCATGTCAGTGGATTCAAATTTAAATAAAACACATGATATTTTAGCCAGTTATCCTGACATTTTTGAAGGTATTGGATGTCTTCCCGGGGAATATAGGATCCAGGTGAAGGAAAACGTACGTCCAGTCATACATCCACCCAGGAAGTTACCCCTTGCCCTACGGGGGGTCCTTGACATTGAGCCGCGCGATCATCTGGAAGCGCAGGCGCAGGTGTGTGCGCTGACCACATGTAACCCGCTCACAGACACGCATTTCCTTCAAATACAAAAGTGCACGCGCGAGGATAAGGAACTACAACAACTAATTAAAACGATAAAAAAAGGGTGGCCTTGTAACAAAAACGATGTTGATCTCGATATTCGTAGTTATTGGGACGTACGAGATGATTTAACATTATCTTATGGGTTAATATGGAAAGGTTCTCGTATAGTCATACCTACTTGCATGAGGTCAGTTATGCTAAAAAAAATTCACATGTCTCACTTAGGAATAGAAAAGTGTAAGTTGCGTGCGAGAGAAACTATTTATTGGCCGAATATAAATTCACAGATAGCCGATATGATCTCGCATTGTCAGGCATGTTTATCTTATAGGAAATCTAACTGTAAAGAGACTTTGATACAACACGACGTCCCGGACACCCCATGGTTTAAGGTGGCGGCAGATGTTTTCCATTATAATGGTGAGTCATACCTGTTAGTAATTGATTATTATAGTAAGTTTATTGAAGTGGCTAAACTTAAGTCATTAATGTCAGAAAGCATAATTAAACAACTAAAAGCGATATTTTGTAGGCAAGGAATTCCTGTTATTTTTTTTTCTGATAATGGGCCTGAATTCCGTTCAGATGTCTTTGAACGTTTTGCCGAGGAGTGGGGATTCCAACATATTACGTCATCTCCCCGATACCCCCAGTCTAATGGCCTCGTAGAAAGAAGTATCCAAACGATAAAAAATATACTTAAGAAGACGACTTACAGTAATTCTGATTTTAGACTTGCACTTCTTGAATTTTTAAATACACCTATAAGTCATGATATACCTTCGCCTGCAGAGCTCTTAAATAACAGAAAATTACGCAGTATAGTTCCGTGTTCCTCTACAGTATCAAAAATAAAAGATCGGCGTGATATAGTCAAAAAGTTTCAGGTGAGGCAAGTTGTTCAAAAAAGATATTATGACAAACATGCTCGCGATCTTTCACCCTTGAAAGTGGCTCAAAAGGTCAAGGCGCGTATCAACCACGAATGGAAAAGTGGGATCATTAAGAAGATAGTTGGTATTCGATCTTACTTAGTTAGTTTAGAGACCGGAAGTGAAGTAGTTAGAAACCGTAGGCATTTAATCCCGAATTATAAACGTCGCAACAATGAAACACAATATAATCACAAAATGAAATATGATGATATTGTCACCACGAATAACCAGAATAGTTGTCAGTTAAATAATGAAAATAATTTAATTAGGCAGAATAACAACTTATATGTTACTCGTTATGGCAGGACAGTGAGGCCGCCTGATCGCTGGGGCCACACCAACACAGCGCCAAGGATCTAAACTATGTATTTTAGAATAAGTACCTACTTAGGTTATAATTTTATAGAAAAGCATGAATTTAGAAGTAATGTTAATTTAATTAAAAATAATACTCAATGATATAATAAATATTATATAATAATTATATATAATATATAAATATTAACGCAAAATTAATAATGTGTCTGAATATTTTGTTTATACTAATTTATTAATTGTGATAGTGTTTCACAAATTAACTATAGTATTTAAAGTAAATTAAAGCATGTATTGTTTTTAAATTTTTAAATTTCATACTTAAAAAAAAAAAGTACCTACTTAAATGTGATAGAAAAGTAAGTACCTATTTTTGAAATGTAAAATAAATAAATTGTATCATGATTTTCAATGTAAAAGTTACGTAATGTAGGAATTGTAAATCGATTTTGCATGCCAAAGTTATATACATAAATTTTTTTTTCTCCTTTTTTTTTTGTGAAAAGGGAGATGTCATACATTTATATAAGTATGTGTGGGTAAGTGAATAAATCCAGTCTAATACCAGCCTCTGCGTGTCATTGACTCCTCCACATTTATAGTTATTTTACACTTATTTCACTACACTGCCGTTGAAGTTGAAGGCCGACGCGCCAGAGGACAAATCCTGACAAGGTGGTGTGACACCATATAAAATGCTTGTGGTACCATGCAGAGGGCAGTCCTTATGGCCCTTGACCGCGTCATGTGGAGGAACATTACAGCTGGTCACGATCCTCAGTAATGAGGGAAAGACAAGAAAGAAGAAACACAAGTTACTATAGCTTGGCAACTTCGTTGGTGACACTCACCTGTGTGCTTTTTGTTATGTGCAGCCGTAACTACTTACACAAGTTACCGCCAACATGATCGGTGACCGATGGAGACTGCCTCTTCGCCGTTCATGTTGGCGGTAACTTGTGTAAGTAGTTACGGCTGCACATAACAAAAAGCACACACGTGAGTGTCACCAACGAAGTTGCCAAGCTATACACTGCGATACGAAGCGATGCTCGACGCCTCGCTTCATACACACCGACTAATTGACACATGCGAATTATATTTACTTAAGTAAAGTCAAGTCAAACAAAAATCATGGAAGAGACAATCTTCCTAAAAGACAAAGTAAACATCCTGCCTCATTCTCATTGAGCGAAGGCAGCCAGCTCAAATAATGACTTAATAAGCTGCCATACTGCTTTGAAGGTAAAATGACGTAACTGATGATACAGGATGACTTCAAAACAATTTATTACTTTTGAGCCATAACAACTGTTACTACACTACAGTGTGTGTATGTATGATATATTAAGTGTAAATCGTAATTAATAAATATCAAGGAATAGGAAAACTGTTTTGGAAATAAGTGCGTCCTCTCTTATTCCTAAATTGAAAAAGGCGTTATAGAAAAATAAATCTCTGATCTCAGAAATATTTCCCATTGATTGATTTGAGACTTGACACTTCTTCGTTCGCTGAACGTAATCCTACTAATAATTATAAACGTAAAAGTGTATGAAGACGTTTATTGCTAAATAACACAGTAACAATTGAATACATGAAGATTAAATAATGAATTCAAACACATAATATTTTATATCCCGGTAAAGAGTCCCCTTTGAATGATAACGAGAATACAGCAGGCGAAGTTACGAGTAAATGCTGATTGCTGGTTCATAAATCGAAATTTATGCACTGCCAAAAGTCACCCTGTATCCCATACATTCGGTAGTAAATACGATTCGCGACTCCTGAAATCCGTGAAACGCTCGCGTATTGTTGCGTCACCGTCACGGCGTGGGCGGCGCGTAGGAGGTGAATGGAAACACACGGGCCGGCGATTTTATTACGAATGTCACGTTTGGAAAGATTCCGTCTTGCATCATCATCATCAGTTCAACCGTGATACATCCACTGCTAGACATAGGCTTAGGCATAGGCCCCAAAGACTTCCACAACGTACCGTCGCACGCCTCCTGCCTCCATCGACTTCCGGCGACCCTAACCAGATCGCTAGACCATCTTGTAAGGGCCGACGAAATGGAAAATATTTTGATAAAAGTAACTAAGACCTATAATTTGGACGTTTTTTATTTATGCGGCTACAACACGCCACGTTAGACCAATTTGACATTTTTTTGGTGCAGACACATCTCTAGATGGAGCAAAAATGAGACTTCTTTTTCACCTCATTCGCGGATGGGTATGAATATCATACAAAAATATTACTTTGAATTTGAGACCTCTTTGAATTTGAACATCATTTCGAATTTATTTTACTGTCATTTTTTTTATCGGTAAATGAAAACAAAAAAGTGATAAGAAGAAAATTCTTAATTTCTATGTAAATTAAATCGTTTTAATATAAAGTACCATCTCTTAAAATATCGGTAGCTAAATTGGTTAGCATCTTATATGTATAGAATCCTTGAAATCTGGGTTTCTACACAAAATAAACACTTAAACTCACGGCGGCGTGCCGGTCTCAAAAACCTCCCCGTATAACCCCGCCCTTCACGTACCCGGTGAACTCTGACACGTACTCGCTATTACCATACCTCACCGCCAAGCTAATTCCTACTTTATCGCCCTTGACTCAGAGTCGCAAATTGAGGCGTCATTTTGTTCTTTTAATTGTTCGGGGCATTGCGAACTGGACCTGTCTATGTGTGCTGTTAATCTTTTGTTTCATTGCTGTGCGGGTATCGTGACGTCATAGCATCTAACGATATGGTATTTTAGAACTTCTGTCTGTAACATTATGATTCAAATAGAACATTTCAGATGGGAAAATACAATTTTATGTTTAAAATTAAAGATATACGGGTCGCTTAGTGTCATATTGTCTATTCAACATTGTTATTAAAGGTTGCCAGTCGTTGGTTGATGTTTTTAATTAATTATGTTAAATCTTTTTGTTTATTATTTTCACACCCCTCCTTTATGCTAACTTCCACAACAGTCATAAATATTAGTGTTGCAAAGAATAATATTTTACGAATACGAATACCTACGACTTTGATAGTGTTTCCATTATTCGACGAATAGGAAATTTTTGGACGTCTAAAAGACAATATAAAATTAACAAGTTCAAAAAAGTAGAATTACGAATCTGTAATATTTGACGACTATGAATATTCGATAAAATGCTACTATTGACATAAATATTAGTATTCATATTCGTTGCATCACTAATAAATCGGTTGCTCTTTTGCGGAGACAAAATGCCAGGCTATGTTAAAGTCGATTCTTAAGCCAATTTTCATTTGTACTTATATAACGGGTGCTACCTGTAACAGGAGCAAATAATTAAAACGCAGATTCTACTCATCAAACAATAAAAATTTTGTTAAACAAATTTTAAAAATTATGTAATATTTACATTTTATCTTTTTCATCCAAATTAAATAGTATTTTCAATGTACGTTAACATCAGTCTAATTGACGTCGCTTGTCACGTTACAAATATGAAAAACATCGCAATACATTGCGGTTTCAAATAAACTTTAAAGTGTACTAAAAATTAAAACATGAATTATTTTTATGTTTTAATTATTTACTCGTAGTACAGGCAACACCTGTACCTCTAAACTGTGACTCTTTGTCGCGCGACATATGCTACCTATCCCTTTCCACTCAATATCGTGTGACAGTGACAGGTGACGCTCTGTCGCGCGAGAAACGAAGTCGCGGCTAGTTATGCTAAACGTACTGGTATATAGAAATTATCTCCTCGAACCACCCTAACACAGTAAGGCGTCGTCCTATCGAAGCGCGAATACGCGATTGTCGCGCGAACACGCGATTGCGACCATACATTGCGCCATAGTCGCCATCGCGGCCTAGTTTCATTAGTTCGGTGATTTTAGTCCGGTTCATAAATATTTGTTTGAACCGGACTACTACTAGGCCGCCATCGCGTGTTCGCGCGACAATCGCGTATTCGCGCTTCGATAGGACGACGCCTAAAACGGCTTTAGACTGTTTTCACCGGAGCTGTGCGAGGTAGCTAAGCGGTGTGCGAGGAAAAATTCCACCAATGCCGGGCCGCGCTGAGTGAGGCTAGGCACGTTGATTGGTGGATTTTCTCCTCGCACACCGCTTAGCTACCTCGCACAGCTGGTGGAAACGCAGCCTAAAGCTAGTAACACAGAAATCATGTAAATAATAAATGTTCATATTTTAGCTTAGATTGTAACAGCCAGAAGAAATATGGCCGTAGGGGGTAAAAAATATCGTCTACAATCAGATGACCTTTGCAAGGGTCACTTCTAAGTTCAATGTACTACGAATATAAGTTTTTATTAGTATTTTATTGCTGATACGGTTTTTTTATTTTTCCCTCGATTTATTGCTTCCGGTTCCCCTGTTTAAGTTATAGTTTAACCGGAATTGCGTATTATGTTGTTATTTTTGGTTCAAAACCTTACTCATAAAGTAACTGTAGGTCAAAAACCGCAGACTTGTATCTTTCCATTAGCCAATTTAACGATTCTTAACACCTCCCTATTCCTTAAGACTATGTGGTACCTACCTTTTACTTTTTGAATTTCAAAATTTGGGACTATTTAGGTAAACAGCCGATCCCATCAAAAACATTACATGTTAAAAAGTCTCGCAACGCAGTTCTTTTACAACAAAAAAAGTATCGTATCGTATTTTCTAGGACGTAATTAAACAAACGCAAACATCATCAGCGACATAGGATTCTATTCTCTAAAGGTCTCTGCCCACTTCACCGTGTCATACCATGACCGTACTATGAACCTGTCAGGCAAAATAAATATCCTTTGTATTGAAAAATATGAGACTATGCCCACTAGCACGTTACGTCACCGACGAGCATTTCCGCACCTGAGAAGCATAACACTAAATATTTTATTAGAAGAGAAAAGTTGAAAAATTATATGTCTCGGGCAGGATTCGAACCTGCATCTCCTCGGCTATCCGGGCCAAACACAGGCGCCTTACCAACTAGGCTACCGAAACTCTGCCCAAGTCATCGAATTCTTCAAACCAGTCCCTTCATTTGTGACGTCATTCTGGGTGACGTATGTAGCACCATCTACCATTGAGTCCTTAGAACCCATATGTATGGCACTGTGGTCTCAACTCGTATTGAGAAATCCACAGTAACGATGTGCTACACCCAAACATGATTTTTTATTAAAGCATTAACGACTGCCAACGAATTCTAAATATTTTATTAGAAGAGAAAAGTTGAAAAATTATATGTCTCGGGCAGGATTCGAACCTGCATCTCCTCGGCTATCCGGGCCAAACACAGGCGCCTTACCAACTAGGCTACCGAAACCCTATCCTACCCGAGACATATAATTTTTCAACTTTTCTCTTCTAATAAAATATTTAGAATTCGTTGGCAGTCGTTAATGCTTTAATAAAAAATCATGTTTGGGTGTAGCACATCGTTACTGTGGATTTCTCAATACGAGTTGAGACCACAGTGCCATACATATGGGTTCTAAGGACTCAATGGTAGATGGTGCTACATACGTCACCCAGAATGACGTCACAAATGAAGGGACTGGTTTGAAGAATTCGATGACTTGGGCAGAGTTTCGGTAGCCTAGTTGGTAAGGCGCCTGTGTTTGGCCCGGATAGCCGAGGAGATGCAGGTTCGAATCCTGCCCGAGACATATAATTTTTCAACTTTTCTCTTCTAATAAAATATTTAGAATTCGTTGGCAGTCGTTAATGCTTTAATAAAAAATCAAGCATAACACTGTAAGTCCTATTGTTTTCCGTCCTTACTTACAGCGTTATGTTGTTATGGATGAATACCATCTGAGCGTTTTGACACTTTAGAAAATAACCTGATTTGACCTGTCAGGACTAGCCTATTATTATGAAGCTCATTTGAACCCACTTTTCACCACAAACGACCTGTGGCTGTAACCCCAGCGGCCGTAGGCATTAAATTACCATATTCCATTAAAACTCCTTCAATCGTAGTCGAAAATAACCAAAATGGCCGCTATTCGTCTTATCGCATGCAATCTGACGACCTTTGGGTCAAGGGTCTTGGATAGTGCTGCCCTGTGCACGTGTGGGTATTTATAGGATAAAACTGCCGTCCGATCCGATATCTAAAACTAGACTAACCTCTATACAACTCCATAGGGGTTAGTCTAGTTTTAGTCAGACCAGTTTTAGTCAGTAGAATACTCAGTTGTAACCTTTTGAAGGGAGAATAGGCTAAGTGAGATCATACTCAAATAAAACAAAACTTATTTAAAAATAAAAGCCACTTTCGTTGTTTGACTTTTGTAGATTGCATGCCCTTAAAACAAAGGACTGTCGCAATCTAGCTATAGCTTGGCAACTTCGTTGGTGACACTCACATGACTTGTTACGGTTACGGTTGCACATAACAAAAAGCACACATGTGTGTGCAATATTTTTTTAACGATATTGATTGTAATGTGGAATTCGTACCGATATTTAAATATTTTATAATCATTCATAACAGTTGATTATGCGTAAGGGCATTATCACACTTGCAATTTGCGGGCCAGTTAGAAGCGAGGTTCCATATTTTTTTTTGTATGGAAACTCGCCCTATGTTAAGGCACTAAGAATTTTGACAATCTGACCTACAAATGACATAGCGTGTTTTTGCGGTTTTGTAGGATTTCTCATATTGTTTTTTTTTCAGACAAAATTTATCAATCTATAAAATGAAACAAACATCCAAAATTGTCCGTTATAATTTATTGTTACCCTCTTTTCTTTTGTTTGAAGTAGAATCTCTTAACCTTAAGCTTGCCCGCAAGGACCTTAAAATAAATAGCCGGACGGAGGCTCACCAACAGAGAACTGAAGCCATTTCTAATGCGCCGGCTGCTTGTACTTACGAGCCGCACGCACACATTAACTAGTTTTTAGGGTTCCGTAGCCAAAATGGCAAAAACGGAACCCTTATAGTTTCGTCATGTCCGTCCGTCTGTCTGTCTGTCTGTCCGTATGTCACAGGCATTTTACTCAGAAACTACATGATGGATATTGATGAAATTTGGAATATAGGTGTGTTTTATAAGCCGCTACTTAGTTTGGTATATAAATAATTAAAATAAATATTTTTAGGGGGGCACTCCATACATGTTAAAGACTGTAAAAAAAAATGTTTTCAGCAAATATCAACGTGTGGTACATAGTTCGACAGCTCTTTAAAAAACACTATAAGGTTTCTAAGTAATGTTTTTGATTAAGTGAATGTATTTGGAAATAATCGCTCCGAAAGTTGTGTAAATTGTGCCCGGGGGGGGGCACCCCCTCTATTTTCTAAACCGTGCGTCCGAAAAATATGAAAGAAATCACGAAGGTAACGCTTAATTAATACTTTCAACGAAAATTATTTTCAACAAGATCGAGTGTACTGTTTTTGAGTTATTGCCGATAAACTGCGCTTCTCAACAGAAGGACGTAATTGCTATGAAGATACGCTCTTTTGTTGTTGTACTTTTTTTACATCGTATTTTTTTACCTTATAGTTACGGCTATGGAACCCTACACTGAGCATGGTCCGACATGCTCTTGGCCAGTTATTTCCTATTGCGAGCAGCATGCACACATAGGTAGCCGGCGGATTAGACATGCTTCAGTTCTTTGTTAGCGACGCTCCGTTCGGCTATTTATCTTAAGGTCCTTGCTTGCCCGAGTATTAAATCGTGTTTTTCTTTTAATAAAGTTATCTCCCGCTCACGTGATCTCGTTTGATCTCTAGTACCGCAGGCGCCCGCCGATATTGAATCCGCGCCAGACGGATTGACAGCGTCGCGATGCTTATTAGCTTTTCAATCGTTTACCTATCGACGGGTGATTTGAAGTATTGAACGCTTTTACCGACTTCAAAAGAGGTGTATATTGGTTTAAACTCACATGGTTATTCACATAATAACTACTATTAACACCGGGATTAACATATGATGAAACTGGGCACGCATAAATATCTGACTCGTCGTTATTGCGATGGGAATAGAGTGTTGGCGGATATTCGTCTTATATATTTTATTGCCGGTATCTGTACGGAACCCTTCGCCAGTTATTATACCACAATTGTTAATCCTAAAAATAAAGAGTTGATCCAATAAACATCGCTCCTAATTTTCTTTATTAATTAACCATTAATATGTAATACCTTTCAATACGTCGTCTAGGCCTGAAAACGTTGGCTTCGGGGCAATGAACGCGAAGCTTTTATTTGACCGAACGGAGCGAGGGGTCACTAAGTAATGTATTCCATAACCATTTCATGTGCTATAGTTTATGGTTTACGATAATTATTACAGTAACCATATTCTTTAGAATTATATAACAGGCCAAGTTTATTTAAAATAATCTCAATAAATACATTTCCGGAAAAAAGTGACACCGACAAACGTGCTTACATAGAGCGAAAAGTCAACAAACCTTAGCAAAATGGAATGTTTGTTACTTAACGCGGTAACAATTACATGGATTCGGATGAAATTTGGCACACCCTCTGCCCCATCTAGGGGACTTAGGACTTTAAGAGCTTTTACACATAAACACGATACGATATCGCGTCGTGCTACGACACGGCATCGTTTCACGATGCGACGTCGTGTCGTGGAAAATTATATTTTTATCTTACAACACTAATATGAAGTTGTTTTTTGAATGAACGTTTTGATCGATATGACGCCAAGTCAATGCTTATAATGAACAGAATCGTCCGGCCATGCGCGTCGAGATGAACGTCTATTTCACTTTTATTGCGTAAAAACAAAGCCTTTTCTGACCAGCTTAAGCCGATTCCACGTCGATAAAACCTTACGGTCCCACCACCACGTCGGTTTTTTACCTTTAGCAAAATATAGAGACGAATATGTAGTCCAACTTTTTTTTTTTTTTTTATTCACGATAGGTAAGCATTTGACTTTGATCTCACCTGTTGGTACTTCTCAACTTCAGCCGTTTAGGAGCGTGCAACACGTCTATGTGAGTGCAGTCCATTCTTATTTCGCGCACACATTCTAGCGCGCGATGTATTTTGCAGGAAGAAAAATTACTGCTATAGGCTACTTGACAGTGTGAAAAATAATGGAAGAATTATGGATATATGTATTAATTATAAGTATTAAAACCAATTTACGTCAATATTACTAAAAATAAATGGATAATTTATTTATAAAACTCGGATTAAAATTGATTATTTTTTATCTGTCGCCATTTTATCGAAAACGGTTTGGATTGGCCGATGACGTCACACCATAGTAAACAGCATCGACAGCATCTGTCAATCCTATTTTTAAAGGTAGAACGTTATGCGATCCTCGTTGACATTTGTCGGTTTACTATCACGTGTCGTCATAGACGCCATATTGTCCAAGAAACCGTTTTGGCGGCTAATTTTAAAAGTGCATTTTTATTTGCTTTTTTCGGAAAAAATACACAAAAGAATTAAAAATTACCACTTTCTGAGTGATCAATAGACATCATTAAACAATTGGATTGACTTTTCAGAAACCTGTCAAGTAGCCTATTGTATTGTGCCTTTAGGCAAGTACGTGTTACAGAGGCAAGCTATTTGTTAATTATAGTGTTACATTGTTTTTGTTTCACGTTAATTGTGCAACACACAAAACACGAAGTTTCCTCATCACACAGTTCCAGCCGAACACAGCATTTCACTCCCGCTGCAAACCGGGCACTCTCATTAAAAATAAGTTTGATAAACGGCGCGGGGAGACCGGGCGTTAATGGAACCTTAATTTACTATGTCAGTGCTGTCACAACGTGTCCAATAGTACAGTGGTGTTATTATCCAACTCTCGTATCAAAAAAAAGACAAGTGCGAGTCGGACTCGTCCAGCGAGGGTTCCATACAAATAATTCATATAAAGACTATATTTTTATGATTTAACAACAAATGTATAGTTTTCAGATTTTTCCCTATACCTGTAGTATAAGACGGTATTACTTGCCAAATTTCATGGTTCTAGGTCAACGGAAAGTACCCTATAAATTTTGGTTTCCTTGAGAGAGTCGAAATGTACGTTTTTTGCGACACGGCCATATTTTTTTTTATGTTAACTTAGAAGTTTGATTTTTTCCCAACTTCAAGGAACCGTAGACCTGAGTATAATAGTTAAATTTCAACTCGATACCTCCACGCGTTCCCCAGATAAAGGGTCTTGACAGACGGACGGATAGATGGACAGACGGACAACAAAGTAATCCTATAAGGCAGCGGTCGGCAACCTTTTAGAAGCCAAGGGCCACATAGTAGCTAACGAAATTGACGCGGGCCGCACTATGTTAATAATTGGTGATTTTATACTATTCTGATTATATCGACCTTTACATACAAAATAGCCAGGGAGGCTCGCGGGCCGCAAGTGAGTGGGCCGCAGGTTGCCGACCGCTGCTATAAGGGTTCCGTTTTTTCCTTTTGCGGTACGGAACCCTAAAAAAACACGGTTTGTATTGTCTGCCAGAATGTGTGAGTCTTAATTTGTTTGTAACCATTATTAAATTTAAGGTACTCGTCCGAGTGCTCGACACTGTCCCAGTAGTCGTCACCTTGAATGTTAAGTCATTTAGCAATAGAGGTGCAGTAGAGTGTCGACTATTAGGTATGAGCGTGTCGACTATAATTTGTACTTTTAGGTATTTAAAACAGGTAAACAAAAAACCACTTGAATCGGGTCGTTCAGCCAATCAAACTAGTGTTGTATATCAGTGACGTGGCTGTCACGTGGTTTTTAGTTTATTTTTATTTAAATACCTAAAGTACAGACTAAAGGACGTTTACCTTATAACAGATTCTTGTAACCATGGCCAACAACAGACCTAACTTAGATTAAGAAAAAAGTTTAAAATAACTAAGATTATTAGGATATATTTTTAATATCCCTTAAAATGTTACGGTGTCAGAAAAAAATCGTAATTTATGGTCATTATGACATACAAGAGTCATTAACCACTGTTATGGGTCAACAGGCAAATGTGAAAGATGAACACTATCTAAATCCTATAACTACAGTTTATTGTCTAAGTGTACTTAAATCTAGCTTAAACTAATTGGACGCCAGGTAAGTACATAACTGTCCACAGACAGGGAACTTTGCCTATCCCTCGCCGAAGCGTAACTCAGTCGAATGTAATCCGTCGGAAAAGGGCGTGTCGGCAAGCTAAAATATAATTAACTTGCGTTAATTCTAATGTTATTATTAAACCACTCCGTTTAATGTTACGCACAGTATTTTACTAAACTATCGACTCACCCGATTTTTTTTTTTTTTTTTTTTTTTTTTTTTTTTTTTTTTTTTATTAAAGCATTAACGACTGCCAACGAATTCTAAACGACTCACCCATTTAAATTAGCAAAATGAAGCACTGCCACCAGTAAATGTCCTTATTTTATGTACTACAATTTCGGTACCTATTTATTTTCTGTTACTACATTATTTCTCGAATTAATACACCACTGGAGGGTGGGGTGGGTGTTTACTGCTCTGAGCTCAACAAATCAAATTCCGCTAGTCATGACCTCAAGCTATCTGGTAAATGTAATATTGAAATAGAAAGAAACAGAAACAGAAATAACCGTAGTTGGGATTCGTCGAATCACGGCCTATGACCTCACCTTAGAGGTCGGATGTCACCGCGGCGCCATCCGTCTAACAGGACGCGCCAAATAGTAGATCGGTATGACCTACGCATAAGGTTTAATTTGAATCGAACATAACCTTAGCATCAGTGATGACGTATTCACATCACGAATGATACATAGTCTAAACTCAACATAACACCACTTCAATAAATATCTTTAAAAATTGAAAAATACATTATAGTATTTATTACTCGGACTAGCTGAACTTGCCAGTTGATGAACCCTAAAATATGCAGTTACTGTAAGTAACGTTTTAAACAGATACTTAACATTTTAGTGTGGATAACCGCGTGTGTTTTAGCAGCGGGGAGGGCGGGGTGAGTGGGCGCGCTTATAATGCAACCTTAATTTAGGTGCCGTGACGTCACAACATGGCCGTCGCAGTGCACAGAGATTAGTTCCGTTATACACGGTCAATTCTACATAATTTCGTATTCGCAGCTCATTAATAAATGCTTTTGTGACGTTCCACGGGTAAAGATACATATAAACAACGTTTGTGAAGTCATTTTAGAAAACAAATAGAGATAATAATGCAGACAAAGCAAAGGTAAGTAGTACCTCTTATACCTATTAGAACGACAGATCGGTATTTTTGCTCTACTGCCCAAAAAAGGAGTGATAGAGTCAAAATATTATTTACTGAATTAGGCCGAGCAACAAGCACTTTCAAACCGTCAGTTTTGTAACAAAAAAGCTCATTTATTTACAACAATTTATTGATGTAATTGTTATTCTTAAGAAAACATATAGAAATGTCAAAAAATAATAATAAAACTTCACGTCCCACGATCAACACGACCGTCAAAACATAAAAATCGTATAAAAATATACGAGTCTAGAAAGTTCCTAGAATAAAATATAAATGTCAAAGGAAGACAACAACGAAAATGATAAATTTGACGCCAAAAGTGCCATTTAGTGATGGAAAACATAAATTTTCCATTTCATTCGGCGGTGTCGTTTTTCCACAGAAACATACCGAAGTAAAAGGAAAAAGTGTATGTACCTCGCTTGCTAAACAGAAGTGGCCTACTTTGCATGCCATCAACTTCAGTTTCCGTCTATATTATTATTAGATTTGAAAATCTGATAATAATGGTATAATTAATTCTTCAAATACCACCAAATAAAATCGAAAATAGTACATTACTGCAGAGGCCGGGAAGTAAGGAATTGCCGGCCGAGTACATATAGCTGGCCGAGCGAAGCGAGGCCAGATAGTTACGAGGCCGGCAACCCCATTTCCCGCCGAGGTATGTATAGTGCTTTTCTCAAAAATGCAATGAAATAAATAAACTTACTATAATAACCTTACTTAATATTTTATAACACAAACTGGCTGTCTGAAAGTGACATTAGTGACATTATATCCATAGACAATCCAAAAGCTGTTTCAGTTCACATTTTTACCGCGAATATTTAGATGAAATGTAAGTATGAAATTCCATTCCGTGCCAAGTGTCAAGCCGCATAGGAAACGAGGTACTTTGTGGCCTATTTTTAGGCACGTAATGTCAACATTTCATGCCATGTTTGAGAAAAATATGTTTTCCTTAACTAAATTACACTTTTGGCGTCAAACACTTAGCGAAAAACGTTACACGGTTAGTTTCCATATTTTTTTTTTTATTCGCGATAGGTAAGCATTTGACTTTGATCTCACCTGTTGGTAAGTGAAGATAAAGTCGATGATGGAGCATGCTTACCTAGATAGTGCCTATTCACTCTCGACTTGAAGAGATAATAATAAGAGATAATCGCTATTTCCTCCTACCTCGATGATTCTGTGGGTTTTCGATTCGACTGTCGATATTTTCTGTGTGCTAGCGGCAATCACAGCTCCAGCCCCGCCGTATCCGCAGGTACGTTATTAACATCTTGACGTGTAATTACCTCATCTCGTATGCAAATTGTGCTAAATTCAGCGCAAATTGGGCGCTTTGTAGCCTTATTGAAACGCGATAGTCCTTGAAACTGAGAGCTCTGAGATATCTATATTAAGGACCATTAATCAAAAAGCTGTTCCCCGATATTTACAACGCCATCTATGTATAAGCTTGGTATAAGAATTATATTATTTACAATTATTCAACTTTGCAAGCGTGACACAGTATTTAAATGTTAGAATTTATTTATTATTAGCTGTTTACGAACTAATTGTTACTGTATTATGTTTCTTTATTCAATTATAACATCGTTAAATGTTTAGTTTTTTTGCGCCATCTAGTTTTTGCCTGGATATCCCCTTGCGGTCGGGGTACGATCCAAAGTATGGAGAATGACATTCCTCTTGTTTTAATGGTCCTTGTCTATACATAATGGACGTTTTGAACACAATGTTCAATGGAATAAAATAGCCAGGCGCTTATACTGCCGTTCTATGACTAAAACTAGACTAAGCTCTATGGAGTTGTATAGATTTTAGTCCAGTTTTAGATATCACACGGCAGTATAATAAATTGTGCACGACAGCAAAATTACATTTGAAATATGATAACAGACATTGGTTTTACGATACCACAAAATTCACGAAATACTTATAAATGTGGCTTGTTATTGAAACGCGATAGTCCTTGAAACTGAGCGATCTGAGATATCTATACATAATGACCGTTCCTATTTACAACAAAACTTACAGTAGAATAAAATAAGCAAGCATGTGTTTGTGTAGTAAAGTGTATACGACAGCGAAATTAAATTTGAAATATGAAAATTGCGTTTAATATAATGTGAAATAACTTTAAAAAAGTCTTTGAAATTGAGAGGTCTGAAGAGATATCTGTGTATAATGGGAATTGCTGTTTTGAAAACAAATTTCAGTAGAATAAAATAACCAAGCATTTTTAGTAAACGTATTAAATAATACGTATACGTCAGTAAAACCTAATTTGACACACGAAAATTGCATGTTATTTCAAAATAAAAAACAATATGAAACTATCATCTTCAGGTTTTCCGAACCGTTTTGAATGAAATTTACAAATTCTCCATTCGAAGGACACTTTTTAGTAATAATAGACGGTAATACTTGCCAACCTGACTATAATATATGTCCATATCAATAAATAATTTATAGATATGGTATAGTCACGTCTACGGTCCCTTGAAGCTATAAAAAAATCAAACTTCTAAGTTAACGTAAAAAAAATATAGCAGTTTATACCGCCAAAAACGTATATTTCGACTCTCTCAAGGAAACCAAAATTTATAGGGTACTTTCCGTTGACCTAGAACTATGAAATTTGGCAAGTATTACCGTCTTATACTACAAGTGTAGGGAAAAATCTGAGAACTATACATTTGTTATAAAATCATAAAAAACCCTTGTACGGAACCCTCGGTGGGCGAGTCCGACTCGCACTTGTCCGGTTTTTATTGTACTGACAACAATTAAAAATAAAAGCATTAAAGGATCATACCTTTCTTATAACGAACTTAATTTTCTGACCCAACGCTTCGCATCGCATCTAGTTAGGATTTTTCTAATTTGCATTTATAAACATGATAACTATGTTTCCTTCAAGTGCTTTGCACAGATTATTATGCCAAGATATGTATTACATGCATTATGAATATTGGGGCCCTAGAGTCTAAATTAAGCACTAGAGAAAACTGCAGTGAAATAGTTATTAATTTATTATATTGAAAAGCGTCTTAGTGATAGTGGCTAAGGATCGTGGTCAGTGGTGCATCCTTGGGAAGGCCTATGGCTAGCAGTGGACTGCGATAGGTTGGTAATGATTGATTTCTTCGATTCCATAAAATGTGTGATTTAATGCACCAAAATTTTGTGGACCCAAGACGTGCAGACAATGGGCTGATTGCCTTAGCCGGTGTCTAGGTGCTTCAAGATCGTGCTGTCTTTGATCTTTAAATATGTTGCTCATAGACTATAGACGATAGCGGCTGACTATGTTCCCTCTTTTCCAAGTCCTTACGACGAGCTCAGCCGATCCAGCCTCACCAGAGGCCGCTTCACCCGGCGCAATAGGAGCTTTCTCACTGACTCGGACGACGACATCTCAGCAGGATTCGAAAGAATCATCGCTGCGATGTTGTTGGATGGAGTCCGACGCACACAGCCTCGTCAGCACACAAGGGTTGCGTCCCAACTTGCCTGGATCTAGACACGCGGCAGCGTGTCAGCCAAGTTCAAGCAAAACTGGCTAGCTAGCGCCGAGTGTAATATTACACGAACCACTTGGTGCCACTTTTGACCCTTCCATAACTCAAAACCTCTTTAACGTAAACACATAAAACTACGTGTGTTTAATTATATCCATAAGGACATCTAGAAGCCCAAATTTCATGAAGCTAGCTCAAACGGTTATAAAGATATGAAGGTCAAAAAGTCGTAAATTTTAGCACTGACTGACTGACTGACTCACTGACTGACTGACATATAGTACCTAAACCTAACCTACTTCCAGATGACCCAGAAGGATGAAATTCGCAATACAGCTCGGTAATTACGAAAAAATCTAAAAATAAAAAATAGTTTAAAAAGAGGGGGGGTCCCATACAATTTTTTTTTTGTTTAATTGTATCGTAAAAAAGTAAACCATGTAGCGGAAATGCAAGAAAAAACATTAGATCTCAATACCTGCCTAGTTTTCTTTACAAAAAGTAATGATATCCCACCAAAAACATAAATGTAAAAAAACAGAGCTAAGTTCAATACAAAAATTATGCTTGGCTGTGGGCTTCGCCGCAAAAAGAATGGAGATCTAAATGAGTGCCAAATCAATATATGGATACCTATAACAATTGCTGTTATTTAAAAATGTGAGATCTTAAAGTAGGTTAGATTTGACTTGGCCAGTTTTTATCAGAATTAAAATATATATATGTTGAATAACTTTATAAAATGACTGATGTAATGAAAACTGGCCAAGTCAAATCTGACCTACTTTAAGATCTCACATTTTTAAATAACAGCAATTGTTATAGGTGTCCAATAAAGCAAAGAAATAGAGTTTAATACTTGTTCATAATGTTATTTTGTTCCTATAAATACATATTTGAATTTTGCATAGGACTTGGCACTCATTCACTTTACTCCGACCTTGCTCGGGCTCAGCTAAGTTTCTTGCCGGAGTCTTCTTAGCTGGGCTAGGTTTAGCGAACCGGCAACTAAAACTCCCTTTAGTTCGATTTACACGCTCTACATAAGGACAAGTTGATCCGCTTAAACCCTCCCGCTGATCCGCTGCTCACTCTGAGCAATCAGCGAAACTTCAAGGTGACCCTGGCCTACCTGGTTCAATCCCAGGCGCCCCAGCCCCTATCAAGGTAGTCCGGGTCAAGCGACCAGGTTCGATTTCAGGGAACGGCACAACCTGGTCCAATATTTGCAACAGTCAATAAGACTTGCAAGTTACTCAGTCTTCAAAAGAAAGAAGCCCTCCGGCCGGAAAGCGTTACCTTGCCGGCCGCTGCGCTAAACGAAGATACTGTTTTCTGGCTTTTTCGAACAGAAAAATAGTATACAAACCTTACCCAGTAAATAAGAAGGCCTCCAATCACATGTGATCAAGGACATTTCTTAGTTTACTGGCCTCGGTAGGGGAGACCGGGTATGGTTGTCTCGCGGGTTGGTTGTCACAGCGGCCATAAAATAATACTAAACGAAGGAATAAGTACATCGATTGATGAAGTACGGAAGGATGTACAGCTCTTGCGATCTTTTAGCACCGATCAATGTACTTAATGTTTCGTTTAGTATTATTTTATGGCCGCTGTGACAACCAACCCGCGAGACAACCATACCCGGTCTCCCCTATGTAACGTACTATTAACGTTAACTACTACGAATTAAGGTTAACGGTTTCAACACTTTCAACCCCTAGTTCAAATAAATATGCCCATTATATACGACAGAGACATAACCAGTCTATAACATAATTATATTTCTCATTATCTACGCAACGCAGTTTTATGTCAATGCCACGGAATAGGCCACGTAAATCAAAATAGCGTTATTTTTACGTACAACATTAAACGCGTTTACTGCCCGCGGTTATAAAGGACTAGATTAAAACCGTAATAAAATATGAATTGTGCATTTTTGAAGGAGTTACGGTTATTCTTGGCGATAAGGAAATTTTGTTGGTACAGCGGTTGTTAGGGTTTCGTTAATTGCCACTGACTGACGTGGGGTTTTATTATGGGCTTATCGGGCTCGATATTGAGTCCGCTGCTTTTTGGAATTATGGTCAATGATTTGGTTTCTGTTCCCAGGTTCGCCAGATTCTTACTTTACGCCGATGATCTGCAGCTAATTTATGGCGTACAGGATATATCGGATTGCGAATCACTGCAAAATGACATTGATCGAGTGTATCAATGGAGTATTCAAAATAGGCTACTTTTTAATGCGGCGAAATGTGCGCTTATTACGTTTACTAAGGCCCGTGATCCGCTACTTAACACATACCTCCTAGATTCCCAACCAATAGCTCGGGTTGACTCCATTCGAGACTTAGGAGTCATTCTTGACGCAAACCCCAATTTCCATGAGCATATGAACACGCTGGCTCTTAATAGCTATAGAAGGCTGGGGTTCGTCATTAGAAATGCTAGGGACTTTGTCAACGCCAGGACTATAAAGCTCCTTTACACGGCTCTCGCCAGAAGTAAGCTCGAAGCGGCCTGCGTTGTTGCAGAATCTTTTTTGGTCGAATCATGATTTGGCAGAATTCATAATTTGGCATAATGCATTTTTTTCTGAAACTGTAGAATTTTCAGGACTTTTAAAGGCATTATCCTGTTAAATAGGTTAGGTTAAGTTTTTTATAACAACCCTGAAAAGTTTTAAAAAATGCATTATGCAAAATGATGAATTCTGCTAAATGATGAAAAAAGTTTCTGCAAAACAATAGTGAACCGTTGTATGGGTATTACCCATTTTTATACCCCGCAAAATTCCTTCTAGGCGTTTTGGGTTTTAACTCCCTGGAGGTTAGGCGAAATTATAGACTCCTCACCTTAGCGGCTATGATATTTGGCAAGTAATACCGTACTACAAATATAGGGAAAAATGTATACTATACATTTGTTGCTTAATCATATAAATATAGTCTTTATTTAAAGTATTTATACGGAAGCCTCGTTGGGCGAGTCTAACTCGCATTTGTCCGGTTTTTTTATTTGAAAAGTATAATCACGCGCGTTTCAATTCAAATCATCAATTTTAAACATTATCGGTTTTCGTTAAAAATAATTGCGATCAGCTGCAGGGTGGAACGGGCCCGAATGGCCCAGATTAAGCCCATCGACTATGCACCGGGATGTAATGGATTTTTAATGGTGGCCCATTTGTGCCGCACCTCCCCGATTCTTTATTTGCCTATAGATAAATTCCGGGGTGCATTTAGGCAAATTGCCTATTTGCATAAAGGTATCGTGATTGCCGTAAGTGATTTTTTAATATGTTCGCAAAATAAAATAGGGCAAATAAGTATTTTAAGGATTTTATTAAATCCGAACTCTTTAAAACAAATTCTAGCGTACCTGCCTGCGTATACGCTGTACTTTACAGGTAGGAATAATTTTAATGAGTTCAAATTAATTGGAATCTTTAAAAGACGTATTTGCTTCCATAGACATACCTAATTACCTCAGATGACCTTATACAGGGTGTCCCTAAAACCAACTTTTATACGATCAGGGCTGATAGACCAGCTCATAAGAACCTAGATTAAGCAAATTTGACCTCAGTAAAAATCTCTTAGTTTTCGAGATATTGACGTTTTTGTAAAACTCGTGCTAAGTGATACCCTGACTCGGTGTTTTGAGTGTCATTGCTAAAATATCAAGTATTTTACAAATCTGTATTTTGCTATGTGTGGCCAAATAACTATGCTATTGAACGTATTTTCTATTTTTGCTAATTTATTCATGCTGTGGACACAGTACAATAACAAAAAAAAATATTCGATTTTTTTCAAATTTCACCTCTGACTTCGAACTAGCGTGGTGAAAAAAAAATGTACCAACATAACCAGGCACTCAACGTAAAAAAATTGCGCATTTATTGTAGTTTCTAAAATGGTATAAAATTTACTAAACACTGTAATAATTTTTGAAATAATGATATTTTGTTACAAAATTAACTGTCTGCCGCCTTCATCTCATACGATCCGGTTGAACTAAGTTTGCACCTGGCGTGCTTTACATCACATACAAATTAGGTGCAAACTTCACGTAATCGTCAATATCTCGAAAACTAAGAAATTTTTATGAGGTCAATTTTACTCAGTCTCGTTTTTTATGAGCTGGTTTATCAGCCCTGTTCGCCATTTTGTAAAAGTCGCGAATTTTGATAGCCTGGATCAGTCTTTCGAAAGTCATGACATGACTTCAAATTTCAGTATTTTCTTAATCTGCTTTTTGTTTTAAACATTACTTAATAATTATGCTATCATACCTTATCAAAATAAATTAGATTTTACGTGATTCAAAATATGACCTCGGATTTGAATCGCGTAATACTTAAAACAAATTTACCATGCTAAAATAAAAAAAAGTAATGTAGTTTAAAATAGTAAGATTTTACACACTAGACACCGTAGTTTTTAAGATAATAATAATAGCATTTTAATTCAAAAGGTTATACTACAATATTCCATTGGTTAAATTTCGTACCAGAATTTGAATTTCGAACAGAAAAGGTATGATAGCATAATTATTAAGTAATGTTTAACAAAAAGCAGATTAAGAAAATACTGAAATTTGAAGTCATGACATTCGAAAGACTGATCCAGGCTATCAAAATTCGCGACTTTTACAAAATGGCGAACAGGGCTGATAAACCAGCTCATAAAAAACGAGACTGAGTAAAATCGACCTTGTAAAAATTTCTTAGTTTTCGAGATATTGACGATTACGTGAAGTTTGCACCTAATTTGTATGTGATGTCAAGCACGCCAGGTGCAAACTTAGTTCAACCGGATCGTATGAGATGAAGGCGGCAGACAGTTAATTTTGTAACAAAATATCATTATTTCAAAAATTATTACAGTGTTTAGTAAATGTTATACCATTTTAGAAACTACAATAAATGCGCAATTTTTTTACGTTGAGTGCCTGGTTATGTTGGTACATTTTTTTTTCACCACGCTAGTTCGAAGTCAGAGGTGAAATTTGAAAAAAATCGAATAATTTTTTTTTGTTATTGTACTGTGTCCACAGCATGAATAAATTAGCAAAAATAGAAAATACGTTCAATAGCATAGTTATTTGGCCACACATAGCAAAATACAGATTTGTAAAATACTTGATATTTTAGCAATGACACTCAAAACACCGAGTCAGGGTATCACTTAGCACGAGTTTTACAAAAACGTCAATATCTCGAAAACTAAGAGATTTTTACTGAGGTCAAATTTGCTTAATCTAGGTTCTTATGAGCTGGTCTATCAGCCCTGATCGTATAAAAGTTGGTTTTAGGGACACCCTGTATATAACTATATACATCGCGCACGTACCTTTTTTCGTATTTCAGCCGAACCAATTTTATGCAAAACTGTGTTCAGAGTTAACGTACACACAGATGATATATTATAACAATTATATTTATTTAAGAAACCACTATATACTGGGTGTAAACGGTCGAACGAAACGTGATTTAAACAGTTCAAATTGTTTATTGCTGTTGTATTACTGGCTAATCAAAATTTGAATTTATATTTCTTTTACATTTTCACTATATTCTCAATGATGTCTTTATGTCACTTCAATAAACAAAGTCAAAAACATCATTCGTTATCAGCACGAATATTCTAATTTTACTTAGAAATATACGTTTATTTTGCTTGTTGTGCATTTAAAAGTGAATAGGCAAGTTTGTATTTTGTGTACGTGTAAAATTTGTGAAAATCCGTGAAAATATTTAACAGTTCACGTATATTTTCGAATATTTTTTTGTTGTGACATCGAACAGCTGTTGTATATGTAAATATGTCAACTAATTCTATTTCTGGTATAAAACCACTTATAAACAGAGATGGATATTCCGTATGGAAATTCAAAATCCGTATGTACCTCATGCATGAAGAGTTATGGGAGACCATCGTCGGATACCCTGATGGTAACGACATTTCTGCAGATAAAAAGGTACGTAACGATCAAAAGGCGTTATCGAAAATATGCCTCACTGTACACACTGCACGGTATGGCCATCACCCATGTGGAGATCCTTCCGGCCCACAATGTTGAATTCGTAAAATGTTGAATTCTTATAATGTTGAATTTGCAAAATGTTGAATCCTAGAATGTTGAATTTGCAAAATGTTGAATTCATACTAATAGTAAAATGTTGAATTCGCATAATGTTGAATTCGCATAATGTTGAATTTGCAAAATGTTGAATCCCAAAATGTTGAGTCCCAAAATGTTGAACCCCAAAATGTTGAGTCCCAAAATGTTGAGTCCTAAAATGTTGAGTCCAAAAATGTTGAATTTATACTAAGGCTGCCGCTCCACTGAGGCCACCAACCAACATTAGTTGAAATCCACATCTCGTCTCCACTCCGCTTCAATGGAAACAGCGAACACTAAATATGATTGGTCGATCCCTACACGTCTCCTCTCCGCTCCGCTCGCCTCCGCCTCAGTGGAGCGGCAGCCTAATCCTAAAGTAGGTATTGAATTAGCGTAATGTTGAATTGGCAAAATATTGAGTCATGACAAAAATGACGATCTTTGCACTCACTTTCTATTAAGTAAATAACTTTTTTAGGCCCCAATACTTGTGAACCTGAATATCTACTAAAACCTCTTACAGACTTACCTTTCTATCTAGCTGATACTGGCTACTTGATAACTGTGACGGATCCCGATGAAATATTGTTTAATTGTATTGTCAAGTTGTCACATTATTCTGAACAATTACTCTACGCAGAAAATAAATTAAACATTGAATATTTGTGCGCACAATTCAACATGAATCCGTTTAAAGCTATAAAATTTACAAAAAACCAGAAGAAAAAGCAATTATTAATAATAAGAGGTAAGTACACCATGAGTAAAGACGGAAAAACAAATTTTGATGGCTCCACTCGATGGAAATGCACAAATCGGGACACATGTACCGCAACGGTGACTTTGAGCAAGGATTCAACTAAAATAATACGTGAATCTCTCTCTCCAGTGTAAATATCTGCCGTTCCACGAATATAATGTCAAAGATTTGTTTTAATAATTTTTAAACTACGATTAAAGCAGGCGTAAAACGGAACTGCCAAAGCAGCATCCACTATTTAAATTAAAAGATTTTTGCCAAACTCAGCTGTGTCTCTTGTCATTCAATAGAGATTTTGACTGCCGTATCTTAGGGAATAAGGGCTAATTTATTAACAATTTGTAAGAAACTATCGTCTTAACGACTTAAGTGCTGGAATAATATAAAGTACCTATTTGACAGGTAACGGCCCTGCAAGGTAACGGCCCCGCAAGGTAACGGCAAATGACGTCACACTTTTTCGTGCGTGCAGCCGGCTCCATCGAATTATAAGACGTTATCACGTCAAAAAGTATTAATTAATTAACCAATTTTCTAATTATATTTGACTAACCACTGCAGTAATGTGAGTGATAAAAAGTTCCTAAATGTTAAATTTTTGTTTCTTTTAATGATTAAATGTTGATTACAGCAAATGGCCTTTTATATTGACGTGATAACGTCTTATAATTCGATGGAGCCGGCTGCACGCACGAAAAAGTGTGACGTCATTTGCCGTTACCTTGCGGGGCCGTTACCTTATCAACTCGAAAAAACAGTAAGCGCCGCAGGATTTCATACATCTTACGCGTTTTTGCGCAAACTAACTTTATCAACTCGAAAAAACAGTAAGCGCCGCAGGATTTCATACATCTTACGCGTTTTTGCGCAAACTAACTTTATCAACTCGAAAAAACAGTAAGCGCCGCAGGATTTCATACATCTTACGCGTTTTTGCGCAAAATAGGTACTTTATATTATTCCAGCACTAATGTCGTTAAGGCGATAGTTTCTTACAAATTGTTAATAAATTAGACCTTATTCCCTAAGATACGGCTGTCAAAATCTCATTTGTATGACAAGAAGTCAACGTTATCACGTTCGACTATCGTCAGTAAACCGACTTTACAGACAACCGATTTTTTTTTTTAATTATAGTCTACTGTCTACCATTGGTAGCAAATAAGTTTTTGTTTTAATTTAACTTTAACTACACTTACCCACCCAGTGAGGTATTGAGACTGTTTGTATTGTTTAGTTAGTGATATTAATTAACAATTTAACTTCTAAATAATTGTTACTACCTAATAAAGCTTTTACAAAGATTGTATTGTTAATAAATAATATTTCTTGGTATGATTAGAGTTCAATATCATATTGCTATAAGCTATAATCCAAGTATAATAAATGTAAATTAAGTAAAAATACTAACAAGAGTACATAACTGTAATTCTATTTACCAAGTGTGATGTCAGTGATGTGCCACAAAAGTTTAATTATTAAATTTAAAATATTATATGTTACTTAATTGGTTTAATTTCTTCTGTGTCCTATTCTCCGCTAGGCACTTGTGCCGAATATTCGGCATTTTTTGCCGACTAGTCGCCGACTAATCGGCCGACTACAAATGATGCCGAATAGTCGGCGTTCCCGACTAGTCGGCCCATCTCTCTAGTATAAATCTATTCTGTCCTAGAACCTGACCTAACATGGGGGGACGGCGGGGCGGAGGGTTAGATTCAACATTTTGGGATTTTCAGTTCAACATTTTGTAAATTCAACATTTTGGGACTCAACATTTTGCAAATTCAACATTTTGGGACTCAACATTTTGCAAATCCAACATTTTGGGATATTTAATTCAACATTTTGCAAATTCAACATTTTGAGATTTTTAGTTCAACATTATGCAAATTCAACATTCTAGGATTCAACATTTTGCAAATTCAACATTATAAGAACTCAACATTTTACGAATTCAACATTGTGGGCCGGAAGGTGTGTGAGATCATGTAAGACAGCCAAAGAGGCGTGGGATGCTCTTTCGTCCGCTTACGAGGACAAAGGATTAGGGCGACGTATAAGCCTCGAGAGAAAACTGTATAGATACTGTCTTGAAGATTTTGGCTGCAATATTGAGACATACATAAATGCTGTGATGACACCTGTGCAAGATTTAGCCGATATTGGCAAAATAATGGAAGATGCTTCAATAGCTGCGATTCTTCTAGGAGGTTTAAGTCCTCAATATGCACCCTTAGTAATGGCTTTGGAAAATTCCAATATAGACATTACGGTAGATCTGATAAAGACCAAATTATTGAATGAATTGAATAAACCAGCTTTAGATAACCCAGATACTGCTCTTCGTACTCGAATGAACCAAACCAGACCTTCTACATCCAAATCCAAGAAACCCATAGTGTGTTATGACTGTATGGAGCCAGGACATAAGCGTCCAGATTGTCCCCACAAAAAGGACAAGAAGAAGAAACCCACTAATCACAAAAACTCTCTGTGTGCACTGAATGCCAATGACAGATTAGAGCGTGACAAATGGTTTATTGACTCTGGAGCGTCTGCCCATATGGCGTCACGAGATGATTGGATGGAGAATGTGAGAGATTCATCTTCTGGAACTGTGACCATTGCAAATGGAGAAGTATTGCCTAGCAAAGGTGTTGGAGATATTTCTATTAACAGTTGCGGTCAGAATACAGATGTAAAGAAGATTACAGATGTGGTTCACGTACCGAACTTGAAATCTAATCTTATTTCAGTCAAGAAGGCGGTAGATAAAGGTTTTAGCGTAGTTTTTGATAAAAATGGTTGTAACTTTTATGATTCTGATGCTTTTTCTTGTAAAGGTGATGTAATTTTACATGGTTCTATTTGTGGCGGACTGTATTCTTTAGATTGTACGGTCAACCCAACGCGTCAACTATCCGCTTTTGAGACACACTCCGATGTTTCTAGCTTCAAGCTTTGGCATAGGCGACTGGGTCATTTATGCCGCATCGGTATGGATCAGCTCAAGAAAGGACACGCGGTAGGCGTCGACTACACAGAAGTTGACAAGGAGCCATGCATCCCTTGTATTGAAGGTAAGCAAAACAGGAAACCATTTAAGAAAGTTTCACAAAAAAGATCAACAGAAGTTCTGGAACTCATTCATTCTGATATTTGTGGACCCCTGCCTGAAACGTCATTTCAAGGCAATAAATATATTTTATTTTTTATAGATGATTTTTCTCGTATGACTTTTGTCTTTTTTATTCCTTCAAAAGCGGAAGTAAAGAAAATGTTTTGTAATTTCCAGCTCTCAGTAGAGCGGGAAACGGGAGCCAGAGTTAAGACCTTGAAGAGTGACAACGGGAAAGAATATGTCAACAATGAATTCTCGAGCTACTTAAAAAGTCAAGGAATTCAGCATCAAACAACAGTTCCCTATTGTCCACAGCAGAATGGAATTGCAGAGAGGACAAATCGTTCTATTATGGAGAAAGTAAGGTCAATGCTTTCTGACAGTTCTCTTTCTTCGGCCTACTGGCAAGATGCTGCAGAGATGGCTGTGTATCTCAAGAACAGATCTCCTCACCGAGCTCTCGAAGGCAAGACAGCGTACGAGAAGTGGTATGGTAAGATACCAAATCTATCTCATTTGCGTGTATTTGGATGTAGAGCTTTTATCCATGTCCCCGAGTGTAGTCGGAAGAAATTGGATATGAAAGCATCTGAACACATTTTCGTTGGATATTCTGATGATCCAAGAAGTTATTATTTTAGGGACGTTAAATACCCCAGACGGCTTGTGAAAAGCAGAGATATTACTTTCTTTGAACATGATTTTCAAGATTTGAAAAGTAAAGGTTGTGTTCGTAAGTCTGATGTTGATTTAACTCAACCAGCATTTGCACCTCTTTTGCTAAGTTCACAAGAAAATTCGTCGAATACTTCTAAATCGACTGGCGTGGTCATCGAAGATGAGCAAATTCAACTTCAACGCGATATTGCGCCTGTATCAGAAGATTTTGAGCCTGATGTTGCAGAACCGTGGTATAATGCTGTTACTCAAGATGAGTCGGTTCAATCCAGTACTGCACCTCCATCAGAAGAAATTGATTCCGATACTGAAGTCGCAGAACCAAGGTACAATTTGAGACCTAGAAAACCCAATTCTGCTGCCAATTGTGTATGCATGCAGACTTCATCCCCTCAGGTTATGGATGAACCTACAAGCTATTCACAGGCTATGAATACAGAAGATAGGGATAAATGGCTTCAAGCTATGCAGGATGAATATGAGTCACTGCTGGAGAAGAATACGTGGGTTCTCGTTAACAGACCAGATAAGAAGGTCATTCCTTGCAAATGGGTATATAAGTTGAAGAAAAACGCGCATGGTGATATTATTAAACATAAAGCAAGGCTTGTCGCGAAAGGATTTAATCAAGTCTATGGTGTTGATTATTCGGAAACTTTTTCTCCTGTCGTCCGAAACTCTTCGCTTCGTTTATTGTTCGCGTTGGCCGCAGAAACAGAAATGAAAATGCACCATCTCGACGTGGATACGGCATTCTTGAACGGAGATTTGGAGGAAGAGGTGTACATGAATCAGCCAGAAGGATTCTCTATACCTGGTCAAGAAGGTAAGGTACTCTTGCTGAAGCGTTCGCTTTATGGTCTAAAACAAGCTCCGAGAGCTTGGTATAAGAAGTTGACGGAAATTTTAAATTGCATTGGTTTTAATCAAACTCCTTCCGAAGCATGTATTTATACCAAGAAGGTTGGTAAAGAGTTAATAATACTCGCTTTCCATGTTGATGACATTGTCATATTCTATAAAGAAAATAAAACGCTCAATAATGTCATATCTGACTTAAAGACTTATTTCAGCCTAAAAGTCATAGGCCCATTAAGTTATTATTTAGGTTTAAATATACACTGTAAACCTAACGAGATCAAATTATCGCAAGAAAGCTATATTCGCGATTTGTTGCAAAAGTTCAACATGTCGGATTGTAAGGCTATGCCCACTCCTTTGGATACTAAAAAGTTGTTGCCGTGTGAGAAAGGTAATGTTGATGAGTCTTCTTTATATCCATATCAGAAATTGATTGGATCCTTGATGTTTCTCGCCGTTAATTCCAGGCCTGATATTGCTTATGCAACGTCATATTTAAGCCAGTTTAATACTAAATATGATAAGACGCATTGGATTGCAGCAAAAAGACTGTTACAATATTTAAAAGGAACTATCGATTTGGGCATTACTTACAGGAAAGGCGGTGGATGTTTAGTTGGCTATGCGGATGCGGATTGGGCTAACTGTCCTGTAGATCGTCGTTCCTATACTGGATTTTACTTTTCTATGGCTGGTGGAGCAATTTCGTGGGAGAGTAAGAAGCAAACTACCGTTGCACTGTCATCTAGTGAAGCGGAATACATGTGCTTGTCGAGTGCGGCAAAGGATGCTGTGTTTCTCAAGCGGTTGATGTTTGAACTTACTGGTGAGTCAATTACTGTTCCCATTTATAATGATTCGCAGTCTGCCCAGAAGTTGGTACTGAATCCAGTCCACCACAATAGAACCAAACATATTGATACTAGATTTCATTTTATACGTGATTTATTAGCTAAGAACGTTATTAGTGTCGTTTATACTCCTACTTTGGAGATGTGGGCTGACGTGCTCACTAAGCCATTAACTCGCATAAAGCATCAGAGTTGTGTAAAAGGAATAGGCTTATGTTTATAATCTTATTTTGATTAAGGGGGAGTATGTTGTATTACTGGCTAATCAAAATTTGAATTTATATTTCTTTTACATTTTCACTATATTCTCAATGATGTCTTTATGTCACTTCAATAAACAAAGTCAAAAACATCAATTGCATTGAGTGACAATCGCGGAAACCGAAGACTTTGAATACTCGTATCTATACAGTATCGAATAGAGTAGTTTTATATTTGTCGTTTTTCAGCTATATCGACTGCAACTGGCAATATAATGTATTTTTAATGGAGGTCCTTTTATGCTGCATTTCCTCCATTTCTAATTTACTGACATACCGGCTTTAAAAAAGTGTAGTCATGATAAAAAATACAGCTTTGCATATATTATGCATATGCGTTTCCACGATTATTGGCATGTACGTATTTAAATATATGCCGTTATACCCGCGTCTCCCCTAACAGGCGAGTTAGTCGCCTCGTCGGCACGAGTCGCGCATAAATCGACACTGAGAGGGTCACCCCAGAGACATACAACTATTCTAATGCGAATATTAAGATTCTATCGTGTTCTTAGAGATCCGTATCTGAGTTAAAAATCTTGAAGTTTTTAATAGACAATTTAATTTAAAACCAATTATTACAAGAAGTTTAGTCTAAACTAGGACTTAGTGCTAGCACTAGGGCTTAGGAGTCGGAGTGGTAGTGACCGACGAGTGTGGTGTTGCGGCGGCTTTTATATCGATCAGTTTCCCCACTTCTCTCGCCTGGTAGTCCAAGGAGCGATATTGATTACCCTTTGTTCGTCCAATGGATCATTGTTGGCTTTGTTTGGAATTGTTTCCAGTTTGATGCTTTCCGCTGAGCTATTAGGCGGCCGGCTCGGTTGACTCTCCCTCTCCACTTTTGAAGCCCAGGGTTTTGAGCAAACCCTGGCGCGAAGAACACAAGTGAGGCAAACCAGGACTATAAACATTAGAAAGGATATAAGTCCATACTGTATATAAATATGCTGGTTCCGTGTTGTCAATCCTTTTGTCTGCTTCAAATGGTTTAAGTTTGAAGTGATCCTTTCCTTATCATAAGTAAGTTCAGTTTCGGGAACTTCTTCTTTTGTTGTTATTTCCAATTTTGTTATAATTAACTTCTCACTGGATTCTCTGGTTCGAAATCTAGTTATTCCTGCAATGTCAACCTCACAATTACGACCGTCTAATAAGTAGGACCCTTTAACCCATGAAGTTTCTTCATCAATTCCACATTTAATTTTTATTTCAGTAGTTGAATTAAAGTACATGTAAATTACTTCCGGTGAAATTTCTCGTATCTCCTCCTTGGGACATCTTATTGGCACAACACTACACTCACTTGTATCTTTTCGCAATAAAATTGCAACTTCACAGTTAATCTTTGATAACACACTATTCTTGCAAATCAGTTCTTGAAGTTCCGTACATTCTTCGACTTCGTAGGCTTCCGTTTTTGTGTACGCTAGAGTTACCTTTCGTATTATAGGATAGGTACAGGTGGGTATATTTTGGATTATGGGAACAATTTTTCTAGTTAAATATGTTTGTGGTTTTACCAAAGGTATGCTAATGAGAAAAAATACATTATTATCGACAATCTTGCTATCTACACCAATAAAAGGTTCGATTTCGTTAATGTTATTGGAAATCATTACTTTAGCATCTATCTTATCTAGTGTCTCTTGTAAAACATGTGATTGTATGATACTATAATGATACATATGATGTTCGGCAAAAGTAATAGCAGTAGTTAGTCTCTCTGCCATATCTTGTAAGGTTTGAGCTTGGAACAATAATGTAAGGGCAGATTTTTGCTTAAGTTTAGAATTGACAATCAATACAGTCTTGCTACTTAACTCGTTTTGGACAGAAGTTATCTTATTTATCTGTTGATTAAATTCCTCTAAAGCGTCACTGGTAACTGATATTTTCTTATCGTATGCTATTCTTACAGTTTCTAAATCCTTCTGAATATTATTGAGGTCGTCCTGATCTAAATTTCCCGTTATGAATTTAATAACAGAACCTAGTCCATTTATTAAACCTCTTTTGACTCTACTCTGTACATACAAATGGTTACAAATTTCTCCTACATGTGCAAGTATTACATTAATTCTATCATAAATATGCTGAACATCTCCACCAATAGAAAGAAGTTGAAATCGATTTACAGTTTCCAAAAGTGACTCTTTTGTTTCTACTATGGCCTTTATATCTAATTTATGAATTACAGTCCACCTTCCTTCAATAATCCGCGTAGCTTTCATTTCTACTACGACTACATGCTCTCTGGAATCCAATGGTCTGAACTTGTATCCGAGGATACTGAAAGCCCTGTAACAATAAGTTCTTCTACATGATATATTCTGCCGTTGCTAAGTTTACACCTATTGTTTGGCTCTAAACTAAGAATCTTAAATGGTCCTAAATATCTCGAGTTAGTTTTATGCCGTTCGGCTTTACTATTTTTTAAATACACTGAATCTCCTACTTTATATGGCTTTGGCGCATGTGTTTTTTTATTTATCCTGTCATTCCGTTTAGTTTTTTGCTCCTTAAGTAAATTATGTACGTTTTTATTTAACTCGTTAGCAAATTCCCTTTGTTGTGCAGTGTAACGTTGAATAGTAACTCTTAAATCGTCAAAGCTACGTAACTTGGGTTTTCTACCAAAATGTACTTCAAACGGGGCCATACCAATTGAACTATGCATAGTATTGTTATAAGCGTGGGCAATAAAGTTCATTTTCTGTTTTTGATTCAAATCGGACTCTCTTTGTAACCTATATAATTCTTGGATGGTACTATGTAATCTTTCTACATCAGAATTTGATTTATGATGTTGGGGAGACGTAGTATGGTTAATTATTTTATAAGTTTGAAACAGTTCCTTTATAATTTCACTACAAAAAGATTGTTCACCATCGTGAATTATTTTATTTGGGGCTCCAATTAATGCGAATATTTCCGCTAAAGTATCGTATACTGTGCTTTTTTCTGAAGGCTTGATTATTGCATACTTAGAGAATTTATCTATTATTGTCAAGTACCATTGCCTTTCTAGAGACATAAAATCTATGTGCCAGATATCCATTGGTTCATGGGGGGTTTCTGTTTCCGCAACTGGGGTCACGTAAGGGTGCCTATTATATTTTTCCCTTTTACATAACTCGCATTTTAAAACAAAATACTTTATTTGCTTTCTCATGTTTTCCCAGTAATATTTTTCTTTTAACTGTTTATACAAACTGTCAACACCGGCATGCCTATTTTCGTCTAAATGGTATTCTCTAATTAGCTTTAATTGTTCCTCCTTATCATCTATTTCAATCAGTGACTTAGTGTATCTAATAGGTTTAAGTTTTGTGGGATCAAAATATTTCCGATAGGTTTCAGAAACTTTATAATATAATTTTTCATTTGGTATAATGAAAGCATATTTTTCGCTACTCAAATTATCTAACATGAATTTTTTTATAGTTTCTTCTTCATTGTTAGGAGGGATGTAAAAATACCAGACTCCATTTTCTTGTTTGGCTTTTTTAAACGGAGACATTTCGAAAATTACTCGTTTCAGCCGCCTTGGCGGGTAAGCATCTATTATAGGAATCCCATTATCACTATTTTCTAAATTTGAATGTACTGTTCCCTGAAGCGATGCATTATCCGATAAATTAGACCGTGAAGTATCTTCAAAGTTAACTTCCATGGAATTTCCAATTGAAAGGCTAGGTAGGGCTATATCTTCATCGGAAATAGACATACTTCGCAGCGTTTTTCTACTAGAAACAGATTCCTTTGAGTGATGATATATTTCGACGCGACTTAATGCATCTGCTACATAATTATCTTTTCCTTTAACATGTTCAATCGAAAAATCGTAGTCTTGCAATTTAAGTTTCCAACGAGTCAATCGTTGATTGGGTTCCTTTAGTTTTGTTAACCAAATTAAGGCTTTGTGATCCGTTCTAAGTGTGAATTTTCGCCCATAAACATACGGTCTGAATTGCGTTACTGCCCACAGGATTCCTAGTAGTTCTTTCTCTGTCGTGTTATATTTCTGTTCAGCACTAGACAAGGTTCTAGATGCATAGGCTATTGGATGATTGTCCTGGCTCAAAATAGCACCAAGTGCTATATCTGAAGCATCAGTGGTGATTACAAATGTTTTATTGAAATTGGGAAAAGCTAATACAGGCGCATTAGTCAACAAATGCTTGCAGGTTTCTATGGCTTCCAGGTACTGTTTGTTTTGATAGTCTATAACTTTATCCTTCTTTGTCATCTCGGTTAATGGCTTAACTATCTTGCTTAAGTTTGGTATAAATTTTCGGTAGTATCCAATCAGTCCTAGGAAAGCCCTGATTTCTTTAACGGTTTTCGGTACAGGAAATTTTCGTATAGCTTCAATCTTCTTCTGATTTGGTTTCAGTCCTTCGCTGTTCAGGATATGTCCTAGAAATTCAATTTCCTTTTGCATAAAAACACATTTATTTATATTAACTTTCAAATTTGCCTTTCTTAACGCTTCGAATACTTGTTGTAGTTTATTCACATGATCCTGCTTGGTTTTAGAATATATGATGATGTCATCTAAATAAACTAAACAGACGTCTTTTTCAATTTCCCTCTTTAGGACACTATTCATCATCCTTTGAAAGGTGGCCGGAGCATTCTTCAATCCAAATGGCATTCTAAGGAACTCAAAATGGCCATCAGGTGTGCTGAATGCAGTTTTTTCAATAGAATCCTCTTCCATCAGAATTTGGTGGTACCCCGAAGTTAAGTCCAAGGTCGTAAAATATTGGTTTCCTTCAAGCTTCGAAAACAAGTCCTCGATGTTAGGTAAAGGAAATTTATCAGATTTAGTTTTCTCGTTGAGTCTACGATAGTCTACTACCATTCTCCATTTTTGAATTCCAGATTGATCCATTTTCTTTGATACTAAATGTACAGCCGATGCCCACGGTGATTCGGATGGGCGGATAATTTTTTCTTTAAGCAACTTTTCAACTTGTCTCTTAATTTCTTGTTGTTGTGTTTGAGGCAATCGAAATGATTTTTGGTAAATTGGTTCATCATTCATTAAGCTAATGTGATGTTTAATTTTGGTTGTTGCACTGTCCGTCACATCCTCTGAAAATAAATCTTTATAGGTTTTACAAAGGTCTTCGATGTTTAGACTATCTTCCGATGTCATGTGAAATATAAGTATTTCATTGTCGGGCATACTCAGCTTTCTTTCCTTCAAATCAATCGTTGCATTGATCTGTTCAATCATTTCCGTCCCCATCAAGATATCGTATTTGTCACTGAAGTCGTAAATGTAAAATTTCATTAGTCCATTGTCTTTACCGAAGTATCGACACCAGTACGGGGTTTCAATTACTCCATTGTGTGAGGTTATTCCGTGCGATGTTTTTACGGTGAATTTTTCCGGTTTCCAATAACTCTGGAAATACTTCAATTGAGCGTCTTTCGTGATAAATGATCTTTGGCTACCAGTATCAATTAAAATTCTTAATTTCGGACTATCCGTTTCAAAGTATGGTAGGAATGATTTTACATGGTTAAACTCTATATTTACGTGTTTTGGTTTGAATCTTGGCCCTCTTGAAAATCCTCCTTTTTTGACTCTAATATGGCCGAATCTTCCGGTATATCGTTGTAATATTCTGGGTCAGCATATTCGGGTAGGAAATTCGGATATGGAAACTCCTGCGTGTCATATTCGCCCTGGTGATGATATAATTCCTCAGCAACCATCCCCCTTCCCAAATTCATCTGGCCAGGTTTTAGAGATTGCGCGGTCCTCATAGAGACATCTGCGTTATTAGTTTGTTGTCGCTGAGGTTGATTATTATTGTAGCGGAAATAGGGATTTTGTGGCCTTGAAAAGAAGTTATTTGGATTAGGCATCCATTGTGGCCTTGATGCCTGTTGTTGTTGGAAGTAATTAGGTCGTATAAAATTATTAGGTTTGTTTATAATATGTTGATTTTCAGAAGTACGCGGTGTCGGGTTAATTAAGCGCGGTGCCGGTAATATATTAGAAAATTTTTGTTTGATATTGTCAAACCGCCCCTCTGCTTCTAGCTGCAATATTTTTTGCACAGTTTCATTAAAATTACAGTTACTGACATATATTTGATCGTGGTAAGGTAAACTATTTCGAAGTGTATTTTGTGCCATGTTTATGTATGGCTCCATCACCTCATCAACTAGGCTAGATTCATTATGGTACTTATCAGCTAATTTACTTTTAATAAAGAACAGTTTTTGCTTCAATTCAAAAACAAAATCTTTATACGAACCTTTTCGTTTCAAATTAGACAACTCCATTAATAAAGTATTTAAACCTCGATTATCCCCACACTCACTCTTTAGGGCTCCCACTATCAGGTCCCAATCAAAATTATGATTAAGCATGGAAATAGTAAGAGCTGCCTTACCAGTTAATTTACTTAAAAGCAACATTACGTTACCGGGGTTTTTACCGGATAAGTTCAACCACTGGTTAGCACTTGTGACATAATTATAAATAGTAGTAGCGTCGCCGTCATACGTCGGGACGAAGTTAATTAATTTATGGGAGTCTAGGACTAAGCTAGCTCCTGGTACGCCAGGCGCAGTAGGCGCGTGGTTTAAGTTACCTTGCGGATTACTGCCGGAAGGGTGGGCCATGTCTACCCTATCACCTATTTCACTAGTACCTCTAAATACAAATCTCGGTGGACGTAGGAGAGGAATTTTGGAGATAGATGGGAAATACTACTTGGTACTCACATACACAGCAGCACTCCGCTACGCAGCATAAGTCCAGGTTCTTCGAAGATTTCCAACGTATTTTTTTCTTGGGTGAGCGGTGCTTGCAGACTTGAGAGCCCGAGCGCCCGTCCGACGAAGCGCCTCAGCAAACTGGATGTAGACTGGAAAGCGTTGTCGCGACGATGACGTTTCACCGCCCCCGCGTAGGGCGCCAGTTAAAAATCTTGAAGTTTTTAATAGACAATTTAATTTAAAACCAATTATTACAAGAAGTTTAGTCTAAACTAGGACTTAGTGCTAGCACTAGGGCTTAGGAGTCGGAGTGGTAGTGACCGACGAGTGTGGTGTTGCGGCGGCTTTTATATCGATCAGTTTCCCCACTTCTCTCGCCTGGTAGTCCAAGGAGCGATATTGATTACCCTTTGTTCGTCCAATGGATCATTGTTGGCTTTGTTTGGAATTGTTTCCAGTTTGATGCTTTCCGCTGAGCTATTAGGCGGCCGGCTCGGTTGACTTCTGAACGGGTATTCAAATCAGTTGAAAGATCTTTATTTTCTCAGTAAAGAACATTGTCCTTCTAAGGTAAGGGCTACTTATTTGTCACCTAGCATATTTTTTTCAATGTCTTGTTATGTACAATCAGTCGCCGGACTATGATTAGATCCGGAGCCGGATTTAGTGATTCGAATCCCTCATCGGAGTTGAGATTACCCATCTCTAATGAGGCGGGCGCCATGTTGGTCGGCCATATTTATAGGCAAATCACACCCTCTACCGTGCACAGTGCTATGTGTGTACGCTGTGTGTACTGTGTGTATGTGTGTAGGGCAAAATAAGTTAGAAAGTTTAAAAAAGGTGGCCATAAAAATGGGTATGAAACCCACGAAGCCGCCCGGGTCAACTCTCCACAGCATGGATATAGTCGCCGGAACTCGATGGAGACAAAAATTGCATGGGCGTAGCGAGGTACGGGCAGGGGGAGGCAGCTGCCCCTCCCCCCGAAAGAAATACGGAATATATAAACATTTTAAAGCACTAATTCGACAGCGATTAGACGAAGAGATCCGGCGTGGACTATGGCGTTGGCCGCTATACAAACTCCATACTGTATTCTGTTTTGGTAGAAAGAGATAGAGATAAATCTTTGATGGCCTACATCTAGCTTTTTTTCCTACTGTTTCTTATATAAATGACCTTGTATTAAAGTAAACAAACATTATATGCTACTAAGGCAGGATCTACTAGGAAATCGCCAATATACTTGTGGAAGGAATAATAAGACGCGAAGAATGACCCCTGACCGTTCCCTTACAACTCTTTGAGGGAGACCTACGCCCAGCAGTAAACTTCGGCTTGAAATGATGATGATGAAAATAAGTTTTTTTTAATCATAATCCCGTTTTTTTCGACGTTGGATATGTAGTGCCTGAAAAAGCGCACTTAAACCTTTGAAATATTCAGAGCGGCCCGACACATGCATTATTTCAGCATTCATAAATCTCGGGCGATGGGCAGCCGAGCCCTAAAGGTCGTTGACCCGAGTTGACGTGAGATTCAAAGATTTACTTTTGATCTCATTTGCCGTTTAGTGCTGCCACCTTATAGTTCGTGCACGTTCCCTATTTTGAGAGATAGTCTCGTAAGTAAGGCAGACGTCTGAGGATTTCATATTGTCATAGTAGTTGGCCTCTTGCCCTTGTTGAATGTTAAGTCATTATCAATAGAGGTGACAATAGGATGTCTACTATTGGCCATAAGCGTGCACAGAAATATATCGAGGTACAAGAGAAAATTTATGTTTTCTATCACTGAATTACACTTTTAGCGTCAAACTCCAAGCGAAAAACATACAAGCTTTGATTCCATACAAATCGACGAACTATATCCTTCTATCTCGAATATCTCGATATATTTCTGACGACCGCTTTAGCTTAGTTGGTAGTGACCCTGCCTACGAAGCAAGTGGTCCTGGGTTCGAATCCCGGTAAGGACAGTTTTTTGTATGATGAGCACGAATATTTGTTCCTGAGTCATGGGTGTCTAGTATCCATAACACAAGCCTTATTGAGCTTACTATGGAGCTAGTTCGATTTGTGTAAGATTGTCCCCTAATATTTATTTATTTATTTCTGTGAGCGTGCCAAACATTTGGACCTGAGGTAAACAAACCAACAAATATTTATAAAAAAAGCGCCTATAAGACACAGATAGCGAAAATTGACATGGCAAAACTAGCAGGCACTCATACAAATCTACAAGTAAATACACGACACGTTTAGCTTAGTAGAAGTGACACCACCTACGAAACTAGAGGTCCCGGGTTCAAATCCTAGTAAGGGCAAATATTAGTATGATGAGCACGAGTATTTGTTCCTGAGTCTTGGATGTTTTCTATCTATTTAAGTATGCATTTTTCTATATAAGTATGTATATCGTCGTCTAGTATCCATAATACAAGCATTGCTTAGAGGTAGTTTGGGTCTAGGTCAATTTGGGTGAGATTGTCCCCAATATTTATTTATGTCCCAAACTCTTCACGAACTATCGGGTGACCAGAGGGCTGGCTATTTTCTTGCACTAAGAACCTCCATTGCCATGCAACGTGGCAATACTGCCAGCTTTCTGAGTACCTTACTGCCAGGGAGGGACTTGGCGAAACTATTTTATATTTAGAATATTTAAGTGTAAATTTAGTTACGCATTTCGTTATACAGCGTGTAAGTCTAATACGGGCGATAAATTAAATCGGACATAGTATTCATTAGTGTAATCATGAAGTGAAAGGTTTTTTTAAGTTGCAGTTCATTACGACCCCATAATTATTTTTTTTTTAATTTCTCAGCAGCATTGTACTGTAAACATGGTTGCGGTACGGCGGTACCGAAATGTCAACGTAACTGTCAACGAGCGTTTAACTTGAGTGTGTTTGCATTACATTGCGGGCTGAATTATTTTGTATGGACAAAATTATTGTTGCAACTTTAAGTAAATGTTATCTAATTACCTTCACTTTGTCCTATACTAACCACCGTTAAGAGATTCGCCCATATTAGACTTACACACTGTATAATTTATTTTGTTGTACATATTTATTAAAGTTCATCGCCCCTCAGTCTTAAAATAAAGCTAAACACTATTATTGGCTTTTCCTAGTTTCCTACCTATATTATTAAATTAAATTCCTCACGTCAACCTAGTTCTCAAGCACGATCGGCTTAGGATGGTAATTAGTGCAAATTGCCTGCAAAATTACCTGTCGTTGAGGTTTCTTTTGCTACTGAAGTTGACCTAATAGACTTACTATTTGCTTGCAGTTTTTTCTAACGATTACAGTTTGCTTTAAGTCCCTAACAATGCTAAGGATCTATTTTTAACAATCAATTTCATTGTGTTACAGTGGCGTGGCGTAGGTAAAATATATCCTTGGGCAAGCCGGTGCAGATTTGGCGTAAATTTTCCTTAAGAGCTGTAGAATAAGGTACTCAAAAGCCTGATATTAGGCAAGCCGGCAGGAATCGAGTTCTTTGGACACCACGCTACTGTTGTGTTTTAAACTGCATTTAGTAGTAATTATTAAAAGACTTCGTGCGTGGCTGGCCGCAGAAGACTGAAATAGAAGAGGAGGCCTCTGTTCTAAAATGGGACATTAAACGGGAGGGAGGGAGGGAGGTTAAACATTATGTGCATTACTAAATAGTACATTGTGTATCAAGGGCGGTAAGTAAGGAATTACAAACGAGTGTTTGTTACAAGGCCGAGGCGAAGCCGAGGGCTTTAATAACACGAGTTTGTAATTCCCTTACCGCCCGTGGCACACACAATGTTTTTCATCGCACTTGTGAGGAAATCTGATTAAAATAACCTTACTTAACCTAAATAAAATTGTAAAACTGACAGTGACATTAGTGACATATATCGAGACGACAAGTCACGTTCGGAAACCATAGCGGTAAAGACTTAAAATGGTTGATTTTATATTTGCAAAATACTGAAATACACTATTTAAACATTTAATTAATGTTACAGAAATATGTGTTTACATGTATTTGCAATAACAGTTCTCTTTAAATAAATATTTCAGTAATAAAAGTTAAAAAAGTGATTTAGTAGCGAGATGCCTACTATCGCACTTAGTTGACTTTTTTACCTTTTCATACAATTGGTAGCATACCGCCCATTTTATAAAACCTCTAAGCACGTTATCGCACTATGCCTACTTTTTTATTTTTGTGACTGATATATCGCAGCTTGCCATTTTTTATGAAAAATCGTTTCAGGAATATCATGATGCTACTTTTAGTACAGTCGTGTTAAAAAGGTCTTAAAATTGGACTATTTTTAAAGTAAGTACCTACTTAATAATGTCGTGATATAAGTTAAGTATACATTACATATGTCTTTATTTAAAATCATTGCTTATCTCCTTGGTAAGTGCAAGAAGGTTAATCATATTACATAAAATAAAATAAGAACGTCATGTATGGTACGATGACTTATGTCGTTTAATTACAGTATCTTTTTAAGATTACAGTTATTATTTACCTACCGAAAAAAATGAATAATAACTATATAAAATACATCACTAACAGTGACATCGTGTTAATAAAAAATACCAAGGTACGTATATTATGTAGCTATTCTTTTCGGCGTTTAACTTGATTACAATAGTATCTGGTTAAATTTTTTGATTAAAATTATTATCAAATCAATCCGGCTTATTGTGGTTGCATTTTATCGAGGGATATTGTCATCTACCACTCCTATAGACGATCGATAAAATGCCAACCGTTATAAGCATACATATATGTTTGTAACAGGGTTCCTGGTCATTGTGGAGAAACGGACATAGTCACACACGCCAAAAATCAAATAAAAATGGCTCTAGTATTTGGCGATGCACTAATAGACGATGCTCAGGATCCGTCACTTGGATGGAAGATGACGAAACTATTACAAGAATAAGTGACCATACATGCCAATCCGATTTGTATGCCTACAAAGTGGTGGTGATTAAGGCGAATTTAAAACAAGCCGTTTGCGATGACTTGGGTCCCATACCCCAAATATATGAACGCGTGATGTTACCATACAAATCCGATCCTGAATACGATGATATATTGCCAAATTATGAATCGGTAAAAGATGCACTTTACAGAGCCAGAAAGTCGCATCTTGATGTACACGCGACAGTTTTCAAAAAATTGGAAGATGTCGTCTTAAGTGAAAGCTTAAATAAAGACTTCTTGCTCTGTGACGATGGCAACGCAGATAAAATTTTAATATTCTGTAGTACAGAGGCTCGAGAAACAATAAAAAATGTAAGACATTTCTTTGCGGATGGGACATTTAAGAGTGTACCGCCACCTTTCAAACAGCTGTACACCGTTCACGGGCTAACTACGGCTCACATTACTCCATTAATATATTGTCTATTACCTAATAAGGAGCAATATACATATGAAAGGCTGTTTGGAATGATAAAGGCATGCATTCCGGATATGAATCCAGAAATAATTCAAACAGATTATGAAATGGCGGCGATGAATGCACTTCAAATCACATTCCCTACCGCAAACATAAAAGGATGTTTTTTTCATTATGCCCAAGCTCTTCACAAAAAGGCTAAGCAATTGCATTTGTTTAATAATAAAACAATTGCTCTTTTTGTAGCACTGGCACATTTACCAGCAACTTTGATGCCTGAGGGTTTCCTCAGTATACAGTTTGAGGTTCTGTCTAATGTAGAGGGCTGGAACGACTTCGTAAACTACTTTATAAAACAGTGGATGGATCCGAAATTAATTCATGCTGTAAGCTGCTTTGATAATCCTCACCGTACTATAAATGCAGTGGAGGGCTGGCATTCACGCTTAAATAAAATAATTAAACGGAAAAAGCCAAACCTATTCCCATTCATTAAAAGTATAAAAAATGAAAGCATAAAATACGATCACGATATACGAAAGAGCCAGATCCATTTCCCGAAAACTAAAAAACAAATTAAAAAAGAAAAAATAACAAATGATCGCATAAAAAAAATTGTTCAGGATTTTCTTGATCAACATCTTGAAATGGGAGTTTGTTTACGTAGACTAAGCAAAGTTCGGTTTTTTTAATGAGGATAAGTAAACCACTTGTTTTTTAATCATTCTCAAGGTTAATAATGAATTAAAACGTTGCGTTCCTTACCCGTGGTACCATCAGATTGTACCATCAATGGTACTATGGCAAAAAATGCCATTTAATCACGATTTTTTATAAATATTAGGTTGCCTGAAGGCTGCATTTCATCTAGTTTTTGAAAGTGCCATATTAGGCTTCATATGCATTGGAGTGAAATCAGGGTCGATCATATTTGGTTTAATAATACGTCATGCTCCCCAGCAGGACCACCTTGGCTTTGATGAATTTAAACATATAGGAAAAATTCTATATAAAATCTATATAATTCTACTACCAATAAAAAAAATTCTATGTCAATAGTTTCGCCGTAAATTTGATTGCAAGGTGGTCCTGCTGGGGAGCATACTCCCCAGCAGGACCACCATTATATCTCTTTTGCTGCTTATGATACAGGCACGTAAATGACATCAAATAATTCTATAACAATTCTATACTGACCTAGCTTACGACATTCTTCAATTTATTTTGAATATACGAACTTACGATGCCACAAACTTTTATGTAAGTAATTATCGCTGCGCCTGAATTCAATATCTTAGCAAACACACAAATGTGTGGAATGAATTACTTTCAGGCGTTTGTTCACATATGCGCAGTCGCCAATGCCATTATAATATCGAACCGAATAAGGTGCTCATAAATATTTTAACGTGACTCTATGGTCAAAGCGTTAGAGTGCATGTTCAGATATAAGCCCCCTGAACAATTGGGTGCGCCAAAGTTCATATAAAATTGCAAATTCGATTATTGGAACTCCGAAAATGTATCCGTGGTAGAATGATGAACCCATGGCACCCAAAACATGACACAAAATCATCTACAGTAAGAAAACCTTTATAGTCTAAAGCGATATAGGAACTTAGTATCAAAAAAGGTACGCAGTAAAGTTTCAAGTCATTAAACTTTTTATGCAGCAATAACTTTTTTCACACAAAGATTTGGGATTACTTGCCATAGTAAAAGTTTTAGGACGTTGAATAAGCTATCCAGTGACATATCGCTTGTCCTTATTGGTCAATAGGCCAATTTGACCATCCTCCTTTGGACCTTAATGCATTCTGCCGTCCTAGTCTAAAAGGCGACTTTTTACTATGAACTTCTATAGCAAAAAGTCGCCTTTTAGACTAGGACGGCAGCATTGTGAATGCTTAACAACATTTCAATGAAACGGGTAGGAAATTAAATTCCTTGACTGTACCTCCCGTGTTGCTACGCTACGCGTACGGAAAAAGCCGCTTTCTGGCCAAGTGTAGACATAAAATAATGTACACAACACGGGAGGTAGGTACCTAATAAAGAAAGCCCTCGATCGCGTATTTGCGTCCCTCGCCTGCAGCTCGGGCCGCAAAGCTCTGCGATCTCGGCCTTTCTTTGTTTTACCACCCTAGTTGTGTTTTATTCGTGCAAATAATGAATCTCAAGCAGTTTTATCTCTTACGACGCCGAAGTTCTTGGAGGCTGTAAGTCGTCGTATCTCTTTAGAATAAGAAAAAATAAGGAAAAATGATAGAAATGATACATTTTAAACCTAAAGCTAAAAAGTCGTTCATATATGTGTTGCACAGTGACCATCAAATATAATTGTTCAGGGGGCTTATATCTGAACATGCACTCTAACGCTTTGACCATAGAGTCACGTTAAAATATTTATGAGCACCTTATTCGGTTCGATATTATAATGGCATTGGCGACTGCGCATATGTGAACAAACGCCTGAAAGTAATTCATTCCACACATTTGTGTGTTTGCTAAGATATTAAATTCAGGCGCAGCGATAATTACTTACATAAAAGTTTGTGGCATCGTAAGTTCGTATATCCAAAATAAATTGAAGAATGTCGTAAGCTAGGTCAGTATAGAATTGTTATAGAATTATTTGATGTCATTTACGTGCCTGTATCATAAGCAGCAAAAGAGATATAATGGTGGTCCTGCTGGGGAGTATGGTCCCCAGCAGGACCACCTTGCAATCAAATTTACGGCGAAACTATTCACATAGAATTTTTTTTATTGGTAGTAGAATTATATAGATTTTATATAGAATTTTTCCTATATGTTTAAATTCATCAAAGCCAAGGTGGTCCTGCTGGGGAGCATGACGTTTAATAATTCATGCGGTAAGCGGTTAAATACTTTATGAATGCAATACGAATGGACCTTTTTGTTGATTTAAAATCACTGGCGAATGCCAGTTTTTGACTGTCAGTAATATCGAAAAAGTTTATATCTGTCAGTAATAGCTAGTATTAGCTAAAGTTCTTCATTCAGGTTGTTTCCGTTATATGAACAGAGGCTCAGTCGGATATAAACATGAGTCTTATTCGAGCCTACGAAGATACAGTTCGATGTATATTTAATGGATGTTCAAACACACCATTGTTGTGCATACCCGACATGGTAAGGGTAAAAATGCTATGTGACATGAACTTTTACATCCCACAAAATACCCGTGTGTGCGGCGAACATTTAGAAGCTGGCACGTGGGAAGAACTGACGGAGTCACCAAATGTCTGCGAGCACTTTAGTCTAGCTCATACGGAGGACATTGTCAGAGTTATGCGGAGTGCAATTCTTTTAATACACACAACAGTGTCATCCATACTAGGCGTAAATAATTAAAAAAATGTATTGTGGGGTCTCTCTGAGGGATATAATCCGTAACGAGGTAATCCGTCAGAGAACCAAAGTTACCGACATAGTTACTCGAGCAAGCAAGCTGAAGTGGCAGTGGGCTGGCCACATCTGCCGCAGAACTGACAATCGCTGGAGCAAGAGAGTACTGCAGTGGAGACCGCGAACAGGTAAACGCAATGTGGGACGCCCCCCGGCTAGATGGAGTGACGATCTGCGCAGGGCGGCTGGCAGCAACTGGATGAGTGTAGCTGATGATCGAGCAAAGTGGCGCGTCTTGGGAGAGGCCTACGTCCAGCAGTGGACTGCCGCAGGCTGATGATGATGATGATGATTGTGGAGTTGCATTGTTTTACTTGCTGTTATAAATGGTCTTAAATTAACCATTACCCTCATGACTGTTAGGTAAATACCAAATTCTCCATTTTTCAGTACCACGGCTAATAAAAAATAATATTAGCCGTAGTGCCATTGACATAATGGAACCACGGCAAACATTTTTTGCCATAGTACCATTGATGGTACAATCTGATGGTACCACGGTTAAGGAATGAAACGTTGACTTTGTTGGTATGAAGTATAATTTTGTGTTAATTGGAAAGGAGTGTTTGGTTACTGGTTAGCCTTAAAAATATGATATTTATTTAATTATTTACTATTAGAATTCATTAAATAAAACCGTTATTATGTTCATACAATTCGTGTTTTGTTTTTGACTGTACATTTTGTAGGCAAAACAAATAACAAAAACATTGGTGAGAACGAAAGTCGTCATTATGCGACTCTTTGGTCTATTTAGAATAATGTTCGACAGATCGCGATTTTCGGCATAATGCGATGATATGTATGGACTTTTCAAAATATTGTCATTATGCTATATACTGCAAGTAAAAAATATAAGATAGACGAAGTGCGATAGTAGGCATCTCGCTACTAAATCAAAAAAGTAAGTTGGCGTTTTCTTTGAACATGACAAATAAGAGTAAAACAGAACCAGCGTTTCAAATTTAAAAAGAAAACCATTACGCCCTAGGGCGTAATAGGTCATTTACGGCCCGCAAAACCTACGTGTAATGACACCATTTTCGAGCAAGTGTGATGAAAAAAATTATATGAACACTTTAAGTGACAAGAATATCATTAATTTTCGCAATTGGTTATCATTTTATTAAATGATCAATAATACTTATTTTAATTATTTTTCGTAATTAAGATTTCATCGCACATATGCTTGACTAATTATCCAAATGAATCAACAAAACATCAACCAATCAAAAATATTGGTAATAAAATAGGAATCAGTCAAGGAATCGTTAATTGACTTAAAACTAAACTTTTTTAGAAATACTTTAATAACATAGTATTAATACGAGTACATGTACTCCTTTCCTGTTCAGGGGACTATGGTGTTCCGGACCTTTGGGAGGCGAAGCCAACACGTAGAGGCCCTTTCGACAATTGAATGAAAGGCAAAGTGTACACCCAGCGGAAGCTGTCTCTGTCCGTGGCATGGGACGCACACAGAGACAGCCGCCGCCAGATGCAAGGGCTATTGTTGATTGATGGAATCTAACTCTACTGGGCTATGGTGGTGGAAATATGGACTAAATACTGGGCTACATGTACTTATTACTAAAGCAACAATTTTTCAGGTCGAAATAACTCTTTTTGGACGCTTCCAATAGGGAACATGCACGACGAAGGTGCTGCCAACTGGTGCCGCCAATCTAAATCATTATACCCTCTTATGCTGGGGCCACATTGACGAAAACGCCGTTAATAACTTTAATTTATCGCGTTGAAGGACGATTAACGTCAGTGTAGCTACGACTTACTATATTTGACATTGACAGCTTGATTTGACAGGGGCGATAGTTTCCTTTATTGTCCGCCCGTGTCTCTTTTGTCGTTTAGTGCTGCCACCTATATAGTTCGTGCACGTTCCCTATAACTTAGACTTTAACTTCTGACACTCACAATTCAACTGTTCTAAAATATAGAACAAAGTTTCGTTATAAATATACCTCGGTCCGGAGTATTTCTGTTGCCTTTATTTGATCTAGCAAAGGGCAAGGTTGGTCTATGCCAATACAAGTCTAGCGTCTGGCAGCGTAGCCTAGTTTCACATTTAACGAAGGCTAGACTTTAGCAACGTCAAACAAAGATACACTTTTAACTTGTAGAGTTTTAAAGTCAAATCGTCGATACTGGTTCAGAAAACAAAAATACCGATAAGGGATCACCCATATATTACGTCACATGCCTAGGGGGAAGAGGGGGTATAGCCAAATGTAACAACTTATATTAAAAAGATGAAATATGTTAGGAAAAAGTGTGACATGGGGGAGGGGGGATCTAAAAATCTGAAAAATCGTTTGTCGTAATTTATGGATGATCCCTAACCAGTAAAGTAATGGTTCTATGAGCTGTAGGCCTCGCGAGTCTGTTATCCCCCATTGCCTCGCCATTTTGAAAAATATCCAAAAACTGTAGCAAAAAAAAATCGATGCGAAATGCGGCCTGTAGAGGACAACAACTAGATAGACACGGACAGACATACGAAAGCATTTTTGACCTAGCTGAAATGGAGACTCTTCGTTTGCGCCTCTCGCTCGCTCGGTCAATACAATTTGTTAAAACATGAACACACATTTTAACGAAGTCTCAAGTTGTGTATCAAGTAACCAGTAAAGCGAACCAGACGCCCGCCTCAAAGAACCGCGCTGTAAGTATTCCGCAAGAACATTTGAAAATAAAAAACTTTACCGTTGCATCTGAAAGAAATTTCTACTTAACGGTGTTAACCTGAGCTCCCAATATCAAAAGGGTTTAAGTGTCTTACATCTACGGTACATACGCGGTTTTAGAATAGAATAGTTGGATGTTTTAACTCGGAAATTTATGCCTGGTTATAAACCTGCAGGTGCATAAAATAATGAACGTAAAATTGAATTTTATCAAGTTTATGAGTTAGGAGTTTCGTCGCCTTCGAAACGACTAAAAGAGTCGAGAGTGACAACGTTAGTTTTACTAACTAGCATTATATTATAGTACATAATAAAAAGTCATACTAAATGTTCTATGTCTAGGATTCAAAAGTTCACCATTTAGCAATGGAGTTGTCTATTTCTGAACACTTCAGCAAAGACTGCTAGAAAAACGCCCACAAGCTGTACACACGATTGTATGTTTTTCTAGCTTTTTAGAGCTTTCCATGTTGTTTCACCGTACCGTGCAAGCTTAACATCGTGCAGGTATATGCTCCCACAGCACAATCAACTGAAGAGGAAATGGAGGGCTTTTACGATATGCTGACTGCGACACTTAAAGAACTCCCAAAACGAGAAGTTTCTATCATCTTAGGGGATTTTAATGCCAAAGTCGGAGATACCTCAGATGATGAACACCTTCGTCGCGTTACGGGAAAATACGGAGTCGGAGAACGTAATGATAGGGGCGAGCGTCTGTTACAGTTCTGCTGTGAAGAAAATTTCACTGTCACCAACACTTTGTAGCCCGGCTAGAGTCGGGAGTAAAACTCGAGCCGTGGTTATAAAAAAATGTAATAAAATTAAATAATAAAACTATATACAATAAAATTAAGGTGAAACGGCATTCCGTCAGAACGCAGTAGGTATGTACAAAGGAAGGTCACTGGCCTTAACGGTGCTGGGAGACTGGATGGCGGTGAAGAGTCGGGACTTCAGGATAGGAAGGTATAGGTTTTCAGTTCCTAGTTCGAAGCCAGCTCCAGACCAGTTCAGAACCAGCGCTATTCTGCATCAGTCGATGCGATAAACGGAAGCGACTTCACACAACTTCAATCCAGTACAAAGGGCTGGAACAATCCTCCCGTTAGCGTTTGTCTCAAACCAATCCAAGTCTCATTTATTCTTTGCCAAGACCAGTGAACATTTAATTAATAAGACTTGGATTGAGTTTGAAAGTTACAAAAAGAACATAGTAAAATATATAAAAACAAAAGTACCTGCGAAGCGGCAGCCCTTACGAGTATTTATATATCTACACAGTAATTAATATTTAAGCAGTTTCAAATATCATAATATGTCAGTCTGTTTAGCAAATAACAAGATATCACGGCAATGTGAAAAGCGACCGAAAATGTCTCCGTGAAAAAAAAGACGATCGTAAATGCTACAGCGTTCGTAAAAGTTTCTAACCGGCCAGTACTGCGCCAAGGAGGTTTGCCGCGTTACAGTACCCCGCGCGCCCAGGAGAATTTTCCAAGTTGGATAACACAGGAAAATTCCAGACAGAAAATAACAGAAAATATACAACTACACAATATTTACAATTTTAAATCTTTAATGTGCCATTTACCCATCGCACGTCCATTATTGTCAGCCAATTCATACACAAGAGGTGACAACTTTTTCAATACTGTACACTTAACATATTTGGGAGCCAATTTTGCGGTAAAATATTTACCAGCGTCACTTAATTGGTAGTTACGGCGCCATACAACATCACCTTCATTAAATTCGGCCTGTTTACGCCTCAAGTTGTAGTATTTACAATTTTTTACATGAGCTTCCCAAATTGCTGTCTGCACTTTATCTAAGATAGGCGACAAGTGACCTAAATTCTCAGCATAAATGTCACGAGGTGCAAAAATGAGATCGTCATAATCGACGTCATTAGAGTCTGCGGCACCATAGAAAGACCCGCATGGCACTAACTCTCTGCCGAAAACCAGGAAGGCAGGGCTGAATCCTGTTACTTCATTAACACTGGTATTCATAGCAAATTGGATCTTAGGAATATTGACATCCCAGTTTCTATGATCCTCCTCCACAAAAGAACTAATTGCTGTCATGATAGTACGGTTGTAGCGTTCAACAGAATTTACCTGAGGGCAATATTTAGGAGTAAAATGCACCTGAGGAATCTGATATTTAGTAAAAAGTTCCTGTAATTCATTACTGATAAACTGAGTACCATTATCCATTATGATAGTACGAGGAAAACCGTGTACCAAGAATATAAAGTCTTCTAGAATCTTACATATTATATTAGAAGTCGCCTTTTTTATAGGAAATATCATGCAATATTTCGAAAAGCAGCAGTTGACAACTAATATGTAACGGTTCTGCTTACGAGTCATAGGTAAAGTGCCAACAAGATCGATTGAAAGGCATTGAAATGGCCTGCAACATTCTTTAGGTTTACCCATTATTCCCAGTGTCTGATGATTCTGGTATTTGTAGGCCAAACAAGTCTCGCAATCGGCAATATATTTACAAACGTCTCTATACATCCCCGGCCAGAAATAACGTAAAGCGATTCGCTTATGAGTTTTGAAAATGCCGAAATGGCCGGCTGTAGGCTGAGAATGATTTTCATGTATAATATCATCTCTCATTTCCTTCGGAATTACTAGTTTCCAGTCATACTCGGAAGTGAGCAAAGAACTAGTCCTTTTAAGTCTGTACAGATTATTATTTACAATTTTGTAGTCAGGAAAAGAATCAGGATTGTCCCGACAACCGTTTAATATATTGTTAAACCATTCATCGTTAGAATCTACATAAATCAGATCAACTGGCACCGAACGTGATAAAATGTCAGGAACGACGTGATCTTTACCTTTTTTATGCCTTATTTCAAAATTAAACGCAGACAAACGAACGCTCCAACGAGCCAATCGTCCTGAAGGGTTGTCTAAGTTTAAGAACCATTTTAAGGCTGCGTGGTCAGTATAGACTATGAATTTTTGACCATTATCTAAATAACATTGCCAATGTTCTAAGGAAGTAATAACGCTTAGTAATTCACGTTCGGTGATTGAATAATTTTGCTGTTGCTTAGATAAAGAACGGCTAAAGTAAGCAATAGGCTTTTCGATGCCGTCTTCCTCTTGCGTCAACATAGCTCCAATTCCAAAATTGGATGCATCACAATGCACAGAGAAAGTCTTAGTAAAATCAGGACAAGTTAGTACATGAGTAGATACAAGAGCTTTTTTTATTTTATTAAATGCAGCATTAGCATCCTCATTCCACTTGAAAGGAGGAGCTTTCTTTCCAGTAGAAGTAAGCAAATTCAGTGGTGCAGCCAATGTGCTAAAGTTTGGCACAAACCGTCTGTACCAACTGGCTGTACCTAGGAACTTTTTCAATTCACGTCTAGTAGTAGGAACAGGTATGTCGAGTATCGCTTGCACTTTTTCAGGGTCTGTGTGCAATCCTTTGTGGTCTACAATATAACCAAGATATTTCAGTTCGCGACGAAAGAATGCAGACTTCTCAAAGTTAACGGTAAGCCGCGCGTATGTAAGTTTTTCTAATACCTGCGATAACAGAGAAATGTGCTCTTCAAAGGTATTAGATATCACAATAATATCATCTAAATACCAGAAAACGCGGTTTTCAAACTCAGGCGTAAACAAAAGGTCCATTAAACGCTGCTGGGACGCCGGTGCATTCGTCAATCCAAACGGAACAACTTTGAATCTATACATGCCCCTCCCAGGGACGTAAAAAGCTGTTTTATCTCTATCCCCTTCGTATAATGGTAATTCCCAAAATGCCTTAGCGATGTCAATACTAGATAAGAACTTAGCATCGCGCAAATTATCAAGAATCTCATTTATATAAGGCAGTTTATACGCGTCTTTCTTAGTGACAGAATTAAGTTTCCTACTGTCTAAACAAAACCTCCAAGTACCATCTTTTTTAGGAGTCACAAGAACAGGACTCAACCACGGGCTCTCACACGGCTCTATGATATCTAAAGCAAGCATTTTATCTACCTCTTCCACTAGCACTTTTTGTTTCTCGGGAGAAAGTCTATAACATCTTTGTCTAATAGGTGCATGATCTCCGGTATCAATGCGATGTTCAATCAAGTGTGTACGGCCAAGCGGACTAGATTCCGTGGAAGCCTCGCGAAACTGCGATATAATAATATTTGCCCGAGTCTGTTGTTCCCCGGACAAGTCTTCAAATGGAAGAACTTGCTTAGAACCGTTATATACAGTTAGAGAAGTACAATTAGAGGGCTTTTTCAGTTCGACGTTACTTAGGCAATGAGGCAAAAGATTAAAGCCTTTCCAAAAGTCTATACCCAATATTAAGTGTGAAGAAATGTCGGGTATTACGTGCGCAGCAATACGTAAATATTTACCGTTGAACTTCACAGGTAACTCCATGTAACCGACGGAGTAAACGGGCTGTCCGTTAGCAGCTCGCACAGAGATCTTGTAAGAGGAGTTCAGTACAAATCCCTGATCTAGTAGAGCCTTATGAGAGTTATTACCAAGAATGGTAATTGAGCTGCCACTGTCGAGTAAGCCGCATAAAGTCAAATTATTTACATTAATATTTACAAAAGGACGCTCATTATCATTCTGATCGTCAAAGAGGATCAAAGACGTTTTTGATGATAGCATAAAAAGACGAACTACTGAGAGCCATTCCTCCCATTCATCACGCGAATATTTAGAGTCATTGCGTGTAATAAGTCTTTGACCCTCACTTATCCGTTTTTTGGCAAAGACTCATTTTTACCGACAGATTTACGGCACTGAGGACAATCCGTGCTACGGTAACCAGCCATACCGCATTTAAAACACACAAGGGTGCGTGGTTCCTTGCACATACGCAAAGAGTGACCGTTCACTCGACAACGAACACAAAATTGCTTAATAGAACTAACTATATTTACAGACTTACTATTTACAGGCCTATATACAAAATCATCAGTCAAAGATGATGGGCTATTCGTAGGAGGTTCCTTAAAGTTCCTCGAGCGGTCAAGGCAAGCTTCATACTTTTTACACACAGCCTTTAAGTTATCAATAGACTGAATGTCAGCCTGAGCTAACATGATGTCGTACTCAGGACGAATATTCCTTAGCAAAATTTCAAGTTTATTAGCCTCAGACATACTGTAGCTCAGCTTGGCAAATAATCCAGACATTATGGCAAAGTACGCTACGACCGACTCTTCCCTGCCTTGAGTGCGGTCCTGTATTTCACGCAATAGCTTGTGTGAGCGACGCAATTAGTTTTAGAATAGTTTTAATCTTAATGCATATTTGTTAAAGGCAAGGGACGCGCGAGGAGAGCGGGGTCGCGGGGCGGTCGGGCCACAACGGTATCTTACCGTCCGGCAGCACATTTAAGTTAGTCGATGTACGTTTTTGCACTCGCCGCACGTTCCTCTGCCTCCCAAAATTGTTTGAATACCTACCTGTTACCAAAAATATAAGTTTGTCGCGAAGTTGGCTTTTTTCTACGTGAAGAGAACCCCGACCCTCTACAAAGTGGTCTTCGACCGGATCTCATGTTTTTCACGCCACCGCCGTCGAAAACAATGGTCAATACGCGAAACACTGTAAGGAAAGAGCAGGAGAGGAAGAAAGCGGAGGCCGAAACCGAAGCTACTCAACCCGAGCCGCCTACTAGTGGGATGCAAAATGTTGAAGCGAAAGGGAATCCTGACAAGACGATGTTGTTAGAGGGCAGGAGCGTAAAGTCTGAAATACCGATGCCCATTAATCACAATGTCAACTCGCCAACCCGCCGTAAATTGACCTTGTCTAGAAAATCTTCAACATCATCTATTGAGGCGCGGAGAAAGAAGCTGGAGTTGGAAGCGGCAGAGGCAAAAGCACGAATAGAAATGCAGCTCATCGATAAACGCTTAGAAGCGGACCTAGCGGAATTAAATGAAGAATACAGTCCACAACAGTCGGAGACAGATAATCAAAGTGAAGTTGCAAAGTGGGTAGAACGCAGTCGAGTTGAGTTGGAGACACAGCAAGCCACTAATCAAGTGCCACCCTCGGGCTTGCCGTGCCCGCCGGCTGATGTCAACGCCGGCACTGATGGTCCAATTCACCAGTTAGCCTGTGTACTTAAGGATATGATGACTACTTCCATGTGCAACAACAACAACAGTACAAATCTGCTCAGCCGCATCAGCACACCTAGGGAACTTCCAGTCTTTGCTGGGGACTTAATGGATTGGTTACCGTTCAAAATGGCCTATGAAGAATCGTCCCGTGTGTGTAAATTCAGTGATTCGGAGAACCTGTGGCGTCTACGAAGGTGTCTTCGAGGCGCAGCCAAAGATGCTGTCCAATCGTTGCTCATCACGGCTACCTCTCCTGAAATACTAATGTCTACCCTGGAACTGCAGTTCGGGAACCCAGATGGAATCTTGTCCCGTATTAAACAAGAAATAAAAAAAAATGAACGCAGTGTCTTCAGAATATCACAAAGACATTGTTGTGTTTTCAAATAAAATAAGAAATTACGTCGCCGCCGTCAATGCACTCGGCCGCAAAAACCACCTGGAAGATACGAGTCTAATCACAGTTGTGTTATCTAAGCTGCCTACCATCCTTTTGTCTAAATGGGCCGACTTCAGATACTCGCACAACACCGCAAGTACTTCGACTAGACTCGATCAACTGTCGGAATTCTTACATGAAGAAGCCGTTAAAATATCACAGTGCAGTGTTACGTTAATAAACGCGCCAAAGGACATGTATAGGCGTAAATATACGGACAATAGTGCAAATAATCATTCACAAACAATATTAGTACAAAGTGGCCAGAGTTATGCCAAGTGTCGTTATTGTCATGGACCTAATCACAACTTAAGTGAGTGTAAAAAGTTTAAAAAATCGCTAAGAAAAGATCGCTGGAGTTATGTAAAACGGTTCGGACTTTGTTACAAGTGCCTATTACGTCATCAGGACAGAAAAATGTGCCCCGCACCTGTATGTGACGTTGATAATTGCGGGCAGGCGCATCACCGCTTGTTACATTTCGTGCCTAGTGAAAACCAAAGCGAGAACAATAACAGTACCGTGCAAGTGACAGAGATCGAGTCTGACTCTAATTCTCAAGTTGTGGCTCACATGAACATGTCTTCGTCTAAGGTTTTACTAAAAGTAGTGCCGATAAACATTCATGGACCCCGTGGCGTAATTAGTTGTAGTGCACTTCTCGATGACGCTTCGACAATAACAGTGATAAGTGCAGATCTCGCGAGGCGCGCGGGGGTGCGCGGGCGTCGGGAGTGCATGCGTGTGCGTGGCGCATGGGACAATACTGAACTAGTGTGCGAAACTCACCTGATGGACTTAACCTTATCTAACAAAGACGGTCAGCGGTTTACGATTAGCGCGCGAAGTGTTAACGAACTAAACTTACCTAATCAAAACATGAACTTGGTGAACTGTGATAAATTTACGCATTTACAAAAACTTAAAAATGAACTTTGCTGTGAACAATTAAAACCGGAAATATTAATAGGGCAAGACAACTGCCACCTATTGTTACCTTCGGAAGTTGTCGTTGGCACTCCTGAGGAGCCCTGTGCTAGCAGATGTCCTTTGGGGTGGGCCGTTTTCGGAAGAGTTCCGGCGAGTATGACGTCACACAATGAAGCGCTTCACTCAACTCTCTTCATAATGGATAATGACGTCCGTAATGACGTCGCTGATAACAATCGACTACTGCGCGAGTTGCAGGAAGATGTACGTCGGTCATTCACATTCGACTCTTTGGGCGTTGCTGGGAAACCGCGCGAGAACCAGAACGACGTACGAGCTCTAGAACACCTGGATCGAACTTCTACTCTTGTTGATGGCAGATGGTACGTCGGGCTACCCTGGAAGGATGAAAACTGTATAATGCCCGACTCATTTCCTCACGCATTGTCGCGACTTAAATCGGTTGAACGAAAGATGGAGAAAAGTGACGCGTACAGAGAGAGATATAACGAGCGTATGCAGCATTTATTCGATAACGATTACGCACAGGAGTTAACTAACACTGACGTCACTAGCAGAACATGGTACCTCCCCCATTTTGGGGTTGATAATCCTAATAAAAAACGTTTGAGGCTGGTATTTGATTGTGCCGCAAAAAATAATGGACTGTCGTTAAATGATTACCTACTTACGGGTCCCAATCAACTAAATTCCCTGTTCGGAATAATGTTGCGGTTCCGAGAGCATAAAATAGGACTGACCAGTGACATCAAAGATATGTACTTAAGGGTTAAAATCAGAGAAGAAGACCAGAATGCATTCAGATTTTTATACCGAAGTGACCCTAAGGGCCCTGTGAAACCATATGTCATGACGTCATTGTTATTTGGCGCCAATTGTTCACCTTTCATTGCCCAGTATATAAAAAACAAAAACGCTCAGCGTTTCGAGTCGACGATGCTACCTGCGTGCGAGGCTATATACCACCAACACTACGTCGACGATTACATAGACAGTATTCCAGATGAAAAAACCGCTATTCAATTGATAAGCGATATAAGTATGATTCATCAACAAGGCGGATTTCATTTATGTAACTGGACTTCTAATAGTAAACAAGTTCTTCAATCCATGCCAAAAGAAACTCTCGGCGAGGCGGCAGTAAGGTTCAATTTCGGAGAACAATATGAAAGCGAAAGAACTCTGGGGTTAATCTGGTTTCCATATGAAGATGCACTGGGATTCGACGTGTCTTTTAAGAAAATTCCTGCAAATATAATCGAGGGAACACAACGGCCAACAAAACGGGACATGTTACGAGTAGTTATGTCCATATTTGACGTCTACGGATTTTTGTCTCCATTCACGATTAATGGAAAAATTATATTACAAGAATGCTGGCAACAAAACATAGACTGGGACGATCAAATACCTAACGACATATACGACAAGTGGTGCAACTGGATAAGTTGTTTAAAATCATTACGCAACATACGGCTACCTAGATATTACTACAACGCAGCAACTACGGGAGTAATAGGAGCGAACGCGCTGGACTCGAACCCGGCCGCCGCCGCGGCTACCGCCACTGAGTCGCCGGAGCAAGATAAGCCGCGCGCGCCGATACAGTCGCTTACTCCGCAGCTGCCGAGCGTCGCCCGCTATACGAACCTACAATTACATATATTTTGTGACAGCTCGGCTAAGGCAATGTGCGCCGTCGCATACTGGCGCTGGGAGGATAACGCGCAAGTAAACAAAGCGTTTGTGGCGAGTAAATGCCGCGTTGCACCAAATAAAACAACGTCTATTCCACGGCTTGAATTAAATTCGGCAGTTTTAGCGGCTAGACTATCTGAAACCATAATAAAGGAACATAAAATAAAAGCGGAGAGAAAAATATTTTGGAGCGATTCAAGCACAGTATTACACTGGATAAGAAATAAATCTCGCACTTACAAACCGTACATTGCTAACCGTTTAGGCGAAATTGATGAGCTTACCTGCAGTGATGAATGGCGATATGTCCCCACGCAGTTGAATATCGCAGATGTGGGCACGCGAGAGGCATATGACGCGTCTATTTTACAAAGTCAATGGCTTCACGGACCGGACTTCTTATCGAGTGACGAGCGCACCTGGCCGACGGATCTCCCGCAACCTGAAATAAATAAAAATGAATTAGAGTGCATTACTGTCGTACAATCTATTAACGATACGAGTAACTTACCTGTGCCAGATGCTACACGTTTTTCATCCTGGCTGCGCTTGCTTCGAAGTACTCGTGCTGTACTGAGATTTATTAATAAATGCCGAAGAATCACCGATGATGTAAATGACAACACAATGGAGGAAGCCGAGCGCCTATTGTTAAAACAATCACAGGCAAATGCCTTTGCTGACGAAATTAATAACCTAAAAAAAGGGAAATATATACAAAAGAGTAGCAAACTACTTACCTTATCGCCATATCTCGACGAGCACGGAGTCCTGCGGGCGGGGGGCCGGATAGACGACGTCACTGGTGTGTCCCCTGAAACTAAAAGACCTGCAATTTTAGATGGCCGAGACTACATTACTAGATTACTTGTCAAATCTTACCATGTCAGCGCCGCTCACGAGAACCAGGAAACTGTGGTGAATAATCTAAAACAAAAATATTGGATTATTAAACTTAGACCTACTGTAAAGCATGTTGCAGCAAGATGTATGCTGTGCAAAATAAAAAGGTGTAAACCTGAAATTCCAAGAATGGGAAACTTACCTGAAGCAAGGATGGCGCACCACCAGAGACCCTTTACCTTCACCGGGATAGATCTGTTTGGTCCATATGAAGTCACTATAGGAAGAAGAAGGGAAAAGAGGTACGGAGTCATATTTACATGCTTGACTGTAAGGGCTGTACATTTAGAAACCGTTGCTTCTCTAACTACGGACGCCCTCATCATGGCTCTACGTCGCATGGCAGCGAGGAGGGGATGGCCCAAGCATATTTTTTCAGACAACGGCACAAACCTTCGGGGAGCTGACACTGAGCTGAAAAGAGCCATTCAGGAGCTCGACCAGGAGACGCTACGGAGCACCGCCATAAATGGAGGCACTAGGTGGACCTTCATTCCTGCCGCGAGCCCACACTGGGCTGGCGCTTGGGAACGGTTAATCCGTACAATTAAGGGCTCGCTGAAAGTTATTTTAAGAGAGAGAGCACCTAGAGAAGAGACATTCAACACCTTACTTGCGGAAGTTGAGAATATCGTCAACAGCCGACCCCTAGGCCATGTTTCAGTTGAAGCCGGAAGTAAAGAAACGTTGACACCTAACCATTTTCTCTTACTCTCGTCGTCCAATCTACCTCAGATGGGCGTTTTCGATGATTCTGAGTTTTATCTTCGAAAACAGTGGAGGATCGCGCAGAGACTCGCCGATTCATATTGGAAGCGATGGGTGAGAGAAATCTTGCCCGATATGATACCACGAAAAAAGTGGAACTTGGAACAAAGGCCCTTGCAAGTGGGAGACCTGGTTTTTGTCGTGGATCCTGATGGGCCCAGAAACGTTTGGCCGCGAGGCATAATAGAACAAACGTTGCCCGGCAAAGATGGACGGACCCGCATGATTAAGATCAGGACGAAAACTGGTGTTCTTACCCGATCCGCCGCACGCGTCGCTCGCTTACCGATCGGCGATGAGTGCTGCTAGCGCAGCACTAGGGTGGGGCATGTGAGCGACGCAATTAGTTTTAGAATAGTTTTAATCTTAATGCATATTTGTTAAAGGCAAGGGACGCGCGAGGAGAGCGGGGTCGCGGGGCGGTCGGGCCACAACGGTATCTTACCGTCCGGCAGCACATTTAAGTTAGTCGATGTACGTTTTTGCACTCGCCGCACGTTCCTCTGCCTCCCAAAATTGTTTGAATACCTACCTGTTACCAAAAATATAAGTTTGTCGCGAAGTTGGCTTTTTTCTACGTGAAGAGAACCCCGACCCTCTACAGCTTGTAATCGTAATCTACAATACCAAAATCATCAAACAGTTTTACTTTCAAACTTTCCCAAGAAGTGAAATTGTCCTTGTAGGCACGAAACCAGTGTAGCGCTGCGTCCGTGAACATTTCATAAGAATGAGTTAATAATGTGCTAGTAGGCAAATTCCTAGACAGCGCAAACTCTTCCACCTTTTGCACAAAACTACGCGGGCAGCCTTTACCCGCGTATGAAAATTTGCGGAACTCGCTATTCACGCCGCGGTCACAGTGTACAATAATTTTACTATCTGCACATTTGTCACTGTTCGCAGTAACAAATGACGACGCGGAGTCACTATTAGCGCTGCTGTTCTTTAAATCAAAACGCATTTTCAAGGCACTATATTTGGATACAAGACTCTTATACGTATCACGGTGCTCCTCTACCTCCGAGACGTCTATACGTTGAAGGCGTAAGTATATATGTACAAGAAATGACCTTATTTTATTTACAAGTTTCAAATCAGAGGAACTTTCATAGAGGGTGATTTTATCCTCGATAAAAGAAATAGACTTTTCAGTGCCTTTCAAGTCTTCAGCAACTGCAAAAGTAGTAGGTAAATCCTCAGCCACATATTTACCCAACAAGTCAGACAACTGCTGTCGCAACTCTACAACTGTGTCGCGCGGTTTTTCATGCCTAATACTTACTTCGTACGTAAGTTCATTTTTATTTAGCATATTTACATTTACCTGCGAGAACTCCATGCTTATTACGAAAAATTACGTACTTTAAACAAGCAGGAAAAGACAATATATACACAAACTATTTTGAAAACACACACAAACACGCAACTGTTATGTTATTAATACTTATATGGGTACTACACCGAATGCAAGTTGCGTATCTAATCAGTCCTAAATAAGTCCAATCATAGAATCAACCATTTAAAACTATGCACAAAAGAACTCTAACACAAAATATAATAACAAAAATTACATCCAAGCTATGTACAACCACTTATGTTATTTACAAGTATGTACATAACTCAATCCAAGTCTTTAAGACCCACGTACTGACTGAATGAACCCTTGGGCGCCAATGTAGCCCGGCTAGAGTCGGGAGTAAAACTCGAGCCGTGGTTATAAAAAAATGTAATAAAATTAAATAATAAAACTATATACAATAAAATTAAGGTGAAACGGCATTCCGTCAGAACGCAGTAGGTATGTACAAAGGAAGGTCACTGGCCTTAACGGTGCTGGGAGACTGGATGGCGGTGAAGAGTCGGGACTTCAGGATAGGAAGGTATAGGTTTTCAGTTCCTAGTTCGAAGCCAGCTCCAGACCAGTTCAGAACCAGCGCTATTCTGCATCAGTCGATGCGATAAACGGAAGCGACTTCACACAACTTCAATCCAGTACAAAGGGCTGGAACAATCCTCCCGTTAGCGTTTGTCTCAAACCAATCCAAGTCTCATTTATTCTTTGCCAAGACCAGTGAACATTTAATTAATAAGACTTGGATTGAGTTTGAAAGTTACAAAAAGAACATAGTAAAATATATAAAAACAAAAGTACCTGCGAAGCGGCAGCCCTTACGAGTATTTATATATCTACACAGTAATTAATATTTAAGCAGTTTCAAATATCATAATATGTCAGTCTGTTTAGCAAATAACAAGATATCACGGCAATGTGAAAAGCGACCGAAAATGTCTCCGTGAAAAAAAAGACGATCGTAAATGCTACAGCGTTCGTAAAAGTTTCTAACCGGCCAGTACTGCGCCAAGGAGGTTTGCCGCGTTACAACTTGCTTCAAACATCATATCCGTAGACTGTACACCTGGGTGTCGCCTGGCGACAGATGTAGGAATCAAATTGACTACATACTAGTAGGAACGCGATGGAGAAGCTCAGTGACGAACGCCACAACTTTCCCCGGTGCTGACTGTGGCTCCGACCACCAACTTCTTGTAGCAACAGTTCAAGTGCGGCTAAAGAAGATACAAAAACCTAAAGTAGTTCCGAATATGCAGAGGATAAACATCGATGGCTTCAGAGAAGGTTTAGGGCAGAGAATGGGAGACTTTCCAAACGACATGACAGACAGCGACAGTAAATGGGAATATTTCAAGAGGATGATAGAGGAAACAGTAAGGGATAATAAACTGCTGAAACCCGTTATGAAAGATTTCATCACACCTGAGACTGCCCAAATTATCCTTGAGAGACGTGAACTAAAGGAAAACGGCATGTGTTCAACTGAAGATCAGCAGCGGTATGCAGAACTGAACCGCCAAGTCCAACTACGCTGTCGGAAAGATTATGACAACCACATCAATAAAATCTGCCTCGAAATCGAACAGCACTCCCTGAAAAACGAATCCAAGTATCTTTTTCAAAAAGTAAAAGAATTGACTGGAACCCGAAAACCAAGAACCTGTGCCATTGAAGATAAAGATGGGCGTCTACTTACAAATGTGCCTCAGGTGTTGGAGCGCTGGAAAAACTACTGCGCGGAGTTATATGACACGAGGGAACCTACTAACGCTAACATTACATGGGCAACAGAAGAACCTGATATCCTTCCATCAGAAATTGAGAACGCCATTAAAGCTCTTAAGTGCCAAAAATCACCGGGTAAGGATGCTATTACAGCCGAATTACTAAAAAACCTAGGTCAGAGAGGCACACAAGCTATCACCGAAGTATGTAATACCATCTGGAATACTGGAAGATGGCCAAAAGACTGGAGAGAATCGGTGTTTATACCGCTACATAAGAAAGGCTCTTCAAAAGACTGTGGAAATTACAGGACTATAGCGTTAATATCTCATGCGAGTAAGATCCTCCTCCATGTAATCAATCGACGCCTTAACTACTTTCTAAGCCGACAGATACCCGTTGAGCAGGCAGGTTTTGTTAGGGGCAGAGGAACGCGGGAACAAATACTGAACGTTCGCCAAATCATCGAAAAGAGCAGAGAATTCAACAGCCCTGTGGTCCTATGCTTTATTGACTACACAAAAGCCTTTGACTGCGTGCAATGGGACAAACTTTGGAATGTGCTACTCGAAATGGGAGTCCCTGAACACCTCGTTGCTTTGGTCCAGAGTTTGTACACGGAGAACCGTTCATTCATCAAGATAGGCAATGAATGCTCCAATATGTTCCAGACTAAAAAAGGGGTGAGACAAGGTTGTATCTTGTCCCCGGCACTTTTCAACATATATGGAGAGTACATTATTCGGAAGACCATCGAAAATTGGGAGAAGGGGTTCCCTATAGGTGGTAAAAGACTATCAAATCTCCGATATGCCGACGACACCGTTCTTCTGACCACATCTATGCAGGATATGAGTGAGCTGTTCCAAAGACTCGAGCTAGAAAGTGGCAACATCGGCCTCGCAGTGAACAGAGCGAAAACTAAATTAATGATAGTCGATCGAGCCGGAAAGCTAACAGATGTCACCTGCAACATTCCTGGCATTAATATCGTCAACCGCTACAGATACTTAGGGTCCCAAATCTGCAATGACGGCAGCTGTGTCACCGACATAAAAGCACGAATCGGGATGGCAAAAGATGCCATGACACGCTTAAACAACATCTGGAAGAAAAGAGGAATTGGTATCAAAACCAAGATCAGATTGATACGAGCACTAGTGTTCCCTATCTTCCTGTACGGTGTAGAAACGTGGACAATATTGGCCCGAGAAAGACAAAGGATCGATGCATTCGAGATGTGGTGCTGGAGACGAATGCTAAGAATACCTTGGACAGCGAAGCGCACCAATGCATCGATCCTGAACCAACTCCGAATAAAAACTCGCTTGTCCACCATATGCCAACAACGCATTCTTTCATATTTCGGCCACACAATGCGCAGAGGCGACGAAAATTTGGAAAAACTGATTGTGGTTGGGAACACCGAAGGCAAAAGATCGCGCGGTCGTTCACCAACAAGATGGACCGATCAAGTGAAAGACTCGTCGTCCTCCAAATTCTACACGGTTGCAAGAGACGCGCTGGACAGAAACCGGTGGAGGCAGATCATCCGCGCCAGGTGCAACCCTGATGCTGACCACGATCCTCAGACATGAGGGACCGACCCCAGAGAGAGAGAGATGTTGTTTCACGCAGATAAAATTGCTGCTAGAAATGAGACACATTTCAAATTCGATATCGTGAAAATCAATTCTTAATTTATTTCGTTTTGTATGGAGTACCGAGCGACTTGAATCACCTGACCTGAACGAATATATTTTTTAATAATATACGATATAATGTTATTTCTACACCCTCTTCCTCTTCTTTAGCCCTTTCCAACCATTTTGATGTAGGCCTCCTGCAATTTTCTCCAATCCTTTCTGTGTTGTACTCTTCGTATCCAGTTTGAGCCAACGACTTTCCTCGCGTCATCTTTCCAGCGCATTTGTGGTCGTCTTTAAGTTGATTTCTACACCAAATCTTTCAAAACGGACGGTCTTAAGTCAGTTATTTTGCATACCCAAAACTCCTATTTGTGAATCGGCCTGTGCTAAATTTATTTTTTAATTAACACAAAACTTCCTCACCCTAACCCTTTGTTTACAAGCCCACTAACTTAAGATAATCTCTTAACTTCGTACGGCCCATAACCGGGACACGTACGAGGCAATAAAGACCTTATTTACTGGGTGAGATGAAGTAATCTCCAGTTGACACCGCACCCTCCTTATAATGATTTACGCTGTGCTTGGAACTACCGTTATTGTTCTGGAACCGTCTAAGAGATGTGTTTTGAGCGGATTGCTTTTGCAATCGATCAACATCATTTCCTACTGGATGAGACTTTATAAATTAGCGACCTTCACCAGTGGCGTACCAGGATTTTGCCACGCGGCTACTAGTACCTAATTTTGCCCCCTCAGGGGGGCTTAACCAGCGACCAGAAAGAGCACGCGTTATGCGATAGCGAGACGGTTGGATCCGGTGCGTTCCACCTGGTAGTCGGACCCGAACGCCAGCCTTGTTAGAAAGATAAACTTCTGTACGTAGTATATTACTTATTCTGAGACTTTATCTACAGTGTGTAAGTCTAATACGGGCGAATCTCTTAACGGTGGTTAGTATAGGACAAAGTGAAGGTAATTAGATAACATTTACTTAAAGTTGCAACAATAATTTTGTCCATACAAAATAATTCAGCCCGCAATGTAATGCAAACACACTCACGTTAAACGCTCGTTGACAGTTACGTTGACATTTCGGTACCGCAACCATGTTTACAGTACATTGCTGCTGAGAAATTAAAAAAAAATCAATTATGGGGTCGTAATGAACTGCAACTTAAAAAAACCTTTTTCATCACACTTGCTCGAAAATGGTGTCATTACACGTAGGTTCTGCGGGCCGTAAATGGCCTATTACGCCCTAGGGCGTAATGGTTTTCTTTTTAAATTTGAAACGCTTGTTCTGTTTCACTCTTATTTGTCATGTTCAAAGGAAACGTCAACTTACTTTTTTAACTTTTATCACTGAAATATTTATTTAAAGATAACTGTTATTGCAAATACATGTAAACACATATTTCGGTAGCATTAATTAAATGTTTAAATAATGTATTTCTTTATTTTGCAAATATAAAATGCCGATTACCGCTACGGTTTCCGAACGTGACTTGACTTCGCATTGTCTATGGACTTAAATGTCACTAATGTCACTGTCTGTTTTAATATTTTCTTGTCATACTGGGGCGATTAGTAAGGTTATATTATTAAGATTTCCTCACAAGTGTGATGAAAAACATTGTGTGTGCCACGGGCGGTAAAGGAATTACAAACTCGTGTTATTAAAGCCCTCGGTTTCACCTCGGGCTTATAACAAACACTCGTTTGCAATTCCTTACTTACCGCCCTAGATACACAATGTACTATTACTTCATGATTACACTAATGAATACTATGTCCGATTTAATTTATCGCCCGTATTAGACTTACACTCTGTATACGTAATTGGTTTAATTTCTGTTCTATTTAATATGGATGGTAAGATTTATAAGTTATCTATGACTACCCTCAAAATATGGTATACTTGTTAACAAATGCTTTTGAATTTTAATTTTACCCGAAGACTCCCACAACAAACGGTCGCACGCCCTCTGCACCCAACTTTTCTGTTACCCACCCGTGACGGACCGGAACGAACCCGTGACGAAAGAAATGGAAACTCATTCCCGTTCTGTATTTCCGTAAATAGCCTCTCGAACAATTTGACTGAACAGAAATACCAGAAAATATAAATTTTGACCAATAAAGAGATAAATAGTGTAGTGCCGCACGATGTTAGCATTGACATTACAAAATCAATAGTGATCAACGTCAACAATCAATACCTAACTTCTACGATTTATTATTATTATATTGGGCCAATTTTCTCCCACTACTTGGCAAAGACCTCACTCCACTTTTTTAGTTAGGGCGAGTTAAAGCCTACTAAAGGGCAGAAACCTCTGCAGTTTAGTATACATTGTTCAGTAGGAAAAATTCACTCTTTATTGCCATTTCACTTGTAGGTATTACAATTATATAATACTGATACAGTAAACTATACGTTAAAGTGAAAACTTGGTTAATGAACACACAAAAACACGGCTGTTCCCACTTAAAAACACTATTACTCGTGCTAACGAACATTCGAAAGCAGAAACTTGAAAAATTCAGCCCTAAGTGCTACCATTTCCTCTATTTAGATCCGGCCATAGATTACGACGCAAGGCGAAGCGAAGGCATTGTTAAACATGAACGCAAGGATTTAGGCCATTGATAATAAATATGCCCGAATATAAGATAAAAAATCACTGACTATTGATATTGCATTTTTGTAGCACAAATAAGCCTTTCAAGTCGAAAAAAATCTCTGTTTACTGGTAGTAAGCGTTGGAGTCGCCTTCCATGTAAGACCAAATTAGGCTTTACTATTTTATTTTTTAAATTTAATAGATAGAATAAAAAAAAACTTTTTCTTTCGCTTAAAGGTAGCAATTTGTGAGCGCAATAAATTCTTCGCGTGTTTGGCAGTAGTTTAGTATACAAGGTGTTTCATTGAACGTAATACAACTCATGTTTTTTAAACTCCTCTCCCTAGTGCTAAAACCCTGTGCTAGGTCTCGTGTTGTTAAAGTTATTTTAATTAATCAATATCACTGTTTTAATTATTCATGGTTTTACTCTCATCGTGGTTACCCTAATTAGAGTTAAGAGAAAAAAGTTTGAATCTAATTTTGTGGTGAAACTTACCTTTTTGCTAATCTAGGTTGGTAATTTATGAACAAAATGCATGCATTCTGACACAATATTGAAATAATTGGTCATAACAAACAAACAGGTCACGTAAGCGTGACGTCATGAGGGTTGCCCACACTACGAGATTGTAATTTCTTAATTCTGTTAGCAAAGTAGGAAAAGTTAATTATGACGTATTTTGACAAATCAATTTGTGCATTTAGTTATCGTTCGTTAACTGAGCCGGAATTGCTTAATTTGTATTACTTTTAATGAAACACCCTGTATTAATCTATAGGTAAGTATTTTGTTAATCGGTGCCTATTGGTTGTTATAGGCTATTTAATGCTACATTCTATTTTGCCACTATATATGAGTTCCTGTAATTGGCTCTATATCTCTATTTAAATTAGTACCTATTTAAGGCTGTTCTACATTATCAAAAAAATTACCAACAAGTAACCTCAGTAGCATCTGATGATGAGCGAGATTTAGCTCGCGGGTTTAGTAGAATGAAAAGGGAATATATCGGGTTCACTCTATCGTATAAATGCGCCCCCAAGAGGCATGACCAAGCTAACCCAATGTGTGGCACAACTGGCATCCACTGAAACCACTTACTGAAATCCGTTTTGTTTGCGACGCGATTATGATACTAATTGTTAGGATCTTATGCTCTAGAATAGCTTAAACTTTCACAAATACTTAGGTGATATTGATAAATCAAGTTCAAATTGAAAGATTCGAAGCAAATAGCAAACATCAATATCAAACATAAAGGCATGCGCCACTATGAGTTTAAACTCATATCTTTCGGTCTAGATAATGCACCTCCAACAATGGAATTAAGGAATAGCATTTGGCTACAATTTACTTGATTCTGGCTCAACTACAATCATTTAAAGCGTTAAGATAAATAAAGCTTAATTTATTTTGAAGACTGAAAAGACACAAACTATTCACGGAAAAGATTATGAAACTCCGTCTATAGACATTCCGTTGATCGCATATGCAAGGTTCCCTTTTGAAGCCAGTTGGAAAATAAGCAACCATTCAAGATAAATTAAATTCTCGGCAGCGCATTGAGTGGGGCCAACAATCGTAACATAATTCAACTTACTTCTTAGCACAACTGACCACTGGACATACTAGGCCAAACACTCACTTTAAACTTCCGACCGAGTCTCTTATCACTTGCGGCCGAGTGAAATTTGTAGGATTCAGTGAACATTGAAATATGAACTGTATTGTTAAACCCTCATAGCATATTTTATGATGTTCCGCTTTATTGCCGAGACGTGAGCGCGTTACGGAATGTGCTGAAATGAGACGTTTTCGAAAACGCTGAAAATGAGAGGAATTTTTAAATTTAATGCTCAGCAGAACCGCTCGATTGCGTGTCGTTGTGATCACGCTTCGTTTGCGGATTTTCAGCCTTTGGAGCAAATTAGGGTGTTTAAAGTACTTTAAATTCTAAATGTGCTTATGTGTACTTTTCCCTAACTGTTTTCTATGTTTTTTTAATGAATAGCTCTAGTTCAGGAAGGTTCTAGATTAGTTAATATAATTGCCTGTGTGTGCCTTGTGGATCAAAGGCTTTTTTGTAAAAACTGACCTACAATAAACCTCAGTAGCGCCTGATGGTAAGCGACTACGAGGCCGAAGATGTAGCTCACCGGTTCAGTAGATGCCTATTTACTCGTGTCTGGAAGAGTCCTAAGTTGTATTTGTCAGGAAATACAGATTTATCTACTTACGCAGATATTTTTTACAAGTTTTGCTAAAAGGCGATTTTTGGAGAGTAGCTACTGGAGACAAAATATACTTTTCAAAACAAATCATTTAATTTTGCAAGCAGACTTCAAGGGCTCTTTTACAGGTTTGATTGTACTAGCGTTTCGGAAAATCACTTTCTGGTGAGAAACACCGGAGAAAATGAAACTTTATAATCTTTATCATTATTTCCTTAATCGTTATAATAAATATGTTCAAAACTTATCAGATAGTAGGTATCTCGTCCCTTGGAACGGCTTCCTTGCATATATCGTTGGCAGGCAAAGCGATTTCTATGCAAGCCTGAGCGGAGCAATAAATCCTGGACAATCTCGAGAGATTGAGTCGTTGGCTTCGGGTGTAATTCCTTTTGTCGATAACATAGTAAGTGCAATAACTATAAAAATAAAGAGAGAGTACCTGTACGTTTTCTTCTGATTCCAAATTGTTACTATGAAAAAGGCTTCTGAAAATCGCTTTTAAACAGCCAAAATAATGTTATTGTTACTTTAAGTTGTATTTCCGCATTTTTCCGAAAACAATATTTAATGGTGAGTTATTCGACGAAACATAATGTTCATGTTTCTGCGAAAGCGATGGTCGCATTTTGTTTTGTAATAGTTTTCCCAACAGTTTCTTCACTATATCGTCCTTTGTGATAATTTAGCTTCTACAACCCATTCAATTTCACAAACCAGAATATTCCTAGAATCAACTGTTCCAGCTTCCGCTTGTTGATATTTTTTGCAATTCATGCTTTTGTTTAGTTTTGTTGCCCTAATACGCTACTTGGAACTGAAGCTTCTTTTCAAACATTTAATCCATAGGTTCCTAAAGTGGTCCCTACCGCCTCCCAGTGGTCGCTGAGGTTTCCCAGGGGGTTTTTCAATATCAACTACAGTACAAATGTACATGATCAATTCGATTGTAGCTTATAAGCTTATAAACTATATTATAAACTAATTTTTGCACACACACTATTCCTCGCGAGTGGTGATGCATCGTGTTATGCCAACAGGAGTCTCTCCAAGATGCGTCAGCTCGATTACACCCCAAAAAAACTGGGAATCTATTATTTAGTCTATTGTCACAGCAGTTTACGTCACAATTTTTTTACCTATAATATTCTGGTCTCACCACTGATCCTTGGGCTACACCAGAATAATACAACTGCATCGAGGGCTTGGGTGTGAAAAAGAGATAAAAATATTTAATTTTATCCATCTTCGACTTCATCATCACTTAACTCCAAGTGCGATGAAAGTCAACTGCTTGCATTAAAAAACTCTTACCTTCAAGTCCCTCGAATGCCGCAGCTCCTGCCGCCGCGGCGGCTGCCCCACGACATCAGAGTACACCAGGTTCCTGATGGACCCTCGGAACTTCGGCTCAAAGATCACAGATGGCAGCGCTAACGTTGTGAGCTTTGAATTGTACCTGGAACAATGAAAATATAAATTAAGTAATGAAATTGTAAATTTGAAAATTTGTGAATATGTTTGGATATTTGGAGGTTGTTTGAAGTATACTATTTAATAATCATAGGTACCTAAACATAGGTTGTTTAAATGTTTGTCACTACGCGCTATCTATTTATTGGATTTAGATGAAATTCGGCACACAAGTAGACCAAGTGCTGGATTGAAACGCAGGATCCTTCTTATCCCGGTAAATAGTTCCCTAGGGACAGCATCGGGAACAATGCGGGTGAAGGCGCGGGTAAATGCTAGTCGAAAATAAATCGCTTGATTTAAAAATATTTTTTGACACAAAAATTATTTTATACCCTGAACCAAATCCACTTTTCTTTTGAGCCTAATAATGGTGTGTAGATTATCTACATGACATAAGGTGTTAAGGTAATAAGGCTCGTAAAAGCTCAAAGGGAAAAACTGCGCGAACATCGCACTGCACAAAGAGAGTAGCACAAAAAACAACAAAGTTAGTTCGGATGTTAGCGCCCGCCGTGAAAAGTTCGGAATTAATGCCGCCATCCATCGTGACTATGCTTTACTGGTGTTTATGGTTTTTGTTATACCACTGCACGACTACAAGTACCAAATTCGGCCCCTCCTGAGGGGCTCTGTAGCGACCAGAAAGAGCACGCGTTATGCGATACATAGAGATATATAATGAATAGTACAGTCAAGGCAAGGCCACCAATTTATACACCACAAAGTTTCAAAAATATGTATACAAGTCTTATTATTATGACAGTAAGGTATTTGTTTACCGGGTGTGGCCTGTAATACGAGCAAAAAATTAAACCGTAGGTTCTACTCCTCAAACTAGACAACTTTTATTCAGCGACTTTTAAAAATAACTTGTGGTTTGATTTTTAGCACACTTTAAAGTTTATCCGAACACGCAATGTATTGGGAAATCGATTACGTCTGTAGGGTGACAAGATTGACAAGCAATGTCAATTAGACGGATTTTGATGTACATTGAAAATACTAATTACTTTGTATGAAAAAGAGACAATCTAAGGACTACATATTTTTAAAAAGTGGTTGAACAAAAGTTTTATTATTTGAGAAATAGAATCTACGGTTTAATTTTTTGCTCGTATTACAGACCACACCCGGTACATATTTTGGAAGTTTGTGTGGATATTTATCGTTACCCTTGACTATACTACGTACAAAAGTTCCTCTTTGTAACATAACTGACGTTCTGGTATGACCAGCGGACGGAACGCACCGCATCCGATCGTCTCCCTCTATCGCATAACACGTGCTCTTTCTGGTCACTGGTAGCTGCGCGAGAAATCGCGGAGTGAGCCACTCCTGATACCGTTCGATTAAAGATCGCATAAAAGGTTTTTTCTGCCCTCCGGCCGGAAAGCGTCACCTTGCCGGCCGCTATGCTAAACAAAGATGCCGCTTTCTGGGTCCGTCGAACGGAAAAATATTATACAAACCTTGGCCAGTAAATAAGAAACCCTCAGATCACATGTTTGTCATCCTCGGCTTCGTTTTCGCGACGTTTCTTACTTTACTGGCCTCGGTATGTAATGTGTAATGTACTATTGTGATCGTCGAACAACCATACAAAAGCTGATTTGTCGGCAGTTAAACTCACAGAAAACGGTAGCTTGTTAAGTCACTCGGAAAACTGAAGCGTCAAAACCGCAATTGATGAAGTAACCTCACGAGAATCTTCGACTCCATTCAAAATCGTGCAATAGTGGAGCGTAAAGTTTCAAAGGATCGACATGCAGCGAAGTCGGTATCTTCAGATAGTTCTATTGATAAAACTTCGCGAACGCTTGCTGTGGACGGGTCGGGGGATATCCGGGGGAGTTTGCGTACACTGTTTGACTTTTAAGATTAAAGTGACTCGAGTTACTAGGGTCCCGTGCAAACAGAGAGGTAAAAATCGACTTATAAAATTTTAGTAAACAATATACAAAGTAGTTGGAATTAAATACGGGATATAAATATTGAGAAAGTACAGTGGTCTCGGCGCAGAATATAATTTTGTTCCTTTCGGCGTCGAGGCCCTTGGTCCGTAGGGCCCTGGCGCTCTGAGTCTCTTCAAGGAGATATCTCAGCTCAGAGACTCAGAGAAACCACGTGGAACCGAAGAACTGACAGCTTCCTCGTTCTACGCATTAGCCTTACAATACAGCGAGGAAATGCTGCCAGCATCTTCGGCACCATGCCGTAGGGGCCGTTTTTAGATTTATATTAGTTTTGGCTTATTTAATTTTAATTTAACTTTAATTTTAGTTAGGAATCAAATTTGAGGATAGTTGAAATGTGCTTCATTACCTATATAGACAATTATATTCCTTCGTGAAACGACATGAAAAGTCCGTGATTACTTTTTTAAAGAACAAAGACTTTGGGGCGCTCATGCCCAAAATAACGCATTACCGAAATACCAAATTTTTCAAAATACCAGATTTTCGATTTATCAGATTCCTGTCTTACCACATTCCCGTTACACTAGATTATACAATCGTAAGTAATTCAAGGATCTCAATGATTTTGTTGGATGTATTATTTTGGGAATCTGGTATTTTAGGAATGCGGTATTTTGGAAATGAGCGCTTTGGGGCTACCTGCCATGGTAAAAGTTTAGAAATTAAAATAATTTATTATCATATTTAGTCTTTTTTATACAACTAGGGTGGCAAACGAGCATACGGTCTGCCTGATTGCAAGCAGTCACCGCAACCTATGGACGCTTGCAACACCAGGGGCATTACGTGCGTATTGCTGACCCTTTAAAAGCCTATTCACTCCTCCGGAACAACTCCATACTGTAGCCTTCCAGGAAAACTACGGCAGGAGGCTCATTCCACATTCCAATTGTGCATGGTAGGATATTTCTTTGAAACCGCATGGTGCGCGACCATTTTGGTTTCAAAGTGTGTTAATGAATACCCTGTCGATGGCGAGCGGTGCGGTGGTAGAAGGTAGCCATAGGCATCACGTCCAACAATTCTGATTAGATTCTGATCCTTTCAAATATTTTTAATTATTTTACATAATATATATAGTAATGCCTTATTTTGGCATGTGGTTGGAGACCGAAAACCAGCGACTCCGCTGAGTCTGAATCTCTTAAACGTCTTAAATATTTTTTTCTTGGAATATACCTAAGTAGTGCTGGTAAATAAATTTTACTTATTTTGATACTCTAAAATATCCGGCTAATTTTGAGGTCGAGAGTCCTTTGGGGCAATCGAAGTGTACGTAATAAAACTCTGAGGTAATTCAAGTTGAAAAGTTAGCATATTTTCTCAAGTTAGATTGCCGTATCGATTGGAAGGCACTTATAGGCTTGTTATATAGCATTCGTAGTGTCTCGATAAAGTTTCGATTCTAAGATACTACTCTACTATAGTAGCAGTAATTTTTCTATCTACAGAAGGTACATCGCGCGCTTGAATGTGCGCGCGCCGTCGAACGGCCGAAGTTGGACTAGGTTGTCGTCTTTATACTTTGACTCTACTAGCTTTTGCCCGTGACTTTGCACAGAATTGAGTTTTTAGGGTGCCGTACCTCAAAAGGCAAAAAACGGAACCCTTGTAAGATCTCTTTGTTGTCTGTCTGTCTGTCTGTCTGTCTGTCAAGACCCTTTCTCGGGACCGCGGGGCGGTATCGAGTAAAATCATTATGTGCAATTAATGAATTGAGAATTGAGTTGAAATTCAAAACATAAACTCAAGTCTACAGTTCCTTGAAGCTGTGAAAAAAAAATCTAAGTTAACGTAAAAAAAGATATGGCCGTTTATACTAAAACATACATTTCGAATTTTCGACTCTCTCAAGGAAACCAAAATTTATAGGGCACTTTCCGTTGACCTATAACTATGAAATTTGGCAAGTATTACCATCTCTTACTACAAGTATAGGACAAAATCTATACATTTGCAATTAAATCATAAAAAGTATAGCCTTTATTTAAAGTATTTGTACGGAATGCTCGGTGGGCGAGTCGGACTCGCACTTCTCCGGTTTTTTTATGAAAAAGATCGCCAATTAATTTTTCGGAACCACTGCTTTAAGGTGTTGGCCTACTGTGTTGAAACTGTGGCAAAAGATCGAAGTTCGATTAAAATTCCTGCCACGACGCGCTGGCGGGGACATTTTAAAGTTTTCGCTTTCACGATCTCTGTTGGGGAAGATTATCTAAAATCTATGCCGTAGAATCTTTAGAAGAAGTAATTTTAGGCAAATTTAATCAGTTTTATAAGTAAATCGAGTTCGAGCATTATCTACTGTGATAAACACGGCAGCAAACGTTGTCAATGGTGCGAATTACTGTAATTACACTCACGGACAATGAATTCGGCTCAATTTATATACAGTGTGTCCCAGGGAGAAGTGACCGGCGGAAGTAGGTCGATTATTTGCGTAAAATTATCGATAAAAAACTTACTTAGGGGGGTCTATCGATAAAAGTTTTTTTTTATTGCTATTTCTTTTATTTTACTACTTTTGCGAGATTTTCTTGGCTTTGACTTTATTTTCTATTCTGTATTTGTTTTTGCATAGCCAATATTGTAACTAATTCGATTAAGCTACAAAATCTAACCAAAATAAATTACACATTTAGAAATTTTGGAAATAAGCTAAAAAAAACGATTATTTTTTATTGTTTTGCCGAAAATTCCGGAAATTGTCCCATACTTCGTATTTTTTTACAATTTACTATTAAACTACATGATATTCTCTAAAATATCTCAAAACAATGTTATTACTTATTATTAATACTTTTCGAAATATTTCAATAGTAGTGCAACAAGTCGGCTGACTTCAGTACAATAACAGAAATAACAATAAAAAAAAAATGTTGTATACCTCTGAAATATTTCTTTTTATCGATGACTTCGCATGAATATTCAACCATCACAATCTGGTCACTTCTCCCTGGGACACACTGTATAATTGTTCATAGAAAATGTCCCGAATTCATTGTCCGTGAGTGTCGTAAATTGCTATTCATAGGCACCTTAGTTGCACCTACCGCACGCAAGTTAATGTCTACGGGGTAATTGCGTCTAGTTTTAAAGAGTTCAGATTTAATGGAATCTTTAAAGTTATGTTTACACTTTGATAAGTCGCAAGTGCAGGTGAGAAGTGATTAGTTAACATGTTTTGGGATGATAAGTGTTAATTGTTAAGAATTCGTTTACACGTTGTTTAGTTGTACTTTGTGCAGGTCCAAAGCAACAAAACGGACGATGAACAACGATTGGAATTACTGATAGTCGCGGTCATTGCCTCAGAAATCGTAAATGAGGTATTAAATTCAACGTTTGCTCCTCAGTCCACCTAATTTTTGTACCGTTCGTGATCATACTATGCACTTAACCCGCCGTGACTGCGAGCGTGGGGAGTATGCGGGTGTGAGGGGGTAGCTACTTGACAGCCAAAATAGACCGAGCGTCTATTCACTTTACTTCGCACTCGCACTTCGCATTCGCACTTGTCACTTAACAGCGTGACCGTTTACACGTTGTTTCTAACCGACTTCCAAAAGAAGGACGGTTCTCAATTCGTCTGTATGTTTTTTTTTTATTTTTTTTTGTGTGTTTGTTCACCGATTACTTGAAGACGGCTGGACCGATTTGGAAAATTCCTTTTTTGTTTGAAAGGGTAGACTTTCGAGGTGGACCCATTGCAACCAAATCAGGATCTGATGATGGGATCTTGGAGAAATCGAGGGAGCTCTTCAAATATCATAGGCACACATATGCGATTTCGGTATTTTTCTTACTTTCTCGTGCATTTCTTATTAGAAATAAGTTCCCAGTCTTAACCGACTTCAAAACAAAGAGCAATTTTTATGGTTATTTATATTAATATACTTTTTCCTAATCACTTTACACCTGCACTTCGTACCTGCACTTGTAACTTAACAAAGTGTAAACATAACTTAAAAGTCGCATTTGCCTCCACAGACGCAATTAATCCGGCTGACCTTATCTGATTTGCCCTAAGGTTAACTGGTGGAGAATGCCTTATGGTAGTGAGTTCACCTTTTGAACGATAAGTTTTATTTTGTCCAACAAAGTTGAAATAAATTATTACTGTGTACAAAAAGAATGGGTGGAAAATATAGGTTTTGCTAAAATTTATAGACGCAAGTTCCGCGTCAGTATTAAATCATCGAAATATAATGTATAGAACGATAACGCTGGACAAAAATGACATTGTGCCCGATAGCGCCCATTTTTAATTTTAAATCAATGCGTCTTATGTATCAGTGGGGTTGATAACCAACTTTATAATATTGTGCTCGGTTTCCGCGATTATCACTCATAGTTATAAATCAACTTAAGCGGATTAAATCGCGTACCTATATTACTACATTTTAAGTCCCGACCCGACGTTTCGTAACCCTTTTCAGCGTTCGTCGTTTTTCAACGTCGGGACTTAAAATGTAGTAATATACGCGATTTAATCCGTTTAAGTTGTTTTATTACTACAACTTTATAATGTTTACTATGTTTGAGTCTAAAGTCATTTATGGCAAATAATTATTAGTATTAAGTATGAGAAGATGCAATTTCAAAACAGTTGCATATAGTTTAGAAGACAAAAAGTTGTGATGGTTACAAAGCTACTAACAAGACAAACTCATCTGATGCTATAGTTTTTTCTTCAAGACTAAGTTCTAGCTCCGCCCCTTTGGTACGTATTTCGTGGGGCCGATTTTGAGCGTCCGTCACGAGGACACAGAGCAAGGTGGGGGCCTTGCTCTGCGTCCTCGAATTAATTATAATATCTAAATTGCCCTTCTTAAGTTAGGTAGTCAATAAATAAATTATATCGTACCCTTGGGCAAATAACGACGCATGTGACCTTACGTCAAAAGGTTTTTTATTGTTCAAAAGTCATACAAATCACACGAACTACATGATCACACAGATCCTGAAAAGTTGTCATTTTGTAGATGCGTCGTTATTTGACCAATGGTACGATATAACAGGGAATATGGCCTATTCGTGCACCCAGTGTGGCCAACCCCTAAACTAGAAATGCATAAAAAATTTCAAGTGATAAAATTTCATTAAATTTCTTCAAACATTTGTGGTATTGCAGAAGCCCATAATTCAACGTTAGGTCTGCGAGGGAGCGCCTGGAACATCCAGGATAAACCGGGATGCTGAGTGCTGAATTTAATACAGCTAGTGCACCGAGTTATTGCTGCTTGAGCGGACTCGGGGCAGGTCACCACACAAATTAGGGTTTCTAGGAATAGTCAACCTATCCTACTAATATTATAAATGGGTCAGTTGCAGAAAAAAATTACCTTTTACGTAATAATTTATCCCAACTTTTCCGTAAAAATTTTGAATCTCAGTTTCGTTACGCCCGAACTAAATATAGGGGAAAATCTGAGATTTTTTTATCAGTGTCGTTACGATTTTCCCCTATATTTAGTTTGGGTGTAACGAAACTGAGATTTAAAATTTGTACGGAATAGTTGAGATATTTAGGACCACTTTTTTTATTTCATAAATGAAAAGTGCTCATGATTCTGAGTAAAATGGTATAAGACACACCATGATCAGACAAAAAAAGTAAACCCATAACCGAAATGTGAAAGTTTGTGAAGATTTCGGATGTTTAGATGTTTGGAGATTTGAATGTTTGGATGTTTGTTACTTAATATCGCGATAGAGTGCGACTGCGATAACTTTGCAGAGTGGAACATGGCAACACCTCTATTTAAAAGTCACATTTTCATAGAAATTTTACTTTTAAATGGATGTTCCGCTCTGTGAAGTTATCGTAGTCGCACTCTAGCAACTGAATCGATTGAGCTGAAATTTGGCATGCAAGTAGATCAAGTCCTGGATTGAAACCTAGAATACCTTCATATCTCGTAAAAAGTTCCCTTGGGACACTAACGGGAATAATGCGGACGAAACCACGGATAAATGCTAGTTTCTAATAACTGGCCAAGAGCATGTCGGACCATGCTCAGTGTAGGGTTCCATAGCCGTAACTATAAGGTAAAAAATACGATGTAAAACAAAAGAGCGCATCTTCATAGCAATTACGTCCTTTTGTTGAGAAGCGCAGTTTATCGGCAATAACTCAAAAACGGTTAATCCGATCTTGTTGAAAATAATTTTAGTTGAAAGTATTAATTGAGCGTTATCTTTCTAATTTTTTTTATATTTTTCGGACACACGGTTTAGAAGATAGAGGAGGGGGGACACAATTTTCACAACTTTCGGACCGATTATTTCCAAAGGTATTCACTTAATCAAAAACATTACTTAAGAACCTTAAGACGTTTTTGTAAGAGGTGTCGAACTATGTACCACACGTTGACATTTTGTGAAAAAAATTTTTTTTAGCTTCTGTTACATGTATGGAGTGCCCCCCCTAGATTTTTTTATTTTTATTATTTAACTACCAAACTTAGTTGCGGCATCTACAAGACGTCTATATTCCAAATTTCATCAGTATAGGTCTTGTAGTTTTTGAGTAAAATGCCTGTGACATACGGACGGACGGACGGACGGACGGACATGACGAAACTATAAGGGTTCCTTTTTAGCCATTTTGGCTACGGAACCCTAATAAAAGACGTTTTTAACAGCAGGTGTCCAAATCTACCAATTACACCAAAAGATTTTAACATCTACTGCATTTTTGGAATCATCTTATTTACTGGAAATATTTTAATTCCTTATAGCTTAATGTGGAAACACCACAATTTTATTTATAATTATAGATTCAAAGACCAATGTATCTATAATTTTATCATCTACTATCAAATAGATCTTTCGCGCCATGAAAGTTTCATGTCAACTTGTAATTTTTAATTTAATTTTCTTAATCCGTTTATATGATGTAAGTTTTCTTACATTTTGAAAAGTATTTTGTGACTCAAGATGACTTCTGACGCTTTGATGGTATTCAATGTACGTTGGGATCGCTATTATATGAAAAGTCTGATAACAAACAAATTTAAATCCACACACACCCAGGAAAGTTAATTTAAATCAAAAACGCCAAACTTAAATACAAAAGTTAGGTACATGTCGTCATTATTTTCATTGATTGAATATCCCTACTTATATAACGGTAAAGCGTAGTTGTGGAAGTCTTAGGCGGAGGTCTATATTCAGCATACAACACGTATCAAGGTTACAATAATGATGATGAAAACGGCCTAAAAAATACTTGAGGTAAATGATTTGTATGGCAGCCTGTTCTCGATGGAATCTTATGCGTCTCGGCGTCTGGATTGCCAGCGCTCGGTTTTGCTGCTTATATTTATTTTAATTATGAATAAAAAATATCCTATTACATTTTGTAATAAGTATATCTACTTAAACGACGGATTTAATACCTTAAGTAGGAGTATAATCTTAACCATACAATAATACAATGCCTCCAATACCTTTTTGTAATTGTTTTTTACGTTTATTTATATAGGTTTTGTTTATACTTGATTACATTTTTACTTTCTATATTTTATACATTTCCCACTTGTGTAACTCTTATATTATGAAATAAAGTGTCCTCCAATAATGGTTTGTCCAATTAAGTATTATTATCAAAAGAACATTGCATTGCAATTTTTATTAAACTATAAGCTGTCTATTATTACTAAATCATACAATAATAATGTAATTTCAAGATTTGTCAGCTTTTTGTTAACTGACAAGTTATCTGCTATAGTAATTTTTAACTTAATTAAGTTGGCATGTAAGTTAGCCTTTTGTTCCAATGTTTTGTAAATAAATATTGTAAAAGATAAATATTCTTAAGCAAACAATAAAAATATACTTGGTATGGTTTAAAAGTAAAGTATCGAAATTCTACATCGCTATGCCCGCTAAAAAGATCAAAGATCCAATGTCAGATAATAATAGCTAAAAAGCTTTTACTTGTCTGATACTTGATACAAAATCACTAACAAAGTTTAAACTTTAGTATGCATAATTAAGTTGTCTGCCAAGTTTTAGAACTTAGTTATTATATTAATGGAAAAGATAAATGCTGGATTGCTTAATACAATATTATCCGAAGGACCCAAATGGGTCAAAAGTCGATTATACTTTTTTTAATGTAACCCGTAAGGAGGACTCCATGGAACGCTTGGTGGTGCAAGGGAAAGTCGAAGGCAGAAGATATCGTGGGCGCTCTTGAACACGGTGGACAGACTTCATCAAACCTGTGACGCACTCCAGCATAAATATCAACTCTCATTCCGCCAAAGGGCTACATAGCGTCGCATCATGAGAAAAGCGGCATAAGAATTACAAAAAAGTAAAAAAGAAACAAAATTGAACACGATTCGAACCACCGATGCTTAGTTTTCGCTCAACAACGGTAACCCCTGGACCATGACTCTCCTCACAAACCTTGCAAAATTCGTGATACATAGGCAAGAATAATCCTCAGTGCAGCCGCCCATGACGAATAGTGGCGGCGAACGTTCTAGATTTATTTTTTAGGGTTCGCAGGCACTGGGGCGTGAAATCGTTGATAAGTTGCCAGCAATAAAATACGTTGCCGTTTGATAGGGTATTAGATGACAGGGGCAAGTTTTAGGCTACGTTGGTAGACTAGGCTTCTAAATTGTTTTAGGTACATTTCAAGGGGACTTTATCAATAAAACTGGAGCCAAAAACGGTTTCTTTCTACAGGGTGATTCAGTAAACGTTAATGGATGGTTCACCATCGTATTTAAGTGAAACACCCACATATTTTTTCCTTTCTTTTTACTTTTTGTTAAGTACGAAACTTAATTATTTACAATCATGGTCCCTCTAAAAGTAAAATTAAACCTTTTTAACTATATCGAGGGCTTCATGCTAAAGGGGCGTATAAGCAAGCGTTTTGCTTTGCATATACGCCCTTTTGGCCTGAAACCCTTGATATTACTGACAGTACTTTGATTATGAAGAAGGTTCAAATCCTGGTAAGGGCAAATATTTTTGTGATGAGCACGAGTATTTGGTCCTGAGTCATGGATGTTTCCTATCTGTTCAAATATGTATTTATCTATACAAGTATTAATATCGTCATCTAGTACCCATAATACAAGCACTGCGTAGTTTGGGACTAGATCGATTTGTGTAAGATTTCTCGTGCCTACCGCGTGCGTGCGTGATCCTACCGGCTGCGCCATGTAAAGTATTTTGTTATGAGAGGGAATACACATTAACACAACCAGTGCATTGCTAAGACTGTTTATTTTATCACACACCCTACCCACATCCAATACCTAAACTACCTACAATATTTATTTTATTTAAGAATGTCCCAGTCCCAGTTCCATCAAGTATTCATTTATTTCAATTTTATTACACAATAATTAAAAAAAACAATTGGCGTACTTAATGCCAGTTATCTAGATTATCCAGTTATATAGTTATCTAGATTAGTTGGTGCAGGATTGTTTAAAGCCTGAAACGACATAATGACGACGACAAGTATACATGTAAGTCTCCCGGACAGAACCTTTTTACACCATTCTCTCTCACTCTTGGCCAACCAGCTGCCGGTTCATATATTATGAATCAGTTGTCTGGAACGCCCTAGATTCCACATATGGATGGAAGCTGTCTTGTCTGTAGGAAATTCGTCATAACCTTTTTACCAGTTGTTTTTTCATTTCTTTACCTAAATTGAACTAAATACCTAGAATATTCGTTAACGTTAAAGCATTCCACATCTACTGATAACAACAACGATACGTCACTGACGATATCCCGTGTCCCTTTCTTTCCATCGCTGTAGAATTTATTTTATTTTATTTATTCATTATATTTATTTATTTATTTTAGGGATAACTTTACAATATATGTCACTTCTCGTATCTAAAAACGACGCAGAGAAAAACGTCAAAGTTACATACGAGCGTCATATACACTTACTGCGTTTCTACCTGGAGTCAGAGTCAGATACGTGTTTTTTTTACCCGACTGTGGCGAAGCCCAAAGGAGGGTAATGTGTTTGACCTGTATGTATGTATGTCCGTTCCTGTGTCCGCTCGTAACTACTCAACGGCACCACCGATTTTGATAAATGATACATCATTGGATTCGTCTTGATGGCGCGAGTGTCACTGGGTATGAAGTTTGTTAAAATAAACAAAATGGCGGATTTTATGCACTTTTAAAGTGCACCGCGGTCGGGTTTTTTTTAGTAAAAATATTTAGTTATTAAATTAATGACGTTAGGTTACCATCTATGTTACAGTTAGTGTTACTTAATGTTAAGTCACATTATACACGAAATACTGTAAGGTAATGGTTGCCAAAAGTGGAACTGTTGTGTTAATTAACTATGGTTACTATAATATTAGTTTACAATTGATGTTTATGCAGGTACGACCGATCACTCGGAGCGAAGACGATGTCAAGGATTTATTTTCATGTTTTGTATAAAATAAGTCCTACTGAGGTATAATCGAGTCGGACCTACATATAGATAAAATCAGACCGGGACATAGAATGAAAGGGACATGAAATGACTCCATATTATAACTGCCTGCCTATGTCTAAAACCCGGGTACCTAATTGCTATAAATAAATATAAATAATGTAAAAGAGCCCTTGAGGGCCTACTTACAGAAATAAATTATTTTATTTTTATTTTATTTTATAGAGTTGTATAGAAGTTAAGCCGAGTTTGAGTCATAAGTCATAAGACGACAGATTATTTTACTGGCTTGTGTTACAAGGAATATTGGAATCGCCATCGTCCACTGTCCCTATATTTGTTAATCTGGTAGTAAGCACGTTTTGGCGACATATGGCGATCTTTTATTAATTTCGCGTTAATCGTATTTCTTTTCTATTATCTGTATATATTGTTTAATTTTTTTTCTATACCTATCGTATTTTTTTTATGGTTTGCGTTTAACTTTGATCTCCTCTGATACGTATATTCAGTATTACCTTAAAACGTCAGTAGAATTATCGGTTATAACTGAATTTACCGTAGCAAGAAAACACAGTATAATACCAGTAATTTTTCTTTCTACAAAAGGTACATCGCGCGCTTGAATGTGTGCGCGCCGTGTACGAACGCACTACAAGCAAAGAAATAAGAATGCTTAAGAATGCTCCAGTATGGATTGCGCTCACACAGACTTGCGCTTCTGTGTTAAGGCGAGGTGAGACCAGAATCGGGCACGGAAGCCTAGTTTCCAAATCATTTTTAGAGCACTTATTTGACTCTTAGGTCACTGTAAAACATATATAATAATATTCAGAACTGTATCTAGGGTTTCCTCTCACTTAGAACACGATAGCGAACACTTCGCTCGATAGAAAAGTAGCGCGAAAACACTATAAAATAAAGTATTTTTTTCATTTTTTTTTATTTTGTTCATCACCAGTTACCTTTTCTGACAAAATTAATACCTGACAATCATGATTTCACAGTCATGCAGGGCATCCTCTCATGTTTGGGTTGATAACGTATACTTTTATGTTAGAAATCGAAGATAATCTGCAATAATCTGCATTCCGCCCGACCCTAGTTTGTATGGGAAATGCGAGCCAGGTCCTACCGCGCCTTAATACGTGTCGCGCGCTCCTAAACTTGAATGTACTCTGTGTCCTAAACGGCCGAAGTAGTTCAACTTTGGCCGTTCCTCGTGATACTTTGAAGGAACTGTTTTGTATTTTAATAGATCGTTAATATATTTAAGTATATATTACACTTTTTACACATTATTTATTTATTTTTTTTAACGTAAATTAATATCGTTTAATCAACACATAATAAATTGAAAAAACAAAAGATCACCACACAAGATTAAATCCGCAACGCAGGCTTCGTCAGGTGGGTACAAATTCAAATCGGCAACAGGCTTCGTCACACTTACCACCAACAAAAGTAATCCGCAACAGGCTTCGTCACTTTAGCTTACGTTAAAAAGGATCGCCCCGAATCGTAGCTGGCTCAAAAGTGCCCATGACGCTGGCGGCGTTGCCACGCTGTATCGCCAACGAAATTACACATTATATTAAATTTTAAATTGTCAATGCTACAAATATAAATGTAATAAATACTAACCGAAAGCTATAAATCTTCTACACGTTAATATCTATAGAGTGATCTATATGCTTTTCACTGATCTGCAAATTTATTTCAACTACATAATTTTCCGACTGTACCTCGGTTTTCCGCACCGAAGATGCCCATCCAACTGTACTGGAGTCGTGAAGCGGACGGCGAAGCGCCGCTTTGAGGCGAATCCGCTTCGTGCCAGCTTCACTTTTTTTCTTTTTAATTAATCCTAAAAATCTTTTGACCGATATGGTTTGGCATCAACTAAAAATATGGGGATACATTTCCAAGTCGCCTAACTTCTAGCCAATTATTATGTGACTTTAAAAATAGTATTTTATACAACAGTTGTATAAGTAGGCTCAAGAAATGCGAGTGGCGCGAGTATCGCAAATAGAGACGCCATGATCGTTTTTTGACTTTATTATACAACGTTGCATACAATACTTTTTCTACGACTCGGTTTTAAAATATAAAATTAAATTAAACAAGCCAAATATGACATATGACTGACAGTATGTGGTCAAGTAAGCGTGATGTCATAATGGGTGACCACACGTTGAGATTTCAATTCTGTTAGTAAACTAGCAAAAGTTAATCACGGCGTATTTTAAATATTTTAATAACTCAATTCGTGCATTTTGGTCTCTATCGTTAACTGAGCCGGAATTGCTTAATTTCCATTACGTTAAATGTAACAACCTGTATTTAACTTATAAGTTGTATATTAGGTTGCTTATCCGGTTCTCCGGCGCTCATAGGGCTGGCTCGTTCCTCGCCCAGCGGATAGGCATTGCCATCCAACGAGGCAACGCAGCCAGCCTTATGGGCACCCTACCCATAGGAGGCGTCATAGGGGACATTTGCACATATAATTTTGGTCCCAATAGGTTTATTTAGTTAGTAAGTAGTATATAATGTGTTTTTATCTTATATTTATGTGGTTTAAATGAAAGTTCAATAAAAACTTGAGAAAATGACGCTAAATAAAAACGTTTATATGAAAGAAGAAGAGGAAGCAGGGAAGGGTGCTGGTGTACTTGAAATTCACATACCACATTCGAGGACTTCACCGATTTTGATATGTCAGGGTCATATAGTTTTCAAATGACTTAAAACTATCATGAAAGACCATAATGGTTTCCTACAGGAAAGACGTTTATGGGGAAAATCGTAACGAAACTGATAAAAAATAAACTCTCAGTTTAGTTACGATTTTCCCCTATATTTAGTTTCGTCGTAACGAAACTGAAAAATTCAAAATTTGTACGGAAAAGTTGGGACATTTTGCACTACTTTTTTATTTCATAAATGAAACGTGCTCGTGATTCTGAGTAAAATGGTATAAGACAAGACACACCATGATCAGACAAAAAAAGTAAAAGGTACATTTTTCGGCAATTGACCCTTATTTGAAATCGTACAGTCATAGTTTCCTTTTCACGCTAACCTGGCTTAATTCCACTACGTTTATATCGACTTGTAAAATGAACATCACTTTAACATGCTCAGTAACGCGTGTTAACATTACTACGGTACCTAATATCGTAATAGCGTACACATAAACTATTCAAACCAATCATTAGTAACATCGTCGCATGAGGTTCTAATGTAACGTTAGTATTTAAGTGAACATTTTGAAAACTTTGTCTTCAATAGGAATATTAGCGACACAGTTATATAATAATAGTGAAATTATTGATGTCCAGAAAAAGCGAATCCATTTATAAATTTTCGCATACAACATGCTTATGAGTATTGTTGCGGACAGCCACGCCGAAGAACATTAAATATAAGATATATAGATATAAGAAATAAAGATTTTAATAGTAGCAAATTAAGTTAGGTAGGAATACAAATTATTTACCCCGAACCTCCAAATAATATGCCTAGGACCCTATAGATACTAAGAACCGTGTTGATTTCAGTCGTAACAGATATTAGGAACCGTGTTGATTTGTAAATAAGTAAATATAAAGAACCTTGTTAATTAAGTTGTAGATAGATGTTTAGAACTACGTTATTTCGATTGTGTTAAGAGCCGCGTTAGTTAATATGAAAATAGATATTTAGACCCATAGTATTTGATCCATGTAACTCAGAACCGTGTTAGTTTAAGTGTAAATATTAAACCGTGTTAATTTTGTAAGCGTGAAGGAACTTGGGTAACACCCATAAAATGGCAGGCCGGTCAGGTACAAAATGAGACCGGCTGCCCCCGACCCCGCGCTGCCCCTTCCCCCGGGCTGACAAGTATAAATACCGAACCCCGCCGGTAACGGCATGCGCACTAGCTCACTTCACCTCGAACCGTCAGCCTGGGCACAAGGAAGAGCCGAACAGATCCCGAACCGAACCGAACCGAGCCGAACCCAAGTTCCTCTACGCCTTCGCCCAGTTTTTTTGTCAAGAGTCAGTGACATCACTTCTGCCCGAGTATTGTCAGCGGCAGTTTTAATAACGAAGAATAAATCGCCACGTCGAACCCGAACATCGTGTTATTCGAAAACTCCAACGAACCCTGCCTGAGCTTCGGAGTTGAGAATGCTCTGACGACGCGAAAACTAACATAGCTCTCTCTCTCTCTCCCCCACTCTCTCACTCTCGTGAGCGAGCCGGGAGCGAGCGAGCGAACCGAGCGAGCGAGTAGCCAGTAGCGTCGTCAACATTTTATGGTCCTTCGAGCCGGATCTGAAGAATCAGAAGAAAGAAAAACGTCAATGAAGAAAATGGTGACTACACGCAGTCAGAGCGGCGAACGTCAAGCAGACGAGGAGCGTTTGCGGTTCTTGCGAGAACGCGACGCCACGGCGGCAGCAACGCAACAAGCGGAGGCAGCCGGCACGACTGCAGAACCCCCACTATCGTCCGACAAACACTTGCGGCGTGCGAGCGATCGATCACTCGCACCGCAGCAGTCAACCGACGCACCCGGAACCAGCAAGGCGCCCGAACCCGAACAACAACAAGCATCGCGCCTCAACGTCACCTTCATGAACCCAACGAACATGGACAGGCCCGCTTCCGTTCACTCACGCGCTTCGAACTCAACCGAGGTGCGTCGGCGAGAAGCAGAACTAGCTGCTATGGAGCGGCTGAAGCAATTGCGCTTCGAGGAGATCCGTTTGGAACGAGAGCTAATTGAGAAGAGGCTTGCCGTCGATCTGGAAAAAATCGACGAACAATCACGAGCGGGCGGATCACAGACTGGCAAATCCATCGCAGAATCAACACGCCGAGTAAATGAATGGCTTAGCGGCGTACCCACGGCGGCAACCGCAGAACCTGCGAGGCGAACACGCACTAGTTCACCTCAGCGAGAGCCGCCCACACCTATAAGTCAACGCGGACAACGAGAACGATCATCGAGCCGTGGACGAGCCATCGATCGTCTCACGGACCATTTAGAAACAATGATGCGGCCGCCACCTCGACAAGTATACGAACTACCGATCTTCGCCGGCGAACCGAACGAGTGGCTCACGTTTTATAACAGCTACGTAGAGTCGACAACGCGCTACAAATTTACGGCCTTCGAAAACGTGGCGCGTCTTCGCCACAGTTTAAAGGGCGAGGCGAGGCAATGCGTACAACACATGCTTGCTTCGTCAACTCGCCCAGAGCTCATCCTACGAGTATTGAAGAAAAATTTCGGCCGCACCGATCTACTCATCGACCGAGCGATAGAGGAGCTCAAGAGAATGCCGCCCCTGGGACCCAGCGCAATCGACCTGAACCAATTCGCGACGAAGGTCATGAACATCGTTTCGACGCTCGTCGACCTGGATCGCAAAAGCTACGGGGCCAATCCTCTGCTGATAAGAGAAATCACAGAGCGATTGAGCCCCCATCTCCGCAGCCGATGGTGCGCGTATGCACGCGATCGACTGGGAACGGCGGAGAGCGAGCTAAGGCTTATGGCCGAGTTCCTACTTGAAGAGAGCGACGCCGAGATGGAGTTCTCTCATGCCCGAGCTCCCACGAAAAGACCACGCGCTGCAGAACCCCAAGGACCGAAGAAGGCCCCCGAACGAGCGAACACAAGCGGCGGGGCTATACGACGCCCACCGCAGACCCGAACCTACGCATACGCTGTGCAGCAATCGGATAGCTGCCTTTGTTGCGGCGGCACTCACCGAACCCCCGAGTGCCGCAAACTAACAAATATGCAAGTCGGCGCCCGATGGGACTGGGCCCGACAGAACCACGTGTGCTTTAAATGCATGGCGTACAAGCACCGACGCGACCAATGCCGGTCACGCGGGTGCGAGAGACCGGGATGCCCGCACTCGCATCATCGCCTTTTGCATTACGAGGAAGGCCCGGCGCAAATCAACACGCCGGGAGCAACAATGGCGCCTGCCGCGCCGCCTCTACAATGGACGGCGCAGAACCCATACAACGAACCACGAGCCGCAAATGAGCAAGAATACGCGCCGCCCCCACCACGTGCCGCAGAACCCCGAACCGCCACGCCACACGCACCGATCCAACGCGCCGCCATTCTACGGACGTCGGCGGCCCGAACTACAGCTCCGCGGGTTAACGCAAGAAACCCGCCTGAAGCATCATTCAACACGGAAATTGAGGAACAAGTGCTCGCTGCAACAGTGGGGCAGCGAGAGCACACGGGATCGACCGTGCTGCTAAAGATCGTCCCGATATACATTGGGGGACCCCGAGGCGAGATCCACACGTACGCCCTTTTGGACCCGGGGTCTACGATCTCGTTAATCGACGAGAGGTTAGCGGACGAACTCGGAGCTGTAGGGAAGACGTCGCGCCTACAGATACAAGGCGTCGGCACAATGGCAACGTCGACGGACAGTCGTCGCATCAATGTCAACGTGCGCGGGCTAGAATATGGGGCGGCGCACCCGATCAACCTCAGAACCGTACGAGATATTGGCCTCCGCGTACAACGAGCCGAGCGTGAATACATCACGCATTTCCCGCACCTCCGAGATTTGGAGTCAGCGTGCTACGCGGAGGCCCGACCACGCGTCCTGATTGGAGCCGACAATTGGCACCTGATGCTGCCAATCGAAGTGCGGGTCGGACACATCGCGGAACCAGCGGCGCTATTAACCCCATTGGGATGGGCCATCTTCGGAACAGCGCCGCGAACGATGCAGAAGAACAACCAAGAGATCGTGATGCACGTCCACGCCGACGAAAAGGAGCACGACGACATCAACGCCCAGTTGAAAGAATTCTTTAGCATTGATTCATTGGGAATATCAAGTGCCAAAGAGAAAACGAGCCCGCTTCACGAACGCGCGATCGATATTCTACAAAGAACCATAAAGAAGATCGACGGACCGCGCTTCGAAGTTGGACAGCTGTGGCGGGTCGATAACCCGCGGCTGCCCCCGAGCTACGCAAATGCGTTCAAACGCCTGCGAACAATTGAGAGGAAGATGGACCGCGACGCAGACTTCGCAGACGCCTACTCTCAACAAATACAGAACCTGCTAAGCAAAGGATACGCCGAACCGACCGTGCCGCCGGAGAACGATCGGCAATGGTTCCTGCCACACTTCGGAGTCGTAAACCCGAACAAGCCCGGACGTTTGCGACTCGTCTTCGACGCAGCGGCGAAGAGCTCCGGGAGCAGCCTGAATGATCACATCCTGGAGGGGCCCGACCGATTGAAGTCAATATTGGGCATTCTATTGCGGTTCCGAGAGGGCCCCTACGCCGTGACCGCCGACATCGCAGAAATGTTCCTGCAGATCCACATAAAGGAAGATGATAAGCAGGCGCAACTATTCCTGTGGCGCGGGCTCGACAGAACGAGAGCCCCAACGATATATAAAATGAACTCCATGATTTTCGGCGCCGCAAGCTCTCCATTCATCGCACACAGCGTTCGGGATAAGAACGCAAGGGACAACGCGGCCATTTACCCATTGGCCGTTAACGAAATCACGATGAACCACTACATGGATGACTTCGTGGCAAGCTTCGCCACGGAAGAAGAAGCGATCGAGATCGCGGGACAAGTTACAAAGTCTCACGAACTAGGAGGCTTCACGCTGCGCGGATGGAATTCGAATTCCGCGGCACTGATGCAGAACGTACCCGCAGATCGACGCGCGACATCCCCGGCGGCACTCGGCGGGGATAAGCAACAGAAGATACTTGGGATGATGTGGGACCCAGAGAAAGACGAACTCGGGTACAACACGAAAATGATCCGGGTCCCTGAAGCAGTACGGAACGCCGAGCGGGTGCCGACGAAACGGGAGGCCCTGAGCGCGGTCATGTCCATTTACGACCCGCTCGGGCTCATTTCGCAGTTCGTCATTACGGCGAAAATACAACTACAAAGGCTGTGGCTACGCAAGACTGAATGGGACGAACGGCTCCCCCCGAACGAAGTGACCGAGTTTCAAGCATGGCTCGGAAAACTGCAAGCCGTGGCGGAACTACGAGTGCCACGGCGCTACGCGTCAACGGGAGGAGAGCCGGCAACGCGCCAACTACATATCTTTGTAGATGCGAGCTCGCAGGCCTACGCGGCCGTGGCTTATTGGCGCGAGGAACACGAAGACAACGTCGCGGTGAGCTTGGCGGCGGCTAAGGCGAAGGTTGCGCCCACCAAGCCGCTAAGCATCCCGCGACTCGAGCTGCAAGCCGCGTTGATCGGGGCACGCCTACAGCATACGCTGAAAACCGAGCAAAGATACGAAAACATCGAGTTGACGATGTGGACGGACAGCCGCACCGTGCTACACTGGGTACGAGACGATGCCCGGCGATATAGCACATACGTCTCGCACCGTCTCGGAGAGATCGCCGAGTTAACGGACCCGTCACAGTGGAGATGGGTCCCAACGAAAGAAAACCCGGCGGACGACGCAACACGGGCGGACAGCGCTCGTCACGTAACATCCAGAGACCGCTGGTATACCGGACCGAGCTTCCTGCGGCGGCCTGCACATGAATGGCCACGGGAGGCGCCAGCGGTCGAACCCACCGACGAAGAATCGGAGATTCGTCGGCACGTAGGAGCGACGCACGTCTGGGAGCCGCCGTTGCCCGACATAAGCCGATTCTCTAAATACGATCGGCTCATCGGGGCGACGGCGAGGATACTCCAGTTTCGGGATCGGCTAAGGAACAGGCAGCCGACCGAGCTTCAGGCGAGGCATATACAAAACGCCGAGCACATGTGGGTACAACACTCACAGCGACGGGACTTTCCGGAGGAGCTGCGAACACTGTCCCGCGGAGAACCAATACCCCGACGGAGCAGGATCTATAAATTGGACCCCTACATCGACGATGACGGCGTCATGAAGATGCGCGGACGGATCGACGCCGCGCCCCTGTCCGTGAACAAGCGGCCGGCAATACTAGACGGCCGCAACCCATTCGTACGTCTGTACATACAAAGGGAACACGAGAGGGCTGCGCACGCGAACAACGAACGTGTGGTCAACGACGTGCGGCAGAACTTTTGGGTGCTGCAACTGCGGCCGACAGTGCGCACAATCGCCAACGCGTGCCGCACGTGCATACTACGCAGAGCCCAACCACGCGTGCCAGCCCTCGGGGACCTACCACGAGCCCGCCTGGAACCCTACCAGCGACCCTTCACCTACACGGCGACGGACTACTTTGGTCCCGTGTGGGTGACGATTGGACGGCGCCGAGAGAAACGCTGGGTGGCGTTGTTCACCTGTCTGACGACGCGCGCCGTCCATTTGGAGTTGGTCCACACGCTATCGACCGACTCCGCGATCATGGCGCTGCGACGATTGGCAGCGCGACGCGGATGGCCCCGGGTGGTGTACAGCGACAACGCCACCAACTTCAGGGGGGCAGATCTGGAGCTACAAGCCGCCTACCGCGAGTGGATACCGGCCCTACGGGAGTACGGCCTGACACGGAAGCTGGAGTGGCGCTTCATCGCGCCAGGAGCCCCGAACCAAGGCGGCGCATGGGAGCGGTTAGTGCGATCAGTGAAAACCGCGCTAACCGCAACGCTGCACACAAAGGCGCCTAAAGAGGAGGTGCTGTGGACATTGCTGACGGAGGCCGAGTACACTGTGAACTCCCGGCCTCTAACGCACGTCTCCGTCGATCCTGAGGACGAAGAAGCGATCACGCCCAATCATTTTTTATTGGGCGGATCGACAGCGGTCCCGCCAACTGGGCCATGCAAGGAGGCCGACCGCAACGCTTGGCGGGCGAGCCAAGCCCTGGCGGATCACTTCTGGGCACGATGGGTGAAGGAATACCTCCCCACGCTCGCGCCCCGCCAGTCATCAGCAGGCGATGGACCACGGATACAGATGGGAGACTACGTGATCGTCGTGGACTCCACCCTGCCGAGAAATGTTTGGCCGCGCGGAATCGTCGTCGCTACGCACCCCGGACCTGATGGAGTCGTCCGGAACGTGGAGATCCGGACCAAGGGCGGCGTATTCCGGCGACCAGCGACGAGATTGGCTGTCCTGCCGTTACAACCCGGAGCCGACACTGGAGGTCGGCGGGAGGAGACTGTTGCGGACAGCCACGCCGAAGAACATTAAATATAAGATATATAGATATAAGAAATAAAGATTTTAATAGTAGCAAATTAAGTTAGGTAGGAATACAAATTATTTACCCCGAACCTCCAAATAATATGCCTAGGACCCTATAGATACTAAGAACCGTGTTGATTTCAGTCGTAACAGATATTAGGAACCGTGTTGATTTGTAAATAAGTAAATATAAAGAACCTTGTTAATTAAGTTGTAGATAGATGTTTAGAACTACGTTATTTCGATTGTGTTAAGAGCCGCGTTAGTTAATATGAAAATAGATATTTAGACCCATAGTATTTGATCCATGTAACTCAGAACCGTGTTAGTTTAAGTGTAAATATTAAACCGTGTTAATTTTGTAAGCGTGAAGGAACTTGGGTAACACCCATAAAATGGCAGGCCGGTCAGGTACAAAATGAGACCGGCTGCCCCCGACCCCGCGCTGCCCCTTCCCCCGGGCTGACAAGTATAAATACCGAACCCCGCCGGTAACGGCATGCGCACTAGCTCACTTCACCTCGAACCGTCAGCCTGGGCACAAGGAAGAGCCGAACAGATCCCGAACCGAACCGAACCGAGCCGAACCCAAGTTCCTCTACGCCTTCGCCCAGTTTTTTTGTCAAGAGTCAGTGACATCACTTCTGCCCGAGTATTGTCAGCGGCAGTTTTAATAACGAAGAATAAATCGCCACGTCGAACCCGAACATCGTGTTATTCGAAAACTCCAACGAACCCTGCCTGAGCTTCGGAGTTGAGAATGCTCTGACGACGCGAAAACTAACATAGCTCTCTCTCTCTCTCCCCCACTCTCTCACTCTCGTGAGCGAGCCGGGAGCGAGCGAGCGAACCGAGCGAGCGAGTAGCCAGTAGCGTCGTCAACAAGTATGTTGAATTTTGAGATGTACTTTTAGTTAAAAATGTAAGAACACCTTTAGGGCAACTGTATGCATGCATATTATGTGTTGCTGCATGGATTTTTAATATTGACACCTTAAATATTAAAAATTGTCGATCAAAAGACTAAATAGATTCATAGATTTTTAAAATTATACCTGTTTTTATTAGGAATTGAACCAGTGAAATATGAGCAAAAAATAAGAAATGACGAAGTTATTAATACTGATCATCTTACATATAACACGGAAAGTGTATTAAATACTGTTATTTGAGTTATTTATATTTATAACCATCGATATTTTCACTAAAAAGTGACTTTATCCCCTATGAGAGAAAATTACATTCTCAGAAAATGAAATGATAAAAAACTACACAAGACTAAACCACTGTTCCACATCCGCAGACGTTCCATTGAATTCGAATCGACATTCGACATCGAAATAAGCGCCCGAGTAAATGGGTCGAGCGAGGGAGTGACCTCCTTCAGAAGGGGGTTATTATGTGCCCGCGATTTAGCGAGATAAATAATAGCACCGCTTATCGTGGCGTTTTTGCGGGATGAGTTTTTAGCATACGAGTATGTTTGTGCCTCGTTTATGCGACGCTAGTAGTTGGGCAAGCGAATTTGCAAGTTAATATGTCATGCCATTCGGCGTCGAGACCATTGGCCCGTGAGGTCCCAGCGCACACATGTTCTTTGAAGACAATATATCCAAAAGGCTGGTCAACTGCACTGGTGACCAAAGGGCTGACAGCTTCCTCGCACAGCGAATAGGCATCGCTATAGAGCGAGGAAACGCTGCCCGCATATTCGGCACAGTGCAAGGCTGCCCAAATTTTTTGTTATTTTTTAATACGATTTAGTCTTAGCTTTTTAGGTTTAATTTCATTTAAAATAGGTAATTTTACTAAGTAGTTTTAGATCCTCAAATGTAATAATATTAACATATGCACTAACGCTGTTTATGACAATACATAATTACATATGTTTTGAAGAGTGAATAAGTGGTACGAAATTTGATGTACAAACGAATTTATAACACAAGGTTTTTTTGGAAATTAACTATTAGGACTTTGATAATACTTTTAGGGATTCAGTAAGAAACGAATAAGTAAAAGCATGTCAAATAATACATGTCCACTAAAATACAAGTAATGATATAATCGAAAGTGATTATTACATTATTAGCCCCGAAGTATGTACAAAATTTTGTATGTTTATTCATGTAATATTGAAAAGTTATGAATGAAATAATGAAAATAATGTTGAAATAACTGATACACCTTATTTGCACTTGATAAAATTACTCGAATATTTTCTGCAAAATCTTGAACGTCCCCTCAAACATCAATCCAAAGTTTCCCTACGGCCTGTACGTCGCACTTACGTCATAACTTAAATGACCAAGTAGCTGTCAAAGTTAGCCGCAAGTTACTATCTCAGGTAGTCGAAGCGAGTAACTGTCAAACGCGATATCGCGTGGACAGTTTGACCTAATTGGAAACGGTGACATAGATTACTCATTCTAGTTGGATTCGAGTATATTCGGTCTCCAATCAGATGGACCGATCAAGTGAAGGATGCATCTTTCTCAAAGTTTTACACAGTTGTAGGGCTAGGGATGCGAAGGACAGAGCCAGATGGCGATAAATCATTCACTTTAAACATAAATTATATTCTGATGGTGACCACGATAGGAACGATATGAAAAAAATATATACCCACCTAAACCTAAGACAATACATGGGCTCGCCGAGGTCGGTGCCATACTGAACGGGGCCGTGAGGGCCGTACTTTCCCTCGTTGAATCGCGGTTCCGATTCTTTGACAGAGGAGCGAGCCAGCCCTATGGTCTGTTGAGCAGTCTGCTAATTTCTTTTTAAATCCCTTATATAGAGTGTGGGCGTCTGAGCTCCACAACTCAAGGCCCACATAGTATTTTTAATTAACTCCACACTCGATCGAAGCGAGTGCAGGTCACCTGAGTAGGTACCAAATAGCAACATATTGAATTGTTGTGTTCTGGTTTAAACAGCCAGTGTAATTACAGGTACATGAGGTATTAGGTAGGTCTTAGTCTTCGGGTCGGAAATGCACTACCAATGCTTTATAAGGATTTTTATAGCTTATCTAAGTATCCCACTGCTGGGCAGTGGACAATTATGTGGATAGCTACATTTTTTGCGTTTCAAACTACATAACTGTACGATCTTTGTAATTAACTCATAATATATCAATAAATGATTTCAATTTCAATGTTTAAACGGTTAATTGCACTCAAATGTGAATTCAGGACGGTAAAGTTTGCTCACACAAAGTGCGCTCATTCACATTCTTGTTCGATCGAAGTGTGCAAACGCGTATAAGTCTCTTAAATGTTTGCTAAATAGGAAACCTGTAAGAGAGAAGTCAAAGGGATTACAGTTACGTTCCCCAGGAAAGGCACGTAAGCTGTTGACGTTCTGCTCAGAGTTCTCGAAGTTGCGGGCGTGCATATGTTAACATAAATTAGCAACTATGTTCATTTCCCGTTATATTTGTTTTGTATTGCATAAGTTGTCTATTAAATAACTTCGGAAATTTGGGCACTTTGCAACGAACTAATTTTTATGCTTAAAATACTAGAAATGATTGAACAAAAGAATGGGCCTAAGGTTAACTAGTAGTGTATGCCTTATGGCATTAAGTTCGCCATGTCCGATAAGTTTTGTGCATTAAAGTTTAAATAAAAAATAAGCATACACCGTGGACCCGAATAACCCGACCAATTTTAACCACGTATTCCTGATGGTATTACAAGTAAATAACGTTATATCAACTTAGGTCGAATTATGTCATTTTACATTAATAGTAGCGCGTTCGTGTTGGCGGTAACTTGTGTAAGTAGTTACGGCTGCACAGAACAAAAAGCACACAGGTGAGTGTCACCAACTAAGTTGCCAAGCTATAATAATTTCATTCGACGAGCAAGACAACGCGGCGCCGAGCGCTCATCCTTAGTAACTGAATATTGTATGATCGTGTGAAGACATGGCCGGCAAGCTATTATATGTATGGCCAAAGCAATTTGCCCTGCAATTAGTAATAGTTTTCTCCAGCGGTTACAAAACCATTACCGCTAGAGGTTCTGGTACTAAATAATATAAAAAAAAAACTTTTATGTCTCACCTGGCCATAGAGTGGCTTTTACCGCACGCTACGCGTACGAAAAATCAAAATCAAAATCAAAATTATTTATTTGCGTGAATACAGATTCTTAATTCTAGGTCTTATGAGAAATACATTGCTTGTGTATTCAGCCTGCAAGCAGGCGTGCAAATATTCAGGCACGCTCCATTATCTATAAATGAAATATTCATTGATTACTTAAAAAAAAAAAAATAATAATAATAATAATATACGAAAATAGTCCTTATAAAAAATAAATAATAACAATAAATTAGAAATTAAATTAAAACATGCCAATAAAAATAATAAAATTACAATTTAAATTTAAAAGTCAATTAGAAACAATAAACAATACAACAATAAAACAACATTTATATCACAGATCAGGTCACGTACGGTCTAAGTAGCTCTTAACACTATAAAAGCACTTTTCAAGAAGCCATTTGGTTAATTTATTTTTAAAGCTATTTCCCTGAAGCATCTTGATGTCTTCAGGTAAGTTATTAAATAGTTCGATGCACATATTAAAGACATTTTTCCGATAAATTGATTTGTGAGCACGTGGCTTATACAACAGATTCATAATTTTTTGCCTGGTGTCTCTTTGTATGACTTCACCTCGTTTCCTAAAATACGATTGGTGGCTATTAACAAAGCTTTCTGGCCAAGTGTAGACATAAAATGATGTACATAACACGAGAGGTAATAAAGAAAGCCCTCGATCGCATATTTACGTCCCTCGCTTGCAGCTCGGGCCGAAAACATCTGCGATCTCGGCCTTTGGCGGGGTGAGATACCTGTGTAAAACAAGTTCTCATAGATGACGTTTAGGTTAAAATTATATTAAACCAGAATGATACAGAAGTCAAAGTAGATGGCGAAATTGAGGGCGCTTGCTCAGTGCTCCGATGGACGAGTGGTTGAGTCGCTGGGCTGGAAATCCAAAGGTACCGGGTTCGATTCCCGGTCTGGACACAGGTGAGTGCCATTTAATTTTTCTATGTGCTTTAATTTCTTATATCTATCTATTTTTTTTTTTTTATTCACGTATTTCAGTAGAATGACACTGTTATCATAGGACAGTCACTGGCCAGGCAAGTAGCGTTGCAAGCGAGGCACAGAGAACGCGCCACGCTAATGAGAATTTATTTTAATGTTTCGTTAGAGAACACTCGTTAATAATTTTATTTCGTATTTTTAAAGTTTTCTATTTAACTTTGAAATTATATGGAAACAAGCGGTCTTTGCGGCTCCCATATAAATGTCGGTAGTACTAAATTATGTCCGTTTTATTTCAATCTCACTGATGTAATAGTACATTACACATCTAGGGTGCGGCCCGAGCTGCAAGCGAGGGAAGTAAATATGCGGTCGAGGGCTTTCTTTATTACCTCCCGTGTTGTGTTCATCATTTTATGTCTACACTTGGCCAGAAAGCGGCTTTTTCCGTACGCGTAGCGTGCTAAACCGGTCGTCATAAAAATTCGTTAGGGCATATACGTGCGATTAAAGGCCAACGCACACCGGCTGCGTGTGCGTTGCGTGCACGCCGCAGCTCCTTGACTTTGTGCGTAACGCGTTCAAAATGGCGGCTCAAAGTCAAGGAGCTGCAACGCGCACGCGACGCGCACGCATCCGGTGTGACCCGGCCTTAAGGCTTAACGACCAACATTACAATAAGCATTCAGTCTAGACTTTATATGACTAGTTTAACTTTATAACGGCCACAAGGTCGCCCAGGCAATCTTAAATCATCAGCCAGAACGCGATAAGCGACAAGCAAGTATAGGTTTGACCTTTATTTCAATTCTGTAGCGTAATTCACAACTTCGGCATCAATATTCTGGTCCCTAATATAATTTGACCCGTAATTAAATTGTAATATTATTATAACAAAACGGGACTTAATCGCGTAAAAACATGCTATTGCCACGCGATTAAGTCCCGTTTTGTTATAATAATGAGTGAAAATCGTGAAAGTTTAAATCAATAAATTGTAATATGTTCACAAATAAATCCTTTGACTAATGTTGCTAATTAACCTTTTAGACTCCTACGACGGATATATCCGCACCACAGGTTCAATGCCAACGACGGATTAATCCGTCACAGAGCGCAGAGCGATATAACCTACATGCACCAGTAAACTTATGATGCTACGCTTTGTCGCGCGATAAATAAATGATAAAGCGTAGCATCATAGGCTTACAACATAAAGTTCAATTTCGGATTTGACACTATTATGTCATAGCGTCTGGTTTGCAACTTTTCTGTTTGACGTAGCGTCGTAGTTTTTATGTAACTAACAATATATGAACATTGTCTAAATACGACGTTGTCGACATTATCGAATAACGAAACTGAGATTTTATTTTTTCTCAGTTTCGTTACGATTTTCCGCTATATTTAGTTTGGGCGTAACGAAACTGAGAAATTCAAAATTTGAACGGAAATATTGGGACATTTTGCACAACTTTTTTTTATTTCATAAAATGGAAAGTGCTCGTGATTCTGAGTAAATTGGTATAAGACACACCATGATCAGACAAAAAAGTAAAAGGTACATTTTTTCTGCAATTGACCCTAAATTGAATTGAAAGGGTTAAGAAAAGTTGTAATTTGTAACTCCATGAAACTGACCACGTAACTAGTTCACAGATCAAATTATACTGGGGACGCGATTGGTAGCCAACTTGAATTAGCCTACCTACTGGAAAATTAAGCGGTCTATTGAACTTTCCACCTGACCTTTTTGTGATGGATTGTGTTGTGCCCACGCACTGATGTCGTATTTCATTTCGCATTCTTATTATTTGCTTTCCAAGTGGTCTAGCATCCACTAACAATTGTGCCTCTCGACTCAATGATGACAAAGTCTCATAATGTTAATGACTTTCTGCGAAATAGACAAACCAAGAGAATGACTAACTCCGAAATTGACAAACTTAATTCGAAGAAAACCTACAAAGAAAGCGACAATATACAAAAGAGTGCCTAAAGTTTCTTCTATCCAGAATAGACGTGCGCGCCGCCGCGGCGCGCCGCCGCCAGAAGGAGCCGGCGCGCCGCCGCCGCCGCCGGTAGTTTAAAATTCGCGCCGAGTTAGAGACGAGTCAGTCAGTTGGCATGGCAAAACTGTGACGCCGATTGGAGTAAGCAATGTAAATCAAAGAATCGATCGTCATTATAGAATTCTCGGAAGCAACATGCGTTGATTTGGATGTTATTTCCAAACCTTCGTTAGTTTCAAAATGATTTCCTTGAAAATTAATGAATGCCTCCTTTTTTTTTCGAGATTATCGAATCTCTAAACTTTAATTTGTAGGTACGTAAAAAAATCTAAAATCCAATTTGAAAGGCGTCGCTTTCTGCAGTATCCATTTATGTAATTAAGGTTTTGTTTAGCTACCATAGCATTATATATACACTCGGCGTCAAAAAAATCGCACATCCACAGAGTTGAGCAAGGGAGCATTCTAGTTGGCCTCTCAATTAACCGGGCAAAAACAAAGGTTATGGTCGTGGACCGAGCTGAACAACTCACACGGACAGGAGAACTCTCTAACTTACAATTTGTCAGTGAATTTGTATATCTGGGGCTACCTAACCTCACCTAACCAAGGGGGAAGCGAGAGGGAAATTCGAAGGAGAACTCAAATGGCCAAATCTGCCATAAAAAAGAAAGTCTCCAACAACACCAAAATGAGTATTGTGAGAACTCTGGTCTCTTCGATTTTTCTCTACGGCTCGGAATCTTGGACAATCCGGTCAGCAGAACGCAAGAAAATAGAGGCATTTGAAATGTGGTGCTGGAGACGAATGTTACGCATCCCATGGACAGCCAAGAAAACGAACGTCTCCATCCTTCAGCAGCTTGGGATCCGGACAAGGCTATCTACCACTTGCTAGCAAAGGATTCTTGGTTATTTTGGACACTTTGCCCGCCGTGACCCTGACAACTTGGAGAAACTTGTAGTTGTTGGGAAGATAGACGGCAAGCGGTGACGTGGCAGGTCTCCTACACGATGGTCAGATCAGGTTTCCGCTCTCACAGGCCTTACAGTGACGACCGCCATGAAGAAGGCCGAGGACAGGATGGGATGGAAGCGATTGGTGACACAGGTCATCGTAAAAATTTCAAGACGGACACGACCTTCAGCAATGAAGTCAACGACTAGAGAGAGAAAATCGATATCACTGAAAGCTTGTTTAATGCTCTTTCAATTAACAACTGTTTCATTTTATGAAAACTCGTGGATTATGTAGAGGGATTCTAAAAAAAGTGGGAGGAGTACGGGCTCACGATTTCTGCCTCTTTCCACACGTTTAAACAAGTGTTTATTGGTCAATCGTGCCTCGATCGCTATTCAGGTTTGTTAACAATTACACCTGAAGAGAAAAATCAAGGAATTATTCTTTGCAGATGATGCTTCTGCTGATGACGCCGATCTTGTCGTAGCACTACTTCAAGCAGGAGTACAGCAGGGTAATGTTGCCTGGCAACACAATCTAAGCCATTTCACTGTTCCACGAGTATTCCAATGATTTGAGGACACTAAGAGGCTTAACCAGAAGACAAAGATTCTGACGATGACAGTGCATTTCTGAGAGAGACGACCGCTTCATCGTTTTAACGTCCCTGCTGAATCGGTTTTACAACTGTCCGGCTCTTACAGCAGCTTCTAAAAGCTCGCAGGACATCGATTAGCAGCTCTAGGGTTGGAAGAAGCCAACAAGAGAAGAACATCTTATCTCATAGAGCTGCCGCAAGTCCCAACACACAGCATCGCAGGACACAAGCATGCATCGAAAACATCGTGAACTGCGGCGGTGACTCGTGCATGTCCTGGGGCGGCATGTCAAGCGCAGGAAAAACTGAGCTTGTGTGAGTTTCTTAGTCAGGTGAAGATCACCGCCAGGGAGCCCTGACTGCTCGATGATTCATTATGGTGATCCTTAAAAAATCAAGTGGTATCTTATACAGCTTTTATCATTCGTGGGTTCACTTTCACGAGTTTCACGCACGCTAACGCCCGCACACACAGTGTATTAATTGTCAGCGGCTTACTGGAGGAGTTCAGGATTCCTTTTTTGCATTGGCCAGCATGAAATCCAGTCTTGAACCTCTAGGATGAACTGAAACGATGAGTAAGGTTACGACATCCCGTTAGCAGTCAACGTTTAAGTTGCCGTAATGTACGAGTGAGGGGACATTCCTCAGGAATGTATCACCAAAGAATAAAGTGAAGTTTGGATAGCGATTGAGACACGATTGGCCAATTAAAATTTGTTTGAACGTGTGGCAAGGGGCAGTTCGCCGCGAGCGACATTTGTACGGAACTTTGCTTCTAACTCGCCCGCAGCTCGCCTGCAAGTGTGATAAAGCCCTTAATATTGAAAGCGATACCTATTTGCAAAGTTGAAAAATCTCACGCCGCCGGCGTTACGCCGCCGCCGTGGATTTTTTCGCGGCGCGCCGCCGCCGGTTTTTTTTCGATCGGCGCGCATGTCTAATCCAGAATAACCAATGTTATACCAATTTCGAGAAACTCTATGTAAAAAATGGAAATGAACGGATACCGCTCTAATCTGAATAGTCCTTTAGAGTATAAAAAAAATCAGGTATGATTTTTTCTTTTATTTTATTTTATTGTCTCAGACAGGCAAACACACACACACACACTTTGTCTTCCATCAGACCAGTAGAAATGATGTAAAATTCTCAGCTCTAAAAAAAAGTTAGTGTACAACTTAAAAAATGGCCCGTCTGCTATTTTCGGATTTTATCAAAATAATGGGTAAATGATGATGATGACGGCGTTTGAACCGCTCTGAAATCCACCCAGACACACTCAAACAGTTTCTCCATTGTACAAATACTTCATCTACGTGTACTTAGGTTACTAATCAACCGAGTACATACCTGTGTGAATTATTTCAACACATTAACTGATAAAATAAACGCGAACTGTTAACCTTATCACGAAAGGTTATTGTTAATGAATACTCGAAAGCCTGACCTTTGTGTTTATTGTGAGATTAGCCTTAAGGCTGCCATGGAACAATAAGTGTTAGAGCACAGGATTTATGCTTACACAACCTGAAGAATTAAAGACCAGAAACCTTTTGTTATTACAACAAAACGAGCCTTAATCTCGTAAACATTAGGAAACGTCCGAGACGTTGAGGTAAATAAACCGTGTATTTACCATAGAGGTATATAAAAGATGTGGCCAATGATATTCCTATTCAGAGAAAAACCTTTAACCACCTTCCTTATAAAGACGGCAGAGGAGTGGAACTCTCTTCCCGTCCATCTTTTCCCAGAAAAATATGACTTGGATCTCTTCAAGTTGAGAGTGAATAGGCATCTTCTAGACAAGCATGATACATCTTAGGCTTCATCGTCACTTAACATCAGGTGCGATTGAGGTCAAATGATTGTCTATCACACATAAAAAAAAATCCTGTTTCCCTTATAAAAGGGGAATCAAAATGGTACTTTTCTGTTCAAGGACTTTAGTACGATTTTGTTCAGTTTATTTTCCTCATAGTAAGTGTAAAATGCAGTATGTCACACTACGTACGTTACGTAAACGTGCTATCGCGCGTCTGTGTCACTCCGACCTCGCTCGGGCCCAGCTAAGTTTCTTGTCGGAGTCTTCTTAGCTGGGCTAGGTTTTAGCGAACCGGCACCTAAAACTCCCATTAGTTCGATACACAAGTTCACATAAGGACAGGATGACCCGAGTCAAACCGCAAAGTCAAGGTGGCCCTGGCCCAACGACCTGGTTCGACTCCAGGCGTTCAGCCCCAACCTAGCCCGATCATATCGAGGTGGACCGGGACTAAGTGACCCAGGCACTCCCGGGTCCCACCCAGCCCGACCAACTCAGGGTGGTCTGGCTAGCGACCTGGTTCGACCCCAGGGAACGCCACGGCCAACCACCCGGTCCGACAATCGCTACGCCCAGGGTTTCAACCATAGACGGCGACAGTTGTATCATAGTTTTTTAATTATCTTCGCGAATCTTTTAACATAACGCGTCCATTTGTGACGTTCCGCAGGTAAAGGTACCTTATGGCGGGTAGGCGCTTACGCTGTTATTAACAGCACTCCTATATTAATTTGATGCTACACGACGTAAGTGCCGACCCTCCATAAGGTACCTTTTCCTGCGGAACGTCACATTTATTTGCTGCTCATTTTTTACGTAAACAACGTAGTCATAGACATTTTTCTTTGAAACTGTGTGTCTATGTTATTATACGTCAATGATGAATACGTGTCGCGCGCTTCTAAACGGCCCAAGTTTTACTACTTACTAGCATTTTCCCGCGGCTTCGCCCGCGTTGTTCCCGTTATTTTCCCAAAGCAACTCTTTACCGGGATATAAAGTATCCTATGTTTCAATCCAGGACTTGGTCTACTTGCATGCCAAATTTCAGCTTGATCCATCCAGTTGCTATCCCGTTATTAGGTAACAAACATCCAAACATCCAAACATCCAAACATCTTCACAAACTTTCGCATTTATAATATTAGTGGGATTCGTCTTTATACTTTGGTACAACTATAGCAAGGGGGTTTCTTTTCTCTACAGCTGAAAGTAGGCCCTTCCTTACATAATTTTGCTCTCTTGTGACGAAATTTACTATTATTACCAGCACTTTATTCAAACTCATAACAACAGATATAAATAAATGGAACGTTAGATTGATTGTGATCAATAACATAAGCGTAGCCTGCCCTAGGTTTTGAGTGTCAATAAAAATGCCCGACTTTGCTCACGCAAGCCCCAGAGAGAACCGACCAATCAATGTTCAAAGAACTGCATGATTTCAACTCAAAGGCCGGCAAGACGGGCACCTCATCTAGAAGGCGACGACTACTTTTCTGCTATATGCGTGATGTGGCATGAACAGTTGCCGAAACTCTATACAACAAATGTGATCATCATGTGTAACGATGTGTCAGAAACATACAATAATAAGCTGTTAGCTTGGCCAAGGAGTTTAATAATAAAGCCTAGCGTAGCAGCAACACACTTGTCTTAAATTTTCTGACTATCTGTGGTTTGTAAAATTATAATTCACTAGCATTTTCCCGCGGCTTCGCCCGCGTTGTTCCCGTTATTGTCCCAAAGGAACTCTTTACCGGGATATAATGTATCCTATGTTTCAATCCAGGACTTGGTCTACTTGCATGCCAAATTTCAGCTTGATCCATGCAGTTGTTACCCCGTTATAAGGTAACAAACATCCAAACATCCAAATATCCAAACATCCAAACATCTTCACAAACTTTCGCATTTATAATATTAGTGGGACTAGTGGGATGGGATTTTGGTGATGTCCATATATTTGTATGCGACCTAGGGCTTTAATTACCGCCCGTGTACACGATCTCACGTCTTCCCCTGGCCAGGAAGTGGGATTTTTTTCCCACGCAGCAGGCGTGGTTTGAGGTACGCAAATTATATTATGTACAATCGAATACACTGTTAACTGGACATTTGTAAACGAATATCAACTTTATTGCAACGTGTGAAAATCTATGGGTGGTCAGTTAACAGTGGCTTCGTTTGTAGCTTTTATGAAAACGCAACGTTTATTACAAAGTCAACAAGCTGTTCTCACTATACGCCACCTGTCTATGATTTAAACCAGTCACGCGATGTATTTTCGTACTAGCGTATATTTGACAATGTGTTTTAGTGTTTAATATTTGAATATTGAGCTTGGTTCAAGGAATTAATAAGTTATGCTTAGGGTCTACGCTAGCTGACGCGGGTGCACGGGGCGGACGCACGCGGCGGGCGGGCTAAAGTATGGACCCGCGCCCGCTGCACTTAGCGCTGTTCATACAATTTCTTATTAGACGGGCGTCCGTTCCGGGTAATCCGCGTCAGCTAGCGCAGGCCCTTAGGATGGACCGATTCAAAGTTTGCCTTTGTAACATAGATAAAAAATATACAGCAAGTAAGTATGTGTATACCATGTGATATATATGGGAAACTGTGTTTAGAATTCAGCGGATTAATTGGGTAACACTTTATTTATCGGAAAGCGGGTCAAATTTAACTTGCAAAATTTTATTAAAAATTATATTAATAAAAATGAAGTATATTTTTCAATGTCAGAATTAACAGAATACTGTTAAAGGTTGGGACTTCCGTAAATAAATAAGTATCGATGTCAGGAAGTCCCATTGATTACATACAGACACCGCGACAGGAGAAACTAAAAAAAATATGAATAGACATAAACATACGCATTCGCATTTGTACATGTACCTTTATTTTGTAACCCTGTACTTTGTCTTATTTTGAAAAAAAATTAAGACATATCTGCTGCGGTTTGTCTATGGATCTCTGTCGCCTCACCGCTAATGTCAAGTTACCTCAAGGTGGCAAGATTGGCACAGCAAGATGGAGGACGGCGGCCATCTTTGCCACTAATAGCGTTCGGAAATTGCCACGCTGTCCGGAAATGAGCGACGCATTGTTGCCCCGTCCGCGACGATATTCGTGACTATTTCGTCTGTAATTGGGGATCCCATCTGTTGATGGTTTGGATTATTAGGACAGGACAGGTGTCCATATTCACTGGAGGCACAGTATAATAGAAGTAATTTTTAGGGTTCCGTACCAAAATGGTAAAAAAGGAACCCTTATGGTGCGACTCTGTCTGTCTGTCTGTCTGTCTGTCTGTCTGTCCGTCTGTCACAGCAAGATATCTCAGGATCTACTGATGCTATCGACTTGAAATTTGGAATAGTGTTAAGAACCGCTAACCCGAGCTTATAGGATATAAAAAAATTCTTGTAACTTTTTTACTTTTTTTTTAAAGGGGTCCTTAATGAGACTTTGCAAATCGAAAGTAGGGCTGTTATATTGAGTGAGGTATCAAATAAAAGGGCTTAATTTGTAGATTAAAACAGTATTTTTGTATTATTTTTAAAATAAGTAGTTTTTGATTTATGGCGAAAAACGTTAAAAAAAATACCGTTCCCCCCCTATTATCTTCGAAGTTACTGAACAGAAAAATCTGTAATAATTACTAATTATTAATGTCGTCCTATATATTACAGGAAAAATATAACGGTTTTCCTAACTTGCACTGTTTTTGAGAAATTTGCAAAAATCTTAACACATACTTATTTGCTCCTACTAAACTAATCGCCATATAGTTTTTCTTGAACTATTCATGTATCTACTTATGAGTTTGTACGGAACCCTCGGTGAGCGAGTCCGACTCACACTTGACCGGTTTTTTTCTTCCTAGAAATGGTACAGCACGCGCTTGAATGTGTGCGCGCCGTGTACAAACGCACTACAAGCAAAGTTGTAAAAATTATCCAGTAACGATCGCACTCACGGGTGGATTTATCTATCGTGGTAGGCCGGGACAGGTGACCTGGTTCGACTCCAGGCACCCCCCGGCACTTACCCAGCCCGATGTGCGTGTCGACTGTGTGTACGGCACACGGTCGGACGCCCTTGGGTGGTCTGGCCAGCGACCTGGTTCGAGCCCAGGGACCGCAACGGCCAACCACCCGGCCAGACAATCACAATGCTCGGATGTGGGTTGTGAGTTTGTAAGGTTTAAAAAAAAAAAAAAGAAAAAAAAAAAAAGAAAAGAAAAAAAAAAAAAAGTACCCACTATTTTCATGAGTAGATCAAAAATTATGCAATTTTTAAAAAGATGTCATCATAACATCGGGATTGGTGATGACGGCGGTTGAAACGCTCTGAAATCCACCCTCACACAGACGTGCTATCGAGCATATGTGTGAATACATGTTGCTCGCTCCTAAGCGGCCGATGTTGGACTACTTGTTTGTCTTTATACTTTGCTATAGCGGCATTTTCATTTAAAATGTCCTGTTAAGTAGCCTAGTAAACTGCATATATTTCGTCACCAACTGACAGGTTAGACCAAGGACCTCAAAATAAATAGCCGGATGGAGCGTCGCCAACAGAGAACTGAAGAATTTTTAGTCGGCCGGCTGCTTATACTTACGAGCTCGCACGCACACATCAACTATAGCTTGGCAACTTCGTTGGTGACACTCACATGTGTGCTCTTTGTTATGTGCAGCCGTAACTACTTACACAAGTTACCGCCAACACGAACGGCGACCGACGGAGGCAGCCTCCGCACGCAACAGGAATCTGTTGGCGGTAACTTGTGTAAGTAGTTCCGGCTGCACATAACAAAAAGCACACATGTGAGTGTCACCAACGAAGTTGCCAAGCTATAGTTTTTTCCTACTACCCACAGCGCGCACACATTGACCTGAACGACCAGAGCGTTAAGTTAGCCGGCGGACTATTGATGCTTCAGTTCCTTGTTAGCGATGCTCTGTCCGGCTATTTATTTTAAGGTCTTTGGGTTAGACGGAACAATAACTTAAGTTTCGTATAACTGTACATATTAAACAGGACTTAATCGCGTAAAAACTTGATATTACCTCGACGTTTCGCATGTGCCGTGACGACCATGGTCGCGAAGGTTTTGTTACAATATTGAGTGAAAATCGTTAAAGCTTAAGTCAGTATTTTGTATATGTATATTAAAATAAAAATGCGCATAGGCAACAACATTTTGTTAGAAAGAAGGTAGTTAAGAGTTCTATTAAAGTTATCACAAACCAAGCCAGTATTTAAATTGAAGATATATTGATGCCAGCCCTGTTTACAACACCAGAACTTCAAAGAATGAGAGAACATGCGTGAGAGAGTCCCGAAAGCATAGTAGGGATACTATTCTTCTTGGTCAGTATCTTCAATCGTAAAGGTCGTGTCCCTGAAAGTTTCTCGTAGCTTCATGCACCAGCTTTTTCCATCTAGCTCGGTTCTCGGCTGTCCTTAGAGCGGTTGCAACAGGAAAACCGGTGATCGTCGTTACTGGTCACACCAACGGCTGGGAGATCGGCCGCCGGGGTCACTTCCCCTCCCTCCTGCTCACCACAATCAACTTATCAAGATTATCCGGTTGCCAGCAAGCAATGTGACCAAAATAGCCAAGAATTCTTTGGTAGCAGATTGTTGAGAGTCTTGACCTCTAGCTGTTCCAGTACAAACTTGTTTGGTTTGGACACTACAGAGTTGGGATACTGTTTCAGCCGATATATTTACTATGTATTTTTGTGTCATTCCTATCTTGCTTACACAGCCCATTCACAAAGCACTACGGCCTAATTTCCTGGCCCGAATCGGGCCGTAAATAGGTCGGGCCTACTGGGCAGCCTTCCAGATTGAATCATTACTTTTATTGTCACTTCACGTCCTTTATTTGGGACAAATTTATTGTGACGTAAAGATGAGATCCCGTGTTAACCAACTTCTAACATTGATTCTACGACACCAGCAGCTTCAAGAGGTCCCATAAAAATACTGAAATTGGCATACATGTGCCTATATGTATATGTATTGATTATTATTTGATTATTACTAGTTACTTCTATTTTTTATCTGTGGAAATTGTGACATTTACTACCTTTATCCTCATTATGTATTTTTTTGTTTGAGTATACCTACGTGTAATTTTATTTTTGGTAATGTTTTAAATAGTGTATTATTGTATTATTATAAATTGACAACCTTTCATTTTTTTGAGCCTTTAATTTTATTGGTTCACTGTATTTGGTTTGAAAAGACGAATACGCTGATAGTTTATTTGTTTCACCAGGATTTGTAATTAATTTATAATTAATATATTAATATTTACTTATTCTAAAAGGGCGTAACTACAGTTCTACGGTAGAATAAACCATTACTTTAGTCTTATCGCGATCGAAAAAAAGTAAGCGATCTCACAGTATGCATTGACAATGTCAAATTCAAAATTATGACAGCTTATTTTTTCTGTGGCAAAAGGCACTGGCATTTCATCTATTCTGCCGTAGAACTGGTAAAATGAGAACATATTTTTTATTCATTTGTATTTTTTATATTAAGCGATATAAAAAAATTATAAAAATAGTGTAGTGTTCAGGTGACAAAATGCTTTCGAATCGTATATACATTTTAAAGTGTTCTTAAAATGAAATGTTGTCAATTGTGATGACGTCCTTCTTGGGAGACATAATTCATTATTACTCGTTTCTTCCATTTTTTATCGCATGACATTGTGGCATTTGACCTTTATCCTCATTTTGTATTTTTGTTTTTGACTTGGTTCGTGTTGTTTACTACAATTTAATAAGAAATGTTATACAATTTTATAATTCATGTTATACAATTTTATAAGTACTGTTATTTTCTCCTGAAATAAATGATCTATCTATGTATACGAGTTCCCTCAACTCCTCATGAATCCACATGATTTAGAAACAAATGCACGAGTTACTATTAAAAATACTGAAATTTCTGTACGTGTGCTTATAATATTTTAGGAGAGATTGAGATTTCTGTAATATAAATAGACAAAATAGCAGTATCCCATCAAAAACATTACATGTAAAAAGATGCAAGTCTTGCAACGCAGTCCTTTTACAACAAAAAAGTTTTGAGATTTAAGGCCGAGCCACACCGGCTGCGTACACGTCTGCGTGCGCGTGGCGTACGCGTTGTATAGTATGAATGTTTTTCAAAATGGCGGCTAGTCACGCTCAAAGTCAAGGAGCTGCAGCGTACAGTGCGTGCACACGCAGCCGGTGTGGCTCGGCCTGTAATGTTAAACCAAGTCAGTACCGGGGGGGTGTCCACAGAACTCTAGGCAATTCGGTGGGAATAGAGTTCTGTGGACACCCCCCTGGTACTGACTTGGTTTAATAATTATACAAAAACCAGAATACAGTTTGTCTACTCTTAAAGTAAATGTTAATTTACCATTTATTCCTATAATTGACCGTCGCTTTATGACTTTGGCACTTTATGAATTGAGACTTAACAATCATATCGTTATAGTGTATATACAAAAGCAGTTGCAATCATTCATACCCGATTATTGCAGCATTATCATACAATATACTGAAATCGTCATGCCATATCATTTCATACAAGCTTACTACCCTTTCAACCCTTTATGAACTTTAATCCATTACAATAAAGTCTATATTAGCTTGGATCACTGCTTCATTTCAATACCGATCGATGTACTGCTCGGTTTTAGGAAGACGTAAGCGACTCGCATTATTGAATAACATTAGCTTTTTGTGTGAACAGTGCCGTGTGGTGTAGTCCCAGCTGATACATACAGCTGAAGATCGGAATGCATTACAATGTATCACAATGTAATAATTAATTTCATATTAGAGGCAGCGCTCCTTATATGTAGCGTAGCCTTGATATTGATGTAAATCCTTTGTTCTTTCTTATTTAATTATTGTGTAATAGATCATATGTAAGCCAGTATAAAAAGGCATGTAATATTATAATAAATGTTCATTATTCCTACGAATCTCGTGTTGTTACTATCTACTAACATCAAACACTTCACCGTAAATCAAACGTTGGAGATTGCTCTCTCTTTAATCCTAAACGCAGTCGTATGGACTGTAGGTAGTCAAAGTATAAAAACGAACAAGTAGTCCAACTTCGGCCGTTTGGAAGCGCGCGACACGTATTCACACAGACGCGATAACACGTCTGTGTGAGTGCAATGCAATCCATACTAGCATTCTTACGCATTCTTTAAACTTTGCTTGTAGTGCGTTCGTACATATATAATTATCGAGCCTGCTCACAAAATTTCATGAGAATCGGCGAGAAATGCGACCTGTTATTTACAGGCTGTTAAGCAGGGTTTCTTAAACTGTGGTCCATGGACCCCTTAGGGGTCCATGATACGAGAGCCGGGGGTCCGTGGCCATGCCTTCAACACAAACTTTCATGTGCCCTTGATTTTCTTTTTCTCGGGTTATATTCGGAAAGGGTCCGTAAGGTTTTCGATATAATGTAGGGGGTCCAAAAAAAGTTTAAGAAACTCTGCTGTAAAGGAAAACAGCCAGACAGACATACGAAAGCATTTGTACGCAAGCTGAAACGGAGACATTTCGTTCGTACTTCCCGCTCTTTGATCAAAAAAGATTCCGTCGAACTGAGAACCTCGTCAGTTTTGAAGTCGGTTATAATGCATTCTAAAACAACTCCATATTTATAGATCCCACCTATTCCATTAGCATTCTGAGTTTCTCGTATAAAAGCTCGCTAATGCCTCAATGCCATTCTAGAGTTCATTTGTCAGAGCTTAAAAAGCTCCAGCATAAACCAAGTCTTTTAGATTTTAAAGGTTTAAGCTAACGTACGGTATTTTTAGCAAAATACCAATGAACAAGTTTTTACTCTTTGATTTTACCAAAATAATACTTAGTGTCATAGGTGACTGTGAACACTGGTATGAAATGAACTTTCGCCAACTGTAAATGTAAAGTGCGTGTGTGTGCGTAATGTGTTAATATAAAAAAATACAGCTTCAAATATTACTTGGCACACTCTATTAAATAAATATCAAATCACTAACTTAAAGGGCTCGTTTTAATTTTTTATGTAGGTATGTTCCCCGATTAGGCAATTACTCTCAAACAGGTTATTATTTGAAAGTGTAGATATTTCCTAGGCATTCAATGGAATGTAGTCTCCACCAGCTATGGCATTCGGCTGGTTCTGTCATGCGCCTTTCAAACGAAGGTCTTGCTTTCGAATCTTATCAATATCAAAAACTTCTAAGATAATAATAGGGTGGGAATGGTATTATTTTAAACGTTTTTCATTCTAAATCAAAAATTACATAGTTAAGATAAAAATTAAAATGGTTTTGGAATCTGCAAATTAAGCCCTTTTATTTGTAACCCCACTTAATACAATAGCACAGCTTTAAATTTTCAACGTCCCGTTTTGGCCCCCTTTAAAAAAAAGTTAAAAAGGTATACATTTTTTATCTCGGGTTAGCGACTTTTAAAAGTATTCCAAGTTTCAAATCGATAGCAGCAGTAGTTCCTGAGATATCTGGCTGTGACAGACAGACAGACTGACAATGACAGAGTCGCACCATAACGGTCCTTTTTTACCATTTTGGTACGGAACCCTAAAATCGAGTACCTGTACATACAAGAAAGACTATCTCGTTTCTTACAAGATCCAAACTTATTTTTTCCACAAATTGCACCAAACACTAGCACTGTGTGTGTACCCTTAACAGGACAGGGGCTATCTCGTTTCTTACAAGATCCAAACTTATTTTTTCCACAAATTGCACCAAACACTAGCACTGTGTGTGTACCCTTAACAGGACAGGGGCTATCTCGTTTCTTACAAGATCTCTCTAAAGACTATCTCGTTTCTTACAAGATCCAAACTTATTTTTTCCACAAATTGCACCAAACACTAGCACTGTGTGTGTACCCTTAACAGGACAGGGGCCGACACAAAAGTACTTTTAATATAAAAAGCCTAGCACTTGCTTTCACAAGGGGCAAAAAACTTCGCAAATCCCCTGGCGTATGGAAAAAGTCGTTTATCCCTGTCTCAGGCTCGGTATAAATATTAATACGCATACATATTTATGGAGTGGACCGGCCTATTTAATTGAATTCTGTCCTTTCCTGCCCTGTTCTTAAATGTTTTTGTTCAGCTGACGCGCGAGTGATTTTAGGGATCTGTATGTATTAGTCATTGTACTAGTATCGGCGAGCGCGCCGTGTACGAACGCACCACATGCAAACATTTAGCAATGCGTAAAAATGCTTAAGTCAGGGCTGCGCCATCGCTGCGAGTGCTCGCTTTCACAAAATGTATCGAAAACTGCAGTGTGTTCGGATGTTTAAAAAAAATTCGATTCATTTAAGGTTTGAATTTTAACGGTTATTTTTGCTAACATTACTTTGTTTCTCTCAGATATTATAGGGTAATATTTTACTAAGTTCACTTATCTCAAACTAGCGTCTGCCAATATCCGGGTCATCATGTTAGATAATAAATGGAAATATACTCCTTTGCCAATGTAGGAAATAGATACTGTTTCAAACAACGGTTTTGTTCATTTGTTTGCATAATCATTTCCCTAGACATTATACAACGGAAACGAGAACACAAGCATTAATGTTACCAATGGGTAAAAAAAACAAGGAAACTTCTTCAAAGTCAACAAATACTTCCATTTTTAGATTAAGAACGATGAAAGTAAATCATGATGGTGCGACTATTTTAGGGTTGCCATACGTCTCGGTATCGGCGTGTCTCGGTTTGAAGCGTATTGTCTCAGTATCCCGGTCATAAAGGAAATTGTCCCGGTGTCCCGGTTTTTAAACCATATTTAGTAGGTAAGTACCAGGCTATGCAAATAAGTATGGTAAAAAACAGGGAGAGCAGCAATCCGCGAGGAGTGGCGTCGCATTGTGAAACAAGCCACTAACCACGACGTAACGGCCACGACCACTCTGCCAAGAGTGTGAAGCCAAAGAAGAAGAATGTACATGCACATACCTATTGGGTTGCTACAGTTTTTTTTTTTTATTCATTCGACATTTGGTATTGACGTGGCGTCAGTAAGCCGGGCGGGATAGATTGTCCCAGTGCCCAGTCAAGTCAGTACGGGACCAATAGCAAAATGTTTATAGAGGCTTAACATATAATCTTTATTTTCTTAAGTTATTACTATTTACTTTTATTACATACGGATTACACATAATTAAAGAGAGAAGCTTTCAGTCCCAACCTAACCTAACTACTCTCAAACACCGATATATTGTTTGTATTTACGAGCAGGCCTGGGAGCTCTGTGTAGTCTTTGCTAAAGCACTTGTGCTTCAGTTGTCCCGGTCGACGTCCCCACATTTCTGGCAACCCTGAACTAATCACAAATCAACACGTCAAGAGTGAACGGGACACGTAAGTTCCCGGAATTACTGCAATAAAAGCGGGATAGACGCCTCGGGAATTTTAATTGAGTCTCCAATTTTATGAGCCGGCGCAAGTCATGAGCGAGAAGAAGAATAAAAGAACGATTTCACAAAAAAGGGAATGAAACTAATTTAATTTGTATAAATGCTAAATTTTAAGGAGAAATAATAAATCGCCCCGCAAAAAAATACTGACTTGAAAATCAAAAAAATCCGTATGTACATCAAAGCTATGTTTTAATGTTTTTTTTTGGTATTTTTTGATGTGCAAGTCAGGATTTCAGTTAGGTTATGGTTATTTTTTTGATGTGCCTTTAAATACTACCCAATTTTAAGAGGTACCCTCGCGGACTTTTTTGCCATTGCCATTACCATTTAGGGTTCACCTTACAATAGTTGTGTCATAGTTTGTGTATTACACGACAAAACTAGACTGAACCCTAAATGGCTTTACAATTAAAGTCCGTGACCGTATAAACTCTAAAGCAATTAAATTGTATTGATTTAACTTTCACAATTTTCTCTCATTAATATAAGAAAACGAGAATCAAAGGACCCCCTTCGCGTTCAGGGGGTCACGGCACGTCCGAAACTTATAGGTAAATATATCATGTTTTACGCGATTAACTCCCGTTTCCTTATAATAATTAAACTTTTGTGCCTCACTCACGAACTCAGAACACCTCCCTGTGGAATACTTTATCTATGATGAGGGATAAACCAGACCTTATTTTTATTGAGAACCTGGGTACGCACGATGGAGACATGATTCGACTAAGAAAAAACGAAAATAACCTTATTCTGAAATAAATATAAATAACTAAATATTTGTACTAAAAAAAACCGACCGCCACTTTAAAAGTGCATAAAATCCGCCATTTTGTTTATTTTAACGAACTTCACCCAGTGACACTCGCGGCATCAAGACGAATCCAATGATGTATCATTTATCAAAATCGGTTGTGCCGTTGAGTAGTTACGAGCGGACACAGGAACGGACATACATACATACATACAGGTCAAACACATTACCCTCCTTTGGGCTTCGCCGCAGTCGGGTAAAAAGTACAGCGACAAGTGAAAATATTATGTCACCCGCATGCTACCTACCTGGTAGCTGGGTCAGTTGCAGAAAAAATGTACCTTTTACTTTTTGTCTTATCATGGTGCGTCTTATACCATTTTACTCAGAATCATGAGCACTTTTCATTATTGAAATAAAAAAAAGTTATCCAAACTGTCCGAAATATTCCGTACAAATGTTGAATTTCTCAGTTTCGTTACGCCCAAACTAAATATAGGGGAAAATCGTAACGAAACTGAGAAAAATCTCAATCTTTCTCAGTTTCGTTACGATTTTCCGAGTAAAATTGTATAAGATAAGACACACCATGATCAGACAAAAAAATTATAACCACATTTTTACTAAAAAAAACCCGACCGCGGTGCACTTTGTTTATTTTAACGAACTTCATACCCAGTGACACTCGCACCATCAAGACGAATCTAATGATGTATCATTTATCATAAAATAAAGTTAAAAACTAAAACCCGACTACGAAAAAGTCTAAAACAAGTATCTTGGGTTTTAGTTCACCAGGCACAGATATATTGCTATTTTTTTTTTCATTTAGGGAACGTTTCGAGTATGCCGTCAGTCGATCGTAGTCGGAGGCCCCTTCTTTGTTTGTTTTTTTTTGCCGGGGCCTCCGACTACGATCGACTGACGGCATACTCGAAACGTTCCCTAAATGAAAAAAAAAATAGCAATATATCTGTGCCTGGTGAACTAAAACCCAAGATACTTGTTTTAGACTTTTTCGTAGTCGGGTTTTAGTTTTTAACTTTATTTTATTTACGTCTTTTTAGTTATTATTCAGTTACGGTTTTAAGCGCCTTCCTAAGAAGCATATCAGGGTGTGCGGCCAAAGACCGAGCTGTCTCTTAAGCATCCTCCATTTAATAGTAATAACAAGAATTACAACAGTAACAGTTATATACATGGTTTGCTTTGCTTACAACGATATAAGACGATTTAGGCTTTGCTTTTGTCCCGCTTAAAATGGACATAGGGTGTTTGCGGAAGAGCTCGGTTTTCAGCCTCGCAGCCTGAAACTCGGCCTTCGGACTTGCATAAATTAGACTAATAGGTATACGTATGTAACCAGGGGCGCTCGGTGCCTTTGATCCAATGCGGTACCTATTCGATCTTTGCCCCGCTTAAAATTATTGCGGGATAGGGTGTTTGCTGAGGAGTTCGGCCTTTGGCCTCGAAGCCTGAAGCTCGCCCTTCGGGCTCGTAAAATTAGACATTTATATACAGTTTGCGTGAGGTAACCAGGAGCGCTTCATGCCATTGGCTCTGTGCAGTACTCGGCCTTTGGGCTCGCAAAAATGAGACCAATATTTAGTTTGTGTGAGACGACTTGGAGACACTTCACTTTAGGCTTTCAGTCTCGCTTGTAACTATTGCTAAATAAGACGCTTGCCACCCCGCGGCCTGAAACTCGCTCTTCAGGCTCGCAAGAGTTCTACCGATATACGATTTTACTGCGGCGATGATATTGGAATAGGAGTATTCGGGTCTTTGGCCCAAAACAAAGCCCGGCATTTAATGGCCCCTCTGTTTGACGCTTGCCCCTGCCTTCAGCCTCTTTTGAAATTACTGCTTGCGGAGGAGAAACAACATGAATTGGTGTGTTAATACTGTTAATTAGTCAAAAAGTATGGTACCGGTGTCCTACAACGGTAGCAAAACATACTTACACACTTTTATAAAATGCTTTTATTTGGAACAACTTTAGAATTATCAAAATCAATTCTAACGTGTTCTACTTATACTGCAAAATACAAAGAAAAAATATCTTTCACTAACACCTATTTGAATATCGTGATTCAACTTAAGGAGGAACGTTAGAGAAAGTTACCAATTTTAGCCGCTCAGATGGCGTTGTACGTCGTTTGCGTAGTGTTTTTATTATTTTTAGCTAAACCCAACCAAATATTTACTATTTCTATGTCTTGGCGGAACCAGTAAAAAATGATGAGCTTAAATCGCAACCAATTTCAGCTCTACAGTCTTCTTGTGGACAATAAAACAGGTTTTTTAAAAATAATCGCAATTTTCCACATTCTCGCACACACGCGTACCCGTTGACAGTCATTAGTGTCAGTGACTGTCAATAATTATTATTATGACAGTATGACAGGTCATGTTTGTTTACATATTATTTTGGCGCCATTTTAATCTATTTGATAAAGATTTAGACGTTCAGGTGATGTTGAAATAAGAAGTTTTAGTTTCATACTACATATATTGTTAGGTATCCAATATATTTTTATATTTCTGATTTTTTGATTATCTGCACATGTTTGTTACTTCTTTCTTTGCAAATTGACCTCTCACATATGAATAGTTAGTTGTGCATGTAACTTACATGTAACTAGTATACTTACTGACCTAAGTTAGTATACTTTTATAGTATACTTACTTATTAGCCAAGCCAAGAAAAAAACATATTTTATATCGTATATTATTTATTTATTTTCATTGAGAATTGTCGCGTCAAACTTACTTACTCCAAAATGCTAAAATTCCACTACTTACAAGCAACTTTTGTGAATATCTTGCTACTCTGTCATACATTTAGGATCTGTTATTATTGCGCTGTAAAAAAAGTTTGATTCACGGGTTCGATAGAATATTATTCATAGACTTCGGTAGAATACAAAGCCAAGCCTTTCAGCTGCCTCATATCGCTTCTTAATTCTTGAACGCGCTAGGTAGGCGATCTCCAGTCTGGCTGATTCCAGCCGAACATCTCCATGCAGAGCTATAGCTTTTCATAGCAGGGGTGACGGCAACGAACTTCTGATGATGACGCAAATTAGGATTTACTTGGGTAATCCATCTGGTCTCGAGTGTGCGTACGTTTGTTTTCATTATTTTTAGTAAAATGGCAGTACGCTCCGGTGACTACTTCACATCAGGCAGGCTTACCACCCAAGTAGTATGCAAAATGTTGCTCAAGGAAATATTTAACTAACTGTTTTCTATTCAAATAATAAAATAAAATTAATAACAAGGAATATCTTTGCTATTGTATGAAAAATGTTGACAACTTCAAATGTAAATGTGACTGTTGTAGGCAACATATTTTTTTAATCGAGCATGGGAGTGCAGTAATGAAAAAGGTTTTTTTCAAACGATACATTTATGGTCAATGATAGCAAACTCTTTTAGCTTTTAAAACTAATGGACTGCATCGAAAAATCCAATATTTTTTACTAAGAATAAGAGCTCGTATTTATATCCGTACTCAAGTATTTGTACAATTTTTATCTTTACGATAAAAACAGTTACAATGCAATACCACCTCCTTCTTGAACTCAGTTTAGGAAATGAAATTTGTTGATGGAGATAAACTTCGACACCGGCTGACAGCACTTTATTTTTTAATTTTTATTAGCTTAGCGGCCAGAAGTTTTAGGAGTAGGTTTTAAACAATCTAGGCATTCTTTTGACACCCAGAATCAGCTGTTGTTGATAAATGCCGCCCTTTTGTTTACACCGACACGATACTCTACACTCACACAAACAACGGTTTGATAAAAAAATTATTAGTTTTCAAATGGATTTATTTAGAATATTTCTCATTTTTTCGGTATTTTTTTCTTATTGGCGGAATCAGAAGGAAAAGTACTATCGAACTAATAATGTTTCAAGTACAGAAAATGATCACGGCTGGAGAAAAACGGGACTGAAATTTGTATGAAAATTCTCTAAAACGTTCAACCTTAACTAAATGTTGTCATATATGATTCCACTCCTCGCCAACAGATGGATTAAAGCAGTTTACAACAGTGTCACCTGTTATTGAGTAGAAACAAATAATTATTATAGGGGTGCGACTAAGTGTGACTAGAGTGATTTATAGGATATCGATATAGGGCCTTATCACACTGGCGATTTGCGGGCGAGTTTTCATACAAAACTAGTCGCGGCGAACTCGCAGCGAGTTCGACGCGAGTGACATTTTTATGAAAAATCGCCCGCGGCTCGCTCGCAAATCGCCAGTGTGATAAGGCTCTTACAGTCAGCTGTAAAAAATGATATATGGTTACCGTATTTAGAAATCTGAGATCTTTACTTGTATTTTATTGCAATTAAAGAGTAGATATTTTTGAGTGCATTTAATACGTATGTATGCAGTTGCCTGAATCCAAGACTTACTTTTTTAAGTATGTTACTACATTAAAATAAGTTTTTAATTAGATACGTATGTTTCTTTGTTTGTATGAAATTATGAAAAATATATTGGCCACCGCATACTGTGTTACTGCTACGGGTAGGGTTTGCAGTACCGGGAAATTTTAGTATGGCAGTACCGGGAATTCCCGGTTCTCTCATACTAAAATATCCCGGTACTGCAAACCCTAGCTAGGGGGTTGCGGAAACCAAACTATCCCGGCCGTTAGTATTCATGCTCTCTTCTTCTACGAGCGGATCTTTCGGAAATCTGAAAGGGTTAATTTTGTATTTTAGGTGCACTGATTTATTCAATTCATATTTAACCAATGTCGATACAAAATATCGACTTCATCTTAGCCACACCTCTAGTTGAGTAGCTTAGCAAACTGTCATTGCGAATAGCGAAAATCGACCGACACGTACAATTATTTCAATATTAATACAATAATACTTACCGGTGATAATATTATATGCCTCCTCGAGACATATTTTTAAATCTGCTCGCAGTGAGGCAGCATATTTACGGCATTACAACGATTTTATTTCAACATTTTTGATGTGACACAACACACGCGTCAGTTGGCGGCACGAAAATGACATGTATTCGGCAATGTTCGCAAATACGAAGTTTCCCGATATCTTTCAATACGAATGACACATCTGAAGGTCTAGCATAGCAGGCCATTTGGATATTTAGCCGGTCTCAAAATATCAAAATATGTTTTTTCTTTTTCTTTCAAATATATTATGAAAGTAACGGGTGATGACGTTTCATGCCACGACTGCCATAACTGCACATTATGCTAGCCCTTCTGTAAACGAATTGTCGGAGATCAAGCTGTTGAATATCGTTCTTGTTGTTATTAAAATGAAAATATTGCTGCATAATATACTCGTATCAGCATGTGTGGTACATTTTTGCAATAGGTTTTTAAAGCTCTTTAATTTGATATGTAACTCTATGCTACTCGATGACTTTTATTTTTTAATCCTTGAGTTTTTTGAGGATCACGGCCTTTATATTAAATTTTAGTTTCAACTAACTAGCCTATAACCCGCGCAGAATTAAGACGAATCTAACGATACCCCACATGTTTGAATCGGTTTAGTAGTTTTTGAGTTATGAGGGAACAAACGAACATACAAACATACAAACATACATACATACATATATACATACGGTGCTAAAATCATAACCCTCCTTTTTGCTTCGCCGTAGTCGGGTAAAAATCGGATGTGCCGTTGAGTAGTTACGAGCGGACACAAGAACGGACATAGATACATACATACAGGTCAAACACATAACCCTCCTTTGGGCTTCGCCGCAGTCGGGTAAAAAGGTAAATTTTTTCTGCAATTGACTCCAGCTACCTTATTTAGATCTACCGAGATACGCGTTGCGTGGGTGGAGCGATATTCGCTCTCTGATTTACAAATTCCTTCCAAATTAAACCGAGTCATTATTGTCTAGGTGTCAGATGTTCCAGACATTGTCTGGTGACACATCTTTAGATAAGCTTGGCTTGCAAATGTTAATGTCACGTGACGTTGACATCCACATTCCACATGACTGGTTACATCTTTGAAATGCTGAATAATGCAGCTTTGTGAAAGAGAGAATCAAGCTGTCAAATTAGCGTCAAGTACATTTATCATCGCTGGATGCGGGTCGTTTCTATACGGCCTATCTATTGGTGGAAATCTATTGAGGACGCTTGTGTCAAGCAGTGGACGTCCTATGGCTGAAATGATGATGATGAAATTTATCTTAGTTCTGCTATACAGGGTGGTCCATGGACACCCTGTATAGCCGAACGACATTGAGGCTGATAAAGTAAGTTTTCGTACTGCGCTCTCTACTTTCCTTTAAGTACCTAGGTCTGAACTCATTTTTCTCATTTGGCTCGTGCATTTCTTATGGAAAGTGTTCATTTGAAGTCGGTTATTTAAAAAAAAAAGTTTCTCTTTCTAACAAAAAAGAGGTCGGGTCCGAATACCGGGCGGAACGCACCACATCCGACCTTCGCTCTCTATCGAACGTGTGCTCTTTCTAGTCACTAATCAAGCAAGCTCTGAAGAGGCAAAATTTGATAGGTACTACTTTATATGGTATAGGTAAAAGTAAAAGTACAGAGGTACTTTTAGGTATTTAAAAAAAGGTAATCAAAAAAACCATGTGACACAGGTCGTTCAGCCAGTGGTATTGTGCCACAGATACAAAACGTTACTGTGATTGGCTGAACGACCCGAGTCACGTGGGTTTTTTGTTTACCTTTTTTTAAATACCTAAATGTACAGAGTATAGTAGCCGCGCGGCAAAATCGCGGAGTGAGCCACTCCTGTACCTCTAGCACAACTGTGACACGCGACTCTTGTCGCGCGACAAAAGCTACCTATCACTTTCCACTCAATATAGTGTGAAAAAAAAAAAAAAAAATATGACAGGTGATGCTCTGTCGCGCGAGAAACGAAGTCGCGGCCAGTTATGCTAGACGTACTGACTGTGGCTGAAACTCTCGCCGCCTGTGCCGCGCTCCGGAAAAGCACTTTAAAACAAGATGGCGCCGAAACATGGCGTCATTAATACAAAAATTCCAATTCATTGTTCTCGATATAGATCGGCACTTATTTGGAAATTTAATCGCTCCCCTAAACAGTTAGCGTTTTATCTAAATTTGTAAAAGGGGTAAAATTTATTGAAACTGGAATTCAAAGTGTTTTCAATTCAAATTTACTAAAAACACAACGGTCTTATTGATATAATTGGCAGAATGAATTTTGGCATTTATTCTTATTGCTATTTGCAACATTTGAAATAGTAAAATACAACGTAGTATTTGTTTTGCATAAAGTTATCCCATCAAAAACATTACATGTAAAAAGATGCAAGTCTCGCAACGCAGTTCTTCTACAACAAAAAAGTTTTGAGATGTAAAGTTAAGCCAAGTCAGTACCGGGGGGGTATCAACAGAACACAATTTCCACCGACTTGCCTATTATTTAACCGTGGAGGAACACATTTTATGGATCTAATAAAATTAATAGTACATTACTGCAGAGGCCGGGAAGTAAGGAATTGCCGGCCGAGTACATATAGCTGGCCGAGCGAAGCGAGGCCAGATAGTTACGAGGCCGGCAACCCCATTTCCCGCCGAGGTATGTATAGTGCTTTTCTCAAACATGCAATGAAATAAATAAACTTACTATAATAACCTTACTTAATATTTTATAACACAAACAAACTGGCTGTCAGAAAGTGACATTAGTGACATTATATCCATAGACAATGCAAATTCGGTCAAGCTGTTTCAGTTCACATTTTTACTGCGAATATTTAGATGAAATATTTTAAATGTGTATTTTTGTGGTTTAGTTTGCAATTTATAATAATTGGAAATTGTTTATAATGTGTTATTTGTTATGTTCATGTCAATTTTAAATAAATAAAACTGCAAAATATAGCAAAAATCGTTTTTTGTTTTTTTAATGGCTGAATGCCGTGATGCTGGGGCCCTAATAAATGTGGAATGGATTTTTTTTAAAAAATACATTGCCGGCCTAGGCTAGTATGAAATTCCATTCCGTGCCAAGTGTCAAGCCGCATAGGAAACGAGGTTCTTTGTGGCCTATTTTTAGGCACGTAATGTCAACATTTCATGCCATGTTTGAGAAAAGTGCATTTTATGTTATTAATGCAGATATTTTACCTACCGGAAAGTGGGGCTAATTAAGTTATCAGATTTATTTAAATATAAGGTAAAAGTCCATTTATTTTTTTCCATGGCAATCAATGATAGAAACATAGATATTCGTTTATCAGAGCCTAAATCTTTTCTAAACTTGGTTAGTGGTCTATTAATAAGGTTTATATTAGTTAATAGTACATTACACAACTAGGGTGGTAAAACAAAGAAAGGCCGAGAGCGCAGATGTTTGTGGCCCGAGCTGCAGGCGAGGGACGTAAATATGCGATCGAGGGCTTTCTTTATTACCTCCAGTGTTGTGTACATAATTTTATGTCTATATACACTTGGCCAGAAAGCGGCTTTTTTTGTACGCGTAGCGTGCGATAAAAGCCATTTTATGGCCAGGTGTGGCATAAAGACATTTTTCCAAATAGCCTCGCAGGTCTTAAATAGGCCCCGTTTTAGGCTGTGTTTCCACTAGAGCTGTGCGAGTTAGCGGAGCGGAGTCTGACGAAAAAATCCGCCAATGCCGGGCCTGCCTGCGCGAAGCCAAGCGCTGTATAAGGCGCAGGTCCGTCCACATATGGAATACTGTTCTCATCTGTGGGCTGGGGCCCCCCAGTACCAGCTTCTCCCTCTAGACCGCATTCAACGGAGAGCGACTCGTATCGTCGGCTGCCAAGATATTTCAGATCGGCTCGACTCCTTGGCACTGCGTAGAGATGTAGCCTCGCTCTGCATCTTCTATCGTCTATATAACGGGGAATGCTCCGAGGAATTGTTCGGATTAATCCCTGCCGCATCTTTCCGCCATAGTTCTACGCGACAATATTATACCATCCTCACCACTTAGATGGTTGGCAGTCCACAACTGTGCGTTTTGCTAGAAACTTCCTGCCTCGCACGACTGAACTGTGGAATAAATTGTCGCCTGCAGTGTTTCCGGACCGATTCGACCTTCAAACCTTCAAGAAAAGAGCGTACTCCCACCTGAAAGGCCGGCAACGCACCTGTAACTCTTTTGGTGTTGCAGGTGTCTATGGGCGTCGGTGATTGCTTACCATCAGGCGACCCGTGTACTCGTTTGCCCCCTATTTCATAAAAAAAAAAGCCAGGCACGTTGATTGGTGGATTTTTTCCTCGCTCACTGATCCGCTACCTCGCACAGCTCTACTGGAAACGCAGCCTAACGGTACCAAAAATTTTGTGTGCTATAAACCAGCCTTCGCCAAATTACATTTTTAAAAACTCCATTCCGAACTGTCACTCCAACATCGCTGTATGCGACACTTTCAATAAAACTACAGCATATACCAACATAGAAACATTACAGTTTCATAAGGCTTCCAATAGTTTTGCATTGTTGTGTTGGTACGCCTGACTTGCATTGAAAACATTCTTTCTCAAAACCTCAGTAGCCGCATCTCACATTCTTAAGCTACACCAAAACCAACCTTAGTTGCGTTTAAACAGAGCTTACATTTGAAAGCATTGTGGAAGGACATGTGTGGAAATAATCATTGGGAGTGGAACACCGGTGCAGTGTATCGGTCAGTGCTCTTTGCGGGAGTATTTCATATTTTGTTTTTTATCTGAGCTCGCGTCATGTCATTACATAATGGCTGAATGTTGTGGTAAACTCGGAAACTGGTAATAAAAGCATTTGAAATTTGTTTCGACACTTGGAATAACTTCTGATTCTGACACGAGTTTTACCTTTATTTTCTAACTAGCATTTACTTGCGGCGTAGCCTGCGTTATTACTATAATAACTACCCCAAGGAAACTATTGTGGAAGAGATGACAATAGAGAGATCTCTCTCCAGAAAGTTGGTTGGAAGTGTTATATGTAGTGTTAGTGTTATAAACACTTCTATAGTGCGATGCAGAACGCTATGGGAACTGTGCCGTTTGTATGGCCGTTGATGTAAGCGCCAACTGTTGTGGAATTGCTATAACTGTATTCTTCTTCCAACGAGTGTCGCTAGGTGGCAGTGTCGCTACACTATTTTCCGAGATAAAGTATGCTACTACTGCGGCCACTAGTGGCCACTCGTAACAGAGTATAAAGACATACAAGCAGTCAACCCTCGGCCGTTTAGGGCGCGCGATACATATTCAAGTATGCCTCGGCACAAGTGCGATCCGTACCGAGGCATTGCATTTGTAATACTATGCTTGTAGTTCGTTTGTTCACGGCGCGCACACAGTATACATAGAGTTGTGCCGTTCTCGAGAATTCTCGGAAACGTTCTCAGTTTTGTATGGGAAATGTTCTCGAGAACATTCTCTCTCCATACTAAACGGAGAACGTTTCCGATAATGGCACATCTCTGTATACAAGCCGGCATTGTGTAGGAAGAAAAAATATTGCTATTATACTGTGGTCTAGTGACTTGAATGAGCTACTTCTGATCGCGTTTTGTTGCCACTAGCGGCTTAAAGAGCCGCTGCCCTTAACGGCCCGGCCACGACATTGCGCGACCAGCGGCAGCGGCGGTCATATGTGAAATCGAGAGACCGCGCTTCGACCTCCCGCTCCCACCTAGAGCTTCCAATCCCAGTATTCCGAGATCTCGGTATTCCGGGATGCCGCGCCTTTTTTCAGTCCCGCTCATAGCGGGATTACGAGCGCGGAATCCCGCGGGATTTGCGGGACTGTGGGACAAACATTTTCAACAATATATTGATACAAGCAAATAATAAATAATAATAAAACTTGGCCTTTTTTTTGTGTAAGTAAGTTAGCATGATAGTTTGTCTATCTTCTTTTATGTTAGTTATTCTTTCTCGTTTGCTCTACTCAAAGGTTAACTGGAAGAGATCCCTTATAGGGATAAGTTCACTTTTGCACAGATCCATTATGTTTTTGTATTGTTTCTATTTGATTTTATGTGCAATGAAGTGTTTACATACATAAATTTAATATTTTAAATAATTTGTCTAAAATTATACTTGAGTTCCTTAGAGTTTGTTTAACATAGGTTGATTTTAATTTTGGCCTCAATAAAACTAATAAGTAGAAGTGCAATGTAATTTTTTTATGTGTAATTTTGTGTTTAAAGGGTAGACTCTAATAAAAGTTTAAATACGTTGATTATTTCGTTGTTTCATTTACCTTTTATAATTGATATCATTAATTTCTATGCTGGATCCCGCAAATACCGGGATACCGCGGGATCGAAAATGTGCAATCCCACAGGTACCGAGACTAGCTGCCGCTGCCGCTGGTCGCGCAATGTCATGGCCAGGCTGTAAGTAAGTAACCTTTCTCCAGTCTAGTCAGTTATGTTATTTTTGTAAACATCTCTTTAATTAATGGGATTTCTCTAGGCTAAGTACGCTTGTTTTAAAGAAAGCGTTCCGTAGTTATTTCGCAGTTGTATAACGGCGCAAATAAAACAAGTCCTCAGCAACAACGGCTGAAACTTCGAACAACGGAGCTGACCCCGATACGTTCCGCTTTTCCTGGAAACGGTTGGTTTGGTTCTAATTTGTTCGATTCTTACGCTTTGAGAATAGAGTATTTAACGAATACTTACTTTAATCAGGGAAAACATAAAAAAGGATAGAAGCGAATAACTTGGAAAAAATATACAGGTTACACATAGTAAGAATGATCTAAGAAGGTGTGCATTCGCACACCTTAGATACACCTTCTTTGTTCATTCTCTTTACGAACACTCGGACACCTTAGATAAATTAGTCAGACACACATTGACGTATACAAGGGCTAAGCGTGCGCGCAGACGGTTCCAACGCTTTGGCGGTAAAAATACCGCCAAATCAGTGCCAGTCGGCACGGCAGTACGACACGCGCCGTGCACTGCGCAGCTGGTCTTTATAGCTGCATTTTTTGTTACGGGGAAAATAGTTCCGAATTGTCGGATGGGCCTATCCTTATTTTTGAAATCATTGCAGACACACCTTAGTTAGATAGTTATCACTTATCAGTGTTGTGTGTGCGGTAGACAATAAAAATGTGGGTAGATCGTCGCCTACGCTCGCGCCCCGGCGCCCGCGCCACCCACTGACAGAGTTGTAAGCAGGGCTCGGAGACCGGTATTTGCTTTATACAAAAATACCGGTATTCTTTCCGTTCTTATCGTTCTTTGGTTTATTATTTCGTTTTTTAACCAGACAATCTAATAATACGAAATCATGACTTAAATACTTTACTGAGCTCTACATAAAAAGCATCAAATAATTCAAAATAGTGGGCTATTTCGGGGTTTTTGCAAAATACCGGTTGCGAGCCCTGGTTGCAAGGCGCAGAAGTCGCCGGGCAGCGTTTGCGAATACTACTAATGATTAAGGGAATGCCGACTGCTCTCAAAACATGTCGAGTGGATGTCTCGTCTTTTGTATAACGTGAGCTATCCGTTTTTAATTCAATATGTTTGAGTCTCACGGTGGTTTTCTAAGTACAATTACCTTAGATAATTCTTACTATAACTAAGTACTGACACTTATATTATTTTCAATCGATAGATGCTCAACACTGTTAAAGGTGATTCTAGTTCGAGGGATTATGACTGGAATGACGCTGGTGAGCTATAAAATGACACAAATTCCAGTCTTTGCTTTCATTAAAGTGGTTATTACCCCTTTTTTCGCACTCCCTCTGGCACTAATTTTACTGTACAATGTTTATTTTATAAATAATACCATTCAGTATATTGTTTTAGAACAAAATATAAAATATTACATACATATTTTCCAACGGCGAACAAAATATTTCAATTTGTACACCGTTTGAAATGCCTTTACAGTACACATCTTAAATTTTGCCTAACGACCTCTTACAACCCGGCCTAAACGACACAAGCTGTCCCCTTCACAAAACGGCGTATTTTAATATAAAAACCATGGCACTTAAGCCCGTTAGGACCCAGTATAGCGAGGTGACTAATGCGACATACGTGTTCTGCTTCAGTATTGAGATGTCCTCTAGAATTTTCCATTTTTCCATAACGATATCGAGTAGCACACCGTTGCACAAACCTTTATTAACGTCATTGACATTAGGATCTAAAACATGTGCACTTTTTTCGTTCTTATTATAGTTAACACAAAATTAAAACTTTTAAAGGCCGTACCAGGATAACGGAAGAAAAAATCCCCTTTTATGATTAAAATCTGATTTTATTTCTATAGTTATTTACATCTAGTAGTACTATTGTGCCACGTTTTGTTGTCCCAGTGGTGAAGCCGGGAAAAATAAAATCCGAATTCATGAAATATGACTGCTCTAAAACTATTAAACTTAATCGTACCATTATTTTTTTCATTTTGGTTAATTAAATAGTATATAATTATGTCCTCAAAGAAAATTCTTCTATATGTAAGTAACTATAGAAAAAAATAGCTCTTAATCATGAAGGGCTTTTTTCCTCGCTTATCCTGCTACGGCCTTTAGGACTTTTTTTATTGAAATAACAAATGTAAGTTTACATTTACATACATATAACATCTGCCAAACTATATAACGTCGAAATTTACGTTTTTAATTTCAACTCAAGACCTCCACGCGTTCCCGAGATAAAGGGTCTTGGCAGGCGGACAGACAGACGGACGGACGGACAGACGGACAACAAAGTGATCCTGTAAGGGTTCCGTTTTTTCCTTTTGAGGTACGGAACCTTATACAGGCTGATGATGATGAACCTTAAAACGTTGGCGATACAGCGTGGCAACGCCGCCAGCGTCATGGGCACTTTTGAGCCAGTTACGATTCGGGGCGATCCTTTTTAACGTAAGCTGAAGTGACGAAGCCTGTTGCGGATTACTTTTGTTGGTAAGTGTGACGAAGCCTGTTGCCGATTTGAAGTTGTACCCACCTGACGAAGCCTGCGTTGCGCATTTAATCTTATGTGGTGGTCTTTTATTTTTTCAATTTATTATGTGTTGATTAAATGATTTAATTACCTTAAATCAACTTATCTGTTGTTATGTTGCACCAGTTTCTGCACGCTCCCTATTATGTTGAACTCGTCTTTTTGAACGCGCTGCTCATGCAAGTAACATAAACTTAGTAATACAAGAAAGCGTCACGGCAAAAACTTTTTAATCGCGTGGAGTGGTTGCGCTGCTATCTCGAAAGAAAACAATGTAAGCAACTCTACACTGAATTGTGGATTACTTTAAGAAAAGCTATATTTATTTTATTGTTATTATTTCTTGTTAAAATGGCAATAGAAATACGGATTTTGTGAAAACTTGTGTGACAGACAGACAGGCGGACAGCGGAGGTTTAATAATAGGGTTCCGTTGGCACCCTTTGGATACGGAACCTTAAATTTGATTGAAAGATTCATCAGATTTGGTTGAAAGTTTTAGGTACTGTATATCTTGATACATTTTGCCTGCGGTTAGCATTTCCAAACAATGCACAATGTTAGGGCATAAATGCCATAATGAGCTGTTAGGACCTATACCTATATTTCATTTGTGCACGTTTTGCCATGTCATCCGTAATTTTGTAATTGACTATGCAACGGTTAGAATTTCCAAACAATGCACAATGTTAGGACATAAATGCCATAGTGAGCTGTTAGGACCTGCATTTCATTTGTGCACGTTTTGCCATGTCATTTTCATTTGTGCACAGTAACAAAGGAGCACCGGGTGCTAATAAACCAAAGATTATCCTGCGACGGACGCCCGGATCCGTTATAACAGGGGTGCTTCACAACTGCATCGTCAAACCCTAATACAATTTCACCCGGCAACTACCCTAGTGAGCAAATATTTCGGGTAATGGCAAATATTTGTGTGATGTGTTCAAGTATTCGTTCCTGATTCATAGATGTCTGTTGGTTGAGACTAGCCAGATTTATGTAAGATTGTCCTCCAATATTTATTTATTTATTTATCTAATACTAGCATTTACCCACGGCGTCGCCTGCGTCCTGCCCGTTATTATCCCAAGGGAGCTTCCTACCAGGATATAAAGTATCCTATGTTTCAATCCAGGGCTTGATCTAGTAATATGCCAGATTTCATCTCGATCCATTTACTTGTTACCGCGTTATTTAGTAACAAACATTCAAACCTCCAAGCATCTTAACATCTAAGTAAACATCCAAACATCTTCACAAACTTTCACATCCTATCCTACTTATATTATAAATGCGAAAATTTGTGAAGATGTTTGGATATTTGGATGTTTGTTACTAAATAACTAGGTAAAACCTGGATGGATTGACCTGAAATTCGGGATGTAAGTAGACCAAGTCCTGGATTGAAACATAGAACACTTTATCTCCCGGTAAATAGTTCCCTTGGGACAGTAATGGGAACAACGCGGGCAACGCCGCGAGTAAATGCTAGATTATAATATTAGTAGGAAGGATTGCGGCCCGTTTGTTGCTTTGACTTTGACGAACCAGAGCAGCATACCCTCCGATAACAACGGATATATTAAGGACGAGTTTAACGACGACATTCTGAATTACCCTACAGTGGAGGGTTGCATGGAAATGGGCCAATAAAATCCAGACCTGGAAAAAAACGACAAAACAAAATTTGTAGTGTTTACTGAAGGGATCGGGTTCGTTCGAGGCTACGATGACGAGAAGTATATACCACTAATATTATAAATGTGAAAGTTTGTGAAGATGTTTGGATGTTTGTTACCTAATAATGGGGTAACAACTGGATGGACCAAGCTGAAATGAAAAATGTAAGTAGACGTTAGGAAATTACGAGCATCCTTCAAATTACAAAAGCATTGTCACACGGAACGTTCAAAAGCGCAATTCACAGAATCCCTCCCCATACGTTTATCATAAATCCGCTAAACCCATTAAGCTCCGTTTGAGCAGTGTTGCCAGGTGTCCCGACTTTAACAGGATGTCCCAATTTTCAGGGGTATATATATATATATATAGACTAGCTTGACGGTAGATGGTATTGGTGCTACAAACGCCTCCCAGGATGGCGCAAAAATTAGACAACTGGTTGGAAAATTGGATGACTCGGCGCTTCGAGGACACAACCTTCAGGGACGGTTACAAAAACAACATAACTGACTATACTGCACCTGTGGTGGCCCGGAGAGCCGTTATGGACGCAGGTTTGAATCCTACCTGAGGCATAAAATTTTCGATTCTATCAAAATATTTAGAAATCTTTGGTAGACGTTATTGATATAATAAAAATCATATGTAAATATATAGAATCGTTCCAATTTACCCGCGATCAGGAAATCTAAACCCAAAAAAAGCCAAATGTCCTAAAATTCAGAACATCATTACATAATTAGTTATTTGTGTGCATTCATTGTCTTTTACATCGCTTATCGCCAGCTCCTGATAAGGGGGCACGAGAAAATGCAAAAAACTGGCAATTTAAACTCCAAATATAGTTACAGTTTGCGACACTGCCCCCTAGCTACAATCGTTGGAAGAAGCAAACAGCACCAGCAATACAACGACAGATGCCTTACATCAACGACACCATTCCCATAATGGGCAGTATCGCGCTATAGAAGTGTTCATAACGCTAACACTACATACGCCACTTCCAACCAACTTTTTTCGGACTTTGGTCCCCAGGCACCACTCCCCCCTGAAGAGAGATCTCTCTATCGCCCTCTCTTCTGCGATTTTTTATAGAAAACACAGTCATACATTTTGGTTTATTTATGCTCTCCCCATTTGAACACCAAAGTCGCTATTTTATTACATAAATAAAGTCCCGATTTTCGGTTATCTTGGCTGTCAACACTAGTTTGTACCAACATTTGCCCCAACGTCCAAACAAAAGGACAAACGCGCCAACTCACGCCTTGTTTCCATATTGTGTTCGGGCGTGAAGGACTTAAGCGACGTGTTTTTGTGTTAATAAGGCTGCTTTGTTCAACGGGGACAGTATTGAGAGAATTGCTGTGTTCAAGTATCGAACAGTTAGGCAACTTAATTACATTATGTTATCAATCACTTACAACTAGAAAAAAATTAGTACTCTGATTTTTCGCCGAATTATGATTTTCTCTGAAAGCATATTTTTTTCGGAGCTTTCATAAAACAAACCTTACCTACCTAACTTTCTGTATTCTATCAAACCGTAAGAAAATACACTGAGAAAAATGTTTTGTTTCGGAGAAAATCGGAGAGTTGGGAAATGAAATACTTTGTAAATGTAACATTTTCATGAAAATAATTCGGCGAAAAGGCAGGATACCGAAAAAACGTACTTATTGTAATCGCAGGTTTTGCCGATAGACCCGACAACGCGACAGTACTTGGCGTTGACATATGTATATTGTCTTCTTTTTAACTGGTACAATATTTGTTTATGTCATTGATTTTTGCGTCGATTGCATTTTTGTTAGGACCCACCCTACCTTACCTTACCTCTTATTACCACCTTTAGATTATAAAGGGCGTCCCAAGACTATGCGACATGAAGGGAAAGCACCTCCAATATTGAAGGCGTTTTGCTGAAACGAGACTTTATTTTATTTGTAAAAATTAATAATACTGCATTATTTTTTTTTCTATGCCTGCATTTTTTTCTATTCCTGACCTGCGATGATCACAGTGGACAGATTGATAAGTGACTACAAGGCCAAAAATGATCCCCGAAAAGAATATCATAACCGAAAAAAAAAACAAAAATCTTTTCCCCGAAGCAAAGCTCGGTTACTCGGGTTTTTTTATGTTATATGGCTAACCACCAGACATGCCTGCTGATGGAAAGTAGTCACCCATTGATATCTGCAATACCAGAGCGGTTGCCTATACTTTCAGTGCCCTGTTAACGCTTCTTGAAGGGGATTCTCCAATGGGGACGGCATTTTTTAGGGTGCCGTACCCAAAGGGTGCCAACGGAACCCTATTACTAAGACTCCGCTGTCACAGGGCTGTATCTTTTGTGCCGCTATAACAACAAATAATAAAAATAAAAGGAGGTCCCTATATAAGAAACGTCTTTGCGTACAGTACGCAACCTTTCGTGTGCGAATCCGACTCGCTACGTTAGATTGAAAACGAGCTTACTGCATTTCTCTGTGTACTGTGGGGTGATTCGCCATGACTCAACATGGTAATGACCCCGGATCATTACGGTAACGAGCCCCAATTGTTTGTTTCTCGACCGACGATCAACCTTTCACGAGATTTAACGACCAATTAGAAAAAAACAATTCTTTGATCTTCGGCTTCCGGAAATTGTTTCATTTTACATTCCAAATTCCCGATGTTCCGTAACCCTTTAAAGCATTTACGTAAATTGGTTACAAATCTGTTAATTTTCTTTTAGCTTAATGTATCTAGATAGTTTCAGCAGAGTTAAGGTCACGCACACAACAACATGTCATGTAATGACAGCAGCGGGATTTTTATATTAACGTTCTTTTTCGTACCGATAGCAAGTTCAACAGTGAATTGCAAGATAGGCCTTGTGTTTATTTACTCACTCATTCATTTCATTCATCATTTTATTGCAATGAGTACTTTATGTACAGTCTGTTTCGTATAGGAATAGACAGAAGAAAAAAAAGGTTATTTATAGTGCCGGTTTTAGGTTGAAATCCAATAGATGACATTTCTAAAGTAGATGCTCATAAATAAAATATTGTTTATGTCCATACTTTTTGGTTGGCTGAAAATAAAAAAAGTGTTCTTATAAAATACCCAAAGAGCCAGAGATAAGCAACACTCAATATATGCCATAGCTCAGAGCTGTCATTATTGTATTGTACTATCAAATAGTTATATCGAATTTGTATGTTGTTTTAATAGTATACTGTTTCTGTTATAGTTTGTTATTCCTAAGTAATTGGTGAATAGTTATTTGTAACGTTCAATATGAGTGATTCTGTGGGGCAGTGGAAGAGGCGTTTGCTCTAGTGTGCGTTGTCACGACCATCGCGAAGAAGAAGAAGTGAAAGTTTATTCTATGGTTTGACAAACTGTCTTACAATTTTACATCAAATAAATATTGTTACAACTTTACAGAAAATGTTTGGAATCTCTGCTTCTGTGTCCCTCTAGAGTCTATTTTTATCCGGTACGAACTATAGCTGTGTTTGTAATCATTCACCTCAACTCTCCTAGAACTCCTTACATAAATAATGACGTCGTATTATTACATTGTCCGATTAAAAATTAAATAATAAACCAAAGAACGAAAAGAACGGCAAAAATACCGGTATTGTTGTATGGAGTAAAAACCGGTATCCGAGCCCTGGTACCTACATCTCACTTACACTTATTTCTTAGTATGAGTATAGAAGGCAGCTCACGTCTGTCGCATTATTTACCGGGGCCATGTGTTGCCTCCGCGCATGCTAACGGGTAACCGATTTAGGATAATGTGGAAAGAGTTTAACGATTACCTATCGTTCTAGAAAATGGGCTTCCCTGTGGGTAATAGTTAAGGGCGTGGGTACATATTATGTTTACGTCACATCTGGTCATAAAATGGCAAGTACCGCTCGCTACGCGTGCGGAAAATCACACTTCCTGGCCTGGGGAAACGTAAAATGTTGTACTTACACTTAAGGCCCGGTAGGACCTGACTCCCATTTCACATACAACTTGGGGTCGGGCGGAATGCAGATTATTGCAGATTATCTTCGATTTCTAACATAAAAGTATACGTTATCAACCCAAACATGAGAGGATGCCCTGCATGACTGTGAAATCATGATTGTCAGGTATTAATTTTGTCAGAAAAGGTAACTGGTAATGAACAAAATGAAAAAAATACTTTATTTTATAGTGTTTTCGCGCTACTTTTCTATCGAGCGAAGTGTTCGCTATCGTATTCTAAGTGAGAGGAAGCCCTAGATACAGTTCTGAATATTATTATATATGTTTTACAGTGACCTACGAGTCAAATAAGTGCTCTAAAAATGATTTGGAAACTAGGCTTCCGCGCCCGATTCTCGTCTTACCTCGCCTTAACACTGGCGGTAGTAAAGAAAGCCTCAGATCGAATATTTATCAAATACCTGCAGTCTGAGACATTCTCTGTTTTACTGCCCTAGACAAGTAATGTACAGACAAGGTCAAAGATAAATATCCACACAAAGTTCCAAAATATGTATACATAAACCTTACTGCCATAATAATAAGGTAAGGTAAGGTAAGGTGTTAACGCAGGGCAGCTTGTGGCGAGCTGTTGGGGAGTAGCGACCCCACGTACCCGAGTGCTCCGGGGGGTCCTTAGGGAGGGTCATGGGATTTAGTGTAAGGACCTCCGCCTCTGGCTTGCCTTAACTGGCCGTCCAGAGTGGAGTCGCGAGAGCTATATGCTCCAGGCGTGGAAGTGATAAAAGGCATAACGCCACGAGTACCCTCGGAGAAAGCGCAGCACACCTCTCGACACCCTGCAGCCTCCGGCAGCGGTGTTGCCCCTGGACCATTGCTCATAATGTCGCTATTTAACAGGGGCCCATCAGCGGAGGGCAAGTCACGGTCTGTCAGTGCCGCGAAAGCCATGAGACACTTTTCCTGACAGGCGCCGTCATGTCTCAATCCATAGCCCAGTATCTAGCCCATAATTCCACCACCATAACCCAGTAGAGTTAGATTCCATCAATCAACAATAGTCCTTGCATCTGGCGGGGGCTGTCTCTGCGTGCGTCCCGTGACACGGGCAGGGACAGCATCCGCTGGGTGTACACGTTGCCTTTTATTAAATTGTCGAAAGGGCCTCTACGCGTTGGCTTCGGCTCCACGCACGCCTCCCAAAGGGCCGGGACACCATTGTCCCGCGTGTACGGGAAAGGTTTGTGTATACATATTTGGAATTTTGTGTGGATATTTATCTTTGACCTTAACTGTACTATTTTACCTTAAATGTATAGAAGTATACTACTACCTACATACCTACATAGTAGGCACGTGGTATGTACATACCTCCAAGGGACCAGCAAGAAATTTGTACTTTAAAAGCCCTTCATTTCGCTGAAGTTCCACACTTTCACACAAAATACGCGAACGCTAACTCCTACTAAAATCTGTGTGGTGTGTATGACCCAACACTCAGACATTCATTCATTATTGATGTCAACATTCCGTTTTAAGGCCTTATCACACTAGCGATTTGCGAGCGTATTTTCATACAAAACTCATACAGAGATTCGCCGAGCGGCCGAAATCTGTATAAATCCACGCTTGCAACTTTTAGGTTAGTTTTAGGGCCTAAGACTACAGGTTTGAAATTTGTTGAAGACTTGGTTGCGAGCAAGGACCTTAAAATAAATAGCCGGAGGCTCGCCAACAGAGAACTGAAGCCATTTCTAATGCGCCGGCTGCTTGTACTTACGGGCCGCACGCACACATTAACTAGTTTTTACCCGACTGCGGCGAAGCCCAAAGGAGGGTTATGTGTTTGGCCTGTATGTATGTATGTAAGTATGTATGTCCGTTCCTGTGTCCGCTCGTAACTACTCAACGACACATCTGATTTTGATGTCTTGATGGTGCGAGTGTCACTGGGCATGAAGTTCGTTAAAATAAACAAAATGGCGGATTTAATGCAGTTTCAAAGTGCACCGAGGTCGGGTTTTTTTTTATAATAACTGGCCAAGAGCATGTCGGACCATGCTCAGTGTAGGGTTCCATAGCCGTAACAATAAGGTAAAAAATACGATGTAAAAAAAGTACAACAACAAAAGAGCGTATCTTCATGGCAATTACGTCCTTTTGTTGAGAAGCGCAGTTTATCGGCAATAACTCGAAAACGGTACATTCGATCTTGTTGAAAATAATTTTCGTTGAAAGTATTAATTAAGCGTTACCTTCGTGATTTTTTTCATATTTTTCGGGCGCACGGTTTAGGAAATAGAGGGGGGGGGACACAATTTACACAACTTTCGGAGCGATTATTTCCAAATACATTCACTTAATCAAAAACATTACTTAGAAACCTTATAGTGTTGTTTAAAGAGCTGTCGAACTATGTACCACACGTTGTTATTTGCTGAAAAAAATTTTTTTTACTGTCTTTAACATGTATGGAGTGCCCCCCCTAAAAATATTCATTTTAATTATTTATATACCAAACTAAGTAGCGGCTCATAAAAGACACCTATATTCCAAATTTCATCAATATCCATCATGTAGTTTTTGAGTAAAATGCCTGTGACATACGGACAGACAGACAGACAGACAGACGGACGGACATGACGAAACTATAAGGGTTCCGTTTTTGCCAATTTGGCTACGGAACCCTAAAAATGTGGTTATGTCCTATTGCGAGCAGCACACACAGATAGGTAGCCGGCCGATTAAACATGCTTCAGTTGTTTGTTAGTGATGCACCGTCCGGCTATTTATTTGAAGGTCCTTGGTTACGAGTTAAATCCTATCTATAGGTACCCATTCCTAAGTTCCAACCAAGGACCATTAAAACAAGAGGACTGTCATTCTCCATACTTTGGAGCCCGACCGCTAGGGGATTTCTGGGCAAAAACTAGATGGCGCTAAAAAACTAATCATTTAACGATGTTATAATTGAACAAAGAAACATAGTATAGTAACAATTAGTTCGTAAACAGTTAATAATAAATAAATTCTAAAATTTAAATACTGTGTCACGATTGCAAAGTTGAATAATTGTAAATAATATAATTCTTATACCAAGCTTATACATAGATGGCATTGTAAATTCGGGAAACAGCTTTTTGTACGGAGAATGACAGTCCTCTTGTTTTAATGGTCCTTGGTTCCAACTAAGCGTATAAAATGTAATTTGGCGAACAAAGAAATGAAACTACAAACTGATACTACACAGTGTGCCTTCCGGGAAATCCGCAGTATTCACTTCATCCCAACTTTAATAACCCGCGGTATTCCTTTGGGACAATGCGTCGCAAAAAGCAACTTGCAGGGGAGTGTTAACCGGAAGAATACGACCTAGTTCCGGACGACCAGTACTTCCAGCACAAGGCACTTGCCCCACCGCCGGCGAGTGAGCAAGTAAAATTGGGCAAGGAACAGCTCATTGCGTTCACTTCCAAGATTTGACACACGATTACCTATCGTGTTTGTTTCAATCACAGAAATATTATAGGTAGAAGGAAAAAGTGTATGTACCTTACGAGATAAAATAAAGTGGCGGGGACCTACTTTGCACGCCGTTAGCTTCAGTTGCCGTCAATATTATTATCAGATTTGAAAATCTGATAATAACGGTATAATGAATTGTTCAAATATCACCAAATGAAATGGAAAATTTTTGTTTACGCCAAACGCCAAGCGAAAAACGTTACACGCTTGGTTGCCATACAAATTGACGAACTATTTCCTTCTGGGTGGATTTCACAGCGTTTCAAACGCCGTCATCACCAATGCCGAAATTTCGTCAACTCACTTTAAGAATGTATCCCATTATTTTGATAAAATCCGAAAATAGTACCTACCCACTATTTTCATGATTTGATCAAAAATTATGCAATTTTTAAAAAGATGTCATCATAACATCGGGATTGGTGATGACGGCGGTTGAAACGCTCTGAAATCCACCCTTCTATCTCGATGTATTTCTGTGGTTTCATTGTTTCGAAACAGTAAGAAAATTAAAATCACTCCACATCGTATATGACAGGGATAGCAGGATCGTAAACTGTACGAACCACTTGCTTAGAATCCCGATGCATCCGATGGTGGCAAGATACCATTTTTACTTGATATTCGGTATTTGGGCTACTTTAATACGGTTACGGTTATTGTTTTAACTTACTCCACAAAAAGAAGAAAGTACTCTAGTCGATCGTATTTTTTACCCGACTGCGGCGACGCCCAAAGGAGGGTTATGTGTTTGACCTGTATGTATGTATGTATGTCCGTTCCTGTGTCCGCTCGTAACTACTCAACGGCACAACCGATTTTGATAAATGATACATTATTAGATTCGTCTTGATGACGCGAGTGTCACTGGGTATGAAGTTCGTTAAAATAAACAAAATGGCGGATTTTATGCACTTTTAAAGTGCACCGCGGTCGGGTTTTTTTTTAATAAAAATATTATTAAATGTTGAAAATAAAAACCTTTCATTAAAAAAAGGTTTCTCTATCTAATTCGCTTATATCAAGCAGGCCTTAAAGCTGCATTAAATTTAATGAACAATCGATCAACAAACTCACGGCCTTCGTAAACAGCACCAATTAAAAACTCCTCCCGGTAATGAAGCAAAAAGCATCAAGAACGTGACAGCGGCCGCGTTCCCGCGCCAAACTGGTCGCGGGCGGTTTGCGGCGGTTGGAACCGGTGCAAACTGGTTTCAACAATGCTGTTTATTGAATTAAGTCTAGAAATTGGATAAACAAAAGTTAAAACTGCCGTAAATATTCTTCAAATCAATATTTTTTATAAAAACATAACCAAATTCAAACATTAAAGGCAGGGGTCGAAACCGGTATTTTACAAAAACCCCGAAATAGCCCAACATTTTGAATTATTTTATGCTTTTTATGTAGAGCTCAGTAATATATTTAATTCATGATTTCTTATTATTAGATTGTCTGGTTAAAAAACGAAATAATAAACAAGAGAACGATAAGAACGGAAAGAATACCGGTATTTTTGTATGGAGCAAATACCGGTTACGAGCCCTGATTGAAGGACATCAGAAAATTCACGAGATAATACAAAAATACTGAAATTGTTGTACATGTAGGTCGGCTGCTCAAAGTAAAAAACCGTCGATTTTTTTTCATTTCGTTTTTTGCTCTTTTCATTTGCTTCGAGACGCACGTTCCCACATTTTTACTTTTCATTTTAATTGCATATTTTTTGAGTTATCCGTAAAAGTAAAATTAAAACGAAAAGTAAAAATGAGGATCCTATCATCAGAACTTGATTTAAAAAAAAGGGTCCAATCTAGAAATATAGGGTGTACTTTCAGATACTCGTAAGTCCCAATTTTTATACGCAAGCAAGACGTTACAATTACAAGTACGGAACCATTTTTATACGGCGATTGGTCCTTGAGCCACATCGGCAGTAATAAAATTGTATCCATTATTACAAATCCTTGACACGGTTCCCGTATCGGAGTCTAGACCCATTATCCCCGGGCAAGTCACGTACTGCCTCCTAGTTAGCCTTCTATATCCTTTGGACGCTCGCAAGACATGCTTACTCATCATTTTAACCGACTTAAAAGAAATGAGACTTAAAATGGATGAAAAAAATCATCACATCAGGTTTTTTTCATAAAAAGTGTACAATGATTATTTTTTGAATAATAACTCATTGATTTCTTACTCAGAATCTTTTGTACTTTCGTACCTAATACACAAAAAAAATTGTCCCATGGTCCCACAATTTCCATTCCAGATTCACATTTTTTTTTTATTTTTTTTTTTTATTTCTATGAAGTAACGCACTGGAAACATAATTATTTTTCCATACAAAAATATGGGATATAATTTCTCATGTGATCACACATCAATGTTCATTTCATCAGCGGACGCCGGTCGGTCAACATCTCCAGCAGCTCCTGAGGATGCCTCGTAGAGAGGCAAAACACGTCGAGTTTTGCATTTTTGGTGGTGGTTTGTTGTATTTAATTGCATGTTTTTTCGTTTTGCATGTAAGTGCATGAAGAAAAACGCAAGTAATTATAACGGACTATCACTAATTATCTAACATGTAATCATATCGCGGTTTAGCAAAGTAATATTTTTGTTTTAATTAACATGGACTTCCGCAAAGTAACGCCTGATTCAATCAATTACAGCTCAACATATTAAACCCTCCCCGTAAGCGCTAACTTTACTTTATAAACATAATCTTAAAAATCCTTGACACACTTTCTCAAGTCTCCAGCTCAGTTGTCTCCTTATAAAACGACCCAAGTAACTAAGGCAATCAAGTGGCTTATGTATGACCTTTCGTTTATTGGTTAGTCATGTTCAACTAAGGTGCTTTAAGTACCCTTGTGACCTTAAAAAGTATCAAGACATTGCTTGTGTAGGTCTTGCTCTTTCTAGAATATATAAAAAAGCCTTTTTCTTCATTGTGAAGTTTTCTGCCAGTTTTATGTTATTCTGCTTAGAACTACGAGCTCTTTCCATCCCAATAGAAAATAACTGGTCAAGAGCATGTCGGATCATGCTCAGTGTAGGGTTCCATAGCCGTATCTATAAGGAAATGTGCTACAGATAAAAATAAAGCTAAAAATAATCAACTGACAAAAAGTCTTAAAAGCCGTGTAAATCAATGGCACTTAAAACCTTTTGGTTGAGAAGTTTTTCAGCAATAACTTCAAAACGGTTTATTCCTCACGATTCAAAATAATTTTCATTGAATGTATTTATTAAGCGTTACCTTCCTGATTTTTTTCATATTTTTCGGACTTATGGTTTAAAAGTTAAAGGGGGGGGGACACAATTTATGCAACTTTCGGAGCGATATTTCCGAAAGTATTCACTTAATCAAAAAAAAGTACATAAAAGCTTTATAATTTTTTTAAAAGAACTATCGAATTATGTACCTCACGTTAATAATTGATGAAAAAAAAAATTTTTAGCTTCTGTTACATGCATGGAGTGCCCCCCCTAGATTTCTTTATTTTTATTATTTAACTACCAAACTTAGTAGCGGCATCTACAAGACATCTATATTCCAAATTTCATCAGTATACGTCCTGTAGTTTTTGAGTAAAATGCCTGTTACATACGGACGGACGGACGGACGGACGGACATGACGTAACTATAAGGGTTCCTTTTTAGCCATTTTGGCTACGGAACCCTAAAAAAAGTGTTGCAAATTTTCTTTACGTTAATGGAACTTTCCTTTGTGTTACCGCTATACGACAATTTTTTTCACCCATTGGGATCGTTAAAGCCCGTAATGGGCTAGACGACAAAAAAAACTGATTAGTCCGTCAGTTAGATTATTAAAAAATATTGTACACGTATTTTTTCTTTCGTTTGACACAGGGCTCGGAACCGGTATTTTGCAAAAACCCCGAAATAGCCAAATATTTTGAATTATTTTATGCTTTTTATGTAGAGCTCAGATGCCCCCAGATAAGTGGAGAGGCGTTCAGAGTACTGTGTATGTGATGCCGTAGAAGTAAAACATGACCCTCTTTTGGTTTGTATGGAAAACCGACCGACTCGAATAACCTCAAAGGGTAGGGTGACGGCTCCAATCATGGACATGTTAAGTAGTAATGGACAGCAGAGATTCAATGGCTATAGCCGACCATTCATGGACTTTACCAGTTATGACCATCAGTTATCTGAACATAGTGTTGATAGTTTTAAAATGTAGTGTCCGTTACTTAAAATGTGAGTTTTACGGAAAAGAAAGACTATAATTGGTTCTTGTTCATTTTTTTATCCATATTTGTTTTATTGTTTAAGTGTGTAGATAAATAAATATGTTCCTACTCACATAAATATAAGTTTTCTATATGGATGTTTCATCATCATTTCAGCCATAGGACGTCCACTGCTGGACATAGGCCTCCCTCATAGATTTCCATTTAGTTCGGTCGGAAGCAACCTGCATCGACCGTGAGCCAGCAGCCTTAACCAGATCATCTAGGTGAGATGAGATTGTTAATGCAAATTAACATGGGTTTTTATCATTAATTTTTTATTGGTATGGTATAAAGTTCATTTGGGACTAATGACGCCATCTAGGGAGGATAGCTGTTAACTAAGCCAATAATCGACCAATGGGAGCTCTCAAAACTGTCAATCACTCAATGTCTTACCATTGGTCGAAGGTCATTCAAATGTGTCATTCATTCTAAGGGTCATTCATTCTATCATTCAGGCTTCTTCTAACCGCTCTCACGGGAGACGGTGGAGTTTTTCTGTACTGTAATAGTTTTATATAATAAACGACATGTAGTATAAAGTCAGTTTAATTGGTGAGGGGGTTCCTAGGGTGGGTTCCTTCTAACAACTGGATGGGCGAGGACGCTCATCCCTTCAATCGCCTGCCATGGTCCGGGAAGACGTGGCGGGCTGGTGGCCCATGGAAAGCCGTCTGCGGGGTCAGGAGGCGGTAGTCGGCGCAGGCGAGCAGGAGCTGGTCGCGGCCCAGGGCGAGCTGGCGGCCGCCCTCGTCGGCCGACAACAAAGAGAAGTATGAGCCGGTGGTTATGGCAGCCACGTGGGGTGGCCTATGGCCGCTGGTCATAGAGACTGCGGTGAGCTAGGGGCGGCTGCTGTAGCCTTCTCATACATCAACAATGTAGGTTCATCCCAGGACGGGAGCCTCACATTTATTCCTTCATTTTAGTACCCCAAGACGGGGAATTTACTTCAACATTTTTAGAGGCCCATGAAGGGGAATTTTTTCCTTCAGAGATGTTTATCCGAAATATAGTATTTTGAATTTCAATTACTGGTGCCATCACCTAGTTCGCATAGACATTTCAGTCTTTCACAAAAATATTGCGACATTTCACGATCCAAAATGCATGTATTGACAGACGCAAATACCTCACTCCCCAGCCTCCCCTAAGATAAATAAGGCTAACGGCCCCGCGGGGAGACCGGGGCGGGACGGCGAGATGTATGCCAGACATAGCCTGTTCTGCCGTTTTTGCGCCAAATTACTGATGTGACATTTTTAGGGTTCCTTACAAAAAGAGTATCCCTCTCTGTCACTGGCTTTAGAACCATGACTTAAGTTGATTCAAGTGACGCGTTTCGCCTAAAACTTGAGGGTTAAAAGCCACTTTAACGATATCAATTTTGATTGAAATGTGTTTTATTTTGTAGTTCGATACATTACCTGCGCAAAACAACATAAGTCTCAAAAAACTGCAAAAAAATACTCAATAGTAAAATTTTAATGACCGCACCTAAAAGCAGGTTTTTATAATATAGGTAACTAGCATTTTCCCGCAGCTTCGCCCGCGTTGTTCCCGTTATTGTCCCAAAGGAACTCTTTACCGGGATATAAAGTATTAATGTTTCAATCTAGGACTTGGTCTACTTGCATGCCAAATTTCAGCTTGATCCATCCAGTTGCTATCCCGTTATTAGGTAACAAACATCCAAACATCTTCACAAACTTTCGCATTTATAATATTAGTGGGATTTCACGAGAGTTGAGGCCCACGCACACAACAACACTGTCACGTAATGACAGCGAGGTTTTGAAATTACTGTTCTTTTTTCGTATCGATAGCAAGTTCAACAGTGAATTGCAAGATAGACCAAAAAGTTTTGTTAAACTATAGCCTTGTGTTTATTTACTCACTCATTCATTTCATTCATTCACATTTTTTGCAATGAGTACTTCATGTAGCTGTATGTGTAATCATTCACCTCAACTCTCGTGAAATTACCTATAACTACTATCAACACCGGGATATTTACCAGTAGCAATTACCCGCAGCTTCGCCCGCGTTGCTCCCGTTACTTTCCCAAGCGAACTCTTTATCTTGATGTAAAATATTCTATGTTTCAATCCGGGACTCGGTCTACTTGCATGCGAAATTTCAGCTCAATCCATTCAGTTGTTATCCCGTTATTTAGTAACAAACAAGATTAGTTCCCGATATTTCGGCACTGTTGCAAGCGCCATCATCACGGAGTTACCACGTGCCGAAATATCGGGAACTCATAAAAACAAACATACATGGTAAATATCCCGGTGTTAATAGTAGTTATTATGTGAATGACCATGTTAGCTTAAAATCGTATTTTGCAGGTTTTTATGGTCCAATTCACGCAACTATGACCCAACTTTGGACCATATTTGAATGTATTGGACCTTTTTTTTATTTTAATTTTATTTTTTGAAAACTGACAAACTAGCAACCCTTATGGGCGTAGCGATTGTCGGACCGGGTGGTCGGCCTTGCCGTTCCCTGGGGTCGAACCAGTTTGCTAGCCGGACCATCCCGAGAGAATGCATTGGACCATAAAAACCTGCCCGTATCAACTTTATCCCCTTGTGTATATGACGCATCGATGTTGGCTTGAGTCGTATGAATCATGAGCCGTAATTGAATCATCATGTAATTATGTATATCTGAAAATAGTGTGCAACTGTCTACACGAGAGTATAATAGTTTGGAACATAGTTGTGAGCACTGGCCCATAGTAGTACATTACTTACTAGGGCGGTAAAACAAACAATGTCTCAGATCGCTGATATTTGACACCCGAGCCGAAGGCAAGGGTGATAAATATGCGATCGAAGACTTTCTTTATTACCGCCCGAACGTTTTACGTCTCCGCCAGGGCATGAAGTGGGATTTTCCGACGCGTAGCAGGCGGTTATTGCCACTTCATGGCCAGGTGTGACGTAAAACCTGAGTTTTCGGTACTTGTTTTGGCTTTTTCTGACATCTCAATTTGTTAAAATGTATCACACTATGAAATAAAACACCATTTCACTTGTAAATAAACTAAAATATGTGTAGTAGGAGCATTCCATGAAAATATTTCGTAAGGGACACCACCGTTTTAATACTTCCGAGAAATAAATTCAGGAAGCTAATTATCAGCATTGTAATATCATAACTCGGCTTTAAGATTGTTATTGTTTCTTAGCAGCTAATACGTTATATTAGGGTAGCTACCATAGCGTTTCGTAAGGGACAAAAAGAATGCTCCAGTAGTACCAACATTTCCACCGCTCTTACTTAACTGTCGGCTCGGAATACCATTATCTGCGATTTTCTAGAGCTACTCATAATCTATAAAATACCGAAAAATAGTAATCAGAATCTACAGGGCAATGTTTCATAACTCAAACAGTAGTGACACACTTTGCGATTTCGCCGCGCGTCTAATAGTAACAAATTTTGCCCCGCTGAAGGGGCTTAGCCAGCGACCAGAAAGAGCACGCGGCATGCGACAGTGAGAGACGATCGGATGCGGTGCATTCCATCCAATGGCCGGACCCGAACGTCAGTTTTGTTAGAAAAAGAAACTTCTGTACGTAGGTAGTATTATTATTCTGTAACTCAACCAGGAATGTGAGAGTGATTATTGGCAACGCCTAAAGTTATGTTAACACTTTGTTAAGTCGCAAGTGCAGGTGCGAAGTGCAGGTGTAAAGTAATTAGTAAATACAACGTCACGCTGTTAAGTGATAAGTGCGACTGCGAAGTAAAGTGAATAGACGCTCGGTCTATTTTGGCTGTCAAGTAGCTACCCCCTCACACCCGCATCGCATACTCCCCGCGCTCGCAGTCACGGCGGATTAAGTGCATAGTATGGACAAGAACGGTACAAAAATGAGGTGTACTGAGGAGCAAACGTTGAATTTAATACCTCATTTACGATTTCTAAAGCAATGACCGCGGCGACTATCCTTTTTAAAATATTTCGTAATTCCAATCGTTGTTCGTCGTCCATTTTGTTGCTTTGCACCTGCACAAAGTACAACTAAACAATGTGTAAACGAATTCTTAACACTTAACGTTATCATCCTAAAAACATGTTAACTAATCACTTCTCACCTGCACTTGCGACCTATCAAAGTGTAAACATAACTTAACCCACATCACTTACAATAAGCCTCTGATATCGTGTTAATAGATCGAGCCAACGCCCGGGCATTGCTCGTCGACATCACCATCCCCCATGACGAGAACCTCGTGAAGGCCGAGAAGGACAAACTTACCTTACCGCCATGTGGGATGTGGATTCGACGATCATTATCCCGATAGTCGTTTCGGCGAACGGGCTTATAGCGAAGAGTCTCGATCACCATCTCAAGACACTCTCGCTAGATGGCTGGATCAAAAGTCAGATACAGAAGGCGGTACTTCTGGACACGGCGCGCATAATCAGGTGGTTCCTCTCTCTGAAGCCCTAACCACCGGTAGCTTGGGCCCCGCCCCGCTGCCGGCGGCACCCTAGGTTAGATTGTTTATAATGTGTTTTGTATTTGCATTCTGTATTTAATTTTCTAGTCTGTATTGTAAAAAACTTAACTTAAGAAAATAAAGTTATACAGATTATAAATAGTTCGTGGAATGAGGGCCTTGTATTACATAATCGGAACCCAAATTGTTTAATCGTCTCCGTAGCACTAACTCGTAGAGGTTCTACACCGTAACGCGTAGCCCGTAGCGTTGGTAATAACGCTTACGTAAAACGACGTATGTTACTACGAAAATCATGGCGCTTACGAAATTTTGTCTGTGAAGGCAGCTGGATATTGCTCGCAATATGGAGTGCACGCTAAGTGGTACCAACATGTTGGATCTATGTTGGTAATTATGTTGGAACTATGTTGGTGTTGTTTTACACAGTGAGATGCGAGAATTTGATGAGTAATTAAAGGAAGTGTTCAATTTCAGATATCGAAAAGATATGAAACTTAACTTCGAAAGATATCGTCGCTTTTTGTAGTCTAGTGGAAATGTCCATTCTATTATTTGTACAAACCCGCATATTCAGGAGAATAGTTTGAAACCCAACCACGTTTCCTGTATTACGTTTTGTTTAAAACTTCCTATACATTTTTAGTAAGGTATTTTAAGCATCATCGTCATGAATTTAAGAGCTAGGCTCTTGTCGGTGGAGCAATTTCCATGTTTCTCTTTCTTGAGCCCTCTCCTTGACAGCTTGTTACGACACGACGTTCACCTTTTCCTTAATTTGAACCATGTAAGCTCGTTTTGGTCTTCCTCTCTTTCTTCTCCCTTCGACTTTTCCTTTTATTATAGTCTTTAGATATTCGTCGTGTCGTAACAGGTGTCCAATCATTTTTCCTCTTCGGTTTTCAATGGTTTTTAAAATACACCTATAGGGACCGTGCACGACGAAGGTGCTGCCAACTGGTGCCGCCAATCTAAATCATTATACCCTCTCATGCTGGGGCCTTATTGTCCGCCCGTGTCTCTTTTGTCGCTTAGTGCTGCCACCTATAGTTCGTGCAAGTTCCCTATTCTCCTTTACCATATCTAGCACCTCCTCGTAGGAAGTACGTCCTCGTCGTATTTTAAGCATACGGCATATAAAATGACTTTGTCCGCAATAATTATTTTAATACTGTTACTGAATATATAGGTACCTATGCATAAAATCTACTAACTTACAGGAGCCAAACATATTTTTTATGCCACACCTGGCCATAAAGTGACTTTTTCCGCACGCTGCGCGTACGGAAAAAGCCGCTTTCTGGCCAAGTGTAGACATAAAATGATGTACACAACACGGGAGGTAATAAAGAAAGCCCTCGATCGCACATTTACGTCCCTCGCTTTCAGCTCGGGCCGCAAACTTCTGCAATCTCGGCCTTTCTTTATATTACCACCCTAGTTATGTAATGTACTATTATCATATTATGTAGATAAACATGTACCTCCATATATCGTATAGTATTCATTAACATATTAAGGTACAAACGCAAACACGAAAGAGCTATGCGTCGGCCATATTACATCGTCACTACGGAGCGAGAAAGGAGTAACCGCCATACTATTACAAAGGAATTTCAGCCCTTTTGCATTGCATTGGGTAAATTTACCCAAAGCCTTAATGAAGCTCTCGTCAATCTCCGAAACTACCTCTATTTAATTGTTGCACGTACTTTGCCGCATATTACGCGGGCCCTGTTACATCTGCCGCATGCCACAATGTCTTCAGACCATTATGAAAGGACCATGTCATAGACAATATACTTATAGATGTTCACTGGGTCAGTTCAGTGTACAAATAAAATGAAATCTGATGAATTTATAAACATTGATATAATCTTATATTTTTCGTTTATTTTGAATAAAGAAAATTTGAAATAATATATGTTAATGCAGATCTAAAAATATTTATCTAGAAAATGAAACTCAATTGCGTGATTCCAAAGTTGTTGGTGCTTTCATACATATACAATATTATTTTATCTGTAAGTAAAATATAATTATAATAGTTGTCACATTACATCCGCCTCAAATTATTTCAACGCGTTCTTGTTAATAGAAAAAGGTATTTGGCTATTGTTATCAGAAGGCGACAATATTACTTTCATCAATTAAGCTTTACAAACCTCAAGTCATGATATTGTCTTCGGTTTCCGCGATTATCACTCATAGTAATAAAACAACTTAAACGGATTAAATCGCGTATATTACTACATTTTAAGTCCCGACGTTTCGTAACCCTTTTCAGCGTTCGTGGTCGTGGGTAGACACGTGTAGTAATACACGCGATTTAATCCGTTTAAGTTGTTTTATTACTATTAAACCTCAAGTGCTTCAAATAGCAAATAAATTACTAAACACACTATCCAATGCCACAGTTTACCCCAAAGCCGCATCGTGTGAACACTCCTTAAAACCATAAACTACATCTTTTATACTCTGCTATAGAGCGCAGCACTGTGAAACATTGCCAGAGATACACCGACAGACAGCCGTATTTCCACCAGATAGCATCTCAGCATCTAATCTCAAGCAACCCAACTGAAACTCTCCTGCCACTACTTAAGGTTGAAATTCCAACAACATCGTTTTCCCTAAAAGCAGTAAAAAGCCAAGCAGTTCGGGCGTTTTATTTAATTGGTACAAGATGGCGATTCGCTTAGATTTTTGCAACGCAATTAAAATAATTTAAATGGTGACGACGACCCTAATGACTTCTGATTAGAATTTGGGCCGACGGATGTTACGGCCGATATCAAGTAGCGGTATGGAATTAAATTAGTTATTATGTTATTTAGAAAAATGAAAACCGAGCGAAGCGAGAAAAAGAGTAAGTTTGCAAGTTTTCTCCAATAATAAGTACAGTACTCGTACTGACAATTTTTACAAAGGGGACTTGAAAGAATAGCTTGACACTAACAAGGAGACATGAGAAGTAGACAGTTAGCTAGCCGGAGGCAGTCTAGGTTTGGCAGGGTGGTAAGTTCGATGTTAAATCCCTCCTGGCGCTCAACATTAGTTAAGGATATCTTAGATAAGTTTCTATTAATATACATGGTTTTAGTGTATCTTTCTTATTTTATTCTCATAACCTCGCAACCCACAACCAATTGGCCGATTGGCAGGGTATCGATTGTCAGTTTTGGAGTAAAGAATAGTGAAGGCAAATACGTTTTTTTATATCCACTCGCATGCTTTTGGTAGCTATAGCTACACACAAATGCTACTAAGGTGGTACAGGTGTCAGCACCCTAATGTCAAGATAGCATAGAGTTGAACGCAAAATATCAAGCACGTGAGTGGATGAGCACATTTATTCAGAGATTGTTGATTTATGGAGACTTAGAGATAAAAAATAAGAATACACATACTAATATAAGATTCGGATAGCTGTCCAATAAAATCATCCGATTCGGAGATTTCGGAGTGTTCCCTGTCTGCACTCCTTTTCAGCAGTGTCAAGTCAACGAGAAAGATACTAAAATATTTTGACGACTTTCTATTTTATTTGTTCTTTAACGTTACTACGGCTACATAATAAAGTGGTACTCACGACGGAGGAATCCCGCCGACGAACACGTCGGAGTTGGTGCTGAACTTGCCGAACGCGAACTCCTTGCCGCGCGACGTCGTGCTGCGCGACACGCCGTCCACGGACAGCGCTGTGTGCTCGTCGCGCCGCGCCACCTGGTGACGACCACAGTCAATTAGAATAGGTATATATTAGTGGTTTATGTACACACACATATTAGTCATTCCACGGTAAGAGGTCGTGTTACCTCTTACAATACAATCATCATCATTATCATCATCATCATCATCATCATTTCAGCCAAAAGACGTCCACTGCTGGACATAGGCCTTCTCCAAGGATCTCCACGATTTTCGGCTACAATACAATACAATCATACTTTTTTACCGTGGAATAACTCAGAATTTTATTGTATTGGTCAATTTACTTATTTCTAAAGAAGTGTCACTTATCATCCCTAAATATGTTGATACTTGAATTTGTATTTTTAATTAAAAAAAAACACGTAAATAATAAAATTGTGACTCGCACATTACGTGGAATGACCCATATCATAATTATCTAAAATGCGCTCAAAAACCATAGACAATGAGCAACATTACAATATTAAATTTAAAAAAATTACGAGTTTCAGGAACACCTTTTAAAAACCAACATGGAAGGCGTTCGAAATTTGACTGTCATAATATTATCATCTTTGATGTAGTTATGACGTTATACAACTGCTACCATAGATAAGAAAATTTACTGGCGTAATACTGCTCTAACTTGGCCTTGCCTTCGACTTCTGAACCACAGTATATATTCACAGAAATATATCGAGCTAGAAGGAATAACTCAATAATTATTTTTACTAAAAAAAACCCGACCGCGGTGCACTTTAAAAGTGCATAAAATCCGCCATTTTGTTTATTTTAACGAAGTTCATACCCAGTGACACTCGCGCCATCAAGACGAATCCAATGATGTATCATTTATCAAAATCGGTTGTGCCGTTGAGTAGTTACGAGCGGACACAGGAACGGACATACATACATACAGGTCAAACACATTACCCTCCTTAGGGCTTCGCCGCAGTCGGGTAAAAAGTGTACCTCGCGCGCTAAAAAGAAGTGGCGGCGACGCCGTTAACTTCAATTGCCGTCAATATTATTATCAGATTTGAAAATCTGATAACAATGGTATAATTAATTGTTCAAATACCACCAAATGAAATGGAAAATTTATGTTTTCCATCACTAAATTACACTTTTGGCGTCAAACGTCAAGCGAAAAACGTTAAATACAAATCGACAAACTATTTTCTTCTATCATAATGTGGTGTCTGTGGCATAATGGGGATGTTGACTTATGTTGAATTTTACAACATAATATAGTCACATGTATTGGAAAATACTAAATTATCATAACACAGAAGAAATAAACAAAATATGTATAAAAAATATAAAGTTATGAGACCACAAAGTTACAAAAAAAACGATATTTTTTTATAGTCTTAAAGAAAAATTAAAATCAATTTCGGAATGCTGAAATAACACTGAAAAAATAAATGTACGACAACTATTACGCCAACGCGACAACGATTTTGCCATTTTGAGCACGAAAAAGTTAAACGCACTTTTTCGTGCTCAAAATGGCAAAATGCTATTTTTTTTTTCATACAGACTTAGTACAGCGAGGACAAGAGATGACGTCACAGGGTGCGTCCGTTTAGTATGGGCCGTTTTTAACGCTCGGTGCGGTCGGCTACTTTTGATTGCAATTTGTGGCTGTTATAGTTATCCAAGTGTAGTAGTTATAGGTATATATTTGTTCCTCATAAATAGTAGAATCCATTTACATCAGTAACAAAAATTAGGACACAAGCCTATTGTATATCCTCCACATACAATAAAGCGAATGCCTGTCTAACGTCCTCAATAAAGTCCCACAGTCATGTTCTTCACCTGCCGTAGGCAATAGGCATTCCAAACAGCAGAGTGATTGAAGCATAACGCAAACAACTGCAAGGCGAGCCCCACTATCGCGTTCTGTATAGGTAGTTTCACGAGAGTTGAGGTGAATGATTACACACACAGCTACATGAAGTACTCATTGCAAAAAAAGTGAATGAATGAAATGAATGAGTGAGTAAATAAACACAAGGCTATAGTTTAAACAAACTTTTTGGTCTATCTTGCAATTCACTGTTGAACCTGCTATCGGTACGAAAAAAGAACAGTAATTTCAAAATCCTGCTCATATTATTAGGTACATGACATGTTGTTGTGTGCGTGGCCTCAACTCTCGTGTAACTACCTATACGTGCCATGGTCACAGTTTAACTATTTACAGTAGGCCCGTACACTAGTCACTAGGGCAGGCACTGCACTGCAACCTATAAAAATAAATGGGTTGTTGCACGCTCTGAAAGTATGTCCAGAATAGGGTACTTGCCAGCTGACTGTATGATCCTTATACTGTGGTATGGGTTAGTTCCAGTTTTGTCCACGAGTAAACACAAGTTTTAGACAGGGCTGCATATTGTCCCCCCTACTGTTTAATATCTACACAGAATACGTAATGCGGATAGTTCTCGAAGATTGGGACAAAGGAATATCTGTGGGAGGTCGAAAAATATCTAACCTAAGATACGCAGATGACACCACCCTCCTAGCGTCAACCAGATACGATATTCAGACTCTTCTTGGTCGTCTGGAGACCACAGCATTAGATTTTGGACTCGCAATTAACCGTGAGAAGACGAAAATGATGATTGTAGACCGTGTTAACAACAACCAACCGGACGTCCAAAATATAGCGGGATGCGAAGTAGTTAAGAGCTACGTATACCTGGGCTCCACAATAACCAATGCTGGAGGGTGCGAGGATGAGATCCGAAGACGTTGCGCCGTGACTAGATCCTCAGTGGAGAAACTTGTTAAGATTTGGAAGGACCGCAGAATAACCAGAAACACAAAGGTTTGACTGATGAGGTGCCTGGTCTTTCCAATCTTTTTATACGGGGCTGAGACGTGGACACTGAAGATGCGAGACCGTCACAAAATCGACGCCCTGGAAATGTGGTGCTGGAGACGCATGCTCAGAATCCCTTGGACTGCGCACCGAACCAACGCTTCAATCCTGAAAGAACTCAACATCAAAGAGAGATTATCGTCGTCTGTGCAAATACGAATCCTCAAATTCTTCGGGCACATCACCCGTAACGAGGACTCCATGGAACGTTTGGTGGTGCAAGGGAAAGTCGAGGGCAAAAGATCTCGGGGGCGGTCTCCAACACGGTGGACAGACCTCATAAAATCTGTGACACATTCCAGCATAAATGTTAACTCTCACTCCGCCAAACATAGAGATACATGGCGCCGCATCACAAGAGAAGCGATGGCGCAAGAGTCGACCAAGACATGACCACGACCACTCTGCCAAGAGTGCACGACTAAGAAGAGAGAAACACAAGTTGTTACTGTGGTTTTGAACTGGGCCAGTACTTGAGAGTTAGACGCTAAGTCAAATACCAGGTCTGATGCCAAGTGGGGATTGTTTTGAACGGTCTTCAAATAAGTTTAAAAAATCCTGTCAGAACTGTTTATTTAAGGTACTTTATTAATGTTAAATTACCCTTTACTAACTGGCCAGAATTTAATCAATGTCAATCAATCAATTCAATCCAATTATTTATTTGTAAAATATAGGTTAATTAACATGTCACATAAATATGTATACTAGATTAAGGTATCGCGGAAATCGACACCTGGCAAGGAAACATGAAACACATATTGCGGTTCGGAGATTTACTACAGTAACTTACTGCTAATAGGGTTGGCTATGCAAACTTGCGAAACGATTCACACCATTTTAAGATAGTTTTGTTTTCGTTTGCACCAGATGGGATCAAATCTGACAGCGCTCATTTCGATAATAATTACTATGTGACATGAAAATATTAACGGACATGGAAACGTAGCGCGGGACGCCCTCTGGCCAGATAACGAAGGGGGCCGGCATCGGCAGCGAGTGGATGCAAATACACAGTAGACCGGGCTCTGTGGCGTACCTTGGGAGAGGCCTATGTCCAGCAGTGGACTGCAATGGGCTGATGATGATAGTGAAAACATTTGGTGAACTGTGAGTTGGTTCGTATTTGCAGAACACCATCCAAAGTTCCAAACCCTCATTAATAATCTTAAAGCCGAAGTGTGCAAACGTTTATTTGGGTGGCTGTACCAGGAAACGTTCGCAGACATTATCATGCATGAAACCCCACACTACATCATTACTCCAGCGCGGTGTCAATCAACACGCCAATATTAGACGTCGCTAGTGATGGGCAATTTAAAGTTTCCAGAGCGTAACTTTCATTTAAAGGTAGACGTAGATATAGTCCTCTTAAATGTATATTAAGTTTCCCAAATACACAAAAGTTTCATAATTTTTTTTACATTTCGAAAAATATTTGACTTTCCTACAATTATATAATTTATATTAGCTGCCCTACTAATCAGGGTTCCATATTTATTTTACAATGCACAGATTTACCACAACAACACCACACTTATGTATAATGCCAAAAAAGGAGGCCGGAATTGTGACACCCCGGTTGGTACCCCCGTAAATATAAAAAATGTAGCTCTCAGGAAGCCGGTCTCCGCTAACCCTTCTGCGGTACCGCAGCCTGCCCCTCGTCGGTCGCCCCACCTATCACCGGAGGCAGATGTATCTATGTCGAAGCCTACGTCCTTGGAAGTCATATTACTCCGTGAGCAAATAACCTGCTTGTCAGAACAGTTGGCTGATGCAGTCTCTACTATCGGCCGGTACCAATCCGTTGTTACTGCATGCACGAGTAAGCTCGAGATAGTGAGCGCTAAACTTGAGGCATTAGAACAGTCTTTTGAGTCTCGTGGTGCACCTGCGTCCTCTACACTATCAAAGCCTAGGAACAGCAGTGAAGATGCTGTAATAACTAGTAAGGCAGGGAAAACGCGTGACCTGAAGCGCAATCGGGGCGGAAAGATCGATAAAAACGTAGATCTTGACGTCGATTTTATTGTAAAAGCAAGTACATTGCCCAGCACTTCTACACTGGAGACGCAAAATCAGGTTATCACGCCCGCAAATTCGACTTCGAGTAATAGGATAGTTGCATGTTCCCAGCAGAGTAGCCATACAGAAGACATCTTGTCGACCGACTATAATGAAGACCCTACGAACAACGGGTGGAAGGAAGTATCTTCAAAAAAGAAGCAGAGACGCCAAACGTCAATACGCTGCACGGCTGGCCCTGACATCACTTCTCTCAGGGCTGTGGAGGTACGGAAACACATCCACTTGTGGAATATGGTGTCTAGTGCTAATGAAGTCCAAGATTACTTGCAACAGCTGTGTGAGCAGGCAACGTGTACTGTGGAGGAGCTCAAGTCTAAAGGCGAATACAAGTCATACAAACTGGGTGTTCCTATCGCTTATTTTGATAAATGCTTGTCTGCCGACGTATGGCCTGAAAATGCAAGAGTGAAAACGTGGTTTTTTCGAAAGCAAACAACGCAAACCAAAAATTGAACTAGAACCAGCTAGCGGCCCTACGATCAGCATTGCCTATCAAAATGTCAGAGGTCTCAACACCAAATTGAAGTTTTTTAAGCAAAGTATTCTTACTCACGAAAGTGATATTGTTGTTGCCACGGAATCATGGCTCTCAGTCGCTGTCGAAGACTCCGAACTTGTAGGTAATGCCTGGAGTATCCTACGCCGTGATCGAGCCACTGGCCGACAAGGTGGTGGTGTGCTGGTGGCCGCTAGGCCAGGTATTAATTTACGACGAAGGTCTGAATTTGAAACTGCAGACGGGGAGGACTTGTGGACTTCCTTTGTGGTAGATAATAGTACATTTTATTTGTGTGCCGTATATATTCCACCGAACTCTTCAGAGAACGTGTATATGCGCTTTTTTCAAAAACTTGAATCATTTATCAACTCTATAGGCGATGTCTTCATTATTGGAGACTTAAACCTTAACCCTAAGTACACCTCAATTAGTATCCTAAGTTATTATTGTTATTTTACTACATTTTGTGATTTGGTTGAGATGAATGAGATTTTGAATACGCATGGAGGAGTGTTAGATGTGGTGTTGGTGCGAGAGCGTGTCCACGGCGTCGTGGTAAGAGAGGTTACGGAGAGTAGCCTAGTTCCACATCCCGACTCTTATCATCCACCCTTGGAAATATCCATCCGCCTCGCGGACGCCAAAAGTCATTCCGCCAAAATGGATCCTAGCAATGTTGACACAATGCGTGACTGGAATTTTCCCAAGGGAAATTATGAACTTCTCTACCATCTCATTGCTAACGTGTCCTGGAAGGACGTTTTTGAGGCCCGTAATGTCAATGTCGCTGTAGACCACTTTTATAATATAATATATGGTTTTTTCGACACGTGCATACCAAAAAAGAGACGGTTTAGTAAGCCCTGCAGATGTTATCCGGTTTGGTTTACAGCGGATCTTATTAAAGATATTAAAAGGAAAGCTTCCCTTCATCGTGAGTGGAAGCGATCCGATGACAGGGATATATATGCAAATTTTTCTAAGCTCCGGGCAGATATTAAGTTAAGATCATCTGAAGCCTACGATAATTACATTAGATGTATTCAGACCAAAATAGCAAGTAATCCCCGGGCCTTTTGGCAACATATAAGCAGTTTAAAATCCAAAGGCGGATTCGAGAATCAGGTATCACACAATGGAGAGTTACACAAAGGCGCAGAGGCTGCTCAGGCTTTTGCAGACTTTTTCTCAAGCGTCTTTCTTCCCCGCGTACCCGTTCTCGATCATACCAAGATTATGCAAAAAGATACGTCAAGCTCTGCTAATTATGTTCACATAGACACAATATCCCCTCAGGACGTAGAAATGGGCATAGCACGTCTAAAACCCAATACCTCTCCAGGACCGGATAGTTTTCCGGCATATATCTTAAAGGGCTGTAGGGATTGTCTACTACTTCCATTAGCTCATATTTTCAACTTAGCACTAAGTACTGGAGAGTATCCTAACCAGTGGAAGGTCTCACGAGTGCGCCCTATACCCAAATCCGGTGACGCAGCTAGTGTAGGAAATTATCGTCCCATAGCCATTCTCTCTTCGATCGCGAAGTTGTTTGAATCGATCATAAACAAACTATTAGCCTCTCAAATAAAACCCTACCTGTGTGACTCTCAACATGGTTTTAGGCCGAGGCGATCAGTTGAAAGTAATCTCTTGACCCTGGTTGACTGTATCTCTGAACATTTGGACAAAGGAATACAAGTTGATGTGTTGTACTTTGACTTTAAGAAAGCCTTTGATCGCGTGGATAATGACATATTATTAAGCAAGTTATGCAACATCGGCTTTTCGCCAAAACTGCTTCGGTTTTTTGCCAGTTATCTGCGTGACAGGCAGCAGTACGTTCAACACGGATGCTTTGTTTCCGATTCTTACCACATCCGCTCAGGAGTCAGCCAGGGTTCGATTTTAGGCCCGTTTCTATTCGGCATTATGATAAACGACTTGGCCTGGGTCCCTAAATATGCCAGGTGCCTACTCTATGCTGATGACTTAAAGCTCATCTATGGAATACAACAACTCTCTGATTGCTCATCGCTCCAAGAGGATATACACCGGATCTATCAATGGAGCATTGAAAACAAACTTCTATTCAACTATGAAAAGTGCTCCGTGATGTCTTTTAGCCGCGCTCATAGTCTTTTGTCTGCTAGTTATTTTTTAGGGACAGACCAAATTATACGCGTGGACACAGTCAGAGACTTAGGTGTCATCTTCGATACGCGCCTCAACTTTCATGCCCATATGCAGACTCTAGCGTCCGACTGCTACCGAAGGTTGGGATTCGTTACCCGCAATACCCGTGATTTTGACAATCCCGGAGTAATTAAACTTGTATATACCGCTCTGGTGAGAAGCAAACTTGAGGCAGCGTCGGTCGTGTGGAACCCCCATGAGGTCACTTACGTTTTGCTTTTGGAGAAAATTCAAAAGGCGTTTTTGCGATTTCTATATAAAAAAACGTACGGGTACTATCCTTTTCTTTACCCAACCAAGTTTTTACTCGGCACCTTGGGATTTAATTCTCTAGAAGTGAGGCGTAATTATGCGCTCTTAAACGGGGCATGTCAAATTCTGCGGGGTGATTCAGATTGCCCGGAGTTGGTGAGGCAACTGGTACGTCTTTGCGTACCCTCACCGTCTCAGTCGAAATTTAATTTTCGTCCACGGGACCGCGATCTGCTGGCAGTTCCCAAAGCGCGTACTGTGTCATACAGGCATTCACCTCTTGTTCGCGCATTACAATATGTGAACGCGCTTCTCGCATCAGCACCCGAATGCGATATTTTTGCAAGTAGCTGGAGGACGGTATGTGATGAATGTTTGAAGTTATGTGAGGCGATGGATGATCGCCCATCTTCTGTTAATTGTTAATAATTGTGATTTTTATTACTTGTTGTGCTACATGTTATAGTTAGTCCTTTTTATATGTGTTGTCTGAATTTCACAGTGCCTTGGTGTATACTGTTATACTGTGTAATTATCTAAATTAAATAAATAAATAAATAAATAATATCATGCCAGAACGTTTATTCACTTAAATGCACAGCCTGCAAATTAATTTAATAATAACCATTATTTTGACGTCTACCGTCGATTTAAAACACATCAAAAAATGCACTTGCGTATTTAACACTTTCAATGGACATAAAATCAAAAATGTAAACACATTTGTGCCGTCGGCTGTAATCTTAAAATACTTCTAGTTATTCAAAAGCATTGTTACCAATACAATCTGAACTTTAAACATTTCTTTCTAGAACGTTCGCAAGAAACAATAAAACTCACAACAACGGAAATATTTCACAATAACGAAACTTTTAAAAAATTTCCAACTTGCGCATCACTACCATTGTCCTATTTAGTTATACAAAAATAACGTATCTCAATAGAAGTCTGTTGGTAGTTAAGACGTTTTCCGTCTAGGGAGCGTCTGATTGTGCTCACTGAACTTTAATTAGCAACACAATGTCGCCCAAATCAAGATAGCCGCTGTGGTACATTGAGTATGAGTGGTTGACTGACTACAATTATCATGACACGAATTATTAATGTATGTGCTTACAACTATAACCCCACCAGATGGTCTCACAACCTGATTAAGGTCGGTCGAAGTCGATGGAGGCAGAAGGAGGCATGCGACCGTTCGTTGTGGAAGATTTTGGGGGAGACCTATGTCCGAAAATGGACGTCTCTAGGTTAAAACGATACGTACAACTATAATTAATTTGGTTCCTCTCTGTTCAACCTTGACAAACAAAATTACACACAAATTTCGATTGGGAGCCTTTCGTATTTTCAGGAAGAACCCACGGAAAAGATGTTATTATAATGAGGACTAAATAAAGGCGACAACGACGATGAAGATGATGAGGATAAAAAGGACATCGATAAAGATGATGACAACTAACAAGTTGTGGTAAAGGCGATGAATGATGATGATGGCTACAGAATTTGCGCACTAGAATATAGTCATAGAAGTTTCAGCACTAACTTGAGGTTAATGTAACAAACGACAACGAGGCAAATAACGGCTTGACGGTAACGACAATCACAATGATAAGTATAATACCTCCGGCCATCCAGAGTGGAGTCGCAAGAGCTATATGCTCCAGGTGTGGAAATGTTAAAGGGCATAATGCTGTGAGTACCCTCGGAGAAAGATCAACATACCTCTAGACTCCCTGCAGCCCTCCGCACCGATGTTGCCCCAAGGCCGTTTTATAATGTCGCTATTTAACAGGGGCCCTTCTAGCGGAGGGCAAGTCAAGGTCTGTCAGTGCCACGAAAGCTATGAGACACTTTTCCTGACAGGCGCCGTCATGTCTCAACCCATAGCCTAGTATTTAGTTAATATTTACACCACCATAGCCCAGTAGAGTTAAATTCCATCAATCAACAATAGCCCTTGCATTTGGCGAGGGCTGTCTCTGTGTGCGTCCCATGACACGGACAGAGATAGCATTCGCTGGGTGTACACTTTGCCTTTCATTAAATTGTCGAACGGGACTCTACGCGTTGGCTACGGCTCCGCGCACGCCTCCAAAAGGTTTGGGACACTATTGTCCCGTGAACGGGTAAGACTATATACCAATCAATGATAATGATGATAACAATATTGATGGTAGTAATAATGACAGAGATAATCACGGTAATATTGACAACGTTGTAACTATCGAAGACGAGAAAACTGAAATCTCAGCGGATTATGATACAGACAATTTCGAATCAAATTACTTAAAAACTTACTTGCAACTTGTGCCAGTGGCCATCATTGAGGTTACTCCCGACGGTTATAATCTGGGCGCCGCCGCCCAAATTGTACCGCAACCTGACCGCGCCATTGACCAGCTTGAGCTCGAAGAAGTCGTAAGTGCCGCCGTCGTCGGTATAGAGCAGCAAACCGTCGGGCTGGTCGGTCTTGAACTCGAGCTCCAGCGTGCCGTTCAGCGCCGCGTTCCACTTGCGGAACTGGGAGTACGGGTTCTGCTTATCCAGGACGAAGGACAACGCTGCGTGGACGGGCAGCAGCCAGAGGAGGCAGCGCATCGTGGCCCGCATGCTAGCACCGTCTGCGTTTCATTGCGCGACTGAAACAAAACAAAAAAAACCATTAGGGCTTTATTTTACACTGCATTTATACACGGCTTTGTTGTTCTCGTTACTGTCCCAAAGGAACTCTTTACCAGGATATGAAGTATGCTGTTTCAATCCAGGACTTCATCTATCTACTCTACTTGCATGCCAATTTTCAGCTCAGTCAGTTGTTACCCCGTTATTTAGTAACAAATATCCAAACCTCCAAACATCTGAATATTCGGATTACTAGGTACAATAACTATTCGCTTGCTTACTAGTTTTCGTTGAACTCTGTTGTGCTATAGAAATAGGTGCAAGCGAGTGGATAAGACGAGGTTTGCTCTTCCCGAGAGTGAATTTGCCTAAGACACGATAATGTCATGCTATGTTCTCTTAGTATATTGAAACAGGACCGCTAAACACATCTGCCATCTATCCCTTGTGAACGAAACCTCTAACTACTTTTTGTTTCTAAAGTCATGATCACAATCAAAAAATTCAAAATCAAAAATTAATTCAAGGAAATAAGTAAAAACGTCAGCAATATATACAATATAAATAAGGAATAATAATAATGTAAATTTATTAAATATACTTATAGTAACATAATATATCTTGATCGCAGCCAATCTAGATAATTAAGACTTTTCTTGCCAGCATACAGGACGAAACTACCATTGTCATCATGCATAATAAAAATCTTTTACAAATTATTTCATTATTATTACTATTTTTGAATTAACACGTTTATTGAATTATTTGTAGGTCATAATTTCCACCTTTTGACAATTCTCAACCTAAAATAAAGATGAAGTAGATTAGAATGGTAGTACGACTTCAAATGTTATGGCAACACAGTACACATGTCAGTTGTAAAACTGTTTTGGTTTTTTCTCTTTTAAAGTTTGTTTATATTTGTTGTCGGCATCGGTTAAATTTCATAAAGTTCCTATTTGTTTCAATCGGGGATCTCAATATTATTTTAACGTCGAGTTGAGCGTAACCTCCTCCGTTTATAATTTGAATCTCGTTATTGTGAGCAGACTCGTGAGATAAGACTCTTTGTGTTGCGCTTTTTGGTTTCAGATAAAAGACTCGTGTTATTTATTGTGATAAGTGAGATTTGACTTGTGAAACACACAAAGAAAGACTGAAAGCGTATTTTGTTTAAAAAAAACTGTCCGAATTTTTATACAAAATTGGTGCAAACTCATTAACAGTCTTATGTCGTAAACACAGCTAATGGACGATTTAAAAATTTTCAAATCTGCCTTTGAGCACTTCCAAAAATATAAAACTAGAAAATGAAATGTTGTGGTTTATTTTTGCATCTATGCGTAACTGCCCATATGTACACATATCGTCAGATGCCATGTAAAACTTACTTAATGCCGAACAATTAATGATTTCGGCATCAAGTATACGTTTTACTGACCATCTGACAAAATTGAAGGGTCCACTGCAATAATGAAGAATGTTCAAAATTATTAAATTTTAAGTAAATACGTGATTCGCGTCATGTGTTCGAATAGCGTATTTACTGGGAATTACAATAATTTTGAACATTCATCGTTATTGCAGTGGACCCTTCAAATACGATAAATTACAATTACCTTCCTATATATATCTATATAGGTACGTATATAACTATATATATATATCTATATATATATATATATACATATGTAGGATAGGAACCGTATATCGGAACGTTACCGACAGAGAGAGGTGATGTAGAGCGAGACAGGGATAGAAATGGCGGTTTGAACTATACGAACGGAACGGTGTGTGCTTGCGGTGAAATTATATTCCAATAAACGTATTTAAGTGCCAATCGGTGTTTTCCTTTGTCAATATCCCACATTTTGGGGGCTCGTCCGGGATTTGACAAAGGAAGAAGACGAAGATTACCTACTCTTGATGAGACCAAGACGGGCGAACGCCGACTTAACCTCAAAGGCGTCCACGCCGAATGAAAAGTGGTCCGACTGTGTGCGCCGACTTTCCAAAAGCTTCGAGGAGGAGTCCAATCGCGAAGACGATAGTGAAGATTACGAAGACGAAGAAAACGACGACGACGACGAAGACGCTATGACGGACAAGCAGTCACTTAATCTTTTACTACTCGACGACGCCATCCCGAAGTACACCGGTACGGATAAGACGTATGCAGCGTCAAAATGGGCACAAGACGTTGACGATAACGCAGAAATTTTTGGTCTTACGCCGCAACAGAAACTGCTCATTGCGAGACGGTCTCTGACGGGTGCTGCGGCCATGTGGTTGCGCACTGAAAAGCCATTCAAAACTTACGACGATCTGAAGACAGCAATTCTCAAAGAATTTCCAGACACGACTAATACAAAAGAAATTCATGAGCTGATGGCACGAAGAAAGAAACGCAAGGACGAGACATGCTACTCCTATATGCTTGAAATGAAAGAGCTGGGGAAGAGAGGAAGACTCGCTGACTACGTCGCGATTCAGTACATTATCGATGGAATCGTCGATCACGAAGCAAATAAAACCCTACTTTACGGTGCCTCCACCTACCCCGAGCTAAAGGAAAAGTTCAAGTTGTACGAGACCTACAAAAATAATTTAAGAAAAAGTTATGCTGAAGATACGAGAAAGACACGATTTGACACAAAATCGCAGCATGTGTCGAATATATCCGGCGGTGAGCGGCAGCATACGAAGAGACGCTGTTATAACTGTGGAGAAATTGACCATATTTCATCAGCTTGCCCGAAACAAGGCATAAAATGTTTTAATTGTAATGGTTTCGGCCATATTGCGATGGAGTGCCCTGCGAAAAAAACGGCGTTTCCGGCGACATCCCGAGTTATTCCGAAGTCCGACACGAGCAAGCCCGAGAGAACGCGATCATTATCATCGGGGAATATTCGGCATTCATCGGCTCCATCTGGTTCGGGAAAGCAAGCTTTCTTCAACACGACACACGCCGATGGCGGCGCCACCAGCGACGATGCTCACGGCGAACAACTTCACGACGAAATTTTCTTCGTATCGAGCGATGTGAAACAGGCGACAAGTGCCACCTGCGAGATTGGTCGGAATTCGAGCGCAGCGATTGGCTCGAGCGGCAAGATGGCGATCGAAATGTATCATGGCGGCGTCTGCGGCGGCCATACGTCAAACGAAGCTGACTTCAGTATGTACGAAGTAAACAAACATTTCGGAACCGGCAATAGAAAATGTAAACCAGTGAAATTAGTTAAAATGTACAACAAAACGACGGACGGTTTGGTTGATTCCGGGAGTGACGTTAATTTAGTATCTGACGAGTTTTGTGACGAGTTCGGTTCGCGGCAGTGTGACAAAAACATGGACATAACCTTATGTGGCTTAGGCGGTACAAAAGTGAGATCTATTGGGACAATAACGACTCCGGTAACTATCGACGAACGTATTTATGATGGTGTATTGTTTTATGTGGTTCCTAAAAGCTGTATGCCCTTTAAAATCATCCTCGGGAATGACTTTTTAAAGAATGTGACAATGTTTATGAGTGGAAGTTCGGTATGGTTACGACCGCGAGACGACGAATGGTTGGATTGTATGTTAGGCGAGTATGACGGAATGTGTGTGCCTTCCACAGATCACATCAAGGATTCATCGGTAAGGATAGAAGTGCAGCAGCTGGTCGAGACGTACAGGCCTAGCCAGGTCAAAGAAGCCCCAATACAAATGAAGATTATTGTGAAAGATGATGTCCCAGTCGTGCAGCGTCCGCGAAGAATATCACTCAAGGAACAGCTTGAGGTTGAACAACAGGTAGCTGAGTGGTTGGACAAAGGAATCGTACGCGTGAGTACTTCAGAATATGCTAGTCCCTTAGTCCTCGTGCGTAAAAAAGACGGTTCTTTGAGAGTGTGTATTGATTATAGGAAGTTGAACCAGAAAATAGTCAAAGATGTTTTTCCTTTGCCGCTGATTGATGACTGTATCGATAAATTGTGTAATGCTAGAACATTTAGTGTCATTGACCTGAAGAATGGTTTTTTCCATGTAAAAGTAAGTGAGGAATCCATGAAGTATACCTCATTTGTCACTCATAATGGGCAGTACGAATTTACAAAAGCACCTATGGGTCTCTCGATCTGTCCCAATCTCTTCATGAGATTTATAACGATTATATTCCGAGAAATGATAACAGACGGCTCTATAATAATATTTATCGATGATATTTTGATTCCAGCAAAAGACGAGCGTGAAGGACTATTTAAATTAAGGAAAGTGTTGACAATTGCCTCTGAATATGGACTTGAAATTAATTGGAAGAAGGCACATTTGATCACTCCAAGCATTGAATATCTTGGTCATGTCATTCAAGAAGGTGTAGTCATGCCATCGCCAGGGAAGACTGATGTGGTCATGAAATTCCCTGAGCCTAGAAATCAGAAGCAACTACAAAGCTTTCTTGGATTAAGTTCATACTTTCGAAAATTTATTCTGAACTATGCCATGATAGCACGACCACTGACAGATTTGATGAAGAAAAATGTTAATTTCACCTTCAATGAAGAGCAAAAAGAAGCATTCAAGATGCTAAAAGAGAAATTGACTTCGAAACCTGTACTGAAAATCTATGAACCACAAGCAGAAACAGAATTGCATACAGATGCTTCGCAAGTAGCATATTCAGCTATACTAATGCAGAAAGATAGCGACGGTGAGCTCCATCCAGTCTATTATATGAGCAGAAAAACGACAGACGCAGAGAGCAGATATAGCAGCTATGAACTCGAAGCATTAGCTGTGGTCGAGGGAGTAAAGAAATTTCGCCATTACTTGTATGGTAAAAAATTCACTATAATTACTGACTGCAAAGCATTCCAGCTGACACTGAATAAGAAGGACTTAGCTATGTCGACAAGAGTTTCACGTTGGATTATGTTGCTCCAGGACTATGACTTTGAAGTGAGACACCGCGAAGGGTCTAAAATGAGACATGCTGACGCATTAAGCAGGAATCCACCTTGTGCAGTATCCATGCTTATAACATCGAGCCTACACGATGACATACGACGTGCTCAAGAGACTGATGAAGGCTTGAAAGCAATAATAGGATTACTCGAGAATGGACCTTATAAGGACTATACTTTAAATCAAGGCTTACTTTACAAGGGACCAGACCAACGCTTAATCATTCCTCAGAAGATGGAAATAGAGATAATAAGAAGAGCCCATGAAAATGGCCATTTTGGTAAAAAGAAAACAATGGAGTTAGTGAATAAAGATTTTTTTATAGATAGCTTAGCGAAGAAAGTCGACGACTACATAGCAACATGTGTACCGTGCTTGCTAGCTAATAGGAAGCTTGGCAAACAAGAGGGTTACCTGAACCCTATAGAAAAAGGTGACACCCCACTGCATACTCTCCATTTGGACCACATCGGCCCACTAATGGAAACGAAGAAACTGTATAACTACATATTAACAGTTGTAGATTCATTCACCAAGTTTGTATGGGTGTACCCAACGAAAAGCACGACAGCCAAAGAGACGTTAGACAAACTACGGTTGCACCAGCAAACATTTGGAAATGCGGTCAGGTTTATCACCGACCGGGGATCAGCTTTCACCAGCAACGATTTTAAGGAGTACTGTAATACAGAAGAAATCGAACACGTACTCATTACGACGGGAGTACCAAGAGGGAATGGACAAGTGGAACGGATCCACAGAATAATTATATCTGTGTTGACCAAACTGTGCATCTCGGAACCAGGACTCTGGTATAGACACGTCGGGAGGGTGCAAAAGGCCATAAATAGTACTTTCCAACGAAGCATTAACACCACTCCATTTGAACTCCTGATTGGCAAGAAAATGAAGATGAAAGAAGATGTAGAGATCTATCAACTATTACAACAGGAAGAAAGAGACAGTTATACTCAAAATAGAGACGAACTGAGAGTTCAGGCTAAACAGCAGATATTGCAGGTTCAAGAAGAGAACATACGCACATTTAATAAAAAACGTAAAGACAGCAGAAAATATGCGGAAGGAGACTTTGTAGCGATACAACGCACACAATTTGGCCCTGGCCTTAAATTGAAGCCAAAATATTTAGGACCATATGTAGTAACAAAGGTGAAGAGAAATGATCGATATGATGTCGAAAAAGTTGGTGATCATGGTGAAGGGCCGAAGAAGACAAGCAGCGTGGCTGACCACATGAAACAGTGGCCAGACCCATACTAGGTATTTATTTTTATTTTATTTTTTCTTTTTTCAAAGTTTATTTTGAATGATTGAATGAATGGTGAGGTATGGACATGAACATTGCCACATTCATGTTAGAAAGTCAAAGAAAAGTTCATATGTTTATTTTTATTTTATTTTTTTTTAGCAGGCAAATACAGTTTACAGATTTCATATATATCTGTAGATCAGTTAACAATAGTTGTTTGTTTGCTTGCAGTATTTTCTTTTTAAGTAAAAAGTGATGTTATTTTTTTTTTTTTTCACACCTTATATAGCTAGTACCTATAAGTACTTACCAATTCATTCCAATCTGTTTTTGTTGTCATGTTAAATAGTATATACCTACCTAATAAGTGTTAACTTTAATTAAGGACTGTTGAAGCTTTTTATTGTTAAAGTCAAACCGGCCGCCTTGTTCCTTACCTTAGAATGTCGTTAATTTATTATTCTCTCTTTTCAAAAATTGTAACTTATTAGTCAATCGGCTAAATAGGATTGTTTACCTGCAATGTATGTACATTTATAAAAATCTAAATTAGAGTCAACCTTGTGTTCTTGTTTTTACATTGGACTGTGCATACATACCTAGTGTCATACTTTGTAGTGTTATATTCAGACTTAGCAATCGGTGTCTGAGGGCAGACACAATCTCAGGACGGCCGAACCTGTAGGATAGGAACCGTATATCGGAACGTTACCGACAGAGAGAGGTGATGTAGAGCGAGACAGGGATAGAAATGGCGGTTTGAACTATACGAACGGAACGGTGTGTGCTTGCGGTGAAATTATATTCCAATAAACGTATTTAAGTGCCAATCGGTGTTTTCCTTTGTCAATATCCCACACATATATATACGTATTTTAGTACCGTTCACACGGGATAGATGGCTGCACATGTAGGTTGCCTTGAAATCGGCTGAGTTGCCAGTCTATACCCAAGTATACAATAGTAGTCTTTGGATAATGTTGCCATTGTATATGAAATGCTTATGATGTATTTCAAGTTCACACATTACCAAGTGATTTGAAGCGTAGGTAATGGACGAGGTGAATGGATATTGGAATAGTTTATTATTCTTTTACATCGAAGCTCAATCGCTCAGAAAAAAAAACACTCAGAAAGTATTGTTAAAAATTCAAGAAAAGTTCGTACGTATCCGAACCTTATTCTGAGCATGATAAAAGAAAAGTTTTCATGTTATAACGATACGTGTGGTTTTGTTGACCAGCGTCACAGTAATTTTTCTGCCTAAAAAAGGTACATCGCGCGTTTGAATGTGTGCGTGCCGTGTACCAATGCACTACAAGCAAAGTTTGAAGGATGCGTAAAAATGCTCCAGTATCGATTGCACGCGGACGGGCATTGCAGACGGGCTATTGCGCGCCTGTGTAAATACGTGTCGCGCACTCCTAAACAGCCGAAGTTGGACTACTTGTTTTTGGGTCCGACTACCAGACGGAACTCACCGCATCCGACCGTCTCTCTCTATCGCATAACGCGTACCAACGCGTGCTCTTTTTGGTCGCTGGCTACAACCACACACAGGTGGCCTCGAGGCCTCGCGGAGTGAATCACTCCTGGTTATACTTGTTTTTACATGTAAATGGATACAAAAGTTACGCTAGCACTGTCCCGGTAGTTGCCATCTTAGATTTTAAGTCATTAGCAATAGAGGTGGCAGGGTGTCAATTATTCAGCATTAGTCTGTCGAGCACTGGGACGTTTACGTTACACCAAGCTCAGTTAAAGGGACACTATTTACAGCATCAATTTTCTAAAACAATGAACGCTCGAAAAAATGTAAACTTATGGAGCAACACGTTTTTGAATGGGGACCACAAACTAGACTAAAGAATCTTTTTAATTTAATACTCGTAATGTACCTTTGTAATGTGTTTTTCTGGTGTGCAAAAAAGAATATTTGTATTATATTGTAGACACAGCATGGATCGTGCAAATGCATTATTAAAGTACAATTCTGAGAACTCAGTAATTAATTTGCGTAGGTATAAATGCATAATAATAGTACAATACATATGTTTTTATCTACGGAACACGCCTCAAAGTGAGATCAAAGCCCCAGGAAATCTCGGACAAGAAATTCATTCCAGAAATATTTCTCCGGGAAATGAAATATGATAAAAACGTCTGCAAAATGAAGTTTAGATCCATCGCAGTAAGAGTGGCTCGGGGCTAACTGACTCAGAAATGTAAGTACCAGATAACATTTGACTTTTAGCGAAAGAGCTGTATTTCCCCTCTTTCCCTTTTCTTTAAGTATAGTTAGCAGTGGCGTGGCGTCCATAGAACTCGATTCCCATCGGCTTGCCTAATATTAGGCAGTTCGGCACTTAATTCTAGTGCTCTTAAAGAAAATCGAAGCCAAAGCTGCTCCGGCTTGCCCAAGGATTTCTTCAACGCCACTGATAGTTAGGTTAACGTTCAAAGCGCTTTATACCATTACCATTACTAAAATTAAGCAAAAAAACGCCAATAAAACACGTTTTTTGTATTGGGACCCCTTTAATTCTTAATTTTTTTTTCATTATTTGACCATAGGGGTCATCCACAAAGTACGTCACATTTTCAGACTTTCAGACCCCCCCCCCCCCTCCCGCATGTCACACTTTTTCCTAACATTTATTTCATCTTTTTAATACAGACTGTCACATTTGGCTAGACCCCCCCCCCCCCCCAATGGGTCTCTATCCATCAAGGTTCAAAAGATAGAGTCCTGTGACAGACCTCCAGAAAAACGTTTCTTGTATGGGGACCCCCTTTTCTTTCTCATTCTATTATTTGTTGTTATAGCGGCAATAGAAATAGGTACAAATTCTGTGAAAATTTCAAGTCTCTACCTATTACGGTTCAAGAGATAGAGCCCTGTGACAGACGGACAGACAGCGGATGCTTAGTAATAGGGTTCCGTTGGTACCCTTTGGGTACGGAACCCTAATAAAACGTAATGAAATTGCTATACATGTCCCTATATATGAGGAATTATGACAAGATTTTTAAAAAATTCGGGCCCTTTCAATAGCAAAAAAAATCAAAGTTCTGAGGAAACAAACATACAGAAAACAACTGACTTATACTCCTTTTTGTGAAGTCGTTTAAAAACTACGAAGGAAACAACACTAGATAATAGGCCATATCGCTAAAGAGCAATCACTCCCAGATGGGCATTTCTTCAGAAATGTCTCTGCGACTCATTCATCTGCCTCCATACATTTAGTATGAAAAAGGGCCAGATGAATGAGGTGACCACAGACATATTTCTGGAGAAATGCCCAGATAACCTTTTGGGTAGCGGGTTAGTCTTCAAGTAATTCAACTGACGAGCTCAATGCTAGTTCAGTATACAGGGTGGAATGGAACAAGGGACTTTCCTGCAAATGTGGCACTGTTTAACCTTAGCACATTATTTTATCCAAATAAACTATGTTAATATCTGTCACCGTTTACAAGTTATAGCTTAATGACCTTTTTTTAGGAATCAACGTATTTACTGGAAATATTTTGAATTCCTATAGATTAATGTGGAAACACCACAATTTTTATTGTAATTATAGATACAATCGAGATAGAATCGTATTTGATTTTTCAATGTATTTGCTCAATGTATATTTAATTATAATTTATAGCTTGTTAAACTTTCATGCAAAAACCCTGGTGTTTCAACCCTATTTAGAGACAACAAGAAACGGTCTACTAGAAACGGTTATTACCTCCTTTGTATGCAAAGTTTACAAACGTCGTAGGTAAATTAATGTGACATATTCACAACCACAGAGATTATCGTTATAGACAAAGAGGTTCCAATAAGCAAATCAAATGTAATAAATGTAAACAGTAGCTTACAAGCAGTAAAGTTGTACAAATATGAAAAAATATTATTTAGATAGTTATGTTTTTTTTATTACAAGGATTTAAGTATTGCAGGTTGATTCTACATCAAATATATGAAATTATATTTCCAGGAAGGTTCCTCGTTTCATTCCACCCGGTATAATCCTGCTTATTAAATGACCAACTCTTCCTTCCTAACTAAACTGTCCTGCTTCAACTTACCACTACTTATACTTAAGTCCTTTTTATTCTACAGCGTTTGCCTGAGCAAGAAACGAACTGCTCGCATTCAGACAGAACAAGCTTCATTGCCTAGACTAGAAGAAGAAAGACGTAAGAGAAACTAAAGTCATACATTTTACAGCCTTTTGGTTCAAATAGCGCGCAGGTAAAAGCCACTCTGAGCACAAAAGACGGATCTAGGCCGCCTGCGAGCTAATGGATACGTCTGGAAGAGATCGCTTTTGAGCCGTAAAACTCATACGATTCGTATCATAGTTTGTACGGTATTTACAAGTCCGTAAAGACAGACTGACCTGAGACAATGTTATAGTAGAAGAGGCAGTTGCATGACTCGGGATAACCGCTCAATTTCGTAGAACGCTCAAAGGCGAGATTGTCGTAGCCGTTTATTATCTAGAGGCAAACGCTCAAATAGCCATTTGACTCGAAAAAAGTTAAAATAAAGCAATAACAATGAAAAATATACGGCCTTAGACACGCACGAATGTAAATATAAAAACTCAGACCCGGAGTAGCAGTGAACTACTTTTCATGTTTATCCCGACAACGTGTCCAAGGAATTTGATTTATAAATAACTAGCATTCACCCACGGCTTTGCCCGCATTATTCCCGTTAATGTCCCAATGGAATGGGCTAGACGACTAAAAAAAACTGTTTAGTCCGTCAGTTAGATTATTAAAAAATATTGTACACGTATTTCTTCTTTTGCTTGACAAACAAAAAATGACGAGGATAGAGTGCTTAGAAGTTTCGAGTGACGTCACTCCTAGGTACAATTTTCACCTAGGAGTGACGTCACAAGCCCCCACTCCTGAAGTTTGATGATCTATAACTTTGTCGACTTTTAATATTTTGATAAACCAAAAAATATGTGTCCCATATTTTTCCATAATCTAACTGACGGACTATAGTACATTGTGCACCGAGGGTAGTAAGAAGGGAATTACTAACGAGAGTCTATTAGAAGCCCGACGCCGTAGGCGGAGGGCTTTTAATGACTCGAGTTGGTAATCCCTTTACTGCCCGTGTTACACACAATGTTTTTCATCACATTTGCGAGGAAAAAAATAAAACATAAATAAACTAAACGCACCCGCTAAGAGACAACTTCAACTGTCAACTTTTTCGTGACTTTTTCAATATTTCCACAGACAATGCTAAGAACTGCGTTTAGTTTTTAAACTTGACAGTCAATGCCGCCAGATTGTACCGATTTTCATAATAAAATTTTAAAGTAAATTAATTTAATTGCATTAAAATAATTGCAAAAATTACTGAAATAATAGTAAAATATACCATATAAGTTTTATATACACTAAAATTGGTTTTGTAGCCAAGTTTTGAAGATGTGAAATAAGCCTTGGCTGATTTGAAACCTCCTTAGTCTGAAATGACGTACGGGTAGGTCCTATATTTTAAAACTAAACTCATAACTCCCACGGAAGTTATAGATTTTCATACAGTTTTTCCTCCCGTGGGAGTTATAGATTTTTATAACCCACGGGAGGTAAATCGGCTCGAGCTGTTCTATAAGCCCGCGTGTTATAACACCCTTTACGAGCAAGTGTGATGAAAAATAGAATTATATAGTTTTAACCCAGTCGTCATCCCCATTCTTTACCGGGATATAAAGTATCCTATGTTTCAATTGACTACTACTAGGGTTTGCAGTACCGGGAAATTTTAGTATGGCAGTACCGGGAATTCCCGGTTCTCTCATACAAAAATTTCCCGGTACTGCAAACCCTAGTTTCAATCCAGGACCAGGTATACTTACATGTCAAATTTCATCTCACGTTACGCCGTTATTTAGTAACAAACATCCAAAAATCTTCACAAATTTTCACATTTATAATATTAGTAGGAATTGTTCATGAAATCTTAATAATTTTAGTTATTGTACGCAGTATTTTTCCCCACCCCTCAGGCCTGCTCGCTCCATAAAAACCAGCGCTGTCGGCATTGCTATAGGGAACGTGCACGAACTATAGGTGGCAGCACTAAACGACAAAAGAGACACGGGCGGACAATAAAGGAAACTATCACCCCTGTCAAATCAAGCTGTCAATGTCAATGACAATATTTAACTGTCAGTGTCAAATATAGTAAGTCGTAGCTACACTGACGTTAATCGTCCTTCATCGTAATAAATTACGGCGTTTCCGGCAATGTTGCCCCAGCATGAGAGGGTTTATGATTTATATTGGCGGCACCAGATGGCAGCACCTTCGTCGTGCACGTTCCCTATACTAACAAAGAATAAGTACTAGGTAATACTACGTACAGAAGTGCTCTTTCTAACAAAACTGACGTTCGGGTCCGACCACCGGACGGAACGCACCGCATCCGACCGTCTCTCTCTGTCGCATAACGTGTGCTCTTTCTGGTCGCTGGCTAAGCCCCTCCGGAGGGGCAAAATTTGGTACTAGTAGCCGCGCGGCGAAATCGCGGAGTGAGCCACTCAACTCTCTGTTAACATGTACATTTTTAGGGTTCCGTAGCCAAAATGGCACAAACGGAACCCTTATAGTTTCGTCATGTCCGTCCGTCTGTCTGTCTGTCTGTCTGTCCGTATATCACAGGCATTTTACTCAGAAACTACATGATGGATATTGATGAAATTTGGAATATAGGTGTGTTTTGTGAGCCGCTACTTAGTTTGGTATATAAATAATTAAAATAAATATTTTTAGGGGGGGCACTCGATACATGTTAAAGACAATAACAACATTTTTTTTCAGCAAATATCAACGTGTGGTACATAGTTCGCCAGCTCTTTAATAGTACATTGTGTATCTAGGGCGGTAAGTAAGGAATTACAAACAAGTGTTTTTTTATAAGCCCGAGGTGAAACCGAGGGCTTTAATAACACGAGTTTGTAATTCCTTTACCGCCCGTGGCACACACAATGTTTTTCATCACACTTGTGAGGAAATCTTAATAATATAATCTTACTAATCGTCCCAGTATGACAAGAAAATATTAAAACATCAAAGTGATATTAGTGACATATGTCATAGACAATGCGAAAGTCAAGTCACGTTCGGAAACCAAAGCGGTAACGACCTAAAACGGTTGATTTTATATTTGCAAAATACTGAAATACACTATTTAAACATTTAATTAATGTTACCGAAATATGTGTTTACATGTATTTGCAATAACAGTTGTCTTTAAATAAATATTTCAGTGATAAAAGTTAAAAAAGTAAGTTGGCGTTTCCTTTGACCATGACAAATAAGAGTAAAACAGAACCAGCGTTTCAAATTTAAAAAGAAAACCATTACGCCCTAGGGCGTAATAGGTCATTTACGGCCCGCAAAACCTACGTGTAATGCACCATTTTCGAGCAAGTGTGATGAAAAAAACATTATAAGGTTCCTAAGTAATGTTTTTGATTAAGTGAATGTATTTGGAAATAATCGCTCCGACAGTTGTGTAAATTGGGTCCCCCCCCTCTATTTTCTAAACCGTGCGTCTGAAAAATATGAAAAAAATCACGAAAGTAACGCTTAATTAATACTTTCAACGAAAATTATTTTCAACAAGATCGAATGTACCGTTTTTGAGTTATTGCCGATAAACTGCGCTTCTCAACAAAAGGACGTAATTGCTATGAAGATACGCTCTTTTGTTGTTGTACTTTTTTTTAACATCGTATTTTTTACCTTATATTATAGTTACGGCTATGGAACCCTACACTGAGCATGGTCCGACATGCTCTTGGCCAGTTATTTCTATTTAGCTTGACTTCGTTTAAGCCTGATAGTACGCAGTAAGTTTATTCTTCTATCGATCTTGACTCCAATTAAACGCAGTTCCTAAGTATTTAGTATTTTTGTAAACGCATTTATTACGTGATCCAAATAATTTTCTATTCTGTTCTCCGCGAAAGCATTCACGCGCAAGGATCTTTGAAAAGCTCTCCAAGCTTCTAAGCTCGTTTTCATGAGCAGCTTTTGTTATAGTAACTTCATTAAAATGCAAGCCCCACTTCGCTGTACCATTATATTTCGTACACCATATTTCCCCACTTCACTGTACTTCTGAACTATATTTCGTACACCATGTTATAAGCCGTTAAAGTAGGATTTTTGTTTTTTTTTAAGGTGTGTGACACAGTGATTCCCAACCTTTTTCCAATCACGGATCACTTGATGTTCTTATGATCGGATAATCGGATAATAACTAACCCTTTCTAAGGCAGAATCAAAATTGTAAAGCAAAAATTACCACCTTACTTACAACACCGTTTTTTGGCATTTTTTCTTAACCAGAATCATTAGGACATTTGAGCCCCGAGGAGGCTTGACACGCGACCTCGGTGATTTTCGGGCATTAAATCACAAGTTTAAATGTTTGTTTTTGATCAGCAACAAATGTTTTCTGTAAGAGTATCTAGGAGACCACTTCTGACACCCTCACGGACCAAGTTGCGAATGCGAATCATTGACTGACCAAGAAAAAATTTCAAAAATTTGCGCTGGTGATGGCCGTTATGAAGTTCTATACGCAGATTGAATCAAATTATACTATGGTAACTAGCGACCCGCCCCGGCTTCGCACAGTGTTTCTTTATTATATTATGCATGTATTATACATATAAACCTTCGTCTTTAATCACTCTATCTATTAAAAAAAAACCGCATAAAATTCCGTTGCGTTTTAAAGATTTAAGCATACATAGGGACAGAGAAAGCGACTTTGTTTTATACTATGTAGTGATTAATTACCATATAATTTGGACATTATCAGTACTTCTTCTCTTCCTTGTCGTTCCCTCATTACTGAGGATCGTGACCAAATGTAATGTCCCTCCACATAGCGCGGTCAATGACCGTATGGGCTGCCCTCTGCATGGCAAGCATTTTTTATGGTGTCAGACCACCTTGTCGGGATTTGTCCTCTGGCGCGTCGTTCAACTTGGCCTAGAACAATGCATCTGTCAAGGCAGTGCTGGTTAGAACGGATAATAAACTCAAAGAATTTGAGAATGCTCTCATTAAAAGTACAGATGACAGTCGCTTCGTAATTTTCAGCCCAGTACAGCCTACAATAATAATGTAATATTAATAGTTCCCTCGATTTCTCCATTCATTATCAGATTCTGACTTGATGGCAATGGAATGTTCTCCTTTGAAACAAAAAACGAATTTTCGAAATCAGTTCAGCCGTCTTCGACTAATCGGGGAACATACATTAATAAAAAATAATTCAACGAACTCTAACCTCCTCTTTTTGTGCTCTATAAAAAATATCTAAAGAACAAAGAAATAAAAACCGAAGCCAAAACTATCCTTACTTCATTTCTAACCTAATATAACCCAGGTTCGCCATATTATAGATAATATAATAAATATATACACAGTCATTATTTTTCAGAGAATCGCGGAAACAAATGATTATCATAAAAATATAAATCATAAAAAATATGACTCTGCCTCAAATAAATACGAGCAGATAACAAAAAACGGGCGCCAGAACAAATGAAAGAGGCCATTTTTAATTCCTCACCAAGCATTAAAAGCGCTGACATTTCAAAACCGAACCGCGTCAGCGATCGCCAACCTTTCCGTCTTCATTAAAACGGTTTTTCGCGTTATTTTTAGCTAAGTGAACCAAACTGATCCGGACAGTCCTGTTTCATGATAAATATTTTATTTCAACGCTCACAAGTAAAAATACAGCCTTTTATCCTGACACCCACAGGTTTTGTTTTTTACCCGACTGCGGCGAAGCCCAAAGGAGGGTTATGTGTTTGACCTGTATGTATGTATGTATGTAAGTATGTATGTCCGTTCCTATGTCCGCTCGTAACTACTCAACGGGACATCCTATTTTGATAAATGATACATCATTAGATTCGTCTTGATGGTGCGAGTGTCACTGGGTATGAAGTTCATTAAAATAAACAAAATGGCGGATTTTATGCAGTTTCAAAGTGCACCACGGTCGGGTTTTTTTTTTAAATAATTTACCGATTTTTATCTCGGAGTTTTATCTAGTTTTATGCTGAAGTTAATGAAATTAGATCTCGGAATGATCTCGCTGAGAGCTGAAACGCTTTAGTGCAGTTTGTGCTATTTTTAATTAGTACTAGGATCTGGAAATTATCACCAACAAATACTGAAACATTGCGTTTTATATTAGTGTTGTGCATTAAGTGTTATACTTATAATAGAATTTCTTGTCGCAAAAAAAACTTGTTCTTGTTCTTAAACTATTTTACTGTTGAGCAAGTAATTGATGATCAATCTAGTCGAGAGAGTTAAGTAAAATATGCACCCCAAATCCCGAAGAGTAAAAAAGGAGGCTGCCAAAACTTGATAAGCTTTGTTATATGATATAATATAAACAATATATATATAAAATCCTGATGAAAGTACTTATGTCTATTTTTAAAAGGGCACAATCCTTCTAATTGATACCGCTTAGTTTAGTAACAGCACCAAACGTCTTTACAAATTTGCACATTTATAAAGTTAGTAGGATTGTGCAGTAAAAATCGAGTAAAATATCGATAGGTTTGTAACGTTCAGAAAAAAGATATCACTTTTCCACTTGTCAATAAAGAACAACTTTAAAGAGCATCTCCAGAGCAATAACTAGTCTACTGTTAGGAGTTAATTTAGATTTAGTAAAGTGACTGACTAGTGAGTTATTTAGGTACAGTTAGTCTTTTTTTAGAGGACATTGTTTTTTACTTTTTTTCTAACAAAATATCCCAAAACATCCTGAAAAATGAATGGTCACGTTATTTTGCCGCATCCACGTATACCTCGGCGCAGTCACGCCTTCAGCGGCAGTTCGGAAACTTGGCACCGGCCCGAACTGGTTTTTGCCGGTTCAAACCGGTTTTTGCTGCTGATTTGGAGTACTCGCGCTTCAAACTTGGAAGCGCTTAATCTTTCTTAATTTGGGGATGTTCAGTTTAAAGTTACGTGCTTTGTTTTTGAATAAAAATTAAGTAAGTATCTATTTCATAAAAAAGTAAGTACAGCCTGCGGAGTTTAAATTAAAATAAAATTTAGATAAGTAAGAAACATTGTCGAATATAAAACATCTTTACCATCTAATAAGCTATTGCGATTTGAACACGTGAGCTGATGATGATGGATGAATGGTGTCTGTGTGTTGGTGGTGGTGTGGTTGGTTTTCTTAGTGTAAGTAAATTAAATAAATTTGTTAGTTTATCTATCTGATTTGTTGTTAGCTATTCTTTCTCTTTTGCTCAAGGGTTAACTGTAAGAGATCCCTTACAGGGATAAGTTCGCCTTTGTACGTAACCATTTTGTATTGTTTTACAATGATTTTATATGCAATAAAGTGTTAACTTAACATACATACATAATCCTTGGTAAGGAGCGACCATAGCGCATGTAACTGTGCCAAAACGTCAAAAAAAAGGAATTTAAAAAAATTGCGCTAGTCGCGCTTATGAAGTTTTATACGCTGATTGAAATGATTATCATAAAAATTGAGCTCGAATCAATGAGCCTACAAAATATTATAATGTCATATTTCAGTACCACTAGTAAGATATAATAAGTGAGATTTAAACGAGATACCTACAAAAGGTCGCAAGTCTCACAGTAGTCTGCTTTTGACTCATGTCTGACTTATTCCTAGGATACACAGTTATAATAGCGTTGGACTTGTAAAACTATTTAACGGCCATTCTTCAGAAATATGTCTGCGGTCACCTAATTACCGCGTCGCTGTTTTCATACTAAATGTATGGAGACGCGTGAATTGGACGCAGACATATTTCTGGAGAATGGCCGTTAAACGTATCTTCATCGTGGTTCTCTCCATACTGAACATCGTCACCGATCATAATCTCTTTCCACATAACGCGGTCAAAGGCCACATAGGCTGCCCTTTGCATGGTACCACAAGCATTCTTCATAGTGTTACCACCTTGTCGGTATCCGTCCATAGGTCGGCCATTCTCACGAAGTATGTCTGCGGTCACCTAATTACCGCGACGCTGTTTTCATACTAAATGTATGGAGGCGCGGTAATTAGACGCAGTCATACTTCGTGAGAATGGCCGAGGTGCGCTTGCCGTTGACTTAGCCTAGTATAATACATGGAAGATGGGTGAAATATTATTGAGCGTCCAAACTTTTCCTAGGCATTAAGTATCAATAAAAGATGCCATTTCTGAAGAAAATGATGTAGGTAAAATGTTCACCATAAAATAAAATGTGCTGTCCGAAAAAATAATTAGTAACGTGAGGATTACGCGTATCGACGCGTAAGTTTGTTGCGGTGACTCAACGCGCGGGCGGGGTCGAGGTCGCGGGGAGGGGACCGTTGCCGTCTCCCGCGCAGTGCGCTACCGCAGTATCCACAAACGTGTTTTTTTAGGATATCTTTCAGCTGCTGTTTCTCAATATTTTAGTACTGAAATGTACTGACCGAAAAAAACACGTACTTTCTATTTTTTGCTAAAGAATCCACTGTAAAAATTGAACGGTCAAAAAAAATTCAGCCTGTATAAAAGCACACGAGCGCGGTTGTTTAAAATATGCTTTTGTTTCGGTAATAAAGCTTATCTTGCCTGTAACACTAAGTAACCGTAATAAATTATTCAGCTTAATTCCTAAAATGAGGCGAATTACTACGAAATAAGAATAAAGATTAAACTTAAGTGAAATACTACTTACTGGAAATTAAAAGCATAGTAAATGAAGAGCTAAAACGTTAATATCAAAGGAAAGTAATTCATTTTTAATATCTTATATTTTTGTTGTAAATAAAACTCATCGCAGAAAAAGACGTTTCTTTTGAAAGGCTTCTATCTACAGGGCGTTTCAAAGAAAATGCTAACGAAAAGAAATTTGCTTAGAAAGTATTGGCTGGAGTCGCATTAATTTTTCCATATTTTTTATGTAATACATACATATAATAACCAACTATTAATTATAGTCAGTTAATTACAGTCTGTCAAATGTTTTTTTTTACTTATTTACCGATGTGATAAGTCAAATGACCAGGTTTTATTACTGTGCATTATATTATCTAGGATGCCCTAGCTAGATTATATACTATTTTTAGTTATTTTTAATTATTGCTTTTGACATTTGTTTGTTATTTTCTTTTTATTTTTGACGATCGTTTTGTAAGTTTATGTGAATTTCAAACTTAAAATTCAATGTAATTTTCACTAAGAAATCAACCCATTTAATCTTTAATATTTTGTTCGTCGAGACAACTTACTTCTCATCAATGGCGTGTCGTCCAAAGAACTCGATTCCTACCGGCTTGCCTAATTTCAGGCATTTGAGCGCCTTATTCTACAGCTCTTCAAGGAAAATGTACGTCAAATCTGCACCGGCTTGCCCAAGGCTATCTTTTACGCCACGCCACTGCTTCTCATCTAAGTCCATTTATTTGTTTTTTTTTACGCCTAGAGACGATTCAAATCTCTAATAACCAGTCCCATTAAAAGTGGAAGACGCACTGAACCGGTTTTAACCGGTTTTTATCAACTAAAATGTATATCCAGGTCGCCAAACAGCCGTAAACGTGTCGCGAACAGCCGCAGCCACTCACGACGCAATAAAAACCAGACGCACTCGGTGTAATGTCGCAACGAATCGCCTCGTAAACCGTTGTCCGAGATCGCACTTCGGCGTAAGACCTGTTGTTTATGCGCTCATAATTGTAATATCTTCATCGATATTATTAATTCAATTGTTTCTTTAGGAATTTCATGTGCATTGTGAGATGGACTGGAATGACGCGTTTAGCTTTGAAGTGACACTTGTTCAATGGTCGAAAAGGGAAACTGGTGAGTTTCTTCCGGCGCTTCTTCTCACCAGAAGGTCATTACCCGAAGCGCCAAAAGAAAAGAAGATATGAGACCTGTAAAAGATCCCTTGAGGGCCTACTTGCAGAAATAAATTATTTTAAATACCGACTACGAAGCTAGAGGTTCAAATCCTGCAATGTGTACATCTTTGTAAAATGAACCAGATGTTTCTGATAACTTAGCCTTTCGTGTTTCGTAAGACGTAAAATGATGCATCACGGGCGGAATAAAAATAACAAACAACTGCGATCTGGATCATCCTTTATTTTACCCCCCTAAGTTTATAAATTCTAATTAAGCATGTTTTGTTATCGACCAGATCGTGTCTCGCGCCGTAATAAACAATTGGCTATTTGACAACTTTTTTCTGTGGTATGTTATAGAAAGACCTCTCAATAATAGGAATATTAGTAAAAAACTACTTCAATATAATGAAAACTCACCGAGATACAGCAATGTTTAAATTATATTTTTAGAATTTGCCAAAAACTCTTCATAAAAGCCTACTATAGCGTGACGTCACGATATATACTTTATTTCGAGGAAATCAAGAACTTTGTTCTGCAACTATGTTAAAATTTGCATTTATCGTAACGGTTTCATAACCAAAGTTACCATAAATTATGTGGGTTATTAATGGTATTAATAGTTTTCAATATTTTTATACGTTTCAAATGGACTTTCCCACCAATCTTTGCTGGCCCATAAAAAAGTTACACGTTAGATATCAAACTCAATACTTTAACAAATTCCATCCTTTTTTTAACAGGATCTTAAACTTATATTTTTTACAAATTTCAGATACGGATAGCCAATTCCTTGAAAAGCTAAATCCGTTCATTTACTATCTTGTAACCTGGCAACCTTTACAGCTACTTTATATACGTTCATAAACATAACTGAGCCGAGTGCCGTGCATCTGGCCCGCACATTACTTCCTCCCGATCGCCTCTCCACAGCCCATCTGTAGAACGTCGTAACTCGATAGGACGTCCTCATTAATTACATCCTTTGCGCACTGAGGGCAGCATAATGTATTAATAAAATTATTCCGATGTTCGAAAGGTTGGCGAGCCCTGACGGGGATGTAATGTATGTAGGTATGATGTATTAGTGAATATTTGGATTTTCAGAACGAGGCGATTGACGTTTAGTTTGGATTGGATAGTTTGGGTTTTTATTAACGCCTGAAAAATAAACGGACTGGTTAAAAAATTTGAAAATTTGAAGGGTCTCGGTGACAGTATAATACCACACATCGCGCGGATTGTATGTGTGCGCGCCGTAAACGAACACTACAAGCAAAGTTTTACGAATGTGTAAGAATGCCCCAGTACGGATCGCATTGTCTGCGCCTCGAGCTTGCATACGTATGGTGCGCTAAACGGCCGATGTTTGACTACTTATTTGTCAGTCTTTATACTTTGCCTCGGTGCCGGTGGCACAATCAAATGTCAAATCGCCTGTTTTAGCCGTGTATATACAAGTGCGAATGCCCAAGGCGTGTAATTTTTCAATTTTCCATTATCATAATTGCTCGCAGAACCGACCTAACCGACAGAAACCTCCTTTGAAGTGAAACGTAAGATTGTGCCGGCCGTTAAAACGCGAGGAAGCGCCGAAGTCGAGACTTTTTCCAAGAACACAAAAAGCCTCATCTAATTTCAAATTAATATTTCACTTTGACCAACGCCGAGCACTTGCATTTTTCATACAGATATACACCGATCAACGAGTGGGTCAAGGTAAATTTGAGTTCGATTTACACACTCTACATAAGGACAGGTTGATCCGATTCAACCTCTCCCGCTGGTCCGTTGCTCACTACGAGCAACCAACGAAACCTCCGTGGTGGTCCGCGGCTAAGCGACCTGGTTCGATCCCAGGGAACGCCACAAGCCCCCACCTTGTTCGATTTTTGCAACAGCCACCAAGGACCTTAAAATGAATAGCCAGACGGAGGCTCCCCAACAGAGAACTGAAGCCATTTCTAATGCGCCGGCTGCTTGTACTTACGAGCCGCACGCACACTTCGACTAGTTTTTTCCTATTGCGAGCAGCACACATCTGTGCGGCTCATACCTATCTGGCAGCCGGCCGATTAGACATGCTTCAGTTCTTTGTTAGTGATGCTCCGTCCGTTATTTGAATTTGGTCCTTGACAGCCACTAAGGCTTGCAAGTACTGTCAGAGTAAAAAACTACTTGACCGATTTCTATGAAATATGGTATAGGTACAGCTAGATTATGACCCTAGTTAGCACGTAATATACTTTTTATCTGCCTTATTTTACCTCCGCCACAGTAATAGCAGTAATTTGTCTTCCTACAAAAGGTACATCGCGCGCTTGAATGTGTGCGCGCCGTGTACGAACGCACTACAAGCAAAGAAATAAGAATACGTAAGAATGCTCCAGTATGGATTGCACTGAAACAGACGGGCTATTGCACGTCTGTGTGAATACGTGTCGCGCGCTCCTAAACGACAGAAGTTGACTACTTTTTCGTCTTTACACTTTGCCTCCGTCATTAGGTTGCGGGTGAGTTCACTAGTCTATAATATTACACTCGTATACCAAATTTACACTCCAAGAATTAAAAAAAAACTCAACTCAAAACTCAAAGCTTGAATGGAAGCCTCCATTCAAACTTTGAGTTAGATACAAAACAGTAGGTATCAGGAAAAGCCTTTAATGCATATAATTCCTCATTGATCGGGGTAAAGAGTTAGGAAGTAAAAGGATTCCATTATTTGCGAGCGAACCATTGTGTACTATACGGAAAATAAATTATTGAAGAAACTCCTTTGTTGCTAGCTAATTTCCATTTTACGGGGTGGATGAGAAGGCAACTGGGCAGCTAAGAAAAAAATGAATACATTAAGAGGAAACAGGAGGGCAGTTTTTCCATACAAACGTAGTCCCCTGTTTCCTCTCTGGATAATGCCAGTAGAGCAAACATTTTTTGTCCAAAAATTTATGGCTACTATTGATATGTTCCTATGTTTTCCGTTTTACGATAAATTGATTCTCAAAAGAGATATTAACCTTCAAAAACCTAAAAAAAAATGCCAGATTTTCCGCTGTGTTCATACATCCAGAAAACAAATTTGACTAGACTATTAAAAAAAGGAAAACATTAAAGAAAGGCTTTGGCCGTGTTCAAACACGGCCAAAGCCTTTCTTTAATGTTTAATGAAAAAAATAGTTAAATAGGTTAAGTTTTGGGGAAGAAATCAGGGGACTACGAAACGTTGTTTTCATGAAATTTTAATAGGTATTTTCGGTCCAAGCTGCAGTTGTCTCTATCGCGCTCTGCGGGGGAGAGGCGGGCAGTGCGAGATAGCGACACATTTTACAAATACCTAATTTTCAATTCTCTCGACCTTACTGTTTCCTCTTAACGTCACAGCCAACGCTTTTACAACATGTTTCTTATTTGGAAAGTTATAAATGCACATTAAAATAGAAACGGGTTCAAATTAATTAATTTGAACCCCGAATTTGATACCAAAAACTAAAACTCAAATTAAATTAAATAAGCTAAAACTAAAATAGATCTAAAAATGGCCCCATATAATGGCGGCGTGGTGCATTTCCTCGCTGGATTGTAAGGCTGATGCGTTGAGCGAGGAAGCTGCAAGCTGTTCGGTCCCTCGTAGTTTCTCGGAGTCTCTTCGATAACTCCTTAAAGAGACTTAGAGCACCAGGGCCCCACGGCCCAAGGATCTCGACGCCAAAAGGAACAAAATTATATTCGGCGCCGAGATTTTATTACAATTTCTTATTTTGTATTTTGACGTTTGGAGATCCTTTACACCTCCAAAACAAAATGTTTTGATCACGCCTGTAAAGTCAAGGGCGTATATGTATACACCCCAAGGTTTCAAAAATATGTATACAGGTCTTATTATTATGGCAGTAAGGTTTATGTACAAGTACCTACATATTTTGGAAGGTTGTGTGGATATTTATCATTGCCCTTGATTAAATTTCATAGAAATCGGTCAAATAGTTTTTTCGTAATACTCGCACGAATAAACAAATATACAGATAAAAAAATCAAAAACTTATTCAATTTACATTGTATTACATACTTCAACACTTCCCAATCATTTCTTTAGAAGAATATATAAACATTGTTTTGCTAGCCATTGTGCGTATGTACTTATGTACAGAATTTACAATAGAGAGGCATAAGATAGATTTATTATTGTTATTTGGAGACAAGAATAAGTAAGATGAAGAAGCTAGTACGTACTCGCATGATCAGTACGAGACGTTTCCCAGTAAATTTCAAGGAAGTTGCTAGAAAAATCTAGTTTATTTAATACACTGAAACCCTTGCAATAATGAGACGGTTTCCAGCAATAAATACAATTTAAAGGCTCCGCAAACGGAACTCCAATACAAGATCCCATTTTGCAGCATCCGTATTACACCGGCGACGTATTGCCGTAATAACTTCCGTTCGCAGCTCAAAATGGCTGCAGTTCCGATGGAAATCCAGATTTCTTACATTTGATGTGGATAAAAGTTTTATTTTTATTAAGTTGCGTTCTGCTCTGGTTAGTTTAGTTCGCATACTAAACCAGACCTCTAATTGAAAAATAGTACTTAGTTCTTTTTTTTATGGAGGTTAGTCTTAGGCTTCTCCTTTTTCCCACCACTCGTCTCGGTTTAATACCGAATACACGCAAAAAAATAACTATAAATGGTCTTTGGAAGTTTTGTCCGTTTCTTTCATCGTTCAATAAAAAAATTGTTTTCAATTCAGTTATTAAAAAATACCACCGATTAATGAACCCTTCTTTTGTGAAGTTAAAAAAAATTGGCAACCCTGCTCCGGTCAGCCAGACTATCAGCAATCCTGTGTAGAGGAATATGATGCTACGTTTATCGCGCGATAAATAAATGAATAATGATAAAGCATCACGTTCACGTCACGTTCTGACAAATAGTGTGTGAGAGAGACGGCTGCCTTATCATTTATTAATCGCGCGACAAAGCGTCTTGCATAACACGGTATCTGCGGGTATTAGCGCAGATGACCTGCAAGGCCATTCACAAATTTCTGCCTACCACGTCCCTAATATAACACAGCCAACAAAAAGTATGTACACTTTTTCGGTGCCCTAATTATTTTTACGTTTTTTTGTAGTTGAGACTACACAATATCAGAATTCGTTCATTTGGCATTTGAAGGGTACCCTAAATTCCTCATAGATGTTATCACTAAAACTGGATTTAGAAACTAATCCGAATTGGAATTCAATTAAAAATATAACTTTGAAATCGGTCCATAAACAACGGAGTTCTGTGTGACAAACATTAAAAAAAAGTTGGCAGCCCTGCTCCGGTCAGACTATCAGCAGCCCTGGTTGCAACATTAACCCGCACATATGACACGGCGCGCATAACTCACGCCTATCTCGCATAACCCGGTATCTGCGGGTATTAGCGCAGATGACCAGGCCATTCACATTTTCACCGCCAAACTCGTCTATACATATAAAATCGTGACTTAGACTGACTCACAATTGTACTAAGTACATTAAAGATTTATCCATAAAAGTAACCGGGGAGTGTTAAAAAACTTTCTATTTATTTATACTTATAATAAAATCGTAGTAAACTGTATTTGTAAAATTGTACCTAAATATATCTTTTTTTTTCCAAAGTTAAGAAAGAGAAATAAAACGAAAATAGTTTTTAGAATTATTGTCTGTTTGTCTGTTGACACGAAATACTGCTGGACCGATTTCCGTAAAATGTTGTGTACAGGTAGATTATGACCCTAGTTAACACGTAGGACACTTTTTACCCGACTACGATGAAACCAAAAAGAGACATTTAACTTATTTCACCTCCGCGAACAAAGTTGCGGGCGTTCTCTTCTAGTCCCTGTCATATAGTCTGACTGGTGATTTAGTTAAGTATTGTTACAGTTAAGTAGCAATAGGGGATCATCCCAACGAAATATAACGAATGGAACGAGAAATTCTAACGAAATTGATGTTGAAACTTGTCCCACAACGCCCACTTTTTAAAATCAGCATCTTATGTATCAAGTGGTATTGATAATGATAACAAACTTAATGTTTACTATGTGTGAGTCTAAAATCATTTATGACAAATATTAGGATTAAGTTTGAGAAGTCTTGATTTTGGGATAGGTTGCATATCGTTTAAAATACAAAAATCAGTGATTGGTTACAAAGCAAAGTTAATTTAATTTCCCGCTACAGTTTTTTTTTTCAGTACTAAGTACTAGCTCCGTCCCGTTAGTACTTATTCTTAGCTTCAGTTACGCTTCCGCACTTATTAATTATATTTCGATGGGTCATCCATAAAGTACGTCGGTTCACCCTGTTGTGGCATAATTTTGTAAGTAATAATTCTTTGTGGCATAATGTATATAGCCATATTAGGCTTTGTGCATAAACTGTTATCGCAGAATCTATATTCGCATAATTTTATTACGCAGAATTACGTTAGTCCGAATATTATTTGGTCCTACTTTTCATGTTCCGAATCATATTTATACATAAATTAAATGATTATAAAATTATAACACCGAATGCTATCGTGGCAGAAAGATGTTTTGTCATAATATAACTTTTAACTGTATTGTCGACGACAATATATGGTTTTGTAACCTAACCTACTTTTTCTTCCAGCAGTTCGTTTTTGTTTGGTGATGCAGTTCAAACCTAACCTATACCTAACTTAACCTAACCTACTTTTTCTGCCAGCAGTTCGTTTTTGTTGGGGGACGCAGTTCAAACTTAACCTAACCTACTTTTTCTGTCTAATCTTTTTTTTCTTGCGGGGGGCTTTGCCCTCCGAGCCCCCCTTGTGGGGAGCTTCACCCCCCGTCCCCCCTTTTTTGGCCTTTCCATATCTATGAACTCGTGCAAAACTAACTTAACCTAACCTACTTTTTCTGCCAGCAGTTCGTTTTTGTTGGGGGACGCAGTTCAAACCTAGCCTAACCTACTTTTTCTGTCTAGTCTTTTTTTTTCTTGCGGGGGGCTTCGCCCCCCGAGCCCCCCTTGTAGGGTGCTACGCCCCCCGGCCCCCCTTTTTTGGCCTTTCCATATCTATGAACTCGTGCAAAACTCTAATTGCTTAAATGTTTTAACCTAATCTAAGCCCCTTTTCTATCAATTGTTTATTTTGTAAGGACACAGTTCTAAATCTAACCTAACGTTTTTAGCAACAGTGCTTTATTATGAGATTTGTGAGGAATCAAAGTTCTAACCTAATCTACTAAGTTAGGTTAGAATTGCTAGATGTTAAATGTTATTAGTTCATCGTTATACTGAATGAACAAGATGTTCAATGGAATTATATCACTTGATTATTATAATAACTTACCTCTCCTAAACCTACCCTATCAATCTCGGACAATCGATAATATGCCGAATAAAATTCTGCACAATAGAATTATGCGTAAAAATAATCGGTCATAATAATAGTATGCGAACTTAATTTCAGACAACTACATATTCGGGATGTAACTAATTATGCTTAATAAGGTTTCTGCCACATTACCATTCGGCGAAAACCGATTATGCCACATCTGTTATGCTAAAACAGTTTCGGACAATAAATGTTATGCCACATAGAGGGAACCCAAGTACGTCACATGATAAGGGGGAGGGAAGGGGTCGACGAAGTGTAACATTGTGTAACAAGAAGTGGGGGGTCCTAAGTTTCGTGACGTCACACTTCAAAATCTAGTACCTACATCGTGTGATTCCAAATTTGGGCATAAGGTTTAAAACGTTTTGTTGGCGAGTTCACACTCGCTCTAGTGTCACGCGTGTTGATGTTGATTATATTTATTTTAAATTCATTAAGTTTGTTTGTTAAACATTTTAAATTTGTAATGGTGAATTATGCTGGTTGTACCTACAGAAATATTTATGACCTTCATTGTACCATAATTCTAGCAAATAAAAAACTTTGACTTTGACTTTATATTAAAACATAATTTAAATGAAAATAAAACTAACTTCGGAACTGCTGTTTGAATTTAATAATTTCTAGATGTAGAATTGCAAAATATGTCATGTCACCCTAGGCAGGGGAGGGTCTTACAAATGTGACCAACTGTGACAAGGATGGGGGAGGGGTCGAAAAATGACGAAATTAGTGTGACGTACTTTATGGGTGATCCCTAGTTCATAATCGTAGACCACGCTATGGTTCATCAAACTGGAAGCAACAAGCGCACTGACACATTTTGACGCGCATTCCGAACTGTCATTACTAGCTCCCGTTCAAATTATGTTAGATACGAAATTGACAACATAGTTGTGAATTACCTGCTTTGTTTGCGGTGATTTAGCTGTCCTCCGCTGTGCAGATATGTGCGATTAATCAAAATTAAACCGTAAAACAGGGGCAATAGGATGTAATTTGGGCTAATTTGGTTAAAGGGTTGGAGTAAGAGTCTAAACACGAACATGAGAGGTATCATATAGGTATCTACCTACAAGTTTGTATAGTACTTAGTACCTTATTTTATTTATATGTACGTATATACTGAATCTAGGCTATTATTTTATACGAATTCGTTATGTTTTTAATTTCCGTACCAATGTGTCTCGTTGACTGGTAGAGTTGACTTAAGGCATGCGCCATTTGTACTTTCTTGCAGGTATTTTGTCAGGACTGACTCAATCTGGAATTCTATTGCGCGGCCATTATTATTAAATATCGCCACCCATGAGTGGAAATAAAAAACACGTTATGTACGCCCTATGCGATAGAGAGAGACGGTCGGATGCGGGTCAGCTCCGTCCGGTCGCCGACCATTTTGTTAGGGAGAGTAGTAATACTTATTATGTGCTATTGTACAATTTAAATATCCTTAAAAATAAAACAGTTTGGTGGTGCAAGGGGAAAATCGAGGGCAAAAGATCTCGGCGGCGGTCTCCAACAAGGTGGACGGTTCACCTGGTTTTGGCATAATTTTATTTGCCTGAATGTTCTATTTGCCCGAATACTATTTACGCATAATTGTTATTTTACAGATAATATTGACTTTTCAGAATCATTATAAAAGAAACCTAATCTTACCTAATATGTTCTAAGTGGCTGATGTAAAAGAATTTGCAAAATATTTTCCGTTAAAGCTACAGAAAAATTATGCGAAATAAAATTCGGGCTACCTAATACATTCGGACAAATAAAACGTATGCCAAATAAAGGGAACCCACGGTGGATAGACCTCATCAAATCTGTGACACGTTCCAGCATAAATGTTAACTCTCACTCCGCCAGACATAGAGATACATGGCGTCGCATCACGAGAGAAGCGGTGGCGCAAGACTCAACCGAGACATGACCACGACCACTCTGCCAAGGGTGCACGACTAAGAAGAGAAAAATTAAAACACAGATGAAATACGAAGGCGATTTAATTACTAAAGAAGCGATCTCTTCCAGACAACCTTAACAATAATCCCACTAATGTTATAAATGCGTAAGTTTGTGAAGATGTTTGTTACCTAATAACGGGGTAACAACTGGATGGATCAAGCTGAAATTTGGCATGCAAGTAGACCAAGTAATGGATTGAAATATAGAATACTTTATATCCCGACAAAGAGCTCCTTTGGGTCAATAACGGGAACAACGCGGGCGAAGCCGCGGGAAAATGCTAGTAAGTAATAAGGTTAAGATAATATAATGAAGTTTTTTAATAAGTAGTCTTTCCTCAGTTTCCTATAGTGAACTTCTCTGTTCAGACGTCGACCTCCAATTATACGAGTCGTATAATATAGAAATACATATAATAACGAAGCCCGCAACGCAATGTTCTCTTAATTTGTTTGGGGATGTTTAATTCAACCCCGAGGGGCGCATAACTCGGGCACGGAGACACATCGCGAATGCTCCGACAATCTAGGTAACGAAGGATGTCTAATTTCATGACAATATGACAACACGATTTGTGGAAATCTTACAATATGTTTTTCAACACACTTGCTCATAAAGTCGCACTTATTTCATGATTCTTGCGCGCGGAATGCAACTAATTACACACCAGTGCTTTTTTCATTACATTACCGCACAAGTGTTGTAATTACCACCAATTGACCAATGAGAGCACGTCGTCGTGGGACGCCGCGGACTTACACCACACATAGAGGGTAGATAACCCACAAAATAAATACAAAAACAGAAGTTTTGAATGATAAGTATTATTTTTTACTCGCAAGTGTGTTGAAAAACGTCGTATGACACTCGTGGGCATTGGTCATTACAGCTTCAACTGTAATGACCAACATAGCCCACTCGTATCATAATGTACTAATGTCATGTCATGTCTAGAATGTAGTTCGGTAATGTAGAAAGTGTATACCTACTCTGTTATTTTAGGTATTTAAAAAAAGGTAAACAGAAAAACCACGTGACTCGGTTCGTTCAGCCAATGAAAGTAATGTTTTTGTATGTGTGGCACAATACCACTGGCTGAACAATCCGACTCACGTGGTGTTTTTGTTTGCCTTTTTGAAATACCTAAAAGAGCAGACGATAATTTTCTGATAAATTGACAACCGTAAACTAAGGTTTTTATAGTCCAATGCACACACCTATGGTCCAAACTGTTATGCAATCTCGTGTAGATATTTTATTAGAAGAGAAAAATTTAAAAATTATATGTCTCGGGCAGGATTCGAACCTGCATCTCCTCGACTATCCGGGCCAAACACAGGCGCGCTACCAACTACGCTACCGTAACTCGTACAGATAGTTGTATACAATTTTCAGCCATAGTTATATGATGCAGTATATATTCAATTATTGTTCATGATAAACTCGATTAAAACTAAAATTGGCGTTGCATCTACACAAAGAGATTTTCCTAAATTTGGACCATAGCCGGAGCCGGATGCATTGGACCGCAGAAACCTAAGTTTACGGAACGCGATTTGAGAAAATCTTACAGCAAATATGTGTTACGTCTAGCTCGGGAACGCAGAATGCCTAATTTCGTGGCTAAATGATAACACTATTTGAGGGAATCCTTTATATTGGCGTTACATCGATCTGGTAAAGAGGTAAATAGGAATGTCTAATTTTATGACAAAATGACAACGCGTTTTGTGTCCATCTTCATGTAGACACTTAGGCAGCGTCGTGATAAAAACAGCTGATAAGGTAACGAAAAATGTTTCATGTCATGACAAAACAACAGCCTGATTTGAGGAAATCTTATGATAGAAATAACGAGAAAATGCGCTTTTGTGCGCATGTACCTAATAATTACATTCAGTCCACCAGAATCCCCTAGCCTGATCCCCCAGGGGATCCTGGTGAACTCAGGAGTTCATCAGAATCCCCTGGACGCGGATTCATAGTGTTAAGCCCCATTCACGCCAACTAAGGTACCTGTTGCATCGTGCAATATCGAGAACGTAATTTAGTCAACCTTTTGAACGTGTCGCTGTCGGTCCCTTTACTATAATGAGTGAAAGGCGTACAACTTTAAATCAATACTTTTGCTTACTACAGTTTCGTGCAATAAAGTTAAAATATACCTAAATAAACAGAACCCGAACGTGCCCATAGAAGTTTCACTTCACAGACACTATTTAAGTAGGCCTGTAACCGAAACCGCCATGAGGGCAGCCGTGGCAAAGAGGTCAACAACTGCCGGTTCCCCGTTTTAATGGCGGCTAGATTAGGGTTGCCAGCATTCTAACCCGTTAATTTTTCTTTGAAGATTGTATAGTAGAGGCTTAACGGAGCTGGCATGTCAGTCTTCCTAAAAATTAAGATAAAAAAACCCGTTAATTTTCTCTGTCATCATCAACTGACAGACGTCCACTGGCTCTCCCAAAGAACGCCAAGGAACGTCTGAGTCACCCATGATCGAACTCCAGCAATATTTAGCAGTCTAGCTTGTGGGGAGGCTTACACACACACGTTGCGGCTTTCACTGCGTGGTCACAGTGTAATAGTAGTAATTTTTCTTCCTATAAAAGGTACATTGCGCGGCTTGTTTGTGTGCGCGCCGTAAACGAACGCACTACAAGCAAATTTTTAAGAATTCTGCAGTACGAACCGCATTGCCTGTGCTTCGACTTTAACTAGATATCGCGCTCCTAAACGGCGGAATAGAAACCTATACTTTGGTGGCCGTCACTCAAAAGCTCTTAATCGGTTAATCTTATTTTTGAAGAAAACACAGCAACCCTCTTACAAGCCCTCCTTTTATCTGCATTCACTTCCTTCAAAAATAATCATTTGAAATTGCAAATTGACTTTACTGCCGAACAGGACGAGGAAAGGAATATTCCGAGCCTTGATTACAAATGCATGATTATTCGGAATTATTATAATTCCGACGTCTATTTTCTGCGGCGCCTTGATACTGTCGTAGACGGTATATTTTATAGAAAAAATAAGTAGGCTAGGATAGGTTACTGTTATTTTAAAAAAATCTTTCAACGCAACATGGGTTCCGGAATTATGGAGTTCGGAAGAGTTATGCTTTCAGAATTAAGATTGTTTGGAATTTAGCAGTGTACCCATGGTTATATGGACATATCTTCCGACTCCCGACATGTTCTCACAGAAACATCGATGTAGAAGGAAAATGTGTATGTAGGTACCTCTCGTGCTAAAAAGTAGTGGCGGCGACCTACTTTGTACGCCGTTAACTTCAGTTGCCGTCAATATTATTATCAAATTTTAAAATTTGATAATAATAATGGTATAATTAACTGTTCAAATATACCACAAAATTAAATGTAAAATTAATGTTTTCCATCACTAATACACCTTGGCGACAAACGCCTAGCGAAAGTTACACGCTTGGTTCCCATACACATTGACGAACCCCTTCCTTCCCCTCCCTTTCCCTTCTCCCTTCCCCCTTCCCTTCCGCCCTTCCTTCCTTTTTTTCCCTTCTTTTCCTTCTATCTCTATATATTTCTATGGTTTAGATAATTCGAACTTCTGAACTGGCAACCCCGAGTTGAATGTATCCAGGGTGTAACGGGGACGACATAAAATTTGTAACGACGGTTTTACTGTCCTCATAGCACGTAAGACGATAAAAGGTGTGACGCATCTTTTATATTCACTCTATGGTTGTCTAGAAGACACTTTTTAGTTTTTTAGTTTTAACTAGCTTCAAATAGATAAATGTCACATATACATATGCTAAATAAATCTCACTCGATTTCCACCGACTTGCCTATTATTTACCTGTGGAGGATTCTCTATTTGAGAACTATAAAATGTGTTCATCCACGGTTAAATAATAGGCAAGTCGGTGGTAATCTCCCCGGTACTGACTTTGTTTAACATTACATATCAAAACTTTTTTGTTGTAGAAGAACTGCGTTGCGAGACTTGCATCTTTTTACATGTAATGTTTTGATGGGATACTTATACATGAAATGCTTTTAAGACCATGTAGCAACTAAACATACATTGTGTATCAAGGGCGGTAAGTAAAGAAATACAAACGAGTGTTTGTTATAAGCCCGAGGTGAAACCGAGGGCTTTAATAACACGAGTTTGTAATTCCTTTACCGCCCGTGGCACACACAATGTTTTTCATCACACTTGTGAGGAAATATTAATTAAAATAACCTTACTTAACCTAAATGAAATTGTAAAACAGACAGCTGACAGTGACATTAGTGACATATTGTATCCATAGACAATGCGAAAGTCAAGTCACGTTCGGAAACCATAGCGGTAAAGACCTAAAATGGTTGATTTTATATTTGCATAATACTGAAATACACTATTTAAACATTTAATTAATGTAACCGAAATATGTGTTTACATGTATTTACAATAACAGTTATCTTTAAATAAATATTTCAGTGATAAAAGTTAAAAAAGTAAGTTGGCGTTTCCTTTGACCATGACAAATAAGAGTAAAACAGAACAAGCGTTTCAAATTTAAAAAGAAAACCATTACGCCCTAGGGCGTAATAGGTCATTTACGGCCCGCAAAACCTACGTGTAATGCACCATTTTCGAGCACGTGTGATGAAAAATGTCCTCAAAAAAATTGATCCTCGTTTTCAAATCAAAGGATATGGAACCTACGCTATTAACCTTATTTAATTTATAGTTTTTTTTTTTCAGTTTATAACGAATAGGGCAGTCTTTAATTTCAACGAAAAAAAGTCTTGAAACGTAATTAATTAGGAAATCCCCAAACCGCCCAAATGTTTAATAACATTTTTAAGAAAGTATGGCATGCTTTAATAAAGAAATACTATTTGAAGAATTTATTATCTTAAGTCCCAAAAGACCACTACTTTTTTCAGAGTTATCTATTACCTAAAGCGTTTTAAATTAATATATTTTTTCTCTTCTTTTCTTAAGTATAATGTATTAATGAAATCTTATATTAACGACATATTGTTGTAATACTCGTTGGTCGAAAAGAGAAACTGGTGAGTTTCTTCCGGCGCTTCTTCTCACCAGAAGGTCAATTACCCGAAGCGCCAAAAAGAAAAGAATTAGAGATGAGACATGTAAAAGAGCCTTGAGGGCCTACTTACAGAAATAAATTATTTTATTTTATTTTTTATTTTTTTATATTATTATTGTCCTCTTTTATGTGCGATGTGTGTGATTTTTTTTACTAGGTAGGTACTAGTTTTTTCTCGTGGCTTTGCTCGCTAGAAAGGCAAAGAAAATGTTGTTTATGCCACACCTGGTAGACATAAAATGATGTACTCAACACGGGAGGTAATAAAGAAAGCCCTCGATCACATATTTACGTACCTCGCTTGCAGCTCGGGCTGCAAACGATCTCGGCCTTTCTTTGTTTTACCACCCTAGTTGTGTAATGTACTATTATGCTTCGGGAATCATACAATATTCCAAGATAAAAATGATCTACTTCATTACTACTTTCGGCTTTAATCTATTCCCAATCCAAACCTCCATTCCATAGACAAATAGTGCAGGCAGAGCAAGTTTAGTAATTTACGTTTCTATGTCACCTAATTCTACCAACCAAATCCTTAATGTAGTTGCAAAGTCTAACTTGAGCCTAATTCTCTAAAAACACCGATTTAAAGGCATGAACAAGCAGTAGTAAATGTTACTAACACGTCAATATTTCGATCACGCAACAAGATATAGTTATTCATTTATCGCCGACAAAAACCTAACCTCCCGTAATTCCCAAACGACTAAAACAATAAAATAAAGTTAAAAACTAAAACCCGACTACGAAAAAGTCTAAAACAAGAATCTTAGGTTTTAGTTCGCCAGGTACAGATAAATTGCAATTTTTTTAATTTAGAGAACGTTTCGAGTATGCCGTCAATCGTTCGTAGTCGGAGGCCCCGGCAAGAAGACAAACAAAAAAGGGGCCTCCGACTACGAACGATTGACGGCATACTCGAAACGTTCTCTAAATTAAAAAAATTGCAATTTATCTGTACCTGGCGAACTAAAACCTAAGATTCTTGTTTTAGACTTTTTCGTAGTCGGGTTTTAGTTTTTAACTTTATTTTATTTACGTATTTTTAGTTATTATTCAGTTACGGTTTTAAGCGCCTTTTCCTTCCTAAGAACCATATCAGGGTGTGAGGCCAACGATCGAGCTCTTTCATGAGCACCCTCCATTTAATAGTATTTAATGACAAGAATTACAACAGTAACACTTAGATACATGGTTTGCTTACAACGATATAAGACGCTTTATGCTTTGCTTTTGTCCCGCTTAAAATTACTACGGGACGGGGTGTTTGCGGAAGAGCTCGGTTTTCGGCCTCGCAGCCCGAAACTCGGCCTTCGGACTTGCAAAAATTAGACTAATACTCGTAGGTATACGTAAGTAACCAGGGGCGCTCGGTGCCTTTGGTCCAACGCGGTATTCGGTCTTTGCCCGCTTAAAATTATTGCGGGATACTGGATTATTGGGTGTTTGCTGAGTTCGGCCTTTGGCCTCGAAGCCTGAAGCTCGCCCTTCGGGCTCGCAGAAATCAGACTAATAGGTATACGTAAGTAACCAGGGGCGCTCGGTCGGTACCTTTGGTCCGACGAGGGGGTATTCGGTCTTTGTCCCGCTTAAAATTATTGCGGAATGCTGGGTTATTCGGTGTTTGCTGAGTAGTTCGGCCTTTGGCCTCAAAACCTGAAGCTCGCCCTTCGGGCTCGCAAAATTTAGACATTTATATATAGTTTGCGCGAAGAAACCAGGAGCGCTTTATGCCTTTGGCTCTGTGCAGTACTGCTTGCGAAGGAGAAACAACATGAATTGATATGTTAATTAGTCAAAAAGTATGAAAACCGGTGACATACAACCGTAGCAAAACATATGTATATGCCACACTTTTATAAAATGCTTTTAATTGGAACAACTTTAGAATTATCAAAATCAATTCTAACGTGTTTTACTTATACTGCAAAATAGGTACAAAGAAAAAATATCTTTCACTAACACCTATTTGAATATCGTGATTCAACGTAACTAAATGTTGTCATATATGATTCCACTCCTCGCCAAAAGATGGATTAAAGCAGTTTACAACACAGTGTCATCTGTTATTGAGTAGAAAGAAATAATTATTATAGGGGTGCGACTAAGTGTGACTAAAGTGATTTATAGATATCGATTTAGGGCCTTATCACACTGGCGATTTGCGGGCGAGTTTTCATACGTGTCCGTCAAGATAGCGTACACCGTAAAGATATTCAGAATCTGATGCAGCCAATAAATAGTACCCAAATAGTACCGACGAAATACCTTGGTGAAAAAAATAGTACCCTTAAACTTTTCGAAATATAAGGCCTGTTCACGGTGTACGCTACTGGGCGTCAAGCTGGCGTACACCGTTTGTATCTCTGGAACGGCTTTGTTTTTGGAAACGCTTTATATCTCAAAAAATAGTACCTAAATATTACCCTAGGGCCCTAAAATTTCATTTCTGTAGCTATCGTAGAAGCCGAGATATTCCATGACTTAACGGTGTACAAAATTTCACACCGTCAAGCTGGCGTACCCGGGAATTTCTTATAGAAAGAGCTCACTATATCTCGGCTTCTACGATAGCTAGAGAAATGAAATTGTAGGGCCCTAGGGTACTATTTGGGTACTATTTTTTGAGTTCGCCGCGAGTGACATTTGTATGGAAACTCGCCCGCGGCTCGGTCGCAAATCGCCAGAGTGATAAGGCTCTTACAGTCAGCTGTAAAAAGATAATACATGGTTACCGTATTTAGAAACATCTTTACTTGAAGTTTATTGCAATTAAAGAGTAGATATTTTTGAGTATAAATATGTTGCTACATTAAAAGAAGTTTTTAATTAGATAAGTATGTTTCTTTGCTTGTATGAAATTATGAAAAATATCTTGGCCACCGCATACTGTGCTACTGCTACGGGGCTGCGGAAACCAAACTATCCCGGCCGGTAGTATTCATTCACTCTTTTTCTAGAAGCGGATCTTTCGGAAATCTGAAAGGGTTAATTTTGTATTTTAGGTGCACTGAGTTATTCACGATACAAAATATCGACTTCATCTTAGCCACACCTCTAGTTGAGTAGCTTAGCAAACTGTCATTGCGGATAGGGAAAATCGACATGTACAATTATTTCAATATTAATACAATAATACGTACCGGTGATAATATATGCCTCCTCAGACATATTTTTAAATCTGCTCGCAGTGAGGCAGCATATTTACGGCATTACAACGATTTTATTTCAACATTTTTGATGTGACACAACACACGCGTCAGTTGGCGGCATGAAAATGACATGTATTCGGCAATGTTCGCAAATACGAAGTTACCCGATATCTCTCAATACGAATGACACATGTAAAGGTCTAGCATAGCAGGCCATTAGGATATTTAGCAGGTGTCAAAATATCAATATATGTTTTTTCTTTTTCCTTCAAGTATATTATGAAAGTAACAGGTGATGACGATTCGTGCCACGACTGCCATAACTGCACATTATGCTAGCCCTTCTGTAACGAATCGTCGGAGATCAAGCTGTTGAATATCGTTCTTGTTGTTATTAAAATGAAAATATTGTTGCATAATATACTTGTATCAGCATGTGTGATACATTTTTGCAATAGGTTTTTAAAGCTCTTTAATTTGATATGTAACTCGATGCTACTCGATGACTTTTATTTTTTAATCCTTGAGTTTTTTGAGAATCACGGCCTTTATATTAAATTTCAGTTTCAACTAACTAGCCTATAACCCGCGCAGAATCAAGACGAATCTAACGATACCCCACATGTCTGAATCGGTTTAGTAGTTTTTGAGTTATGAGGGAACAAACGAACATACAAACATACAAACATACAAACATACAAACATACAAACATACATACATATATACATACGGTGCTAAAATCATAACCCTCCTTTTTGCTTCGCCGTAGTCGGGTAAAAAGTATACAACCATAGACACGTAGCACGCCTCACGTACCGTTGTACAAACTTACGAATTCCGGTGGCGAAATAATGAACTAACACATAGCATAGTGTGGTGGTAACTTTGCGAAGACGGTGGCGCCGCGGGTGAGCGAGTGGTCAAGTATGCGCCGCCATATTTGTGTATTCGGCGGGAATCCAGAGTAATGGCGTTCGTTGCGGCGGCATATTTCACTCAGCGGTTAATCTCATAAGTTTTTCCGGACGAACGGACAAATAATGGACCCGATTTAGCTTGTTATGAGAGCTGTTGCATTATTTTTCTCGTTCATAAGGTTCGTTGATGACCGCTATGCATCTTGGGCTCTGTTACGTCAAGTTCTAATTTATAGCTTTATACATTACAGCATTAGCAGGTATGTAATAAATAAGCAGTCATCGTCAATTTAGTAGCATTTACACTGAAAACCTTACAGAAATGAACGATCTCTATGACAGTTAATATTGTTGATAAAATGATAAATCAACTTGATTGTAACTCCTACACTGAAAATGATACCAAATTTACGAAGTCTGCTAGTTAAGTTTGTTTCGTTCTTTTTTATTTAATTCGTCCCCCACTACAGATTTTATAACAAATCCCTATTTGTATAGTGTCCAATAGAAACTTGCAAGTAATCCATACATGCTGACATCTTTTATTTTTAGCACAGAGCGCTTGAAAGTAAAATAAAAATAAAAAACAGAAATGCCGCCAACTCAAAAGGGATCACATTTTTTTTATAAAACAAACAAAATATATCAACATTTCCCAAATTTAGGTCATTTAAGACCCATAGGAACATGACATACGTGTCAGTGCTGATAAACAGCAAAAATTTTAAGCACGGACGAAGATTACGTAATCAAGGCGAGGGGGGGGGGGGGGGTTAAAACCAAAAGATTACGCTGTGATCACATAGGGGGGAGGGGTTAAAAAAACGGCCAAAAACGATCACTTTGATTGATGAACGATCCCAAAGTTAAGAAAAAGCGTTGTGTTCCCAATTGCTAATATTCCGATCTCTTTTAAAAGAACATCTTCGATTAATTATTGCAGACATCGTCTTCAAAGTCCTTGTATTCCCCCCGATATAGTCGCAGAGCCCCGGGCAAATATCTAAAATGAATTAAGTGCATTTGTGTCCACATTAACTTAAGTTGTATTGGTTTTAACAGGCCAGTAGAGTCTTGGTTGTCAAAGGAAGGAAAAGTACTTGAGCTTTAAGGAGCATAGGCTTGTTTGGTTTAGATAGCACGCAATAATGGGAACAACGTTAATGAGCTATGACATAGATCACCGATAATTAATTAACTTTGAGGATCTTAGCAAATATAACGCAGTTGCTGTTAAAATAAATTGTATCTTACATTGATATATTACTGGCAATGGCAATGACCACCGGGATCGACTGTTTTTTTTTCCAGTGAATTGCACAAAACAATAGTAAATATACACAGTACAAATAGCGGAAGTAATCACAAATCACGTTTTATACCTTACATGCGGTGGCAAAATTAGAAGAAAGACGAAAATGGTGTCTTATTATCTATAAACTTTTTATGATTACTATCTATCCCTCCCATAATTCAAATTGTGTACTTTTCCAACCTGTTTGTTTAAAATGTCTGCTGTCTGTTTTGCTGTTAATATTTCCCCCTATTTATTTATTTACCCGACTGCGGCGAAGCCCAAAGGAGTGTTATGTGTTTGACCTGTATGTATGTATGTATGTCCGTTCCTGTGTCCGCTCGTAACTACTCAACGGCAAATCCGATTTTGATAAATGATACATCATTAGATTCGTCTTGATGGTGCGAGTGTCACTGGGTATGAAGTTCGTTAAAATAAACTAAATGGCGGATTTTATGCAGTTTCAAAGTGCACCGCGGTCGGGTTTTTTTTTAGTAAAAATTTGGTTATTTCTATTTATTATTGTATTTATGTATGTATATGTAGGTTTATCTATCTATTTTATTTATGTATGTTTATGCATGCCCTCGCGGGTATTATTATTATTTATATTACCTACCGCTATAACAACAAATACTAAAAACAAAATAAAATTAAAAATAAAAGGGTGTACAACCATACAAGAATCGTTTTTTTTCTATTTTAATAATGGTAATAGTTAATGCTTGATATGTTCATAATAAAAAAAATAAAAGGGTGTCCCCATACAAGAAACGTGTTTTAGGCGTCTTTTCCTTGACTGTGGTACGGAACCCTTCGTGTGCGAACGCAATTCTCACTTGGCCGGTTTAACTTTGACCAATGATGCTAGTTTATCATTGTAACTAGTGATGTAGCGAATATTCGTATTTTCAATATTCGCATTCGTATTCGCACAAATCGTTGCGAATATATTGCAAATATTTTTGGTGCATTTTAGATCCCAAAATTAATAGAAAGGAAAAAAAATGGCCAAGTTGGAGTCGGAGTTCGAAACTATCAATGAGTTATTAAAAACTCTGTTAGATAAGTACCGAAGTGAAATTAAAATAAGATATTTATTTTTAACCTCCGGTTCCAATTTTTCTACCGCATGCATCATCATTATCTTTAGCTAACGAATCTTTCTAACTTAAATTTCATTACTTATTTAATTGCAGAACTGAACTAAATTTAAGTTAATCATGATTGAAAACTAAGTATTGAATTTTCGTAGTTATTAATTTTATTTATTTCTAGTATTATAAAATTATATAGGTATCCAATATTCGCATTCGTATTCGCGAATGTCAACGTCGATTATTCGTATTCGCGTTCGCGAATATTCGAAAAACCGATATGCGTTATACATCCCTAATTGTAACTAGTAGCTTCGTAAAACAAATCACTGGTCTTAAAATGAAATCCCACGTCTCTTTCATCCCCTCTCCGTACCAATAACCCTTATTATTGAGGACTACAAGGGCGGATACGTGTATTGACTTATCGTCTACCCGCCGGCAGGGACCGAAGTTAATTAGCTACGTCATAATTCCCTGGTAATCTTAGCCAACCTCACCTAATGCCCAATCAACAGGGAATATATGTATTTATCTAATAGCTGGTACAGAAATTAAGGATTAGTTATTATCACTGAATCGTTTTCTACATCGCCTTTGATAATCTGTAGGTATAGGTCACAGAAATATATCGATATATAGAAGGAAATAGTTCGCTGATTTGTAGGGCAAACAAGCGTGTAAGGGCCGATACAGACGGACGGCAAACCAACTGCAACTCCCTACGATTTGTATGGGAACTGCATCACAACTGCACGCCGACGGCGCGTCGGATCACTCACGTTGCACAAAAGACAAGACATCCACTCGACATGTTCTTTTTTTTTTTTTTTTATACAACTAGGGTGGCAAACAAGCGTACGGCCTGCCTGATGGTAAGCAGTCACCGCAGCCTATGGACGCCTGCAACACCAGGGGCATTACGTGCGCGTTGCCGACCCTTTAAGAACCTATTCACTCCCCTCTTGAAGAACTCCATACTGTAGCCTTCTGGGAAAACCGCGGCAGGGAGCTCATTCCACATTCGGATTGTGCGCGGTAGGAAATTTCTTTGGAACCGCACGGTGCGCGACCATTTTGGTTCCAACGTGTGTGAATGAATACCCTGCCGATGGCGAGCAGTGCGGTGGTAGAAGGTGGCCGTAGGCATCATGTCAAACAATTCCTCAGAACACAGCCCATTATACAAGCGGTAGAACACACATAAGGAGGCGAAGTCTCTCCTTAGACTTAAGGGTTCAATACCGCTTGTGAGTACGGGATCGTCGATTATTCGCACAGCGCGTCTTTGGACCGAGTCAAGAGGGCCAAGCTGGTATGCTGGCGCCCCAGCCCACAGATGACAGCAGTACTCCATATGGGGTCGGACCTGTGATTTTGTGATGTTCATCATCATCATCATTTTCAGCCAAAAGACGTCCACTGCTGGACATAGGCCTTCCCCAAGGATCTCCACGATTGTCGGCTTTGTGCTGCTATTATCCAGCGGCTTCCTTTCTACTCCACATGTTACGGAAGCATTATTTCGTATTGGCCGGGCAACTTTGGCGAATACAACTGCACGCCGACGGCGCGTCGGATCACTCACGTTGCACAAAAGACAAGACATCCACTCGACATGTTACGGAAGCATTATTTCGTATTGGCCGGGCAACTTTCGCGAATACAACTGCACGCCGACGGCACGTCGGATCACTCACGTTGCACAAAAGACAAGACATCCACTCGACATGTTACGGAAGCATTATTTCGTATTGGCCGGGCAACTTTCGCGAATACAACTGCACGCCGACGGCACGTCGGATCACTCACGTTGCACAAAAGACAAGACATCCACTCGACATGTTACGGAACCATTATTTCGTATTGGCCGGGCAACGTTCGCAAATACAACTGCACGCCGACGGCGCGTCGGATCACTCACGTTGCACAAAAGACGAGATATCCACTCGACATGTTACGAAAGCATTATTTCGTATTGGCCGGGCAACTTTCGCGAATACAACTGCACGCCGACGGCACGTCGGATCACTCACGTTGCACAAAAGACAAGACATCCACTCGACATGTTACGGAACCATTATTTCGTATTGGCCGGGCAACGTTCGCAAATACAACTGCACGCCGACGGCGCGTCGGATCACTCACGTTGCACAAAAGACGAGACATCCACTCGACATGTTACGGAAGCATTATTTCGTATTGGCCGGGCAACGTTCGCGAATACAACTGCACGCCGACGGCGTGTCGGATCACTCACGTTGCACAAAAGACGAGACATCCACTCGACATGTTACGGAAGCATTATTTCGTATTGGCCGGGCAGCGTTCGCGAATACAACTGCACGCCGACGGCGCGTCGGATCACTCACGTTGCACAAAAGACAAGACATCCACTCGACATGTTACGGAAGCATTATTTCGTATTGGCCGGCCAACGTTCGCGAATACAACTGCATGCCGACGGCGTGTCGGACCACTCACGTTGCACAAAAGACGAGACATCCACTCGACATGTTACGGAAGCATTATTTCGTATTGGCCGGGCAACGTTCGCGAATACAACTGCACGCCGACGGCGCGTCGGCGTGCAGTTGTGATGCAGTTCCCATACAAATCATAGGGAGTTGCAGTTGGGTTGCAGTCCGTCTGTATCGGCCCTAACGTGTTTCTTTATTACCTCCCGTGTTGTGTATATAATTTTATGTCTACACTTAACCAGAAAGCGGCTTGTTCCGTACGCGTAGCGTGCGGTAAAAGCCACTTTATGGCCAAGTGTGGCATCAAATAAATAACTAGGTAGGGAGTGTTAAAAATAGTTAATAGGTATTAAGTGAGTAATTTTTCCATGCTAATCTTTGATAGTTAGGTTGCTTCTCTAAGCACTGGTCCTACTGCCGGCGATTAAGCGAGTAAAGTTGGGCGAGTAGCATTACATTACGGATCTGGAAAGGTCGATTGATCACACTGTGCTTGGTCAGACCGCAATGAACCGTTACTCGCCCAACTTTGCTCGCTTACTCGCCGGCAGTGGGACCAGTGCCCTAATCAAGTTAAAGTGTTTTTTTGAATAATGAGGATACCATAAAAAGAGTAAGTCCAACACAACACATCACAACTTTTATTTATAAAACATAGAAGCTACGCAAAAAAAGAAGTTACTGGGAAAAATCAGTTACTCCTGGTAACTATTATGAGGTACTAACGTTGTTTTCCGGAAAAATCTTGTAAAAGCCGTATAATTCTGGCTGTAATCTTTCCGCGAATGCTTTTTCCGTGTCTCCCACGTTGTCCCGTTTCTGTAATTTAAATACATTATTGTGGAACATCCTTATTTTTCCTGTTTTTCCGTATAATAAATGTTCGAGTTTTTTTTCCAGATTGTACAAACATTCTGGAGTCTTATCTTTGGACGATAATTGACGTAATTTCTCGTCCGTGCCCCGCCTAGGTTTATTTTCGTATCTTTAAATAAATCATGTACTTTAAAATAAGCGGATCTCTTCATTACCTATTATTTTTTATCTGTGTCGTTTCTCATTCGTCGAGTGAGGTAATGTTTTAGCCGTATTTCTACTTTATAAACATAGCCGCTTAAATTCGATTAGCTACCTACTGTAAATTCTGGTATAGTAATAGTACCCAGTATTAAACGCAAGATTTAAAGTTTAAGAAATGTTGCAGTTGTATAGGTATAAGAGACTGATCAAATAGATGGTCTATTATTTAGATGTTTTTTTTATACCATACCACAGAGAAAAGTTGTAAAATACCCTATTATACATACAAATAATGCTATGGGAGTGCCTTGCGATCGTGATCGCCATCTAGCGGAGAAACTTATTACTATACAAAAAACTCTCAAACTTTTTTCTTCATTCAAATCTACACTATCTTCTATATGGGATATAGTGAAGGTAGGATCTGAGAATATTGAATCAGAAACGGATCGCTCACGTTGTACTTGTTGTTGTTGTTGTTGTGCCTCTTGAGACAAGAGACATCCACTCGACATGTTTCGGGAGCATTCGGCATTCCCTTAATCATGAGTAGTATAAAAAAAAAATATTTCTGCAAGTAGGGGCCTACTTGCAGAAATATTTTTTTTAAGGGCTCTTTTACATGTCTCATTATATTGTTTTCTCTTATTTTCTTTTGGCGCTTCGGGTAATGACCTTCTGGTGAGAAGAAGCGCCGGAAGAAACTTACCAGTTTCTCTTTTCGACCAGTTTTTCAAGTATTATAACAATATGACATATAATATAATATGGTTTCATTAATACATCATATTAAACTTAAAACTACATTTATAGAGATGTAAAGGGTATCTCTATGCGTCCAAACAAGATAAATAAAATTATAGAAAATAAATTGAATTAAAATTAATGGACATGTAAAGAGTCTCCGTTGTCAAAATATTATGTTTTGGGGGTGTAAAGGATCTCCAAACGTTAAAATACAAACTGAGAATATTAACTAAATATCTTACAGAAATATAAAAAAATCTGTGACTCTCGATATAACTTAAAAACTAAATTAAAATTAAAACCATTTTTCCTTAGAGATGTAAATGGTCTCCAAGTGTCAAAACAATTGGCAAGTACAAAAACAGAAAAAAATCACTACTAATTAGACATTGTTTTAAAATATATCTATTTCCAGTCGCAGTTAATCCCACGGTGTTTCATCATTCATGTAGTCTTGTGTGCTGTAATAAGCAAAAATAAGTATTCGCGAACGCTGCCCGGCCACTACGAAATAATGCTCCCGTAACATGTCGAGTGGATGTCTCGTCTTTTGTACAATGTGAGTGATCCGTTTTTAATTCAATATGTTTGAATGACACGGTAGTTTTGTAAGTAAAATCTGTGAATCAGTTTAAAAATGTCAATGGAAAGTGTCCGGTATGTGCACAATGATGTCACCCTATCCACGACCAATAAATGTGTCGCGCACAACGGGCGGAGTCAGCAAGTGGCGTGGTCGGGGTTCTTTGCGACTAAACAGTCGCACCAATCGCATCATTACCATCGCCACATTATGGATGAGCTCCCTATAAACTATGAAGTCGTTTTCGGTTATCTTGTAGAAGTCGCGTGCCTTTGCTATTTTTATCATAATGATCCTGATTGCTTTTACAAAACGGCCAATAATAGTGGCGATGGTAATGAAGCAAGCAAAACGGTATAAAATCGCAGAGAACTACCCGGTCACTATCTCACCGCGAATTGGCTATTTGACAACTTTTTTGTGTGATATGTTATAGAAACACCTCTCAATAATAGAAATATTAGTGAAAAAAATCACTTCAATATCATAAAAACTCACCGAGATACTACAATGTTAAAATCACATTTTTAGACTTTCCCAAATAAGTGCCGAAACGCTCCCTACTGAAGCCCGTTATACAGTGACGCCACTACTCTTACGTTGTTTGGGGAAATCAATAACTTTGTTCTGCAACTATGTTAAAACTTGCGTTTATCGTAACGGTTTATTACCAAAAGATACTATAAATTTTATGAGTTATTTAATGGTATTAATAGTTTTTAATAATTTTATACTTTTAAAATGGACTTTCCCACCCAACTTTGGAGGCTCATAAAAAAAGTTACACGTTAGATATCAAACTCAAAACTTGAAAATATTTCCTTATTATGCTTATTTTAACAGGATCTTATATAATTTTTACAAATTTCAGTAACAGTCAAGTACCCAATTGTGCCGCATTTTGCCAAAATCGGCACATCGTCGTTGGAAAGCACTAATGTCGTAACTTACTATGAAAGTCCTTGCGAGTCACGGCAATATTACTTTACAATGACGATATATTTAGACATTTAGTTGGTAAGTACCTCTAGCACTACCTTTCCTCTAACGCCAATATTAACGGCCCTTTCCATTAAATATCAAGCGAATATGATATGTCATGCTCTGTTGCACGATAATACAAGGCATAATTATGCACTCTTAACTGGGGTGTGTCAAATCTTACGGGGTGATTCAGATTGCCCGGAGTTGGTGAGGCAACTGGTACGCCTCCGTGTTCCCTCACCGTCTCAATCGAAATTTAATTTTCGTCCACGCAACCGCGATCTGCTGGCAGTTCCCAAAGCGCGCACTGTGTCATATAGGCATTCACCACTTGTTCGCGCTTTGCAATATCTTAACTCGCTTCTCGTATCAGCACCAGACTGCGATATATTTGCAAGTAACTGGAGTACTGTATGTGGTGAATGTATGAGGTTATGTGAGATGATGGATGATCGCCCATCGTCTGTTAATTGTTCGTAATTGTTATTATTTATGTGATTTTTATAACTTGTTATGCTTGTATTATAGTTAGTGTTTTGTTATATTTATGTATGAATTCCACAGTGCCTTGGTTTGTAACTGTTATACTGTGTAATTGTTTAAATAAAAAAATAAAATAATAAAAAATAAAATAAAATAATGGAAGTCGCGGTTAGTTATGCTATTGCTAGCTCAACAGTTATAGAGGTAGATCTTTACGAGTACATTTGCTATAATTGTATACCCTTTTTAGGGTTCCGTAGCGAAATGGTAAAAAAGGAACCCTTATAAATGGTGCGACTCTGTCTGTCTGTCCGTCTGTCACAGCAAGATATCTCAGGATCTACTGATTCTATCGACTTGCAATTTGGAATTGTGTTAAAAACCGCTAACCCGAGCCTATTAGACAGAAAAAAAATCTTATACCATGACAGATTTTTTTTTAAAGGGGACCGAAATGGCATTTTGAAAATCAAAAGTAGAGCTATTATATCGAGTGGGGTATCAAATAAAGAGGCCTAATTTGTAGATTAAAACACTGTTTTTATTTTTTTTTCTTTAATAAATAGTTATATTTATGATAAAAAACGTTAAAAAAATACCATTCCCCCTATTATCATCGAAGTTACTGAACAGAAAAATCTGTAATAATTAACAATTATTAACGTCATCCTAAATATTACAGGAAAAATAGAACGGTTTTCTTAACTTGCACCGTTTTTGAGAAATTTTCAAAAATCGTAACACATACTTATTTGCTCCTACTAAACTAATCGATACAGTTTTTCTTGACTTTACGGGTTTGTACGGAACCCTCGGTGCGCGAGTCCGACTCGCACTTGCCCGGTTTTTTTAAACTGACAATACTAACAAGCCCTACTGGCTGTTGCAAAAGTACGGTGAGGCGTTCCCTGGGATCGAACCAGGTCGCTAGCCACAGACAACCTCTGAAGTAATTGTATCCCCACCGATATCACATGGGATTCCATTTTCTTACATTTATACAGATCAGCACAATCCAGCCGTATTAGGTAGTGATTTTTTTCCTCACATAGTTGTTTTCAACCTAGTTGGTGACAGTGGGCTCTTTTAACTCTCCAGGATTTTTAAAAGGAGATATTTCAAAATATCGATCGATGACTCTAAGTCAGGGGTCTTCTACGACCCGCGAATGGTCCAATCCGCGGTCCGCGGAAGAGCCCATAGTCCGGCCCACGAGAACTCGCTCTCCTCTGACACAACCAGTACGCCAGCGGCCGAGAAAAATGATTACCTCCGTGGTTGACCAGGCCGTGTGGCCCGCGCGAGATTTTCAAAGGTGCAGTGTGGACCTTTGCTAAGAAAGTTTGGAGACCCCTGCCTGTTCTGCAGTGTTTCCAAATAAAATTTGATAGAAGCAGTAGAAATTTGGCAAAAAAGCACTAGATTGAGGAAAAAAATCAGTAGCTTAAGAAAAATTTGTAAATATCGTTATCTGAGCTAGTTTTAAGCAATAGGGAATATGCATGATATTTTTTGTTTACTATAATAAAAGCTCATTCATATAAGAAACAGTAGGAAAAAAATATTTTTCGAATATCTATAAAAATAACGAAGATATAAGCTATCAATGACTTATCTCCATCTCTTTCTAGCAAAACAGAATCTAGTATGGAGTTTGAATGGTGGACGTGTACTATGACGTCATAGTCCATATCGGATCTCTCCCTCTAATCGCTAACTAATTAGTGATTTAAAATGTTTATAACTTCCGTATTTCTCGGCCGATTTTAATTTTATTTTCATTTTATGTCATCTTTTTAACGGTATTTTCATATTTTGTTAAGAAAAGTGATAAAAAAAATTCATGCATATTCCCTATTCCCACACTTTTTTGACACTCCGTAAGTTGTAAAATGTACGGAGAAGCGTAAAACGCCGCTCATATACACTTCAGTTGCCAACTTGTTATGTTTTAAGACTTTTAAGCATGACATTAAGTACATGTTTAAATAAAAAAAATGAATCATCTTCTTCATACATGTTTCGAGCGATCGAATCGAAACGATTGGCTCGTTAGCCAACCGGTAGGGGTATGCAACTATTCCCCAAAAAGAAATAGCGCCCCTCAAAAAAAAAGTTTGGAAATGTTTGCGGCAGCGACTTTACCTACCAATTTTTTCTGTGACAAGTAGTGGTATTGGCACTGACATGACACAGCCACTGAGTAGATTTTGTTTAATTTTATGTACAGTAAACGGCCATAAAGAATGCACATCGGCAATCATCGCATTTCCGAATACAAACGAATGCTAATTTCCATGTACATCAATTATTAGATTAAACGTTCATCAAAATTTAAATTTAGAACTAAGTACTTTATTGTTGTTTTGTTTTGATTTCACGTGGAATATATAGAGCTGTAAAACAGATATAGCTTTTAATGATTTTACTGTCGGCAGTTCTTTGTAACGCAGATGAAAATCGTACACAGTTCTTCGAACAACATCATCATCATCAATCAAAATCGTCCATATCTAAACGAAATTGTTTTTTTGGCCACCCATTTTTCAGAGAGCTGAACTTTGTTCCACTAGAATGTGTATCAGTGCCAGTGCCGACTTCGTTTAATAAATTGCTCAAAGTTCTTCTTGAAATTCCATTGGCATCTGCAACTCTCCGTTGAACCTTCTTAAAATAATTACTTACATTAACATCCTCATATTTTTTAAATTGGTCGGCTTCAGTTACAAAATACATATTTATAAATATTGTAGATAATTTCGCGTGACTGGCAAAGTAACGGCTTACCTTCTTTTCCTATAGATGCCATAGTACAAATTTAATTTTGTAAAAGTTTTAGCAACTCTATATATATATTGACTTGGATATGCGACTGCACTCTCTCGCATTTGAACCAAGACTGACAAAACAAACGTCATGGTGTGTGCGACACAGATATCGCTATACGAAGTCGAAATTAGCCGATTGCCTCTTTCCAAAGATCGATGTGCATTCTTTATGGCCGTTTACTGTATTTAGTAGTGTGTTTTCTTATCGGTATAAGAAAAACAGGTAGATTTCTTGAAATTTTAGAAATAAGTCAGTAGATCAGTAGATTTATCAAAAATCAGGTAGCTTTGTCAGTAGATCTGGCAACACTGCTGTTCTGCATCTATAACCCTTATATTATAGGTATGTATCATCTACGCGGGCAATGATCGGAAGCGGTGCGGTGTCGCGGTCGCTGGGAATTCGTTCCGGATTATGCCCGTGCTTTCCACCGTAAGCATGGCCGATATTGGGACGCGATGGCAATATCGTTAAGTGTCGATTACGCCCATATTGCGACTACACACGACGATATTACATATTACATAATGTGTAACTGTGCAAAGGAAATTGAGTCTATAATACATCTTAAGTGGGAGGTCGAGTACGCACGGTGACTAGTCGAGCTTTGTTACGACTTACGACAACCCCCGTACACCACGAATACCCCGGCTCGAGATTGTCAAGATAGACAAGTTGCATGACTATAAAGAAAGGCAGGAATAAAGGAAGGCATTTTTTGGGGTTCCGTACTTTAAAAGACGCTTCATAAGATGACTTTGCTGTCTGCTGATGAGTAAATGTGCAGAGGTTTGTGTGTACTTGATGCGAAAATTATCTTGCAAACTGATCTGTTGGAATGGTCTATCTTTATTTTATTATGTTTAATAATCTATCAGTCATTTGCCACTCGGGGGTAACCCTTTTTTAATCTATGATAAGATTAAAAAAGGGTTACCCCCGAGTGGCAAAAAAACTGTCTATCCATATTAAAAGTGCTGCTTCTATGATGCTGCTAGGAAAGATTGAATGCTCTCTGTACAGGAGGATCGATTTCAGGCGTTTTATCAAACTTTTTTTTATTTCATTTGCGTCACTGGATTTTTACTGCGAAATCGACTAACGACAACTTTTGATTAAATCACGTGTAGCCCCGATATCGTTTATAATAAAAGTTAACTGTGATCACACAGACTACCTCCACTAGACGGAGCATGTTGGGCGGCGCGCGCTCACATCAGATATGGTCAATCGTATAGCATTACGACATTACGCGACCAGCCGCTCTTTCAGTTGCGACCATGTTTCTGACTTGTGTGTGCACCAAACGTGAAATAAATATTTCTGTTCAATCCGACGACAATCTCAAAACATAAAATGATAAAAAAGATGTGAAACACGCGTTGTACTAGTAATATCTACCGATATTTAATCGCACATATGCGTGGTGAGCTCGTGTCGTATGGCATGCTCCGTCTAGTGGAGGTGGTCTGTGTGTGATCACCACCGCTTGCTGATATATATGCTGTAACACGACTGAAAAAACGCTGCGATCGAAACGTTCTGAAATCGACCCAGGAGCTCACTCTGTGGCGATATACGAGGGAGGCCAATATCCAGAAATGGACGTCTGTGCCTGATAAATAGATAGATCGATTTATTCTATAGACCAAAAAACAGCATGGAAAACAAAACGATCCGCCGCGCAATTTCACTTCACTAGCAATAGACAGACATAGATAGCCAGAATGCCTAAATGTGCGCTATCCGGAACAGCGGAATCAGTGCCGCGGACACCGGAATTTCAGCTCGAGCGGCATTCCACCGATATTGGGGAGCGTTTAACTTGGATATATTGCATTTTTGTACCGCTTAATATTGCTTTTTAATTCTGATAAAGAACCCCTTCTCAGAACTTAGGTACTACAGTGGAACCTCGATAAGTCGAAAATCATGGGAAACGCTAAAAAATCGTGTTAACGAGGTTTCAACTTACAGATGTCTTCATAGGCTCATTTGTAGTTTTAAACGTCGAGTTACAGAGGTACATTATATATTCCCAAACTTCGAGATACAGGTGTTAAAACAAAAAGGTTTCTTCAAGATATAGACCTAGAAAATGTACCTACTAAAACGTCTTATACAGTGTGTAAGTCTAATACGGGCGAATCTCTTAACGGTGGTTAGTATAGGACAAAGTGAAGGTAATTAGATAACATTTACTTAAAGTTGCAACAATAATTTTGTCCATACAAAATAATTCAGCCCGCAATGTAATGCAAACACACTCACGTTAAACGCTCGTTGACAGTTACGTTGACATTTCGGTACCGCCGTACCGCAACCATGTTTACAGTACATTGCTGCTGAGAAATTAAAAAAAAATTAATTATGGGGTCTTAATGAACTGCAACTTAAAAAACCTTTTACTTCATGATTACACTAATGAATACTATGTCCGATTTAATTTATCGCCCGTATTAGACTTACACGCTGTATAGAGTCATTGGTAACTCCGACTTATGGAGGTCTTATATTTCGAGTTATGGAGCTTTTAGGCCTTGAAGGGCAGGGAACGGGATTTTATTTCGTGTTATAGAGGCTTTCGTCTTATTGAGATTTGGCGTATCGAGGTTCCAATGTATATGGTGGTAGAGCTTTGTTTCTGAAATCATTTTCACTTTATCTGCGATTTCCAATAGTTTTGTAGGACAGCGAAATACTGCGTCGAAATCATGATTCTCGTATAGAGGTATTGGCAGTACGTCTAGCATAACTGACCGCGACTTCGTTTTTTTTTTTTTTTTATAGCCTGGCTTGACTGTAGGGCGCCTGCATGGGCCCTCTAACAGTATGGGTACATTGATGCGCGGCTCCGCGACTTCGTATCTCGCGCGACTGAGCATCACCTGTCACTGTCACACTATATTGAGTGGAAAGAGATAGGTAGGATTTGTCGCGCGACAAAGAGTCGCGTGTCACAGTTGTGCTAGAGGTACAGGAATGGCTCACTCTGCGATTTCGCCGCGTGGCTACTAGCACCAAATTTTGCCCCCCCGGAGGGGCTTAGCCAGCGACCTGAAGAGCATGTTATGCGATAGAGAGACGATCGGATGCGGTGTGTTCCGTCCGGCGGTCGGACCAGAACGTCAGTTTTTATGTTTAACTTACCTATACTGAGAAATTCGATTCTCTATCCAAACGAAAAGAGGGTTAAGAATTGGCTTTAACGACATCAAATTTAATGATGATGATGAAATGAAGGTTTTAATTTTGTGTAATTTGGTGCAATATGCCTGAGATAAAAATGTATGAGCTTCGAGTTTGGCTAACAGTGGCGCGAAATACGAGTAGACGCACTTATGGTCATGGTAGAAATGGTCATTACCCGAAGCGCCAAAAGAAAAGAAAAGAAAAGAAGACAAAATAATGTAAGACATGTAAAAGAGCCCTTGAGGGCCTACTTGCAGAAATAAATTATTATTATTATTATTATTTTTTTTTTATTGTTCCCCACATTACTGTTAACACGTTCATACTCATACTCATACTCGTTTATTGTGTATTAATCATTGTCGGGCCTTTCTATTTGACCATGTGTACAATACATAAGGCCCGAAAGAATTACTTTTAGAATAATGCATCATCGACTTGAACGTTTACTTATATTGATAAGTATTCTACTGTAATTGTAATTGTGTGATATAGGATGTTATGAATGACTCATACCTTATATTACTTGTGCACTGCTTCGCCTCATTTCTGTGTCCAGTACTACGGTGCAATGCTCTCAAATATCTGCTATGTTCATCTGCTATCGCTACCTGTTAAATTAATAACAGTATGATTCCTCCTGCATGGAATCCCAAGTGCCTTAAGTTTACGTTGATAAGATACATGAAATTCATTTATATTAGAATCATTAAGTTAGAAGTTTCAGTATAAAAGACATTATTGTATTGCCACCATAAAGTGATCAGTATATCATTGAAGGTGTATGTATGGCCTTGGCTAAGCGCTATGGCGCTACGATGGGCGCAAACGCCGTTCGCCCATCGCCCTCACTCGGTCCGAAGACACGCAACGAGGTCGCCCTAATCCTCCGGAGGATGCATGTACTAACTACATGCACTGATCACTGCTCTATAAGTTGGCGGCCATTTCTCTACCGTATCGTCATACGTGGACATGCCTTCTAATCTCCCAAGTGAGACTAGTTCACCAACGACTCATATTAGTCAGAGCTACACAAATACAACATTCCAATGGTCCGCTCAATACAACAATAAGAACACATTAATATTAATAAGAAATCGTAAACTCAAAGACACTTAGCTTTCATTCCGGCCTCGCCTCGTAATGTCACTTTCAGCACAGTAAATGTGTAGCACTTACACTGATTCTAACAGTTTCTATTTACTTAAGTTCAGGATTGGCAACAACTTTTACCAGTTACAAACAAATGACATTCGAGACCGCCGCTTTGAAACATAAGGTTTTAGTCTATGACAGGAGACGGAAATATTCATACAAACTTACCAAAGAGTTCTTAATGTTGCTATATACATTATTTACAATTCGCGGCAGAGTCGCGACACTCCCGCCGGGAAACTTAGTGTAAGATGATCATTAAATTGCGCGTCCATTCCCTTATCTTTTCAAGGGCTCGAACAGCAGCAACTCGTCTATTTTTAACCTCTTCAGATTGTCCTTCCAAGCTTGTGTTAGAATCAACTCTCAGATCATTTTCAATATTATCAGTGCTCTCAATAATCTCTCTTTCTGGTTCTTCTTGTCCTTTATCTGTAACATGTGAAGTAACATCATCTGTCATTTCTATATCATCATTCCTTTCAGTTTCTTCTTCAGCTAAAACTTCCTTATGCGCTTCGGCTGATCCTTCCATTATAACATCTGGTATTGCTTCTGGTGTTTCAGGTACTTCATTAGGTAACTTTCTTATATCTTCTCTAGAATCTTGAGCTATTGGATTCTTGTGTCCTTTCTTATCATCGTCTACTTCTAGAGGATATAAATGAGCGATGGAACGGGTAAATACCGCATTTCCAACTTTTACTTGAGCTACCCTAACTAGGTCATCTGAACCTTTTACCAAAGATATTATTTTACCAACTTTCCAGCCTTCACGGTTCTTATTATCTCCTTTTATTTGCACTATTTGGCCCTCTTTTGGTACGAGGTCTGAAGTCACACGTGGTTGTTTGTGCGAGTGACTATATCTCTCACGAAGACTTGGTAAGTAACGATTGCAAAATATCTCTTTGAACTCCTCTAGGATAATACGAGCTTTTCTCCAACCTTTCACTAAATTGGTTTTTGTCGATGTGCCTTGTAATATTTCGTCCGTATTTGCAGTTTCCAGAGTAACACATCTGCCTGATTGAAGAAAATCAGACGGTGTCAAAATATGTTCCAGATCTGTATCTACGCAAGTTAAAGGTCTGGTGTTCAATACTGCTTCTATTTCCTTAATAATGGTTGAGAGCTGACTATCTTTTAAAAGATGTTTTTGAAGTGTTCTTCTCATGCAGTGTTTTACCAGTCCTACGAGTCTTTCGTAAAATCCTCCGAACCACGGTGCAAGTTCGGGTATGAATCGCCATTTTATTTTATTTTCGATACAGTATGTATTGGAAACTATGTCAGCTATCAATTTGAAATGTAAGGCGTTATCAGACGTAATAAGAGCTGGTACTCCCCTTGTCGCAATCATTCGCCTTAGGGCGAGTAAACCTTCTTCAGCTGACAGATCTTCAACTACTTCTAGGTGTATGGCTCTGACCGCTAAACAAGTGAATAAGCATATCCATCTTTTGCTTGTTCCTTTTTCGGTTTTAACTAGCACCGGACCTAGGTAGTAAATTCCTGTGAAAGTATAAGGTTTACTATAGTTTACTCTCTCGTGTGGCAGTGCAGGTGTAGATGGTAGTCTATATGGTCCACCGCCATGTTTCACACAACGTGGACATTTCTTCAAGATCTTTCTAACTTGACGTTTGCCTTGTGGTATCCAATAAGTCTGACGAATTAAACTCAGTGTATGACTGACACCAACATGGTAGTTCTTTTCATGTGTGTTCGTGATGATCTTATTAGTAAAATCACAGTCTTTAGGTATGATTACGGGATACCTTTTGTCAAACGACCATTCAGCATATTGAAGTCTACCTTTACATCGTAGAATTCCATCTACGTCTTTAAATAATCCTAAATTACGACTGAGACTGGTTACTTTACCATTTAGTTCTTCTTTAAAGTATTCTGCCTGTACTTTCTTGACTTCATTTAATGTATTGTCTTCTGCTTTTGATTCTATATGTATATCTGTTTTTGTGGCGTCTTCAATTATATCATTTGTTCCGTTACAATTAGTTTCAGATCCATGTACATCTTGAAGTTTTTCATTCGGCTCTAGCTCCATTACCTCTGAATCCGAAGGTTGATTTTCAGAATCATCAGTTTTCGACAGACCCTCCCCCGCCAAAAGAGATTGGGTCTCTGTCATGTTAAACTGACAGGGCCACGTATCAGTATTTTCTATAAGAAACTGTGGTCCCACAAGCCATTTATCCTTTTCTTCTTTTGACGAAGAAGGTCTTGTTCCCACGTCCGCTGGATTAAATACTGATGGTACGTATCTGATCTCGAACGACTGATTTCTCTTTATCTCTTCGACTCTCCTTGTTATAAACGGTGGTAAGAGTTTATCAGTCTTGCACCATTCTATTACAATTTGACTATCAGTCCATAATATCTGTTTTGATATTTTATGTGGCAGGAATCTAAGCACATATTTCATCAGTCTGCTTCCTATCAACACCCCTAGTAACTCGAGGCGTGGTATCGTAAGATTTTCTCTGTCTTTTATTGGAACTAGACGAGACTTTCCCATAACGAAAGATTTATTTGTCCCACTGACGAGAAATATTGAAGCCGCGTATGCTTTCTGGGAAGCATCGGTAAAGCAATGCAATTGATATTCATTTTTCTCTTCAATTTGCATATAACATCTATTAACATATATCTCATGGATATCATTGAGCTCCTTGCAGATGTCATCCCATTTGTCAGCTAATTCCATTGATAGAGGTGAATCCCACTTTGCTTTGTCTTTCCACAGATCTTGCAAGAAGAGTTTCGCTGACAGTACATGTGGCACGGCATAGCCACAAGGATCATAAACTGAAGCGATTACCTTTAAAACACCCCTCTTTGTATTAGCGCCTTTTGCTATCTTTGTTCTCAAGTGAAGTGTATCCTTCTCTAACTGCCAATTCAAACCCAATATTTTGACTATTTCATCTGGGCAAGCATCAGGAATCCGTTGCATGAATGCTTTAGAGTTAGAGCTCCATTGTCTCAAATTTATCGAGATTTGTTGAAATGTCTCTTTGGCGTTTCGATACAAATCCAAGGCTTCTTTGAAAGTATTACTTCCTGTAACAAGGTTGTCTACATATATGTCCTTTGCTAGTTCTTGGACTCTTTCGTTTTCAGCTTTCGCTAAATGATGTTTCACTGTAGCATTTAACATAAACGGACTTGAAATTATCCCAAATGGAACACGCGTGAATCTGAGGTGAACAAGATTGTTTTCTGTTGCTGGTTCGTTAATATCTTTAACCCATAGGAATCTTGTTACATCCCTGTCTGGTTCTTGAAGACCTATTTGCAGGAACGCCTTTTCGACATCAGCCGTCAATCCAAAAGTATAACATCTAAATTTAATAATCAATCCAGTTAAATCTTCCAATAAGATTGGTCCACGATACGGTGTTCATTTAAACTCTTATTATCTTGAACTTTAGCTGAGGCGTCATAAACGATACGCAAAGGTTTTCCTGGAACAGAAACTCCATGATGAGGTATGTAGTGTATAGGATGACTGTCGTCCTTTTCTTTTCCCTTTGGTACTTCCTCTATGACTCCTTTGTCCAATTGATCCTTTAATGTCTGATCATATGACATAAGAGTATCTGTATCCAGCCTTTTGAGTAAGTTTACTAGACGTCCGAACGCTAATCCGAAGTTAGATGGTAATTCTGATAAATGATCATTCCATGGCCAACTGACATAATATCTATTGTCTTTAAACTCTGTGGTTTCGTTGAAGTGCTTGATAGCTTCTTCATCTCTATTAATTTTCGGAGAATCGGTTATTCCTATTGACTCTAAGTCCCACAATTGTTTTACATTACCATTATCCAATGGTAGATCTGGTTGATTTAGTCCGATTTCACATGAAGACTGAAAATATGTAAGAACTGACATCAGATCGACTGGCTTGTTAGGTATTCTACCAGAGAGTATCCATCCGAATTCTGATTGAACCAAGTATAAGTCCTCTTGTATACATATCTTCTTTGTTGACATGATTGTATAATAATAGTCATTTCCAAGAAGAATGTCGATTCGGTCTCCTAAAGAACCATCATCAGCCAATCGGTATCTATTTTTAATCTTCCAGTGAAGTAACTCCTCTTCTGGATATGGCACCCCTTGAGATATTGTAGGTACAGTGTTGACAAATATCGTTTTAACAGTTTTATGTCCTGTTACCATGCCAAGTTTAACCAATGGACTCTGTATCTCCTTAGGACTCTGTGATCCAAACGTAAATATCACCAGATTGTTTTGTTCTTCCGTTTGGAGATTCAATTCTCTTGCCATCCTTAGTGTAATATAACTGCGTTGACTTCCACTGTCTAATAGAATACGACACGTTTGTGTAATGCCGCCATGTCCATGTACTTTGACTACTGCCGTTTGTAACGCAGTAGAGCCTTTACTGTTTGTCTGTGTATGCATTACAGTGCTAGTAGAACTCTTTTCTTTAGTACTAGTAGAATTCTTCGCCACGGTACAGCTAGAATCTTCTTTCCTTTTCTGGTTTCGTGTATTCTTAGGACATAACGCACTGTTGTGGAAACCGTGTTTCCCACAGTAAAAACATTTTCTCTTTAGTAGGCAATTGCGAGCCATGTGTCCCATTCTAAAACAGTTATAACATTTATTTTTTAACTTTACTCTCTTTTCGTAGATACTTTTGTCACAGTCCTGGTTGAGGTGATTTTCTCCACAAAATACACAAGAAAGTTTCTGTCTCTTTTCATTTCTTTCTTTCTTGATAGGTTCAAACTTTCTTTTCCTATTCCCTTGATCTGAATTCCAATTATTTGTTTTTGGCTTCAAGTGATTCCATTGTTTTTTGTGATGCTTCACGTCATTAGAATTATTATTCTTCCAATATTCTCCTTTAGAAGTGTTACGTTGTGAACTGTCTTTTACATGTAGCGTTTCCACCGTATATTGTGAAGCATCATTTGTAGTATTTTGCTTTGTTATCCTCCTTGATTCTTCTTTAGTTGAGACGATCAGTGACAGTTGACGTAATATCTCCTCAAGAGATTCCGACCCTTCGGAACTAAGCCTTATTTTTACTTCGTAAATTAAATCGCTTGGAAATTTTTCCATGATCAGGAGTCTCATTTGATTGGAGTTAGTATCCTCTCCCATTGACTGTAGTACTCTTAAGTGTCGTTCAATTTCATCCAAAGTTACTCGGCAGTCCTCCATTTTCTCCGCTTGCTTGACTGCATTTAGGGCTCTGTGATGAGCGTATATCACTTCGTTTTCCTTGCCATATCTTGCTTTTAATGTATTAACCGCAATTTCATAGTTTCTGTTTGTTGTGTCGAATCCATCGATCAGTCTTGCCGCATCTCCTTTGAGCGAACTTTTGAGATATAGCAACTTGTCGACATCATTCAACTTTCTTCTATTTATGTTGGATTGAAATTGGTCCCAGAATTGGTGCCACTGGAGCAAATCTCCCGAAAAATCTGGCAAACTCAAATCAGGTAGTTTGCTATAAGCCGATGAGTCGCTATCCTTTGCCGCAGTTGTTGGTTGCTCGGTTTTAATTTTCAGTCTTGTTTCCAATTCTGCTAAGACTTCTTCTCCTTGTAATTGATGGGTAGTGAAGGTAGATATCTCATCAGGATCAGGATGTTTGCAGATATTAAAATAATTATAAAGTTCCGTGGTAAAGCGCGACAGGACAGATTTCAGTTTTGCTGAGAGAACTTTAGCTGTTTCCAAGTTGTCATTGTTTATGATGTTACAAATATTGTGAGCTTGATCTGATAAACACTTAACTTCTTCTATAAATTTGGACAATCGGCTTAACATTATATCTTCCATTGTTGATAATTCTGAAATATTTATTCACTACATATTCATATGCAAATATAAATCAAACATATATCCCCTTTGACATACATAACAAGTCACATTTATTATTAAATAGTGACAATTCAGACTATTGATATCCGCAGAAAAAAAAAATTAAATTTTAATTTTTTAAGTAACTGTGAACTTTAATTCATACATGAATGTATGTATATGTGAACTGCTATATACCCATAGTCATTATTAAACATGAATGGAGTTTTCAAACATCCACTTGAATTGCAGAAAAATATTTTCACCGAGTACTCGCAGGGAAAATTCTTTTATATTATTTTATTTTACAAATAGCATCACCTAATTATTTTGCAGAAAATATATCTAGACGTATGCAGCCAGAAATATCCATCAACCACCACTTATCACTTATCGATTCAAACTTTATTACAGAAAACAAAATTTGACTTGCATGTCCGCAGCCCTTCAGGAAAAATAATACCGAAAGTTCCACCAAATTTCTATATTCCTGTGTAGGTCAGCATAATTAAAGTACACCAGTCGCATAGCATTGGTATAAGACATCAGTGCAGAACATAGGCCTTCCCCAGGAACAGCGCTCATAGCTGTCAAGCGCGGTCCGCATGTACTATAACACTACCGCAGCGTTTGTCATGTCTTTATTTCACATGGAAGGTATACGCACATAATTATGTCATGGGTATAACTTGATATTTATCAAATGTAAGTGGCAGTGGTCAGGCATATACTCCTACATATATAAATGGCTCTTTATAAAATTATACAATATGGCTGGTAACAATTATGTTAATTTTTTGTTTGGAACGTTGAAAGTATCTTAATTGCAAAGAAATATAAAGAAGTAATCTCTAAAACATACCTTAGGTACAAATAGATGGTTCGAAAGTGATCTAGGCGACGCGTCGTGAAACAATTCGTAGAACAAGTATCCTTGTCGTCACAGCGTTCTCACGATTATACGTTTTACCTATAAGTAAATAATATTTGGATATATTATGTACGTCGTAATATTTCATCACACGTACATCTTGATGATTTTAAATGAGATACGCCATTAATTCAATTGTAATTGTCGAAAAGAATTATAATTTGCAAAAAAAAATATGGCGTCGTCGTATGGACATCGTTAATATAAGTGACAAAACATTTCACATAAGATTCGTACAAGATTTTTAAAATTCGCTACTTTGAAACAACAAAGTTACCTACCGACGTATGGTTGTTTATATTATGACACAAATTACGTTATTACTCGACTAAGTTATTGAAAACAAACAACAATAAAATGACAGAAAAGTTATTGACGTTCAATTGTTTCTTCAAGTGTGAACTTGTACGTAAAAGTTATTTTCACTACTAAAATGTATGTCCAATGAAAAATTTGCTATTTTGCAATAAACATGAACAATTCACTTAATTCGTATTTGTATGACACTCACCTGAAAGTAATGAAACACTTTCAAACGATTTGAACCAGCTTCGATCACTTAGAACACTTTTAATTACATAAAATCACTTTTACACAGTTCGCTCCAAACCAAAACAACACAATGTTCCGTCCGCCATTACTGATTTGAAAACTTACTTACGGCCTGTTATTATGCCTATTTGCTTACTCTTAATTTTAATACGTAACGTACACGTATTAAAAATAGTCTTAAAATTAATAATACTGTTTAGAACAATAACCAAATCTATTCTTTCCTTGTTTCGTAACATGTGTTACGATTCGTACAACTTAAAATACGAAAACTGCTTCATATATCGCCATTTTACTTGGTCATTTCCGGTAACCAAGCATCCACCAATGGGAATCGTTCTAGTTGGTTCCATGGCTATTCGTCTGCCATTTCCCGTGAAATCAATTTCTTTTACAAACAATCTTATAATATGTACCATGTCGCGTACAATAATTATATGTAATTAATATAATAAACATATTTACAAATTTTTACCAGCATGTACTTTTTGATTCTAAACAGATAATAGTAAAAGTACGTAAATAATTTACATTAGTACCGCAACTGGACAACAGATGTCGCTACGAGTCACATCCATCACACCAATATTTTCAATTTCTAAAGAAATTATATTTTCAATGCATTATTATGTTTCCACAGAAATATCAGAAACATCCCAGCACAGCTTCACCATGTCGGGCCTTTCTATTTGACCATGTGTACAATACATAAGGCCCGAAAGAATTACTTTTAGAATAATGCATCATCGACTTGAACGTTTACTTATATTGATAAGTATTCTACTGTAATTGTAATTGTGTGATATAGGATGTTATGAATGACTCATACCTTATATTACTTGTGCACTGCTTCGCCTCATTTCTGTGTCCAGTACTACGGTGCAATGCTCTCAAATATCTGCTATGTTCATCTGCTATCGCTACCTGTTAAATTAATAACAGTATGATTCCTCCTGCATGGAATCCCAAGTGCCTTAAGTTTACGTTGATAAGATACATGAAATTCATTTATATTAGAATCATTAAGTTAGAAGTTTCAGTATAAAAGACATTATTGTATTGCCACCATAAAGTGATCAGTATATCATTGAAGGTGTATGTATGGCCTTGGCTAAGCGCTATGGCGCTACGATGGGCGCAAACGCCGTTCGCCCATCGCCCTCACTCGGTCCGAAGACACGCAACGAGGTCGCCCTAATCCTCCGGAGGATGCATGTACTAACTACATGCACTGATCACTGCTCTATAAGTTGGCGGCCATTTCTCTACCGTATCGTCATACGTGGACATGCCTTCTAATCTCCCAAGTGAGACTAGTTCACCAACGACTCATATTAGTCAGAGCTACACAAATACAACATTCCAATGGTCCGCTCAATACAACAATAAGAACACATTAATATTAATAAGAAATCGTAAACTCAAAGACACTTAGCTTTCATTCCGGCCTCGCCTCGTAATGTCACTTTCAGCACAGTAAATGTGTAGCACTTACACTGATTCTAACAGTTTCTATTTACTTAAGTTCAGGATTGGCAACAACTTTTACCAGTTACAAACAAATGACATTCGAGACCGCCGCTTTGAAACATAAGGTTTTAGTCTATGACAGGAGACGGAAATATTCATACAAACTTACCAAAGAGTTCTTAATGTTGCTATATACATTATTTACAATTCGCGGCAGAGTCGCGACAATCATACAATGTCATCTTATACAATCATAAATAAAATAAAACAAAATTAATCGATCATTCATTATACAATACAAATAAAATAAATTATAAAATACAAATAGAAATAAAATGTCAATTAGGTATTCATGAATTCAAAAACGGAATAATAGGCCTTTTGCACAAGAAGCGATTTTAGTTTTAGACTAAACCCGTTTCCCTGTCCTGGTGCCCCCAATGTGGGTCATGAACGTTTTTTCAGGAGTCCGTGCTCCAATATAGGGTCACTTCCTCATACTGATTGCACAGTTGGGACTTGTGACATTGTCCGATAGTTTTGTATGGGGACAGTGGACGTGTTAATCTTACGGTGAGCGAGCGAATCGGCGTTTCGCGACATGTTTATCCAACGAGCTCGAATACACAGTTACGATTTTGTAGAATTGTCCTTTAAGGCGAAGAACACACTGAAATCGCCCGTCGCCGCGATTTGTTCCGTGTAGCTGTGCATAGTAGTTGCGAGTCGCCGCGATTTACGCGCCAGTGTGCGCCACCCCGCGATCTTTCTATACAAATCGATGATTCTACATACAAAGTTGAAAATCGCTGAGTCGCGTGTCGCCGCGATTTTCGCTGCAGTGTGAGATCCGCCTATACGGTCTGAATCAAATAGTCAATAACATCCAAAGTGCCTTCACTACATAGTAGTATACTCGTAACATAAAGTCGCTTCCCGCTGTCTTTCTGTCCCTATTTATGCTTGGATCTTTAAAACTTCGCAACGGATTTTGATGCGGTTTTTTTAATAGATAGAGTGATTCAAGAGGAAGGTTTATATGTATAATACATGCATTTAGTATCAGCATTGCACCCGTGCGATGCCAGGGCGGGTCGCTAGTTATTACTATAAGCACAAATGTAAATTATAACCATGTGACGCTAATATGGCAAAGTAAAAAAATATTATTTTTTCTACTCCTGTACTGTTATCTGTCTTTTACTTGGTCACGAACACTAATATAAGAACATACATAATATGAGTTCAGAGAAGTCTATACTCTATTCCCCATAACAGCACTAGTGTCGTTATAGCCACTTTACGTTATTGCTAGCAACCACAGACTTCTAAATCTAGGTTAAGCTTAGGTCAAGGATTAAGCGCTCAATTTTAACTTTACGGTAAAAATGCACAACTACCAACTTAACAAACAATTAAAATCCTACGGCTTTTAAGAAAAACGAAACTTTCTGAACTAAATTCATTGATGCCAACATAAATACAAAAGTATTTTTAATATATTCACTGCGTGTCAACTTCATTTAAAAAATAAAAAGTTTACCATAGACACATACTGACAGTCATACGTCATATTTGCCTTCTTTGCAGGTTATGCCTTGTTTGTATTTTATATTTTAAAACCTGTCGTAGAAAAAGTATTGTATGCAACGTTGTATAATTAAGTCAAAAAATGCTCATTGCGTCTCTATTTGCGATACTCGCCGCATTCGCGGCTCGTATCGCAACTCACGCAATTCGCATTTTTTGAACCTTCTTATACAACTGTTGCATAAAATACTATTATGCCACACCTGGCCGTAAAGACGCTTTTCTGGCCAGTGTAGACATAAAATTATGTACCTACACAACACGGGAGGTAATAAAGAAAGCTCTCGATCGCATATTTACGTCCCTCGCTTGCAGCTCAGGCCACAAACATCTGCGATCTCGGCCTTTGTTTATTTTACCACCCTAGTTGTGTAATTATATTAACATTATTGTATCTCTGTGAGTTTTTAAGATATTGAAGTAGTTTTTCACTAACATACCTATTATTGGGAGGTCTTTCCATACCAGAGAAAAAATTATAAAATGGCCATATTACCATCGAAATAATGTTTAAGTTTCCGATTCCAGTCGCGGGGTTTCTGTTCGAGAAGGAACTACTAATAGATAGAGAGAATTTTATAACAAAGCGACACACATGAAATACTAGCTGGAGCTTTCTTGCGCTTCTTCAAATATCATATTTACCGAAGCTAGTAGTAACGTTCAGAATCCCTATTTGCAGTATGAAGTTCTGAATGTTTGAGTGAATTTTCTTGAGCGCTTTGTGTTGCTGCATCCCGTGTCCTAATTCTAGAGACGGCGGAAATCGAGTTATATACAGGACACGTCCTACGCAGGGTTTTATATTTATCACTATATCACTATAGTTATACTTTATCGCTACTATATTTTTTGGTATTAAGTACCATTTATAGCTGCGGCTTCATTATGAGTATAATAAGTAGTGAACACCGCCGTGACGTCGCCCCTGTCTGGTTCCACCGGAAGACCAGCGCCGGCACACCTTTTTGTGGCAGCGAGATTTTTATTTTTAGTGTTTCCTTGTTTTTTATTGTTTCTCTACTTTGTAAATTTTTGTTGTCATAATTAAATGTATTTTCTTTCTTTCTTATTCTCGATAAATCCCAAGGAACTTCTTACTGGGTTATACCCCAGTATTAACTAGGATACTAGGATAGCACAACTAGCTGCGTCTTCGCTTCGGAGTATGACCTGTCACTGTCACGCTATAATGAGTGGCAAGAGATAGGTATAGGTCTTTTCAAAAGGGCTTATTTCTCTATGAAAACCATACAAAAATAAGCCCTTTTGAAAAGACACTCCTCAGTTGTGCTAGAAGTACGTGGCCCAAGTGCCAGGCAAGTGTCATAATTCTGCGGCTTTAATGCAAAGTTATGTGACACTTCACCACAGTGGGACCCATGTTAAATTTGTGCGAGGAATGTGAAGGATATTGAAAGTGACCCAGCCTGACTCCCCGGGGAGCTCGGTACTTCCATGTAGCAGGATAAATTATTTATCACTAAGAGCCTTATCACACCAGCGAGTTGCGAGCGTATTTTGTATGAAGGCGATCACGCAGCGAGTTCGCCGCGACCGATATTTGTATAGAAAACACGCTCGCAACTCGCTAAGGCTCAGAACCGAGAAATGAGAGAACCAGGAAATCTCGGTACTGCCATACTAAAATTTCCTGATTCTGCACGCCCTATAGTCGTGCCCAAAAAAACCAAACAAGAACCCCACGAATCGGATCACAACTACCAATGCAATCGCCATAAGGAGCGATGGCTTGAACCCGTGTTGAATAGAGACTGGAATATTTGCATAATTTAACACTTCGCATGACTTACTGCACTTTTCGCGTAGTTCCTGAATGAAGTCTGGGCCGAACGCCAAAATGCTAATATCTAATTGGTGTAACCTAAAATAACAACTGTTGCAATTAGGGGATCCCTTGTAAGCCTTAATCCACACATGGTGTTAGCCTAAATGTTAGTAAGAAAACTTTTGAGAATCCTATCCAAACAAATATTCTAAATGCGAATGTAAATCTGTCTAAGGTTGTCTGAAAGAGGTAGCTTATTAACGATAGGACTGCCTGTTTTTACCATTTAATATGCCGCTGCGTTTTATATTTAAGGCGCGGTAGGACCTGGCTCGCATTTCACATACAAACTAGGGTCGGGCGGAATGCAGATTATTGCAGATTATCTTCGATTTCTAACATAAAAGTATACGTTATCAACCCAAACATGAGAGGATGCCCTGCATGACTGTGAAATCATGATTGTCAGGTATTAATTTTGTCAGAAAAGGTAACTGGTGATGAACAAAATGAAAAAAAAATAAAAAAATACTTTATTTTATAGTGTTTTCGCGCTACTTTTCTATCGAGCAAAGTGTTCGCTATCGTGTTCTAAGTGAGAGGAAGCCCTAGATACAGTTCTGAATATTATTATATATGTTTTACAGTGACCTAAGAGTCAAATAAGTGCTCTAAAAATGATTTGGAAACTAGGCTTCCGTGCCCGATTCTGGTCTCACCTCGCCTTAAGATAACTTAATCTTAACTTACCAACAGGTGAGATCAAAGTCAAATGCTTACCTATCGCGTCGCACCATCAAGACGAATCTAATGACGTATCACAATTGGGTATGTCGTTGAGTAGTTACGAACAGACATAGGAACGGACATACATACATACAGGTCAAACATATAACCCTCCTTTAGGGCTTCGCCGCAGTCGGGTAATAATGACGTTGAATCAAAAAGTGAGCACGTGAGTAACCCCTGTCAGGCTAGCACGACTGACCGCGCCTCCGTTTGTCGCGCGACAGAGCATCACCCGTCACTGTTGCGCTATATTGAATGGAAAAGGATAGGGAGTATTTGTCGTACGACAAAGAGTCGCGTGTCATAGTGGAGCTAGAAGTATTGGAGGGTTGGAACTCTCGTGTGTTAAATCACGATGTGTGAATTTAAAATTAGACTATAGTGTTCAAAGAGAACTCCAAATAAAGTTAGGAAAATGGCAGGAAAAAAAGAAGAACGCTTAACCCATACCTTAGATAAGTTAAGGTGGAATCAAATTAAATGAAAGTTTGTGCGACCGGTCATTAGTCTTGGTTTGGTTATTCCTTAAACTTATCATCATCTATGGAATTCGTGAGAGAGAGTACTCTACGTATATATACCAAAGCACCTAAAGATAGTAGGTAGGCCTATTAATCATTCCGTTTTTCCATCGCTTACGTATACAACATTCGTACTATTCACTTTTCTTAAATAATTCATACTTTCATTGATTATGTATCTACCGGAATGGTGTATTGACCTGTAGAAACTATAGCTACACGTTTGTGTACAAAATATAAAGACGCGGTACCTAACCCACTAAAACTCGGTTCTTTTCATGAAAAAAAGATCAATAAACGACTAAAAAACAACCTAAATACATAGATACGAACAAAGCCTTAACTTCTAAACGAAACACACACAAAAACACATTTATAACACATACAAAAATCAATAGAACACACTCAAAACACACTCGCCTCGTCCCAAACCGCTATTCGATCAATCTTTGGTATATTCACACAAAAACCTATGAAAATTGTGATATACAAAAACGCTCGTAGCGTTAGTATACATACATGCGGTTTAAAAAACGTCCATGGTCCGCTGGGCACAAAAAAACACACACTGATCGATGGTCACTGTTCACAGAGTCATAGAGAAATGGTGGGATTGTTTTTTTTTTATGTATTATGTAATGTTTGAGTGCATGGCGCGAGCGGGCCGCGCTGAGGTCGACTGCAGACAGAAATGGCGGCCGATGCGCGCGCCGCCCGCCCTACGGTTAGGGGGGAGTTTTGTGGGCAACGATTACGCGATTGCAAGCGTAGAGTACGATTTTACATACCTAGGTGTCCTAGGTAGTAAACAAGTTTGTAGTCTAAGATGCACTTTTTTTGCTGAAAGCTTGTGCTTTCCCGTAAGTAAACTAACCCTAGCCCGAAAATTGACAAGGTGGCGTTAAGACATTGTAATTAGTAGCTTTATTTATGTGGAAATAGCTGTTTTTAGCATTTACGCAGTGCCAATGGTTTTATATCAGGCATGCGCTGTAGGGAAAGGAAACGCACCATTATGAAAACTAGACAAATAAATGTAACATTTTCATTAGCCTCCTAAGGCCCAGAGCACTTTTGGTGTTTTTGAATTTGGAACGTTATTTCATAATAGAAAAGTTCAATACTCATTTGGAATTAGTACCTAACCGTGGGCCCCAGGAGGTTAACACAAGTTATTTTCAACGGTTTCTTTGTTATTTTTTTAAGACTCCATGCCCAATTACAACTAAAGGGACCTGTTCGCCTATCCAACTGATTTATTGTTGATAACTCATACTATCAAACAATTTAAAAACCATTTTCACGTGCATTACACGTCAACACATCTACTGCTCAAATATAAATGTACGGTCAACCGGGGTAATTGCGTCTATGGCAAATGCATCTTATGGAGATTACATTAAATCCGAACTCTTTCAAACTACCCCTACCCTACCTACCACACAACAGGCAGGCAGGTAGCCTAGGGGTAGTTTTAAAGAGTTCGGATTTCATGGAATCTTGAAAAGATGCATTTATTTATTATTTGCAAGATTGAGAAAAACTTCAATTACTTACCTATCTTTGCCTCATAGTTGATTTTGCCCCGGGTGGTCTTACTTTAAAAACGAATGACAAATAAAACAAATCCTAGTCTATATCGTAATCAAAATCCACAATAACAAGAAATCGCTGGAACATAACTTCATCGCGTCAAAGAAAACTCCCCCTAATCTAGACAAAAGGCTCACACTTTGTAACGCTCACCGTTACCTCTCACCTCTCACACTTCTCACCAACCCCTAATCCCACCCCGCCTTCCATTGCTGCGTCTCCCCGAACCGCTTCTCACACAATCCAACTAACTCTTCAATGTATAACGACCACGCGTGTTCCATCGCGTAGTAATTTCGCAGAGAATACTACCGTGTTAAGGAAAACGAAGTAACTTCCTACATTTTATACGTACGTAAGCCCTTTTGGACGGTAGCACGAACGGCGGGTCGCGGTTGAAAAAAATGGAGATTTCAGGGACGAACCGAATGCAGTCAAAATTGAGTGTAAATCCCAAAGCCGTAAAGATATCAATGAAAATAAGAATTCGCGGGATCCTCGGCTTTATGATGAATGAAATACGGGGATTAAATTTATTGCAAGTTCGCGGATGCGAAAGGGAATTTTGGATTACGTCCAAATTGGTTTTTTGTGGGTTTATGTCAGCTTTAGTTGTTGATTGGTTTTTGCATGAATATTAACTATACCTGGCATAAAGCGACATTCATCCATCGCTGTGATGAATGCACATCACAGATAACTTACTTCGACCATCAGCCTGTTAAAGATTTCGAGTAAGAGTGAAAATTCAGTGTAATAGCTACGTATTTTTGCTTACGTCTCTCTCTCTCGGTCGGTCCTTCATGTCAGGATCGTGGTCAGCGTCAGGGTTGCATCTGGCGCGGATGATCTGCCACCACCGTTTTCTGTCCAGCGCGTCTGTTACAACCGTGTAGAATTTGGAGGACGACGAGTATTTTACTTGATCGGTCCATCTTGCTGGTGTTCACCAACAACTGCGCAATCTTTTGCCTTCGGCGTTCCCAACCACAATCAGTTTTTCTACGTCTAGTTTTGCTATAACTAATTTTGTAAATTACGTTCTGTATTGTATTGTATTCATTGATCGTGTTTCACATATATTACAACTAGCATATTCCCGCGGCTTCGCCCGCGTTGTTCCCGTTATTGCCCCAAAGGAACTCTTTACCGGGATATAAAGTATCCTATGTTTCAATCCAGGACTTGGTCTACTTGCGTGCCAAATTTCAGCTTGATCCATCCAGTTCTTATCCCGTTATTAGGTAACAAACATCGAAACATCCAAACATCTTCACAAACTTTGGCATTTATAATATTAGTGGGATTACACTAGTACCTACAGCAAACTAAACAAAACAAGTGAAATCCTGGTGGGCCCAGTAATGGAGGTAGGTATATACTTAGTATTTATGCCACACCTGTCCATAAAGTGGCTTTTTCCGCACGCTGCGCGTACGGAAAAAACCGCTTTCTCACCAAATTTAGACATAAAATGATGTACACAACACGGGAGGTAATAAAGAAAGCCCTCGATCGCATATTTACGTCCCTCGCTTGCAGCTCGGGCCGCAAACATCTGCGATCTCGGCCTTTATATTACCACCCTAGTTGTGTAATGTACTATAATTCATTACAAAACATATAATATATTGTTAGTGTTGCTGCATTTTGAGGTGGGTACCTCAGTGTATTTTCTTATATTTTAATAGAATACAGTAGGTTAGGTTGGGTTTGTTTCATGAAATTTCCGAAAAAAATATGGTTTCAGAGAAAATCGTGAGTTGGAAAATGAAACAGTTGGCAAATCAAACATAAGGGAAAAAATAATTCGGCGAAAAGGCAGGATACCACATAAAGGCAATCTTCATTACCCACCTCAAAATGCTGCAACACTAACAATATCTTGTATGTCTTGTAATGAATTAATACTCGTTTTAATCGAATTAGCTACGTAGAAAAAATAAAAACGCAAATAAATATGACAAACCACCCAAAAATACAAAACTCGACACATGTTACGCCTCTCTACGAAGCATCCTCAGGGGATGCTGGAGATGTTGACAGTCCGGCGTTCGTTGATTCAATCAATTAAACATCATGCTATTTATCCGAGCATAAAACGCACGTCATAAAAAGTTATTGATCTGATCTGTCAGGAAGAAGGTACCCTATTCGTCTAAAACGGTTCTCAGTTAATTGATTGAATCAACGGACGCCGGACTGTCAACATCTCCAGCATCTCCTGAGGATGCCTCGTAGAGAGGCGTAACAACACGTGTCGAGTTTTGTATTTTTGTTTGTTTTTTTTATTATTATTGTATTGTATTGTTTTATTGTTTTTATTACTATTATGTTTCCCACTATTATCTCCCATCATCAATCCATCTCCTTATTAAAATTGTTTAAAATGCTACATACCTAAGTGAAGTTTATTTAATTTTTGCAAAATTTCGAAAGCAGATTTAATAAAGGCTAGCTTAAAGTAATTTGAATTCGGCGGTCATGGCGTTATTACCGGCATACGCACCATTTAAGATCATAATATAATCGGTAATTTACCCGGTTTTCAGGCCGGTACGGTAATTGCATTCTCTGGACGATAGAACTTCAAACGCTGCATTCGCTACGCATGTGTTGTGTTAAGGTGGGTTTAGACCAAACGAATTCTAACACATTGTGTACACACAAAGAATTTGGTAGAGTGGGGTTAGAATGTGTTAGAATTCGTTTGGTCTAAACCCACCTTTAGAACATTTCTACTATTGAAGATACCGATATTCAGCTTCCTAATTTTTACATGTCAAAAGTATTAAAACTGGCCAAGTGCGAGTCGGACTCACACACGAAGGGTTCCGTACCACCGTACAAATAAACGTCGTAATAAACAACTGGAAAAAGGTCTTAAATGCCGTGTAAATCAATGGCACTTAAAACCCTTTGGTTGAGAAGTTTTTCGGCAATAACTTCAAAATTTTTTATTCGTTAGGTACTATTCAATAGTACATTGTGTATATCTAGGGCGGTAAGTAAGGAATTCGGGAAGTGAAACCGAGGGCTTTAATAATTAAAGCCCTTTAATAACAAGAGTTTGTAATTCCTGTAGGTACCGCCCGTGGCACACACAATGTTTTTCATCACACTTGTGAGGAAATCTTAATAATTTAACCTTACTAATCGACCCAGTATGACAAGAAAATATTAAAACAAAAAGTGACGTTAGTGACATTATGTCCATAGACAATGCAAATGTCAAGTCACGTTCGGAAACCATAGCGGTAAAGACCTAAAATGGTTGATTTTATATTTGCAAAATACTAAAATACACTATTTAAACATTTAATTAATGTTACCGAAATATGTTTGTTACATTTATTTGCAATAACAGTTCTCTTTAAATAAATATTTCAGTGATAAAAGTTAAAAAAGTAAGTTGGCATTTCCTTTGAACATGACAAATAAGAGTAAAACAGAACCAGCATTTCAAATTTAAAAAGAAAACCTTTAATCTAGGGCGTAATAGGTCATTTACGGCCCGCAGAACCTACGTGTAATGACACCATTTTCGAGCAAGTATGATGAAAAATAATTTTCGTTGAATTTATTTATCAAGCGTTACCTTCCTGATTTTTTTTAAATTTTTTTGGATTTACCGTTTAAAATTAAAGGGGAGGGACACAATTTATGCAACTTTCGGAGCGATTATTTCCGAAAGTATTCACTTAATCAAAAAAAGTACAGAAAAGCCTTATGCCTAATGTTTTTAAAAGAACTATCGAATTACGTACCTCACGTTGATGTTTGCAGAAAAAAAATTTTTTTAGCTTATGTTACATGTATGGAGTGCCCCCCTAGATTTTTTTATTTTAATTATTTAACTACCAAACTTATTAGCGGCATCTACGAGACATCTATATTCCAAATTTCATCAGTAAACGTCTTGTAGTTTTTGAGTAAAATGCCTGTGACATATGGACGGACGGACCGACGGACGGACGGACGGACGGACATGACGAAACTACAAGGGTTCCTTTTTAGCCATTTTGGCTACGGAACCCTAAAAAGGTAGTTCGCTCACGTAACGTTTCCGTAGGATGCTCCAATAAGTACATGGTTTTGTTAAACACAATGATTTTTGATGTGGCGCTTCGCGGATATTATTTTATACCTACCGATAAAAACACGGTCGTTAACGAAGCCCGTTGTTTCTATTTTTATTCGAATTGAATTAAGCTGATGACGTGCCTTTGTTTATACATTTTGCTGATAAATAATTTTGACTGCTATAGATATACGTTCGCATTTCATTTTTACCTTTACTTAGGTTTTTAGGGTTCCGTACCCCAAAAGGAAAAAAACGGAAACCTTATAGGATCACTTTGTTGTCCGTCTGTCCGTTCCGTCTTTCCGTCTGTCAAGAGTCAAGACGCTTTATCGCAGGAACGCGTGGCGGTATCGAGTTGAAAATAAAACCATATAGGTACCTACTCAGGTCTACGGTCCCATGAAGCTGTGAAAAAATCAAACTTCTGAGTTAACGTGAAAAAAGATACGACCGTTTATGCCGCAAAAAATGTAAATTCACTCGAAACGTAAACTTAACCTAGTACTAATTGTGAAATTTGGCAAGTACTCAATACCATCTTGTACTACAAGTATAGGGTAAAATCTGAAAACTGTACATTTTTAATTGAAAGAAATAGAATTTTCTAAGGAGATCAAAAGTTATAAATAGGGTAACTTTAATATACGAGTATGTACCTACAAAATTTGCACTTGTCCTGTTTTTTATTTGTATTACGTCTGCGTTATATTGAAATGTAGAGATAAAACGAAAGCGAGACCTTTTGTATTCGTTCCAACAGATAATTTGGTAAAATAAAGTTACCTACTTACTTGCAAACGAACCAATATCTTCACCTTCAGCCAACCGATAAGAACGCTACTCGGCTGCTCAAATTTCAAAACAATTAAGTAACGGGTAACTAAGTAGGTATGTTTGGGCAAATTGTACAGGAGAGCCAAAAAACATTTTGTAACCGCAAAGACTCGGCTAGTAACTTGAATTTTATTTTTATAGAAAACTGGAAAAACTATGAAAATTTAAAAATTAGGGATGTGACGATACCGATACCGATATATCGGTATCGCCAATAATATACAACCGGTATTTGAAGAGCACGAAAATAATTTGCGCAATTTGCTGTATGAAAAAAAATCATTGGTTCATAATTTTTTTTTTTTTAATTTTGAGTTGACACTTTATTTATTTTTTCATCACACTTGCTCGAAAATGGTGTCATTACACGTAGGTTTTGCGGGCCGTAAATGATCTATTACGCCCTAGGGCGTAATGGTTTTCTTTTTAAATTTGAAACGCTGGTTCTGTTTTACTCTTATTTGTCATGTTCAAAGAAAACGCCAACTTACTTTTTTAACTTTTATGACTGAAATATTTATTTAAAGAGATCTGTTATTGCAAATACATGTAAAGCCATATTTCTGTAACATTAATTAAATGTTTAAATAAAATGTTTCAGTATTTTGCAAATATAAAATCAACCATTTAAAGTCTTTACCGCTATGGTTTCCGAACGTGACTTGTCGTCTTGTTATATGACACTTATGTCACTGTCAGTTTTAGAATTTTATTTAGGTTAAGTAAGGTTATTTTAATCAGATTTCCTCACAAGTGTGATGAAAAACATTGTGTGTGCCACGGGCGGTAAAGGAATTACAAACTCGTGTTATTAAAGCCCTCGGCTTCGCCTCGGCCTTGTAACAAACACTCGTTTGTAATTCCTTACTTACCGCCCTTGATACACAATGTACTATTACTTTACACTTTCACGGTTGGCTCTCTGTTAAATATAGCCAAGTTTTAGGTATAATAAGGACGTACAAATATCTGAAGTTCATACTTAATTATTTAGCCAAGATATCGGTATCGGTATCGCCGATTATTTACTAAAATAATCGGTAGGTATCGGTATCGTATCGCCAAAATTACGTATCGTTACATCCCTAGTAAAAATGAGGAAACGTGACGTGAGGAATAAAATAAGCCAAAAAACGAAATTTTGAAGTAAATCATCATAAGTAGGTACTTGTTTTTAACTTTGATCTGCTTCCACAATGGACTGTTCAGTTCGGACGGAGCCAATTTAGTCCATCCTATCGATTTACCGACGAAATTGGCTCGTTTGGAACAAACTTAAAACTCGAAATAATAGTACCAATTATTATGAAATTATGAAGTCATCCACCGTCCCATGTTAGCTTTTATTTATTAATTCGATCACACACTACATAAGGAACCATTTCAACCAAACTGTCTGTCCTGGACCGGTCATGCGAGTTTCTCAGTATGACGTCGCCCCTACCTGGTTCCTCCGGAAGACCAGAGCTGGCTCTCAGGTCAGCATTTTGCTGAGGTGGGACCGTTTTGTAGCAGCGTATCTATTTTTAATTTAATGTGTATACTCTTTTGTTTTTTATCTTGTGCTGTCATGAATAAATGTATTTTCTTTCTTTCAATCCTGCTGGTCCGTCGCTCACTATGAGCGATTAGCAAAAATCATGGTGGTCTCGGCTAGCGAACCTGCCCACAGGTTTGTAAGCCCCCACTTGGTCAGGCTTCCTGGGCGTTTTCCAAAATATATCCCGGGGTAGCTACTTTCTCAAAATATCTACTTTTGAGGTTTTTCTGGCTCAGAATCGATAGTACTTTCGAACCTTATACGTAAAAAAAGTGTCCCAAAATTTGTATGGAATTTTTTTTTTGACTACGTCACGTTCATACATACAAAAACAAAACATAAGTACAAAATGGTGACGTAATGGGAAAATAAATTAGGGACACTTTTTTACGTACCTACCTATAAGGTTCGAAAGTACTAAACGACTCTGAGCCAGAAAAACCTCAGAAGTCCATATTTTGAGAAAGTAGCTACCCAGGTATTTATTTTGAAAACGTCGTCCTATCAAAGTGTCAGTAGGACTCAAAGCTCAAGTCAGGTTCTAAAAAAAAGCTTTTATTTTTAGCCCTCGTTCTATAAGGCAGGTCAGCTAAAGAAGGCTGGCTCACACAATGGCAACGAGGGAACGTGCACGACGAAGGTGCTGCCAACTGGTGCCGCCAATCTAAATCATATGCCACATTGGCGAAAACGCCGTTAATAACGTTAATTTATCGCGTTGAAGGACGATTAACGTCAGTGTAGCTACGACTTACTATATTTGACATTGACACTTATACATATTATCATTGACATTGACAGCTTGATTTGACAGGGGCGATAGTTTACTTTATTGTCCGCCCGTGTCTCTTTTGTCGTTTAGTGCTGCCACCTATAGTTCGTGCACGTTCCCATATCGTCAAAGTATAAAGATAGATGAGTAGTCACACTTCGGCCGGTGCGCGATACCTATTCAAGGTCAAGGCGCACTGGAGCATTCTTACACATTCATAAGACTTTAGGTATTTGTAGTGCGTTCGTTCACGGCGCACACACGTACTGCCATTATGCTGTGATATCGTGATTCAATAGGATACCTACTGCTCCATGATGCGTCTCTAAATTAGGTTTGAGGTGAGGAGTCCCGCATAACATGCTTAAGACCAAGACACAAATAAATGGCAAGAACATTTAGTTTCCTTTTGCATGCATATTGCAGTAAGCAGAAATCCCAAAATAATAATTAAAAGTAGGTATTCAATTAACTACTTTCTATCTGAATCTGATTATATTATGTTCGTACCTAATCAACTAAGGGCCGATACAGACGGACTGCAACCCAACTGCAACTCCCTACGATTTGTATGGGAACTGCATCACAACTTCACGCCGACTGCGCAATTCGTCCGTCCGTCTGTATCGGCCCTAAGTAGTACCTGCCTAAGATCGGAATTCCACATTCGGAATTTTCGGTCAGGATTGCTTTGTTTTTAAATACGAAACCCCAAAAGCGTTTCCTATTTTGTATCCAACATGATATATCCCAAAATAAGAGGATTAAACGGTGGGTTAATTCCAAATAAATGGGATTATGGCGAAGCTCGCTCGGTCTTTGTTTTCAAACGTTATTTTTTGATACCGTTAATCAAAGACTACAATATTATACTAGGTTATAGACAGGCAACTCGGCCAAATTTCTAATCATCGTACTTGTGCTGCCATCTATCCTTCATTACACGTCAACAAATCTACACACACATATACACCCACACCCACACACATACATACACGCATACACACATATATATAGCTACGTATATATAGGTAATTATAGTTTGGCATGGTATGACACATCTTAGAAGTTACGTTGAAATAAGTTTCTAATTACAATCACCAAGTTTAAATAAAATGCGCCCAATAAAGCAAATTAATTTAAATTTAGTGACCTCAACTAAAAACTTATTTCTACGTAACTTCTAAAACGTGCCACACTGCATAGTTTGAAAGAGGATTACTAAAGAGCAGTGTAAATAAAAACACCAGTTTCCGTTTTTTAGTTTTACTTATACCTAGGTACTTATTTCAAAGGTGAATTTATCTTCGCATTCGTTTTTAAATTGACAAGAAAATGTACTTATCATCTTTCCCTTAAAAGTCAGATCCACAACTGTGCTTCGATATTTAAATTTTTTCTGGATTGCTAGCAGGATTCCGAAATCTATGCAATTGGATCCCTGAAAAAGAAAAAGTATTAAAGATGATATCAACGCCGAAATACGCAAACCTATTTAGTACCACGAAACATTTATTATAGAATTGGTAAAAGGTTCACTTTGTTGGATATTCATAGGCGATTTCAATTCCGTGATTACCGTGTCTAAATTATAGTAGACCAGTAAGCTTATGATGCTACGTTTTGTCACGCGATAAATAAATGATAAAGCATCCGTCACGTTCAAACTAATAGTGTGCGAGAGTGACGGATGTTTTATCAGTGATAAACTATCACTTATTTATCGCGTGACAAAACGTAGCATCATAAGCTTACAGCATTGATAAAAACCCATAACATTATAATTACCTTCTCCGTCACGAACTTTGCGGCCGGGTAGTCAGAAAATTCTGACCGACATTTTGTTTAAAACAAAACTTAACACAGCAAAAGGGTAACAGCACATACAACGGGGGAATTAATGCTCAACTCGACGTTGAAATGAAATAAATAATGGAAAATACTGCACTCGATAAAATTCCCGACATTTTTTATTTGATTGATGTCAAGCAGCACCGATTTCTTTTTTTTGGGAATGTTATGGCCAACCAGTACCGCCTTGACAGACTATTGTTGCCATGTAACAAACAATAAATAATATCATGAGTGGTTAATTTTAATCAATTGAAATTTAAATTAAAATATATTTTTAGATTCACACGATTTTTATATGTATTATCTGGTATATATCATGTTTATTTAATTACATTCACATCATTACGTATGTTAAAAGAAGGCCAAGTGGTACGTGTAATGTAAGGTAGATGGCAATCAAAGCAAAGCGGTTCACTTTTTTTCTATTGAGTTACCGGGGCATGCCGTTAATCCTCACGAGACTGCATCGGTCAATGCCATCTGTAGGAAATTGCGTGTAAAATTCATTTAGGCGTTTTTCGGCTCTGTCTATTTAATCTGTTTGAGATATGTTAAAAACTTCAGATACGCTCCGCGGTATGTGACTGAGCTTGAATAGCTTAAAACGTCAACTGTCATTAGTGTCAACCAACAGTCAAAATCTTAACCTAAAAGCACAGACTTGCTACAAATTATGCAAATATCTTCGATATTTCTGCTTTCCTAAATCTAAATGAGAAATTCTAGCTATGACTAGCCAGTATAAAAAATTCACAAAACTGATAGCAAAGTGGCCTTTAGACAGCACTAAGGGAGAAAGGTAGATTTCAAGAATGTTATGTCACAAATACATGACTTCAATCTTGGTTATTTCATGTTGTAATTATTTATCTCTTATATTTTCAGAGATTTGGGGAAAGTGATAAGAGACAAAGTGAAGGCGGCTTTTGAGTCTAACGAGCGGGTTAATCTGGATTCTGAACTGTGTAACCGTCAATACGCTTCGCTGAACCGTTTGGCCGATAACCATTACAAAAACAAATACAAACGAACGCACAACAGCACAGCAACCGGACTGAGCACTGATGAGTGCAACCTCATGCTTTCAAGCGAGGTCCTTACTTATTTAAAAGAGGAAAACAAAGGTTTCTTCAGTAAAGTCTTCAACAAAGACTCAAAATGATTCTAAGACGCTTCCAAGGACTTCGCAACGCTGTATCGCGTTGTAAATACTCTACAGAAGCTGTAGAACACAAAGATCACACGCCTGTTATGCTGAATGAAGCTATAAACCATTTAAGCCCAAAAGACAATGAGTATTATATAGATATGACCTTCGGAGCCGGTGGGCATTCCAGGAAAATTCTGGAGTCTTCTAACTGCAATCTTATTACATTAGATAGAGACCCAGTCGCTTTTGCTAAAGCTCAAAGGCTCGCTAGTGAATATCCCAATAGAGTAACACCTCTTTTAGGCAGATTTAGTGAACTGCCAAATCTTTTGAAAGAAAAAGGCATTAAACAACAATCTGTTGATGGAATACTATTTGATTTTGGGTGCTCATCAATGCAACTTGACACTGGAGAGAGAGGTTTTTCTATAAGCAAAAATGGATATTTAGACATGCGAATGGATGCAGGCCGTGATGCAAATCAAATAACAGCTCGGGAAGTACTCGCTACAGCCAATGAACAAGAACTATACAAAATATTCAAAATCTACGGTGAAGAGAAAAAAGCCGCCAAAATCGCCCAAACCATCATCCAAGCCCGATACATGATCAAAAATATAGAAACTACACAGGAATTAGTTGATGTTGTTAACTCCTGCTGCCCCGATGAGATTAGATTAGACAAATTGCAACGTCCACAGTCAAACGCTACAAAAATCTTCCAAGCTTTACGAATATTTGTTAATAATGAACTAAATGAGATCAACTATGGCATGGTCCTAGCAAAGTACTACTTAAAAATACATGGCCGTCTTGTCACAATAAGTTTCCACTCCTTAGAGGATACGATAATCAAGAGGCATATAGCAGGGAACATAGTCAATGAAGTAGCAAACCCTGTACCGTTAAAGTATTTAAGTCCCACTTTAGTACAGGACCAGGATACAATCAACTACTTCCTGGATACACCGTGGAAAGCCATTAACAAGCATGTTGAAGTACCGTCTGACGAAGAAGTTGAACGGAACCCGAGGAGTAGAAGTGCGAGGTTAAGGGCTGCTATGAAAATAAAATGATAAGATATTTTAATTAAATTGTGACATAACTTGAATTTAGTTACTTTGGAGGTTATACAAGTAGTTAATTAGATACAAAGAAAACTGAAACCTGTAGGCTGTAATTTATTATTAAATCTTTATTTGATAAAATAATTTTGCTGGCCTTGTTTCTACTTCATAAACCAACTAAACCCAATTAAAATCAATAGAAAAACTATTTATCTCTGGTTGCCCTAGACTAGAAGTCAATACATGTTGCAACCATTTTAGTATTTAAGTAGTGGTCCGCGGTATCAAAATAATATGAGTGCCGTATTGCTTCCTACCAAAACGTAATATCTAGAATATCAGTGACATTAAATTTGAACCTTAATACTATGACGATACAGTTTGTTTTTCAATATGAATGTTGTAGTGTAGTGGCACGTGCTAAGCTAACTCGGTAGGTAGCGGCTTTGCGATAATAGAGACGTAATGGCCTTTGTTTGAAAGATTAGGGCTCGAAGCGAAAAATTCACCTGGGATGAACCGTACTAGGCATGGATGTATAAAATAGAAGGACACCGCGCGGTCTAAGACGCGGGTGAAGCCAAGCAATGGCCGCCGAAGTGAGCATGTGTGCGTTGACGGCCCAATGGCACGCACGCACACATCAACGAGCATAATGGGCCGGTCGGCTGCCATTGGGCCGTCAACGCACACATGCTCACTTCGGCGGCCATTGCTTGGCTTCACCCGCGTCTTAGACCGCGCGGTATCCTTCTATTTTATACATCCATGGTACTAGGTATATATTTGTTTGATTTATTTTGTAGACTCGAATCACGATTAGATTTAGATTTAGATTCCTTGGATGGGATGGTGCGGATTTTTGCATACCGCGTCAATTTTAAAATCGACAACGGGAATAGGGATGATGACTGGATTAAAAATATATCATTCTACTTATAGTTAGATTATGGAAAAATATGGGACACGTATTTTTTTGGGTTATCAAATTATTAAAAATCGACAAAGGTATAGATCACCAAACTTCCGGAGTGGGGGCTTGCGACGTCACTCCTAGGTGAAAATTGTACCAAAGAGTGACGTCACTCGAAACTTCTAAGCACCGTATCCTCGATTGTTTGTTGGTCGAACGAAAAAATACGTGTACAATATTTTTTAATAATCTAACGGACGGACTAGTTTTTTTTTAGTCGTCTAGCCTATTAAACTGCGGATGTGGATCTGTGCAAGTCGCTGCCAGAACGAAGCTCAGCAGAAGCGCGTGCTACGGGCGAGTGCATATTTAGTACTTTCAGCGATTAACTAAGAGTGTTCGCACACGTGACCTAAACTGACTACCTACATTTCTCCTTGTTTTGATATCATTTTATTTATCAGTAGGTATGTCATGTTTCACTGAATACTCATTCCTCATAAATCATAATAGTTTACAGATACCATATATACTAAGTTCCCGATTATTGTTTTCGTTTAAGGGAGAAGAAAATTATGCGAATTAAAAATTGGTATAGATAAAATTATGCCAAATATCAACCCATAATTCCCCTCAGGATTCCAGGACCCATAATTTCCTTCAGGATCTGCACGTTGGATGTGAGTTTTAAAATATCCGTATCCGCAGTAGTAAAAAAATGTACATCTGCAGGTTCCCTAATCTGAGGTGTAATTTTTAGGGTTCCGTACCAAAATGGTAAAAAAGGAACCTTTATGGTGCGACTCTGTCTGTCTGTCTGTCCGTCTGTCACAGCAAGATATCTCAGGATCTGCTGATGCTATCGACTTGAAATTTGGAATAGTGTTAACAGCTGCTAACCCGAGCTTATTGTGTGTAAAAAAAATCTTGTAACTTTTTTATAAAAGGGGTCCGTAATGGGACTTTGAAAATTGAAAGTAGAGCTATTATATCGAGTGGGGTATCAAATGAAAGGGCTTGATTTGTAGATTAAAATGCCATTTTTATTTTTTTTCTTAATTAAGTAGTTTTTGATTAATGACGAAAAACGTCAAAAAAATACCTTTCCCCCCCTATTATCTTCGAAGTTACTGAACAGAAAAATCTGTAATAATTACCAACTATTAATGTCATCCTAAATATTACAGGAAAAATATAACGGTTTTCTTAAGTTGCACCGTTTTTTTTTAAAGGGGTCCGAAATGGGATGTGGAAAAACAAAAGTAGAGCTATTATATCGAGTGGGATATCAAATGAAAGGGCTTAATTTGTAGATTCCAAAGCCATTTTTATTTTTTTCTTAATTTTGTACTTTTTGATTATGACCAAAAACGTTCAAAAAATACCATTCCCCCCTATTATCTTGGAAGTTACTGAACAGAAAAATCTGTAATAATTACCAATTATTAATATCATCCTAAATATTACAGGAAAAATAAAACGGTTTTCCTAAATTGCATCGTTTTTTAGAAATTTTCAAAAATCGTACACATACTTATTTGCTCCTACTAAGCTAACCGCCATAGTTTAACTTGAACTATTCACGTACCTATCTACTTATGAGTTTGTACGGAACCCTCGGTGCGCGAGTCCGACTAGCACTTGACCGGTTTTTTTTGTTGTACACCTAGTTTCTCAACACAGTACAGGATACAAAAAGGGAATAAAACACATACATTTCATGGACTCTTTATTCTTTCTCCTATTTCTCCAATGGTAACTAATACTAATGCAATAGTAATATAAATAAGCTATGGAACTCTACAACAAGTCGAAGCCTTATCTTCTCCAAACAATCGCAAGAACATACTTATCAAGTTGACATGACATGAGTGTCAATTCGCAGCATGCCTTCTAAAATATGACTCCTGTCTCTATGACTGACTATGTTCCATTTTGGAACCAAAATAACGGTTACTTTAGTCGAGTAACCCAGTAAGGACAGGGAATGTATCAAACTAGAAACATGACGGAACGTCAAACAGTGACGGAAAGCGTACAAACCTTCGGCAAGGGTTAACAACAATGTTTAACTCACCAGATATCGCTTTGGTAAATGGGACTGTATCTTGTCTGATTTCATTTAATTTTGAATTTTGCCTCGCAAAATGATGTCAGTATTGTGAAATCTGTTTTTTTACTAAGAATATCTATAATTTACACAACTAGGGTGGTAAAACATAGAAAGGCCGAGATCGCAGATGTTTGCGGCCCGAGCTGCAAGCGAGGGACGTAAATATGCGATCGAGCGCTTTCTTATTCTGATGTCTACACTTGGCCGGAAAGCGGCTTTTTCCGTACGCGTAGCTTGCGGTAAAGGCCGCTTTTTGGCCAGGTGTGGCAAAAACAATTCCTTTCTTACTAGCGCCAAGTGGTGGCAAAAGATTCTGATAGCCCACATTAGTTACGAGATGGAAACGTCATTGTTATTTATAAGTTCGAGATTTACCAACCCAAGCTATGCTTTACGTCTATCTGTAGCATGCATTCTCCCGAGTACATTTTTAGTAGGCAGCCCATAACAAATGCAGTGTAAGGTTAAGAGGTCATCAGTTCGACTGTTTACTTTGTCAAGTCCGCTCTATAATTCCAAAATCGACATTTCTGTGTCCGAATTAAAACTCTGTTAATAAGTAAACAGCCAAACTGTTGTCTAAATAATAAGAAATAGCTCTAACTGCCAATAAATACAATACAACTAATTATTATAATGCACAGCAATAGTAACTAAAATATTGGAAACATTATTATTATTATTTATTACACATTTACTTACATTAGGCCTAAAATAAGACATAATATATGGCGAAACGTCACTAGAATACGTTTCCCAACACCTCCACCAATTTGTTACAATTGGAACAGTTTGTTCTGCCGTCATAACGCAATAGGCGGAATCTCAAATAAGTTGTGTTTGAGTTATTTACACCACCGTGTAGCTTAGGTAATTTTGGTATCAGATGACCTAAACAAATCCATCATATCTAATTTAGAACATAAATCACTGTAACGATGACCAATAGGAAATCAAGTTAATGTTTTCTCAATTTACTTGAAATTTCAAATATTGAGATACCACCTTTTGGCTTATGAGGGCAGTATTACACACCTAGGGTGGTATAATAAGGAATGGGCCCAGATTGCAGGTGTTTGTGTAAATATTTGATCTTGGGCTTGACTAATTACTGCTCGTGGGGTCCACAATTTTACGTAATTTCTTGGCCAGGAAGTGGTATTTACTTCCCGCACAGCGGGTGGAAAAATGCCACTTACGACCTATAGTGACGTAAGTGTATACACATCCCGTTCTAAAATATAGGTGCGCCTGTCTCGGCTTGTCAGTCAAACTAATAGGACATAACCATAACCGCTAATGATTTAAGATATAGTGAAGTTTTACTATATGACGCCTCGCCACTTTCAAATAGAGAAAGATTTTTATTTTTATTTATCATGGTTGTTGCAATTTTTATGTTATTTTAAAAACGTATGGCAAGTGACGCAAACAATGTCTAAGGAAGACTACAGTTATGCCAAATAGTCAAAGATCAATCACCTGCCCCTCTAGCATGATTTAAAGCCGAAGTAAAAAATTCATCCCTCTCGCACATACTCGCTAGAAAGAGACGTATGCTTTATTTAAAGTACCCTGCTATAGAGATCGGTACAATGTCTAATGAATAAGTTCATTTCATGTGTCACACACACAGTTCATGATTAAGTGATCAAAGCGTATTTGTAAACATATTACAATGTAATAAATAAATGGGAAACTCATTGTTATCGCAAAATTGATAAGACAGTTTTCCATAAAAAATAACCTACTCTTCGACAGCTAAACTAACGACATCTACAGATCATAATTTTTTGAAAAAATGCCGCCATATTAGAACTGTAGGTTTTAAACTTATGGAAAATAATCTTGATCAATCAGTCGTATTAAACCATCAAAGGCCAACTGCTTAGAATTGGATATGTTGCAACACATCAAGCAATTGTCCTCTGATTCACATATCATCCAGTATTTTCAGAGAGTATAAATCGTCTCCCATAAATCTTCAAAGTCATACTGTATTGTTAGTCATAATTATCGAAAGACATACAACCTATTTTCTATGAAACCGTTAAGTTTACAGAATTGTAAAACAAACCTAACCTATTGTTTTATATATGCTAACGTTTTAATATATCCTAAAAAAATATCGTTTTAGAGAAACAAATACTTCATGACTTTCGATCATTATGACTTACAGTAAGTAATAACAATAAGTCATACTGTAGCAGCCTTTACCTTTTGACCGCCATATCGTGAAATAAACAAACGTGAAATAAATAACTGCAAAAGGGTATATATTTTAATTACTTTTGAACCGGGTAACGTGTGTCGGCATTTGTCGACCTGGAATCGTGGGCACGAAATTCCGCTGTGTAGTGCCGACTGTGGCGCTCAAAAGGTTCAAATAACCAATCATGACATTGGGTAACAATACAACTTTAAGACTACGTTGCAGTATCATAATATTCATAATATATTGGAACTATCAGTCAAAGGGTACGAAAATGCTATAGCACACACGTTCACATAACCCACAGTTGGAATGTGGTCTCCAAGGTACGAGTAGCTCAGTGCAATTGACTTCAAAATAAAAGTACTAGTAAGTTACGGTTTCTATGAGACATTTACTAAGTTTTGAAAAAAGATAGCGAATCAACCAGTTGAGAACTTTTGGGGATAATTTAATTTGATCCTAGCTTTAATTTTGAAGTCAATGCACTTGACAGTAGAATGGCAGTGAAATCAAAATAGCACGTGTATCATACAATAGAATGAAGAATATGCCATACATAAAAAGTGGTAATAAATAAATTCTCCATACACTCAGTATGAAATCAATTTTCAAAATAAGGTAAACATGCTTATCTTCGACCGGCCCATATTGTGTTGCATATAACACATTATCTTATTTATATAAGGACATAAATAATCAATTTAAGGTAGGCATTCAATACAAGAAATTTAGCTATCACTTAACACTGCCCGATTAAAATGTTAGCAAAAGTCGGAAATGTGCAATTGGATAGCTCGAAGATTGATATTTGAATAGAATTAGAAATAAAGTAGAAACCGTCCAAGCGATTTTTTACGGCGTTAATGAGAACTTATGTTTGGTTTCATACAGCCTTAGTCAAAAGCTTGAGCGTACCTGTTTTTGTGAAATAGCATTTAAATTGTGTCTTTTAAAATGTTATTCTGTGATAATAATGTTACAAACCCGCAAAATTTAATAAAGTTCATATCAGTCAAGGAAATTTTCTTCAATATCACCTCAGTGTGTATCAGTGTATTTAGATAAAAAATACTAAGTGTAAAAAACCTACTTCCGAGCGAGCTAGCAAATTTCGTTTATGCAAATTTAATTTAACGGCAACTAAAATAAAACCTTCTTCGAAGATTTCATATTGTAATTAGAAAAACAAAAAAGGAGCAAATGTTTTTGTATGAAAAATACACGGGTGCTTAATACTTTTGGCCAAGGCTATATACTTGTATAGACAGTCGTTCTATGAAAGCTTATCCATATATAGAACGACCTGTTAGTACGACCAAATATCGCTGGTCCCTTGAAGGTCGTTATAATATCCAGATTCTACTGCATTATTAGATTTAGCAACAGCCAATGTTACGCGAAGTATGTGAATTCAGTATAAGTCTTTATAAATTACGAAATAATCACACATGGAACACTTTCATTGGATCATGGATCAGTTATCGGAGAGTGTTAAATCATGTGTGTTATGTTAAATCCTTTTTGCATACAATCTGATATGATAGTATTACGGTACACATACCGGACAGCGGTCAACTATTTCATTATCCAATGGTGTGCCACGATATTTGATCAAATTTCTGATCAAATTCGTTTACTCTTCCTTGCTGCTTAACTCAACTACAACATTTGATTAAACTATCCAATTTATTAATTGATTGGATTGGACAAAAACAGGCTAAGTGGCATACCACCCTTATATTTCAGAACATTCTTTAATTTCTAAGTTTACTATCATCATCAAATATCCATTACTTTCCTTTCATTTCTGTCAAAAAAATAACTGGTCCTATTTAGGAGGCACAGTTCTAACCATAACATTACACGTTTTTCCTTAAAACTGTCATTTTTGATCACGAAAATAACCTGAGGCAGTATTTTAAAATATACCTATGTTCTTAACTTGCCGTTTGGGGGTTATTGTATTCACAAGAAAATTTCTGTGATAGGTAAGAAATTACAATAAAGAAAACTGAATTTCGAGGTTAGAAAACAGTGTCCTAAATATGACAAGTTGATTTGTACACATTTAAAAATGCGCATATATCATTGAGCCTTCTATGAACTCTCACCTTTTTACACTTCAGTCGATAAAAGTTTCACATCCTGGTCACGGCACCAACATTGTAATCGTTGTAACAGCTCTAAACAGTGACACAGTCTGATCAAATCTACGCAAGCACTTAACTGTCTCTTCCAGTGGTCCGGTCATCCTGGAATACACATGAAGTTTAAATTAGAGATGGGCCAAATATTCGCTTTATGTTACAGTACCGGCCTAACACTAAACTATCTTTGTTACATGTTTTCTCATTGGTCCCGACACTGTTGCCGTCCCACTCTAACCTGTTAAGTCCGGTTGATAGAGGAGAGAATGTGAAACGCTCAACGCGTTGAACCCAACGTGCTGTTTCTTGTCGGTGGTCTAAGTATTTTGTGACCCCATCGACAAATTCATAGAAATATCCTTTCCGTCCAGTCTAGTGCTCACTCTCTGACCTGTTAAGTCCGGTTGACAGAGGAGAGCACGTTGTGCTTGGCGCGGTCGGTGGCGGCGGCGGCGGCGTCGCGCATGCCCTGCAGCGTGTGCGACATGGGCGTGGCCACGACGCCCACGTGCTTGGGGAACAGGCTGTGGAGCACGCCGTTGAAGCCGTTGTACTGGAACCAACATGTTTACACATGACTCATCAAAGGAGATTGACCAACTTTGTATGGGAGTTGGACCAAGTGCTGCCCAGACTAAAGACACAGTGCATTATGCTCCTTAGGCTTACACTAGACTGTATACTAAAGCGCTTTAAGATCTATCCCAGGAGTCATGAAAAAAAAACTTTTTGATTGGCACTAAAAATTAATTATTTCTTACATTAAAAGTAACAGATTTTACTGTAATCTCGTCGTCTAATCGTCGTCATTGTCATCGATAGGTTATAGGTTAACGCGGGCTTATTTTCCGCAACTCGACGACAAACATGCGCCTATTTTGCGTGATGGGTTGATGGCACTACTCTTGCCAACCCAGCTCTACCAGAAAGCCTAGCAGACCCTTGACGTTGCCGACGACTTCTGGGAGTGACCTCGGTGTTCCGAGGTGGTGTGCCCGGTACTTGTCCACCCCCGGGTATTCGAGAATGACGTGGGCGGCTGTCTCTTCCACCTCCATGCAGGCTCTGCACAGAGGGCTGTCAGTAACACACCCTAGAGTAAACAAGTGTTTGTTTAGTAGGACTTGTCCAGTGATAGCTCCGGTTAGAAGATGGAGCTATGGCCTCTTTAGCTGGCGTAGCTTCCGCGACAATCCGGGGTTGATTGCCGGGAGGGCCTCTCTGGTTTGCTTGCAGGTACCCAGGTTAGACCCGCAATGTTGCTGTTCTACCTTCGTACCGACCCCGCAGTCCCTGGAACCGCACGTACACCGAACCCAGCATGAAGCCGAGTCGGCGCTCGTGGTCCACGAGAGCCTGCACCAACGTCGCTGGTGTGCCTGACGCACCTCTTTTAATATTATTTTACCTTTTTATACGTTTTCGTATTTTTATAGACTTTTGTTTTTATATGACATTGTTACTTTTGGCAGTACATTAAAAGACCATATCCGAACCAGCTCTGTTTAATTCCCAGAGTTACAACTGGTATGCTGACGATAGCAAACATTTCCGCTTCCTGCCATTCTACTCTGTGGAGTAGCCAGCGGTCAATCTCCGCCCACCGGTTCTGGTACCGAAGAGTCCGCGCAACCGGGCGGAAGTCTTCCCAGAGCCCAGGGAACTCGATGCCGCATCGTACTCGTCGTGGCACCTCGCTCTGCCGCTTCACGACGTCGATGACCTTCTCCCCCGTAGAGAGGGTGACGGTCGCCACGCTGCGCTTGAGCCATGTCAAAGTGGCCTGGTCCTCGCACCACAGCCTCAGGACTCCGTTCGTGGTGATCGGCTTACCTCGGAACAGCGGGCCGGACGTCTGGCTGTTGCATGGCTGCGAGGCCTCCTGCATGAGCAGCGCCTACAGCTGTTGCTGGACCTCATCCAACAGCTTCTGTGTGAGGTTCCCCGTAGTCGTTGTCGTGATAGCAACCAACAGTTCTGCCTTAACAGCGTCCCCGTAAGCTGTCCGCGGTGCATCCCCCGTCGACTCGATCCTCTGCCTCTTGGGGTCGCCTCTTGTAGAGATCGGCTCATCCAGGTGGACCCGTTTGGCCGAGGGTCTGGTCTCCGGGTTACTGCTCTTTGCGGTCCTGTCTTCTGCTCCTGTCCCTGAAGGTGTGGCAGGACCTACTACTGGGAGCCCAGCGGCTGTCTGCACCATCCTGTTGGGAGCAGCTGGCTGTTGCCGAAGCACCGGAGCCGTCGTGTGTTCCTGCGCCTCCCGTCGCTGCCTGGACTTTCTGCGCTGCTTCTTATTTTTGTTTTTCCAGTCCCCGTCATTGGGTCCAGGCTCGTCCCGCTTGGCGGGTCTCACCTTTCGCCTCTTGGGCCCTTCACAGATAGTCCAGCCAGCGTCGAGTTGCGAGGATGTGTCGTCTGTGTCGAGTTCCTCCACAGGCGTCTGCTCCGGAGCAGTGGATTGCTCCACCGCCGAAACGACCTCCTGGGGCTCACCCGGTATGTCTAAAATGGGCTCAGTATGGCCTTTCGCCTGCGCCGAGCCTGTCTTTGTCGTCCACGCGCTAAGTTTCGAAGCCGCCGGTTTCCCAGCCGCTTTTCTGCCTCGCACGGACTGTCTTGTGTGAGGGCACTGTAAAAACAGCACCGTCAGCGCCACGGTGTGTCTTGCGTGGGGGCACTGTAGATACAGCACCGCCAAGGTGTGTGGTGTTGCCTCCTCGGATCGCTGACGTGACTTCGAAGGCACGTGTGGTCGAGGGCGGCACTGTAGATACAGCACCGTCCCGCGGGTGTGAGTGTTGTGTGGAGGTGGAGGGCACAGCGTCAGCCGCACCGACACTTCCGTGTTAGTGTGAAGTGTTTGGGGTGTTGGATCTTGTGGAGTCCATGTTGTGTATGTTGTGTTCTTCATCTCTCGAGCTTCCACCCGCCGTGTAATCGCTCCCAAACAAAAAACTAAAAGTTCAAAGTAAAGCCGAAAGCGCTCGCTCGCTAAAAACCCTTAAAAACAAAAATTCATGTAGTTTTTTTTCTCCTGGACCGATTTTAAAAATAAATGTATTTTCTAATAGAGGGTAACGCAAGGAACTCGTTAGAGGTATTTTCATCTCTGGGCAACATTTGGTCCAAACCTGGTCAATCTCCTTTGGCCTATTTTTGACGTCCTTGTGACGTCTACTGCTAAACGTAGATCTCCTCCAAAGACTTTCACACAACCGACCGGTGTTTGGCGACCTGCAGGCTTATGATGCTACGCTTTGTCGCGCGATAACTAGCCAAGCCTACTGATCGAACGCTTCGCCATCGTACTGCCAGCTGTAATTACTATTACTAGATTTACATTGAAAGTCAACGATATGTTCAACAGTAGACTAAAGTAGGATGACGTCATTAAACCACCGACTCACCATCTGCGAGCAGTTCTTGCGGAACCTCTCGACGCCGAACGCCCGTATGGCGCGCGAGAAGCCGAACACTTGCGAGTCGATCCACGCCGAGCGTTTCGCGATCGTGGTACCCGCGCCGCCGCTGCGGTACTCCACTCGCTCTACCACGCTCTGCAAACAAACGTTACACATGTAAGGGCTCGTCCAGAAATCATGTGATCAAATTTGGTCTATTTTTAACCCCCCCTTCCCACCTTGGTGATATTTGTAAGTATTATATGAGCCAGGTATAAATACGCTTAGAAAATATTGTTAAGTAATTTCGTCTAATGTCTTCTCGGACTCCCACCCCCCCCCCCCCCCCATCGTGATTATTCGTGATTTTTTGCTTCGTACTTGACGGGCTTTTATGCGTCAGTATATGCCCAACCCATTGCCATTTAAACTTGCTAACTCTGACAGCTGAGACGGTCATCTTCGTTCTTCTACGGATCTGCTCATTTCCGATTCGATGACGTAACAAGACTCCGAACATAGTTCTCGCCATAGCAGTTCACAATCCCCTTAAGTGAAAGACTACGCTTCTCCGTGTGTCATCATGGGCAAACACACACACTGGTCAAAGACCTTGGTCTTGAGATATACAAACACAGAACGCCGTTTAATATGCCTAGTTCACTCATAACAGTCATAACGTTCGATCAGTAAATTATCGACCCTTTAATATTGCAACAAACATAATCCTTACCATAACTTTAGTGTATCCTAAATTCCTGGTGTATGTGACAAGGACCTTTTTCTCAGGATCTACGATGCTCTCTTCAATGATTTTGACTGATTTCGCGCTGAAGAACCTTTAACAAGACATATACATACAATACCTAACATGTAGGTCTACCACTCAATCTGCTATATTTATATCTGAGGGTCGAGTTCAGAACGTTTCCGACCACGTCGGTTTTTTTTCATTAGTGTTGTAGCAAGCTATGGTGATCACCACAGAAATATATCGAGGTAGAAGGAAATAGTTCGTTGATTTGTATAGGACAGGGTTTCTTAAACTGTGGTCCCCTTGTGGACCCCTTAGGGGTCCGTGATACGAGAGCCGGGGATCCGTGGCTATGCCTTCAACACAAACTTTCATGTGCCCTTGATTTTCTGTTTCTCTGATTATATTCAGAAAGGGTCCGTAAGGTATTCGAAATAATGTAGGGGGTCCGTGACCAAAATACGTTTAAGAAACTATGGTATAGGATCTAAGCGTATAACGTTTTTCGCTGGGCGTTTGACGCCAAACGTGTAATTTAGTGATGGAGAACATACATTTTCCACCTCCTATGATGGTATTTGATCAGTTAATTATACCATTATTATCAGATTTTCAAATCTAATAAGCATTTTGAGACTTCTCATGTGGTTTTGCGAATAGCACACATTTTACGATTTATACTTTGGTACATTCCGCTTGTTTTACAATATGCGTTGTGTACATTTTGAATATTATACATTTTGCTCCGAATCGCGTTTTTTCAATTTTCATGCAAATTATCAACAAGATCACATTGATTTGCCCCTCCTCTAGCAGAATCATAGTGAATATCCTATTATTAGTTGATAACAATAAACGTCACTGATGCGATATTCCCATGTCATACTCAAATACATAAGATAAGATTATTTTTACCCCGATGGGTAAGGTGATCCTTAAGATATGGAAATTGATGGTGTTACTTACATAGATTAAGAATGATGATTGATGATTATGCATGCTGATACAATTTTGAAGTATGTTTAAACAAATTAGGCAATTATTTATCTTTTCTCCACTACCCGAAAATGCTCTGCAGGCTTATGATGCTATATACTTGTCAGAACGTGACGGATGCTATATCATTTTATATTTTTAGGGTTCCGTAGCCAAAATGGCAAAAACGGAACCCTTATAGTTTCGTCATGTCCGTCCGTCTGTCTGTCTGTCTGTCTGTCTGTCCGTATGTCACAGGCATTTTACTCAGAAACTACATGATGGATATTGATTAAATTTGGAATATAGGTGTGTTTTATGAGCCGCTACTTAGTTTGGTATATAAATAATTAAAATAAATATTTTTAGGGGGGGCACTCCATATATGTTAAAGACAGTAAAAAAAAATTTTTTCAGCAAATATCAACGTGTGGTACATAGTTCGACAGCTCTTTAAAAAACACTATAAGGTTCCTAAGTAATGTTTTTGATTAAGTGAATGTATTTGGAAATAATCGCTCCGAAAGTTGTGTAAATTGTGTCCCCCCCCCTCTATTTTCTAAACCGTGCGTCCGAAAAATATGAAAAAAATCACGAAGGTAACGCTTAATTAATACTTTCAACGAAAATTATTTTCAACAAGATCAAATTAAGCGTTTTTGAGTTATTGCCGATAAACTGCGCTTCTCAACAAAAGGACGTAATTGCTATGAAGATACGCTCTTTTGTTGTTGTACTTTTTTACATCGTATTTTTTACCTTATAGTTACGGCTATGGAACCCTACACTGAGCATGGTCCGACATGCTCTTGGCCAGTTATTTAAATGTGTTATTAGTTATTCTGTCATTCGGGGCAGAAACAAACCCAAAAAAATCTAAGATCATAAAAATCGGTCCACCCGTTTTCGAGTTATAAACGGTGGTGTAACTAACCCGACTTAGTTTTATTTTATTTTATTTGTTCATGGAGAACCAACAGCCTTAAAAACTAAACAACAATTAAAGTAGTAGTAGAGAGCCAATTATAGGAACTCACTTATGGTTATGTATATAAAGCTATATATAGATGTATCGATTTGACACAATATCAATGTTTCGCTGTCTATCTTCTCTATCTCTACTTTCCATGTCAGGGTCATGATACCAAGAAAAGTGACCAATTGACCAGTATCAATACCATCTCTCGGACAATTTGCGGACGTAGTAGATCACCTCTTAGTCAAACATATGACATTACAGAATTTATAAATAATACTTTGGGTCTAGTGAAAAGGGGTGCAAGTCACATTTATGCCAGGTATAGTAATTGTCCGTTCAACTGGGCCAATGCTGTTAACGAATACAACGCCATTGAGAGGTAAACCATAAATTAGGATAACGAGAATATAGTGTCAAAAAAGTATAACTGCCTTGAAAGATCATTAGATTTTAGATTCTATTTACTAGACAGTAAAGTGTAAATGCAGTTATAGATAACTGCGATCTTAATTTGTTTTGCATTTCACATTCGCCCGACAGTCTGCAAGTGCGTATTCCGTAGAGAAAAGACTTAGAGATACTATGAGCTTTCAACGGATTATCGGTTCTATGACCGTAATGATAATGCGGCAAATGCTTTCAAACAAAAAAATAATAATGCGTTTTGCTTTTACAGATTCAGCGGGGAGCCAGGTAGACCGCCCGGGTTTACTCGTGTTACGCATTGTTATTTTTTTTTGTGGTATTGTATTCTCTCAATGGCATTGTTCGCTCAATGGCATTGTATTCGTTAACAGCATTAGCCCAGTTGAACGGACAATTACTATACAAAAGGTCGCAACTCTATTGTATGACTTAATCTCTTTTGCACCTAGGTTATATGTGACTTGTACCCCTTTTCACTAGACCCACAGTAGTACATTATGATACGAGTGGGCTATGTTCGTCATAACAGTCGAGGCTATGTTGTAATAGCCGAGACCGTAATGACCAATACCCACGAGTGTTTTTCAACACACTTGCGAATACAAAAACAATACTTGTCAATTTATCATTTAAAACTTACATCGTTGCTTTATTTTGTGGGTTATCTAACAATTCCTCTAGGCATGGTGTAGTGTAGTGCGGGGCGCACGCCATGTACGCGACCTCGGCGCTGAGCGAAGCAGGAATAATGATAATGTCCGCCGGCCGAGCCCCACGGCGTGCTATGATTGGTGAATTTGCGATAATTACAACACTAATGCGGTAATGTACAGTAAAAAGCACTTGTGTGTAATAAAAAGCTGCGTTCCGCGCGTACGAACCATGAAATAAAACCCACTTTATGAGCAAGTGTGTTGAAATAGTACATTACACAACTAGGTGCTAAAACAAAGGCTTTCTTTATTACCTACCGTGTCGTGTACATGATTATTATGTCTACACTTGGCCAGAAAGCGGCTTTTTCCGTACGCGTAGCGTGCGGAAAAAGCTACTTTATTATAAAATTATAAATTACATACCTCTCACCCCACTTGGGTACTCTGTTGGTTTTCGTGAGCAACCTCTTTGTGTATAGGCAGCCATCCTTGACCTGTCTGCAGCACGTGTCTTCCGAGAGTACATGGGTGCTGGAATATAAGTCACTTATTACCATACCAATCTTGCACTTTCTAGGAGTTATCAAGACTCAGCATTATATCCCCCTTTCTCTTTGTTACGTTGTTGTTTTAGTCTTTTTAACATGGCTGTCAACTTTAGCACCACACTACAGAAGTCACTTTCTCTAACAAAACTGTCGTTCAGGCCCCACCACCGGACGGAACGCACCGCATCCGACCGTCTCTCTCTATCGCATAACGCGTACTAACGCTTGCTCTTTCTGCTCGCTGGCTAAGGCCTCCTACAGGGGTGAGTCACTCCTGCCTATGATTATGAAAACACAAGATACAACTCTTTTTTTACCCTAACTAAGATATCTATGACATTGGCAGGCTCTTGTATAGCCGCCAAAAGAAGAGAACAGAATAGAATCAGACATGTAAAAGAGCCCTTGAGGGCCTATTTACAGAAATAAATTATTTTATATTTTTTATATACTTTTTTTAGCAGTACTAGCCAAGAGAATGTCTTGTAATCCTGCAAGCAGGTTTTCCAGCCGCTGCCGCTTGCGGATTTTCGATAACTACTCAAAGTGAGCGGACGAGTAGGATTGATTGAAGCAGTCAGTGCCGGTTTTAGCACACCAACGCCCTGGGCAAGATTTCTACGGCGCCCTCTAACTGCAATTCAAACCTACGCGAAAAAAGGCCTGCCCTTTTTAAAAAAAATGACAGAAGGGCTTACTATCCTAACCTTAGAAACTAGCGGCGCTTCCAAAAGGCATACTGGTTTTTTCTAAGTCAAGTCAAGTCAAAGTCAAAGTGTTTTATTTGTGAAACATAGGTAAATCTGAAAACTTACAGAGCTGTTAAAAATATATATGAACCGCTATGTTTTGCCGATGGGCGTACAAAAACGTTACATTTTAGCCGAAGCCAAATCACTAGACTAAATCAAAACTTAAGTATAAACAATGTTAATAAATTGAAAACGTGAAGTGCAGAATTGGTATGTCAAATTTAAATACAATAATATTACGCTAATTGAAATTTATGTCATCATTTAAATAATCAGAAATAGAATAATAGCAATTGTTTATAAGCATTTTTAATTTTAGGGTTAGGTTAGTAAGCCCTTCTGACATGTGTGTGAACGTCTTTACACATTAGGCCCGTCTGGCAACACTAATCTTTTTTCTGATTTGTTTTACCAAAAATAGTAGGGATGTAACGATACATAATTTGCCGATACGATACCGATACCGATATTTGTAGTAAATTATCGGCGATGCCGATACCCATACCGATACCGATATCTTAGCTAAATAATAAAGTACATATGAACTTTAGATATTTGTATCACGGTAGACGGTAGTTTTTGTTCCGATAAAAGGTACATCGGGAGCGCGCATGTGTGCGTGCCGTTTGCGCGCCGTGTACGGACGCACTACAGGCAAGCATTGCCGCGTCGTGGGCGCGGGCTTAGTCAGGGCTGAGCCGAGCGGTCGAACGTACAAAATGTCGGCGCAGGAAGCAAAGTATAGAAGACGTATATACTGCAGTGTGTTCGGATGTTTGAAGAATAGTGCGCAAAATCCAGAATTATCATATTTCAACATTCCTAAGGATAATAGTTACTATTAACGACGGGATATTTACCATGTATGTTTGTTTTTGTGAGTTCCCGATATTTCGGCACTGTTGCAAGCGCCATCATCACGGAGTTATTATGTGAATGACCATGTTAGCTTAAAATCGTATTCCTAAGGATCCCGAAAGGTGTGTATTTTATTAGTACCTATATAAATGTTATATTTTAAGTCGTTTATAGAATGTTTGATAGTTTTGTGATCAAACTATACCAATTAAATAGGGTAGATAATTATTTTGTTTGACAGTGAAGAGTAAAATTAACAATTTTTTTAAACGTGTACTAATTAAATAGTAGTTGATTCTATTGATACATAAAATGCCTTAAACACGAGAGTGGTTTTATGAAACGAGCCGAAATATCGTTACGTTACTTACATGTACACGTACCAATACTAATTTATTTAAACTATTACTATTATACTTAATAAGATTAACATCAGATGTGTGCGATCAGATAATTTCATATTGAAATAAGTAACTTTTACTAGGTTGACCTCGAACGATAGTTCGTTTGATCGAGGTCAACCTAATAAAATTTACATTCGTAGTAAGTAGGTATTTTACAGAACCGACGAGCGGCAGCCCTGTGCCTTAGGCCGACTCCGGTGTCGCGCGCTCCTAAACGGCGAAGACGAACTACTTGGTTGTCTTTATACTTTGTTTGTATGTCCTTATTATACCTAAAATTTGGCTATATTTAACAGAGAGTCAACCTTGAAAGTGTAAAGTAAAAATAAATAGATTGTCAACTCAAAATTCATTTTTTTTTTATTAAGAGCCAAAGATTTAAATAACATAGTAATTGTCATTGCACAAGGTAATAGACCAAGATTGCAGATTTTTTCATACAACAAATCCTTTTCGCGAAGTATGGCTTTTGGAAGCGCCGCTAGTTAGGGTTCCGTACCAAAATGGTAAAAAAGGAACCCTTATGGTGCGACTCTGTCTGTCTGTCTGTCTGTCTGTCTGTCTGTCTGTCTGTCTGTCTGTCTGTCTGTCCGTCTGTCACAGCAAGATATCTCAGGATCTATTGATGCTATCGACTTGAAACTTGGAATAGTGTTAAAAGTCGCTGACTCGAGCCCATTGTATAGAAAAAAAATCTTATACCTTTTTTACTTTTTTTTTAAAGGGGTCCGAAATGGGATGTGGAAAAACAAAAGTAGAGCTATTATATCGAATGGGATATCAAATGAAAGGGCTTAATTTGTAGATTCCAAAACAATTTTTGTTTTTTTTCTTAATTTTGTACTTTTTGATTTATGACCAAAAACGTTCAAAAAAATACCATTCCCCCCCTATTATCTTCGAAGTTACTGAACAGAAAAATCTGTAATTATTACCAATTATTGATATCATCCTAAATATTACAGGAAAAATAAAACGGTTTTCCTAAATTGCATCGTTTTTTAGAAATTTTCAAAAATCGTACACATACTTATTTGCTCCTACTAAGCTAACGGCCATACAGTTTTTGTTGAACTATTCACGTATCTACTTACGAGTTTGTACGGAACCCTCGGTGAGCGAGTCCGACTCGCACTTGACCGGTTTTTTTTTTTCTAAAGTTAGGTTTTTAAGCCCTTCTGGCATGTGTGTAAACATCTTTACACATTAGGCAAATCTGGCAACACTAATATTGAATTTGTATTTTTAAAGTGGGTAGATTTGCACAACAGTAATTTTGACAGAGAAAATTTATGATTTTCTCAGTCTACCCGCGACCACGAACGCACGCACGAAAGGGTTACGAAACGTCGGGACTTAAAATGTAGTAATATACGCGATTTAATCCGTTTAAGTTCTTTTATTACTATGAGTGATAATCGCAGAAACCGAAGACAATATTATTGACATTTCTATTAATAGTGAATACCCTTCCATGTTAGTAAATAGTATTAGGTCATATGTGACGTTCCACGGGAAAAGGTACCTTATGGTTGGTATTGAGTTAAGCACAGATCCTAAATCTGTGTTAAATAAGCTATCTAATACAAAAAGAATCACGACCCTAAGTCCCATACTTTTTTTTTTAAAAAACATCAAAACTGCACATGCTAAAATTGCACTTTTGAGAAATCGTCAAAAGAAGTTTGAAACTAATTTTAAGTATGTTCCCGTTGGAAGTTATGGAGATGATGATTGATTATGTATCTCAAGGTATTTTTCTTTGGAAATCAGTAATGGTTTTTTTAATGTGACTTCCAGGTCGTGAAAAATCAGCCTTTGATTAGAGCAAGTCGCTTCTGAGAACGAAATTAAAAAAAAAAAAAATTCGGCCTGTTCTTTAACATATTGTAATCTGAACCATTGTATATAGTTAGAGATATTAGACTGCACATTTTGGGATAGAAATAAAATCACATTGTTAACGAAATATTTTTAATTTAATTAAAATGTCATTTTTATTATATGTTTCATCATTCCTATAATAATATTCACAATTTTCGTATAATGAGTTCTGAATTATATTTAATCAGTCTACACAAGTATCTCTAAAGTGTCATTATTATTCTACAAGTCGTATTTTTTTATTTATAAACGATTGAAGTTACGTAAAAATCACAAATTATTCCCATACATTTGAGAAAAGGTACCTTATGGCGGGCCATAAGCAAAAATTATTGATAATTACAGTATGGCACGATATTTTCATTATTTATTGACAAATCTTGTATTAAGACAGAAAACTGAAGAAAAAAGGTTATTAGAAATTTACTTCAAATCTTGACCAATTAAGAGTAATTCTCAAATGTGACGTCTTACGTGAAAAGGTACCTTATGAGGGTTTCTAGTTACGGAGATATTCAATGTTGTGTAAAAATTGTGTTTTTTTTATTATGTATTTCCATTTAGTAAATTATATGTTACGACACGTCTTTGCCTATCTTTATTTTTGTTATAGGCGAATTAAAGGCTGAATAATATGCTTCTACAGTTTAGTACAAAAGGTACTTTATGGCGGTGTAATTTAAAAATGTTAGAAATACTTGTCGTAACTTGCTCAGTTTTTGTCCTTCATACCGCCGTGCCGTGGTATTATTTTGGCTACACCGCCAGTACGGCCACGCATCTGTCCTACTCTCACCAACACTTTACGTATCGTTCTCTCTCGGTCTTGCTGACCGCTCGGAGTCTCAGCCGGCCGGCATGAGCAGTATTTGCTTACCTTTTCGTTCGAATAGTTGTGAGAAGTGTTCGTCGTGGATTTTAGCGTGTTTTAAATTAAAAAGATTATTTTTCTTAAGTGGTCAAAAATTATAGTAACCGCAAAAAAAAGTCTATTTTTGTAAGTTTTTTTTGAAAAAAAAATTAAAAAACTTTTTCTAAAATGGTCAATGGGCATTCGCCAGTGTTTTTTTTTATTTTTGTCAATTTTTTAAAAAAAAACAAGGTCTTTCTAATAATGGTCAAAAAGTTATACGATTCGTCAAAAACCCTTTTTTATCTGTTTTAAAAAAATGTTTAATAATTAAAAATTTAAAAAAACGACATACAAATGTATTTATTTTTATTTTAAATTTTTTTTCAATTCCGAATCTGTGGCACCCAGTGGCCCTTTCCTTTCAAATTTTCAGCTTTCTAGGATCATTTCGAAAATTTTTGCTTACCATTATGCAGGCCGCATGCTTGTTTGCCACCGTCGTGGTATAAAAAAGAAATAAGCAAAAGTTGCTAGTAAATTTTATTAATGAATTTTATCAACAGCTTTATCATTTTTGTATGTGATCCGCCATAAGGTACCTTTTCTACTAAACTTTGAACCCAATTTTTATATAGAAAAAATTAACGTACAGCAGTGAAACCAAGCTACAAATACACGTCTATTCCTATATTTTACAATTTTGCATAAAATAAAAAAATGATGATTTTGAAGGATTTCACAAAACCGTTCATATCTCCGTAACTAGAAACCCTCATAAGGTACCTTTTCACGTAGGACGTCACATATAATATATTAAACTGCATGTTTATAATTATCTGATACTGCTATGTCCATGTGCCAATGTCAAGTATCTATTATATAAGTTACTGTTAGATAATTAGATTATCATTAACAAATACAATGTCAGAAATTGTTTATCGCTTGCTTGATAATAAACACAATTTTATTAATTATAAGTGACATTCACAAGTAGAAGGTAGCATTTTGACACTTGCCATACAAACGCACCTTCATGTTTGTCTACTTTCTTAAATAGATGTTAATTATTCTCTCTCATTTGCTCAAAGGTTTGCTGGAAGAGATCCCTTACAGAGATAAGTTCGCCTTTGTACACTCACGGACTTAAATTGTTGAGCCATTTAGAGTTCACCTTACAATAGTCGTCTCATAGATTGTGTATTACACCACAAAATTCAGTCTACTGAACCCTAAATGGCTTAACAATTAGGGAAAATGTATGATATTTTTTTGTCGCATTTCTTAACAAAATATGAAAATACCGTAAAAAAGATGACATAAAGTGAAAATAAAATTAAAATCGACCGAGAAATACGGAAGATATGAACATTTTAGGGCCGATACAGACTACAGACGGACTGCAACCCAACTGCAACTCCCTACGATTTGTATGGGAACTGCATCACAACTGCACGCCGACTGCGCAGTGCGTGCAGTTATGATGCAGTTCCCATACAAATCGAAGGGACTTGCAGTTGGGTTGCAGTCCGTCTGTATCGGCCCTTAAAGCACTAATTAGACAGCGATTAGACGGAGAGATCCGATATGGACTATGACGTCATAGTACACGACCGTCATACAAACTCCATACTATATTTTGTTTTGCTAGAAAGAGATAGAGATAAATCTTTGATGGCTCATATCTTGGTTATTTTAACAGTTATTACAGAAATATTTTTTTCCTACTTTTTCTTATATTAATGAGCTTTTATTAAAGTAAACAAAAAATATAATGCATATTCTCTATTCAAGTCTGCGACTGTACATAACCATTGATCCTTTTAATGTTTCTGTATGATTTTACGTGCAATAAAGTGTTTACATACATACATAACGCATTAAGAAATGTAAAAACAAATTTCGACTTTATGAACATGCTCAAAGTATCATATATTAATAGATGTGGACGCTGGTTCCAAACTCCATATCATATTGGCAGTCCAGTGGTATTTATTTAAATATTTTTAGAATGTGGTTTACTATAAAAGGGACATTATGAAAAAGGAATCACTCCAATCGAGGCAGTTTTGATCTTGTGGTCATGTTGTATTTATTTATGAAATTATAAGTTGTCTAAAACTGTACAGTTTTATTTGAAGAAGACCTTAGAAGTAGGTGGCCTCTCTACATAAGCTTTGCTTCTTTAGCAAGCATACTCGTACTTTAATTATAATATTATGCGCAGACAAGAAATACATATAATAAAATCGTAGAAAAACTGTAACCGTACAGTCGCCATCAGATATATCTGAGCTGTCAGTGTACTCATAAATATCTGAACACGGCTCTATTTTCATAGCATTAGAGCCGTGTTCAGATATTTATGAGTACACTGACAGCTCAGATATATCTGATGGCGACTGTACATTAAAGATTTTTCCAAAAAAATAACTGGGTTGGGTTAAAAATAAATAAATAGTTATTAAATTTTTTGCCTGTGTCTGTTTATTTGAGTGTGCATCATGCAAAAATTACGGGGCTAATTTTGATAAAATTTCGGTATACAGGTAGATTATGATCCCGGTTAACACATAGGATACTTTTAACACACCTAAACTGAAGCAAAAAAGAGATATTTCACGTTTACCATCTCCGTGAATTAAGTTGGAAGTGGATTCACTAGTAAGTAATATAGCATATTCAATGCAAACTCATTGAATGCCTCTATAATTGAGAATTGTTTTACCCATTAAATATGAATTAATTAACTGGTATCATCTTTAAGACATACCACAACTACTGGAAGTAGCTCTTTAGTGATAAGACCGCCTCTTGTCTACCTTTTTGAATAATAATATTTTTATTTATTGTAAGTACCACTTGTAATGTGTTTTTCTGGTGAGTAATAAAGTATATTTGTATTGTATTGTAGCTGATAATTTTAACACTCTTGTCACTTTATTTATTAATAAACAAAGAAGGCACTCAAATTACAAACTCGTTTTACAATACACAAAAGAAATACAAGAAATGTGAGTTACCTCTGTGGGTTAGGGTATCTTTTCCAATAGCCGGACGCAACCTGGTCCCAGCTGAAGTTGAAAGTAGTTGTGTTCTCGAAGTATCTGGCCATTATACTTGTATTTTTTATACTGGAATGATTGTAAACAATGAGGGTGATAACTTCAGCACGCCATCTTGCTTGTTCCTGCTGCCTGCAAATACACGGACAAATAAATAGGATAATCTTTTTAGAAGACAATTAGTCGCAAGTACCTATCGAGTTACATAAACCTATTCTAACTGGGTCATATGTGTGCCGTTAGCGATATTTGGACCAAAGACCTTGTAAAGAGGACGTAACCAACTGTCTTTGTGCCGCAAGTCACGTCTAATTGAACCAACTCGATGTAAATAAGCATCCAATCAAACAGATTTAAATAAGTTGAAGGACACACCGCAGCATCAACAAATAATCAATTAAATACACTTTTCTAGAACTGCCGATGTTGTAATCACGATAATTAATAAGAAAAAACAGGAATATAACCAAACGAAGACAGATGGACTCGATATATTCGGTAAAATCATGGAGCTTACCTTTTTGCCGGAAGAATTTAATTAATATTATAACTTCCTTGTTCTGATATTAGTAACGACCACCGACTTGCGTGAGAAAACCTATTTTGAGTTTATGATTGGTGATCGAAGCACTAAGCACGTGTTATCATTCATATTTCAGGTGTTTTTGATAAAATTTTGATAACAGATGAGATGACATCTATGTTCCAGAGTCCATCTGCGAAGTGCGAATGAAATGAAATGAATGAATGAATGAACCAATTAAATAAATAGATAGTGCAGGGATTGCTGTCAGTGATTGATGAATAAATGAATGGAATGGTATTCGTGGTGATTGAGTCGCTGAGGCGTTTTTTAGAAGTAGTTAACCGGACACAAATGTTATTTTAATGTTGGTACAGGCGATTAATATTGGTTTTGACATGGTTTTTTTTGTTTTTGTTTTGACTTTATATAATCTATTTTTATTTTATGATATATCATAATGTTTAATTTGATTACTCTTTTACGTATTATTAGTCAATCGGAAAATCTAATTTTTATTTTTAACTTTAAACATCCTCATTCTAGTCTCTAAAGTTATATCGCCCGGCCTTCTCCTATTGGCTGTATGGGCAGGAGTAGCTTTCGCCTGTTTAAAAATTAAATAAATAAAATATATTTTAGCGACTTATTTAAATTTTTATATTTATACAAGAATAGAATATACTTAGCAAAATGAACGATTACAAACATTTTATCGCAGCCATAAGTAATGTGGTATTAGGAGTCGTTCATATAATAACAGGTAATGAAGATAATGTAAAACCCCAAGTTTCTAGCTTTGTTAAACTCATCGGCTCCGTGAAATACGAGGATGGATCTTATCATACCTATTATGATGAAATCAAGGAAGTAATGAAGAGTTTCATCATTTACTGGAGGGAAAGTATGGATGAGGCTGAAAAACAGGCGGACTTCCTTCGCCACAAGGATGTGGATAAGGAACTCATGATAATGCATGTAGAGAATACTATACGACTATGGCGGGACTACCAGAACAAATTTTATAAAGAATTTCTGCCTATTGAATCAGAACAGCAACAAAGGGTTTGTAATTTGTAATAGTGTACTATTTATTAATGGTTATTTATTTGATGCCAAGAGACATGAGAACGCGCTTTTTTAACTTAACTTTAAGTTTTCACATTGTCCGATCCGATATCGTGTGGTGTCTTAACATATCTCCTATAAAATCGAGTCAACTCGGCCATTTTCTGGAGCTTTGTGCGGGCAATGGCAGACTATAATACAAAACTTTATTTTCTGTACTGTACCTTTTATATTTGACCCGCAAAAAAAGATTCTACGCACACATAGACAATATAGTGTACGTATTCCGACCGCCCACGGGCGTCCGATAGTGCCGCCAACATATCGGTGGTGTCCGCTGCGATATCCGAACGGACAATGTGAAGGTAGGGTAGGTACATATTTCATACATTTTACTTGCCCCGACATCATATCGATGTCCGATATCGATATCGGATCGGATACTCTGAAACCGCTCTTATAGTTTATCCGGCGGCGTTAGAGTAAAAAGCCATAAAACTGGTTACAATAACATTATTACTTCGAAAGGTGACAAGTCGTAATTCGAAGTAGTGAATTTCGACCTAAACACTTTCTATTAAAGTTCAACATGCTTTTTATATTTTTGATAAGATATCTTCACACCTGTTCCCGATTGTTGCAACCCTACCCTCCAATGTTTTTTATTGCATTTGCAATTTTTGCGTTGTCATTTGATATTGTACCTTAGTACTATCTATTACGTTGGATTTTTGTATACGTAAGAAATCACTTACACTCTTTCTATAATAGATAACCAATTAGCTCAGTTTTATGACTCTTTACTCTTAAGCCGGCGGACAAACTATACTAGCTCTTTGATAGGAATCCTGACTAAATCGGGGGCTTGCGAATGCGATCCTACAATATACAAGCAGATTTGCTAGTCGCGGCCACTTAATCACTTTTCGCTGACTGGCTCAAAGTAAGCGTACGGACCAGCGGGATTGATTGAAGCGGCTCAACCTTTCCTTATATAGAGTGTGAATTGCTAAAGGACGCCATCGCAAGCACCACGTCTCACGCGCAAGCAACCGTTCTCATGCGTAAGCAACAGTTCTCATGCGTTAACTCGAATAAGCATCCTTCAGCATGTGGAAGAGAGGACAATTAAGAGATCTCTCTCCAGGCGGGTGTTGTGCCTGGGGACCGAAGTCCGAAGGAAGTTGGTTGGAAGTGGTACTACCTATATGTAGTGTTAGCGTTATAAAAACTTCGATAGTGTGATTCAGAACTGTATGGGAATTGTACCATTTGTATGGGCGTTGATGTAAGCGCCATCTGTCGTGGAATTGATGCAACTGTCTTCTTCTTCCTATGAATGTCGCTAGGTGGCAGTGTCGCCACAAGCATATTGTGTGTGGATTACTAACTCTAAATCGCGGCTGAATAGATAGAGAAAGGTGAATTGATACGAATGCATCTTCATAGAAAAAAAAATCCATATATAAAATGCGATTCGATGCTGATTGCTCGATCCACTAAGATCATTATTACTCTGACCAGCTATACGATGAACTGACAAAAAAGTTCGAAAGCTACATGAACCAACTGGAGGATATAAAGGAGCGAGTGGAGGCAATGGAGCGCCGCGAAATCGTACCTTTCGCCCACGAGCAGTACGCCAAGTCCGTCGAACTGAAGGGCAAAGTGTTTGACTATGCTCATACTTACTTCTCGATGTTGCTGGCTGATCATGTAAGTATCTATCCATGCCTTTAACGCACGCATAGCTTTATGTAGATCGGTAAATTCTTCACTCAGCCAGTCTTTTACCGATTTTTCGTAGCTTGCAGAAATCAGAGGGAGCTTGAAAGAAACACGCAATCGCCTGCGCAACAATTTAAAGCAACTTGAGGACGAGCGAGAGACCCGACTCAACGATCTCCTTCATCAACTATACAACAAACATAAGGAGCTGCAGAACTTTCGACGCGGACGTGGGTCTCAGGTCGAGAACGCAGAGCTATCGTGACATTGACATCCATTCAGAGGCGGCTCCAGCGCATGTAGCGCCCGTGTGCAATGAATACCCTGGCGTCTTCTAACAGGAGGCAAAAGTAGCCTCGCTTCGCTGCCGTCTTTGCGCCCGCCATAACATAGGCGCGCCTTAGTCGACAGTGCGGGATCGTGCTCTTCGTCTTCGTGCTCCTACTGGTAGGAGCACGAAGACAATAATGTACTGGTTCTCCTATTGCTAGGAGCATGAGCAGGTATCGTAGCATTCGGCTCTTATATACTACCGTCACCTTTACCCACGGCTGGGAGGCTCACTGTTGAGCGTAAATAAATTACCCTCACCCTGAGTTCTCGTATCATTTCTTACTTCACATACGGAGACAGATGAATGAGTCGCACACATATTTCTGGAGAAATGCCCTGATAGGGCTTGCAATGCCGGTATTACCTATTTATATAGGCCAATACAATACCGGGATCCCGGCAATAGTCATACAAAAAATACCGATATTGCATACCCTAATATTCCTACATTTTCTTAAGAACCCACAATACCTTCCAAAGATAAACACTGCCATCGACAAAATCAAGTGGCAAGTGGAAACGTCTGGAAACCATGAGCCCATCTGGAGGCTCTCAGAGGATGTTGATGCCATTGAGAGACGCTACGCCGAGTTCGATAAAATCGCCAATAATTTGACAAAGCTGAAGGAGGAGTTAGAGCGAACTTATAGAGAAGAAGCCATCTATAACTCTAGGACGTAAGGAAGTAGATATAATAAGAAGTAGATAGTGGGGTCAGAAATACAATGGTGAATGTAGCTGTAATCGCCGCTTTCTCTACAAAAAGTAGGAGTGTGGGGTAAGGGAAACCCCTGTACCTGCATTCCAAATACTAAAACATATAAGGCCAATAGATAGGTAGGTACATATTATTTTTTACTTTTTAGAGTTTTAAAGTCAGGGTTTTTTTTTTCATTTTAGTTTTATTTCATGCTTTTTAATTATTATTTTAGAACTGAAATTCCATTTTATGCCGAAAATTCCTTACATCATTTCGGATATTAGCTCTCTTCTTCTCTTCAAACTGCTGGATCGATTTTTACGAAACATAGCTAAGAACACCCGCAAGGATCGAAATCGGTCCATAAATTCGAGAGCTATGATGCCACAGACAGACACACAGACAGACATTGGCGTCAAACTTATATATATAACACACCTCTTTTTGCGTCGGGGATTAAGAATAGATATGAGGACGAAACTCTGAACTTTTAAAAAGAGAAACTCACGCGCTTCATTCTCACCAGAAGGTCACAAAGAAAGAATAGAATCAGACTTAGTAAAAGGGCCTACTTGCAGAAATAAACTTTTTTTTAACAAAAAATCTGACCGCATGATGACCGCAAAAAAATATGATTGAACACATTATTCTTTTTCAAGCACGACTGAGCTACCGGGTTCCAAATTCCAGTGCTGGCAGGAAATGGAAAAGAACTTCGCTGAACGCAAGGAATACTTAAAGCAGCACATAGTCGAAGCCGCCAAGGCACTGACTACGTTCTTTGTCGTTCAAAGTGAGTCATCCTCACAGAAATATATCCAGGTAGAACTAAAATGTGTATGTACCTCGCGTGCTAAAAAGTGACCTAGGTACTTTTCACGCCGTCAACTTCAGTTTTCGTCAATATTATAATCAAATTTGAAAATCTGATAACCTGCGCTACAATTAAATGTTCAAATACCTCCAAATGGAAAATTGTTTTTCATCACTAAATTACTCTTTTGGCGTCCAACGCCGAACGAAAAACGTTACACGCTTGGTTCCCATACCAATCGACGAACTATGTCCTTCTATCTTGAAATATTTCTGTGGTCATCCGCCGCGTGCGCACGTATCGTGCAACAAACATAACAACGTATAAAGCATTGTGAAAGTATTATCAGACAGATTTGACTGCAGTATATGGAAGCACTGGGTTAAGCAGACAGGGAGGTTGTAAGTCTCGGCCCAGTTGTTTTATTAATATGTTTAATTTGTAGTTGTGTTCTAACATTAGTCAGTAAGTATAGCATAATTACTAACAAATTGTATGGATTTTAATTATCTGAATTAAATGAATAATAATAATAATAAAGACAAAATTGCCCGAGACCCTGGAACAAATCGCTTAGTTTGGTTGGATGGAACTAGATGGATGTGTGCGAGACTGACCCAGATATCTATTTCAGTACCTATAGGTTGTAATAAAGGACACATTGTAATACAGGGAAGAATATTACCAAGTACCAAGATTAAATCTGTGGGTCTAGTGAAAAAGGGTACAAGTCACATTTAACCTAGGAGCAAAAGAGCTTAAGTCATACTATAGAGTTGTGACCTTTTGGTCCTGTTATAAATTTGACTTGTACCCTTTTTCACTAGACCCACAGAAATAATCCTCTTGCTGTAGTTTCTCCATGTTGCCATTATATTTTTTTTAATTAAACCTTTTTTCGCCCTCTGCAACTTAGCGTAGTTCGACTAGAGTCTGTGCGGAAAGAGAATAGGCGTGGCGCTTGCTCGCTTGTAACTTGCATTATTGCATTATAGGTACGACCCAGGAAACCATGACTTACCATAACAACATCGGTCAGTACTCTGTGGACTTTTACGGGCACGTGCTCTATTACTTCGACTACGGGCTGAAAAGAACCCATCTGGACTGCACGGGGAAGTATAGAGTGGTAAGTGTTTTTAGAACAATGAGACAATACAATTGTCTTTAGTAGAAGAAAAAATGAGATTTGCTCAATCTAGCTACGCGGGGGAACGCTGACAAATAAAGTACCGTAAAACGGTCCTACTTTGCTCCTACAGGGTTAACTATGCTCCAAACCCGAAATAGTACATTACACAACTAGGGTGGTAATACAAAGAAATGCCGAGATCGCAGAAGTTTGCGGGCCTTGCAGCTGCAAGCGAGGGACGTAAATATGCGATCGAGGGCTTTCTTTATTACCTCCCGTGTTGTGTACATCATTTTATTCTAATTGTGTAATGCACTATAACGGGTTGTTTCTTGATATCTATGAATGGATACGAAAACAACGACAGACGATCACACCACTTTTTCTATCTCTGTTATTTGTTTTATTACGGTTCCCATTTTATGAGCAAATTTGGTCTACCTTTGCTCCAGAAACATTTAGTATTTAGGAGCAAAGTATTGCCGCGTCCATGGGGTAACTTTGCTCCGAATTTATTGTTTCTCTATATTTGACGAAATAAATAGTGGCGTATTTTTTTATTTGTAACGCGTTAGGAAATATATTTTTCTTGTTATATATAAAAACAGTATGTCTGAAAATTCAAAATTGACAATTATATTTCGAATTTTCTAATTTTGGAGCAAATTTTGGTGCAAAGTAGGACCGTTTTACGGTAGGGGAGGCCAGGAATGAACGTATCATGTTTAAATTTTCTCGGACTAACTCATCATATCATTTTTACCCGACTGCGGCGAAGCCCAAAGGAGGGTTATGTGTTTGACCTGTATGTATGTATGTCCGTTCCTATGTCCGCTCATAACTACTCAACGGCACATCCGATTTGGATAAATGATACATCATTAGATTCACCTTGATGGTGCGAGTGTCACTAGGTATGAACTTCGTTAAAATAAACAAAATGGCGGATTTTATGCAGTTTCAAAGGGCACCGCGGTCGGGTTTTTTTGAATATCAAAATCAATAGAAATGATAGACCAATCTTTCACTATCTTAAGACACCACCTTAAATGCAGCTGTTATTAGAAAAAAAATGAGCAAATAAAGTGTCAGAACCATTAAACTTCGAAACAAAAATTTGTTACAACAACTTGTAGATTGTGTATGGGGTATAGCTAACTTTCATAATCAGCGTTATGATATGAGCTACTTTTTAGCTAAGTTTTTTTTCAGTCAAGTAACAAGAACGCGGACTACATCGATGAGCATGGCCGGTACATTTTAAAAGATAATCAGAAGCTATACCAACTTGCAGATTGCACTAGCTTGTACAAGCTAAGCAATGATACACTTCTCAAAAAGGTAATTTATAATCGATTATAAAATAGTACATTACACAACTAGGGCGGTAATACAAAGAAAGGCCGAGATCGCAGAAGTTTGCGGCCCGAGCTGCAAGCGAGGGACGTAAATATGCGATCGAGGGCTTTCTTTATTATCTCCCGTGTTGTGTACATCATTTTATGTCTACACTTGGTGGCCAGGTGTGGCATAAAGGTGATTTTCAGTATCGAAATATTTTTTTCATGCTCCACGATTACTCGAAGATGGCCAGACTGATGTGGAAGATTCTTTTATTGTTTGAAAGGGTACCTTTCCAAGTGGTCACATTACCAGCCCAGGATCTGAGGGTTGGATCTTTGAGAAATCGAGGGCACTCCTCGAATATTATAATCACGCCTGTAGAACAATATAATACAGTAACTTTTCTTCCCACAAACGGTACATCGCGCGCTTGAATGTGTGCGCGCCGTGTACGAACGCACTACAAGCAAAGAAATCAAAATGCGTAAGAATGCTGCCGTATGGATCGCACTCACACAGACGTGCTATCGCGCGTCTGTGTGAATACATATCGCGCGCTCCTAAACGGCCGGTAGTTGGACTATTTTTTCGTATTTATAATTTGCATGTAGCGTCAATACAGAACGACTGAATAGAAATTTGAAGTCGGTTATTTTATAGTAGATTGTGTCACAAGGGAGCAAAATGATATATTTACGGCGAGGGCGTACATTGAATCCTGAACGAAGCGAAGGATTGTACAATAGAATCCCGAGCGTAGCGAGGGATTCTAAAGTACAATCTGGAGCGTAATGAGGGATTCAAGTGTTGACGCCCGTAGTGAAAATAATTTTGCTACCTTGTGACACATACTGCTTTTCACACCGACTATGAGGAAAATTCAAATACAAACGCTATCTACCAAAATAACGAAATATATAGTTAATCAAAGAGTTGTTATAAAAAGAGTTGTTAAGAGTCTTGTAAATTTAACAAGACTCTTTAACAACTCTTTTTATACATACTCCATTATTATTCTAAAAAACGATCACTTTTTTACGGATGGGACGAAAATACCACTTCCATATTATATTTATGGCCGTCGCCTGCGGCTCGGACCGCAAACACCTGTGATCTGGGCCATTCCTTATTATACCGCCACTGTGTGTAATATACTAACAAAGCTGTATATGGTATGGCATATTCTTAGTGGGTTCAAACTTCAAACTAAAAATACCCTGTAGTCCTTGAACAGAAAAGTACCACTTTGATCCCTCTTATGAGGGAGCAAAATACTCTTTTCTGAATAGGAGGTGTGAAAAATATTTTATTCCACACCAGGCCATAAAGTGACGTTTTTCGCACGCTACGCGTACGGAAAACGCCGCTTTCTGGCCAAGTGTAGACATAAAATGCTGCACACAACACGGGAGGTAATAAAAAAGCTTTCTTTGTATTACCACCCTAGTTATGTAATGTACTAATAATCTTATTAATTAACTTTAACAGCATACCTACCTACATTTCACTATCACATCGATTTATTCTTTCATGTAGGTATTTGTAAATTGTATCCATTCGTCGCAACACCATCAAAATCTACTTACATAAGTAACGTCGTTTTTACTTTCGGAACTTAGTTCACTAACGATGTAAAAATCTAGATTTTTTACTGGAAAACAGTTACAACTTTCTGGATTGTTTAAAACATACAATTTTACCAAAGCTTTTGTGTCATGTAGATAAGTACCGACTGTGGTCATTCAGAAGTGACGAAGAACGATTGCGCTCTGAGCGTCAAAGACCCAGTTGTTGAAGAAATGCTGCCCAAAACTGAACCCGTGGATATAAAAGGTAGGTTGAAAATGTAGCAACTTAGAATGTAGCGATCTGCTAACTGTAAATAACAAGTTTTTAGAAAACGGCCAAATTCTAAATAGAGAAAGCTATGTTAGTTAGGGGCTCCCTTTAAACGATGGATGAGGAAATCCATAGAAGAACCAAGTTGGCTGCCAAATGTCATTGAAATAAATTCCTAACTTTGTTTGTTTGTATGGAGATCTGACCAACTCGAGTCGCCTTAAGAAACTGGCGGTGCGGTACCTAAATGTTTCTGGGGTCTGGTATCGCCAAAGAGCAGGCTTTTGTCAAAAGAAAGAAAATACATTTATTTATGACAGCATGAAAAGGTACACAGTAAGTAGAAAAGAAAACACGAAAAAATCTCGCTGCCACAAAAAGTTCCTAACTCAGCATAATGCCAACTCTAGAGCCGGTGCTGGTCTTCCGGTGGAACCAGTAGGGGCGACGTCACTGCGAGTTATTCGCTCGACCGTTCCAGTAGAGCCGGATTAATCATGTCGAGGCCTCAATGTAAGTCTTGGGGCGCCTTTTCAGCTGTTTGAAGACCATCATCAGATCTCTATAAAACATTTTCATTTTTTTATGCCACACCTGGCCATAAAGTGGCTTTTTTTGGCCAAGTGTAGACATAAAATGATGTACACAACACGGGAGGTAATAAAGAAAGCCCTCGATCGCATATTTACGTACCACGCTTGCAGCTCGGGCCGCAAACTTCTGCGAACTCCGCCTTTCTTTGTATTACCACCCTAGTTGTGTAATGTACTACTGTGCGCACGTGGGGCCCCTAGGCACTCTGCCTAAAGGCTGAATGTGAGATATTATATAGAAGCGACACATTACCATTCCAGGTACTCTGGATGCAGAAACGGTGAAATACCTGTGGGACGCGTTCGGGGCGATCCTGCCGGAGGCGCTGTCTGAAATATGCGAGCTTCGGCCCAAGAATCCGATTTACCATCTAGCCCACAGCTTGCTTAAACACAAGTAATTACCATTAACTTCAGGGCCTACCTACACACCTCTTATCTTCGCACAGAGACGTTCGAAGTATTGGCTCTGTGCATGACTGCAAAGCTAGGTACTTTATGCCACACCTGGCCATAAAGTGGCTTTTACCGCACGCTACGCGTACGGAAAAAGCCGCTTTCTGGCCAAGTGTAGACATAAAATAATGTGCTCAACACGGGAGGTAATAAAGAATCCTCGATCGCATATTTACGTCCCTCGCTTGCAGCTCGGGCCGCAAACATCTGTGATCTCGGCCTTTCTTTGTTTTACCACCCTAGTTGTGTAACGTATACTATAGCGTTCGTAACTATAGAGCAGACTGTGAACTATGTTTAGACAATGACAACCATCTCTTCAGGAGCTCAATTATGAATGACTAACAAAACAAAACTGTCCTTCGCGTCCGACGACCGGACGAAACTGACCCACATCCGACCGTCTCTTTCTATCGCATAAAGCGTGCTCTTTATTACAACCCATTGGTGGTATATTTAATAATAACAGCCGCGCAACGGAATCGCGGAGTGAGTCAGTCCTGCCGTCTCTCTCTACTCCTCATTGAAAAATTTAGTGAGCGAGATACGAACATCGAACGAAGTGTCTTGAAGTAAGTATAGGCCCAGTCAGAAGAAAGTGGTAACTTAGGAAAGTTACCACTTCTGTATTTTTTGTCCACTTCGCACATAGCCATAGATTCACTATTCTTTATAGTACTTCACAACCCTTAGAGTGCGACTACGATAACTTTGCAGAGCGGAACATAACAGCACCTTCGTTTATAAGTCAAATTTTTATGAAAATGTGACTTTTAAGAGGAAACAGTAAGGTGGAGAGAATTGAAAATTAGGTATTTGTAAAATGTGTCGCTGTCCCGCACTGCCCGCCTCTCCCCCGCAGAGCGCGATAGAGACAACTGCAGCTTGGACCGAAAATACCTTTTAAAATTTCATGAAAACAACGTTTCGTAGTCCCCTGATTTCTTCCCCAAAACTTAACCTATTTAACTAATTTTTTCATTAAACATTAAAGAAAGGCTTTGGCCGTGTTCCTATGTTTTCCTTTTTTTTTAATAATCTAGTCAAATTTGTTTTCTGGATGTGTGAACACAGCGGAAAATCTGGCATTTTTTTGAAAGTTAATATCTCTTTTGAGAATCAATTTATCGTAAAAAGGAAAACATAGGAACATATCAATAGTAAGTAGCCATAGATTTTTGGACAAAAAATTATTGCTCTACTGGCATTATCCAGGGAGGAAACAGGGGACTACGTTTGTATGGAAAAACTGCCCTCCTGTTTCCTCTTAAATGGAGGCGTTGCCATGATCCGCTCTGCAAAGTTACCGGAGTCGCATTCTAGAACTGCCCGTAACGAAGTACGCATTTGCCATATTGTTATTATTGAAAGTACTTTTTATAGGTATAGCAAAACTCCTGCGGAAATGCTTCAAAAGAAAATGGAATCTGACGCGTACCGCGCGAATATATTCAAGGAGCGTAAAGAGGTAAGTTTCCAACCATACTCGAGAGTTTTATTTGTCCAAAAGTGGTGTTATGTTAGTCCAAATTTTATTTCGCACATTTTATCTTCAGCTATAACGGAATTATTTTGGTTTTTTTTACGTTATTATGCGTACATATTACTCGGACAAGCAGAACATTCGAACCACTAAAATTATGCCAAAATTCGGGGAAACATTACTAAGTTACTACCCACTTACCACATCCACTATTCAGCGCCGGATTTCCGCCGGCCTACAAGGCCAGCCTAGAGGGGCCCCAGTGGTGGACTCTTTATAAATGGGCCATTTTTTTTTAATTTGTACACTAACTTTTTTTACATCGGAGAAATTTTACATGTAGAGTAGAAATGATGTAAAATTTTTCAGATCTATGTAAAAAGTTAGAGTACAACTTTAAAAAAAATGGCCAATAAACCCAAAAGCATAGCTGGCCGTCTCAATACCAAGTTTCTAGGGCCCTGGATCTCTAAATACGGGCCTGCTACTATTCCAGAAAGCGGCAGCAGACAGCCTGGCGTGGAGGTCGAAGCAGGTGAAGCGCAGAAAGCCAGAAGAATCGGACGACTCCTTCAACCGCGTTGTTTACGACATATACGTCGCCACACAAGAGTTCATCACCTCACTCGATTACTATAATTGATATTAATTATATTTTTTATCCAATTAATAAATCAGGCAATGACTAATCGTTGTCACTGAACATCGCGATTTCCATAATCACCAATTCCAGATCCCAGTAGAGGCTGTGCGGAATGAGAATAGGCGTGGCGAAAAACGGAACTAACCTAACCAGTATGGCAAATACGGTAGAAAAGCATTACAGCGCCCTCAAATCTAAACCCCATTCTCTTTCCGCACAGACCGCTTGTGTCCAAAATACCGCTTTCCCGAAATACCAGATTTTTCAAAAAACCAGATTTTCGATTTATGAGATTCCTGTCTTACTACATTCCCGTTACAGTAGATTATAAAATCGTAAGTTACTGAAGGATCTAAATCACTTTTAGTCCGATTAATGAAGCATTTCACCTCGGAATAATTCCTCTGTCGCTGAAACTTTGCAGTGTGATAAAGTAGGGTATAAAGCATACGTTTGACAAATTATCTAGGATTTTTGATATTTCGAAGTTAGGTATTTCTGCCAAAACATGAAAATCGCTTATAACTGCTTGTGGAAAATTCCTCCGTCCGAAATTCCATCGGTATATGATATTATATATTAATAAGAGTATATATTATCATTATCTAGGAAAATTTCGATTTCGAATAGGTAGAAATTTTAAAATACCTATTTTGCATCATAACTTCTTCAGGAAAATTGCTCCGTCAATATTTATTTTTTTATATGCCCTAAATCCTTTAAATATATCCATTTTCACAATTATCTAGGAAATTTTCCTCATCGATCACACCTTTACAGATTTTCGGCAATAACTCATGGGGAAAAATTGCTCCGTCAATTTTTATTGTTTTATATGCCCTAAATCCTTTAAATATATCGCTTTTCACAATTATCTAGGAAATTCTCCTTATCGATCACACCTTACAGATTTTCGGCAATAACTCACTGGGAAAAATTCCTCCGTCCATTTTTATTAACTTATTAGACACAGAACATCAAAATATAATTGCTTATTATCCAGTAAATTTTCGCCCTTAATCATTAATTTTCGATTATCTCAGCAAACAATCAATATCAAACAATTTTTAAAAAGCACGCGCACTCGAACAACACCGAGCGCGGGGTGCGGGAGGACTGCGGGGAGTGGAGAAGAACTACAAGCCTACAAGGCCACCGCCACCGCACCGCTGCCGCCGCCGCACCGCCGACGCCGCGTCGCCCCGCCTGCATACCCGCACGCAGCTCATCATCGTTCTTCGTATCGACGATGACGACACGATCCTCCCGCCCCACTTAATTTCTTTTTATTTAAATGATGACCTAAATAGAAGAAAATAAACTTTAAATTAAATCCCTTAAATTAAATGCCTTAAAGCAAGTTTATTTCAGTTACTTTCACTCCCTGATGTCTTACGGAACACTCCTTTGGGGTAACTCCACGGACGCGAATAGGGTACTTATAGTCCAAAAAAGAGCAGTCCGTACCCTTGTAGGAGTTACGCCCAGGCATCCCTGTAAGCAACTCTTCATTTCTCAGCGTATTATGACTCACTACTCACAATATCTCTTTGACCTACTGTTATTTGTTAGAAATAATCTCTCCCAGTTTGCACGCGTAGATGTCCCAGGGAAACAGCTTCGGTCTACTGGACGACTGAGAGCGGTTCCTCGTCGCATGGCACTTTCCCGTAAGAACCCCCGCGTCATCGGCCCAACTTACTTTGAGCGTTTGCCTGCCGATCTCAGAAATGAGCCATCTGACGAAGCATTTAAGCGTCAACTGAGAAATCTTTTGTTGGATAACCCTCTGTACTCAGTAAACGAGTACATGGAATTAGTTTTTTAATAATTTGTATTTTAGTTTTTGTATATGTTCTTGTTTTACTTTTTATTGTTCCAATTATTACAAATTGTTATGACGATCCTTATTGGGAGACATGATTTGATTATTATTTGCTAATTCTGTTTTTATTGTATTTTGAAATTGTGACATTTTTACGTTTATTATTCTAATTTTGTTGACGATCCTTATTGGGAGACATGATTTGATTATTATTTCCTATTTCTGTTTTTATTGTATTTTGAAATGATGACATTTTTACTTTTATTATTCTAATTTTGTATATTGACGATCATGACGGGAATGCTTGTAACTTTGTACTACAAATTTATACTGTTATTTTCTCATGAAATAAATGATCTATCTATCTATCTATCTAATCAAATCACAAGATTAATATGATATAGAAGCTATACAAGAATACAACATGTATCGATATGATCTCGATTAATTCTAAGGAATCTCGCGACAAGCTTTTATATCATATAAATCTTGTCATTTGATTTAAAGTTTATTTTCTTCTTTTTAGTTCATTTAAATAAAATTATACCTGTACATATAATTAGGGCTTGCAAATCTTCGACTTTTTTACATATTCGAATATAATTTTGTAGATATTCGAATAATTCGAATATTATTCGAATACTACCAAAAACTATTAAAAAATCGATTTTCTTAGTAATCTTTCTGAGAAACATGTTAGAAGAGATATTTTTTACGCTGCGATTACCTTAAGACTAATCAAACTTAATTAGTCTTACTCAAAACCTATAAACCGAGTAGGTTAGCGACTAGGTAGAAGAAGGAATTGCTTTGTTTGCAATATTTGCAAAGCAAGGAAGGAATGAAGAAGTCAGCTTTGGTGCACCCGATCCCTAAAAAGGCGACCGCTCAAACCCATCCAACTACTGGCCGATAGCCATAACCTCTCTGTTCTCGAAGATAATGGAGTTCATTATCAACTGCCAGCTCCTTCGGTACCTAGAGGACCACCAGCTGCTTACTGACCATCAATACGGTTTCCGTAAAGGCCGCTCAGCTGGTGATCTTCTGGTCCTAAGACATCGTTGAGCACAGGCAATCGAGACTAAGGGTGAAGCATTGGCCGTTAGTCCAAACTAACAAAAGCCTTCGCCATGTCCAATCGATCGAGTTTGGCACAAAGCACTTCTTTCGAAGCTTCCATCTTATGGGCTTTCCGAGAAATTATGCGAATGGGTCAGTAGGTTTCTAGCAGACAGATGCATAAAGGTCGTAGTCGTAGTTGACGGTGAGTGCTCTGAATCCATGTCTGTGAATGCTGGTGTCCCGCAAGGCTGTGTACTTTCGCCTACGTTGTTCCTTCTGCATACCAACGACATGCGGCAAATCTGTGGCATTCACTGTTATGCAGATAATAGAACGGGTGACGCCTCCTACACCGGCCGCGCCAACATTTCTCGGGATAACGTCATCGAGAGCCGTAACAGACTTGTGTCTGAAATTTAAACTTCCTTTGGGGGAGTTATGTCGGACTCACCCCCTCAGAAGGAGAACCCACTAAAACCACCTGGATCCGAGTTACCTGAGAATAGCAATCTGCCTAAGAGTTGGAGACAAATATTGGCATGTACCCCACACATGATCTGTGGCACGGACGTTAATCAGGTGGGGTGACACGGCCTTTCATGCAACAGAAGCGCCGGCTACATGGAAGCACCGTAGAGCCCTGGTGCACATGATGATGCAACGTGTCCACGAGCCCTGGTGGGTAGGTAGTTGGCTGCATTCCGCATTCAGGCAACCTCTTAACAGGCCGGTTTAGCGGATAACCTGTCCCAAATCGCTGTCCCGTCGCTGCTTTTTTGTAGTTTAACTAAATTGGTAGGTTTATCCTCGTAAAGCCCGTTTCCTAAATTTAGAATATTTTGCTAAAGTAATTTTCAAAGTTATTGAGACGAGAATAGAATTCTAATTTCATAAATGCTCCCCTGCTCATCACCCCCCTCATGGGCCTTACGAGGATAATAGTTTTAGAAATTTTAACTAACTGGTCCATGCTTCGAGAGATCCCAGAGAAAGAAAGAAAAGAAAGTTAATGACGCCAGCATAAAGAAGACCATGCCACAGGCTGCAGCTCAGTCTAGAGAGGATATCCTATTTTTTAATTTAATAATTGTTTTTTTATAGTGTAAAAAGTTACGCTGCGGTATTTTAGGTATATTTAGTTTGAAAAAATGTAATTGATTACTTTATCCTTCTTTTTTATGTCCTTTGTTTGCATTTCAATTCTATTTAAGTAGTAAAATTATTCGAATATTCGAATACCTTACTAGGTATTATTCAAATAGCAAAATTAGCCGAATATTCGAATATTTCGAATATTCGAATTCTAAGCCCTACATATAATACATCTAAACTTTTATGAAAATATGATTAACAAAGTAATTTGAATTGTCTGGCAATTTGATAAATAAACGCTTTTTTAAACTTTTTGTTATATTATTCAGTACATCTGGAGATATCTGCGTGTAACCAGAGCGAATCCCATAAGGGTCCCTTTTTCGCACATTGCGACGGGAACCTAATTAACTAATATTGAAAAAAAAAAACTTTTATTTAAATGTTATATTATTACCATCATCACTATTCGAATAATACCTGGTAAGGTATTCGAATAATTTTACTACTTATTTAAATTAAATGGAATTTAAATTAAAATGGTAACAATGGACATAATAAAGAAGGATAAAGTAATCAGTTACATTTTTTCAAACTAAATATACCTAAAATAGCGCAGCGTAACATTTTACGCTATAAAAACAATGATTAAATTAAAAAATAGAATATCCTCTCTAGGCTGAGCTGCAGCCTGTGGCATGGACTTCTTTATGCTGGCGTCATTAACTTTCTTAATCGCAAGGCCAATAAGTATGCGCCAGCTCTGGGATCTCTCGAAGCATGGACCAGTTAATTAAAATCTCTAAAACTAATATCCTCGTGAGGCCCATGAGGGGGTGATGAGAAGCGGAGCATTGATGAAATTAGAATTCTATTCTCATCTCAATAACCTCGAAAATTACTTCAGCAAAATATCCTAAATTTAGGAAACGGGCTTTACGAGGATAAACCTACTACAATTTAGTTAAACTACAAAAAAGCTGCGACGGGACAGCTTTATGATTTGGGACTGGTTATCCGCTGAACCGGCCTGTTAAGAGATTGGCTGAATGTGGAATGCAGCCAACTAACTACCCACCAGGGCTCGTGGACACCTTGCACCAGTATGTGCACCAAGGCTCTACGGAGCTTCCATGTGGCCGGCGCTTTTCTTGCATGAAAGGCCGTGTCGCCCCACCTGATTAACGTCCATGCCACAGAGCATGCAAATATTTCACTCCATCTCTTAGACAGATTGCTATTCTCAGGTAACTCGGGTCCAGGTGGTTTTAGTGGGTATGTCTTCTCCTTTTGAGGGAGTGAGTCCGATATAACTCCCCCAAAGGATTTTTTTATGAAATAGGGGGCAAACGAGCAGACGGGTCTAAGCAGATGGGTGATGCAACAAACGCAAGCTTTTTAACGGTGAAAGCGCAAACTTGTGTCTTCATAGCTCTCGATCACGTTATCCCGAGAAATATTGGCGCGGTCAGTGTAGGAAGCATCACACGTGCTATCATCTGCATAACAGTAAATGCCACAGATTTGTCGTTCATATGCAGAAGGAACAACGTACAGGATAGCACACAGCCTTGCGGGACACATGGATTCAGAGCACTCACCGTCAACTACGACCTTTATGCATCTGTCTGTTAGGAAGCTACTGATCCATTCGCATAATTTCTCGGAAAGCCCATAAGATGGAAGCTTCGAAATAAGTGCTTTGTGCCAAATCCGATCAAAAACCTTCGCCATGTCCAAACTAACGACTAATGCTTCACTCTTAGTCTCGATCGCCTGTGCCCAACGATGTGTTAGGTAGACCAGAAGATCACCAGCTGAGTGGCCTTTACGGAAACCGTATTAGTAGTCACTAAGCAGCTGGTGGTCCTCTAGGTACCGAAGGAGCTGGCAGTTGATAATGGACTCCATTATCTTCGAGAATAGAGAGGTTATGGCTATCGGCCTGTAGTTGGTTGGGTTTGAGCGGTCGCCTTTTTTAGGGATCGGGTGCACCAAATCTGACTTCTTCGTTCCTTCCTTGCTTTGCAAATATTGGAAACAAAGCATCTCCTTCTTCTACCTAGTCGGTTTATAGGTTTTAAGTAAGACTAATTAAATTTGATTAGTCTTAAGGTAATCGCAGCGTCAAAAATATCTCTTCTAACATGTTTTTTCACAAAAAATACTAAGAAAAACGATTTTTTTATAATTTTTGGTAGTATTCGAATAATATTCGAATTATTCGAATATCTACAAAATCATATTCGAATATTTGAAAAAGTCGAATATTTGCAAGCCCTACGCACCACAGGCCAGCATTGCCGGGTGCTTTAGTCAGGGCTGAGCGCGATGCGAGCGGTCGAACGTACAAAATGTCTGCGCACGAAGCGAAGTATAGAAGACGTATATAATATACTGCAATTTGTTCGGATGTTTGAGGAATAGTGTTTTAAGTGTATGCATCAATTTTACTAACAGTTAAATGAAGTTTCATTTATTACCACCTAGCATAAACGACGCTTTTCTAAGTAATTGATTATCCAAAATAAAAACTTTTAGGTAAGTACTAATAATTTGGACTATACAAAACTATTACAAATAATGTACCTATACTTTATCTAGGTACTTACTAGTATTTACTTTCAAAATGTCGTGACGCAACTATATTTATTTACTATTATTTCATATAGTCACATCACATACTTATGTACTTACTAAAATTGTATTATAAATAATAGCATTGAATTTGCACTGAGCTCCTGGTCTATTGGAGTTCTTTGTAAGTAGCCGACTGAGACACATGCCGCCGTCACGTGGCACGCACAAAGGATGCCGCCGAACGATTGTTCGTTCGAGGTCAACCTAATAAAAGTTACGTCGTAGTCAGTAGGTATTTTACAGAACCGACGAGCGGCAGCCCTGTGCCTTAGGCAACCGTAGGTATCGCTCGCTCCTAAATGGCGAAGACGAACTACTTGGTTGTCTTTATACTTTGCCGCAGCCGCAGCCCTCCCGCACCATGCGCTCGGTGTTATTTGAAAGCGCGCTTTTTAAAAATTGTTTATTATATTGCGATATTCGAAAATTAATGATTAAGGGCGAAAATTTACTGGATAATAAACAATTATATTTTGTTGTACTGTGTCTAATAAGTTAATAAAAATGGACGGAGGAATTTTTCCCAGGAGTTATTGCCGAAAATCTGTAAAGGTGTGATCGATAAGGAGAATTTCCTAGATAATTGTGAAAAGCGATATATTTAAAGGATTTAGGGCATAGAAAAAAATAAAAATTGACGGAGCAATTTTTCCCCATGAGTTATTGCCGAAAATCTGTAAAGGTGTGATCGATTAGGAAAATTTCCTAGATAATTGTGAAAATGGATATATTTAAAGGATTTAGGGCATATAAAAAAATAAATATTGACGGAGCAATTTTCCTGAAGAAGTTATGATGCAAAATAGGTATTTTAAAATTTCTACCTATTCGAAATCGAAATTTTCCTAGATAATGATAATATATACTCTTATTAATATATAATATCATATACCGATGGAATTTCGGACGGAGGAATTTTCCACAAGCAGTTATAAGCGATTTTCATGTTTTGGCAGAAATACCTAACTTCGAAATATCAAAAATCCTAGATAATTTGTCAAACGTATGCTTTATACCCTACTTTATCACACTGCAAAGTTTCAGCGACAGAGGAATTATTCCGAGGTCTCCATACAAAGAATCTCCTCGTTTCCTGGACTATTTCTTGGGTGTGTAATTTTGGGAATCTTGTATACGAAGAATCCGGTGTATCGAGAATCCGGTATTTTAAAAATCTGGTATTTTAGGAATGCGGTATTTTGGGAATGAGCGGCACAGACACTAGTATACACATTTTAGATTTTCATTGAGAGTAAATTAGTGGAAGTAAATATGACGTTCTCAAGTAAAACGTACCACTTTAGTGGTTGGTTAGTGGTATAAAAATATAAATGTTGGATTTTGATTTTATTGACCTTTGGCGCGTGTCCTACAGCCTAAAGCGAGTAAAATTGGGCGAGTAGCATTACATTGCAGATCCGGTAAGATTAATCGGTCACGCTGTTCCTCGTCAGCCCGCAATGAAATTTTACTCGCTTACGCCGGCGGTGGGACAAGAGCCTTTTTCTTGGGAAAGACACGCTGAATTTCTGATACGAGTACGAGTTTATTTCTCATCCTTTGCCTTATTGGACGAAACATTGACTAGAAAATGCCAGAAAGGACGACCATGAGGAAATTTTCAGGTAAAGGACAGCATTTATCGTTGTGTACTAATAATACAACAATAATCAAAAATTGTAATAAACTTAAACTATTTATTTTTTTCCTTTTACAAAATGACCTCTAATAAAGAATTTACAATAATTTCTCATTTTCCGAATGTAGAAAGTTCGCACTTCACAACAGACTGGCTCAGGGTCATGACGCGATGCCAAAAACGACCACTTTTATATTCCCAATAAGTTTAGTAGACGCGCGAATTGAATGCAGTAGAAGTGACCTTCAGCCTTCAAATGCACACAACTAGAGATGTGCCGTTCCCGGGAATATTCCCCATACAAACGGGGAATATTCCTGGCCAATGACACATCTCTACACACAACTCGCGCGGTTACTTCACAAACTCTTCCTTTTTCTCTAAGGATTTAAAATAGTGCACTTTTAGTAAACGAACGTCATAGTCCCGAGCCGATAGAAGAGGGCCCTCCGGCCGATCATAAAATTTAGACCCAGAAATCAACATAATAATAATATACGGTTACACAAGATTACGGCGGCAAATCAAACACCCGTTGAACCAGACCCACTGCTTTATTGACTTACCAGTGTTTTCGTACAATAAATCATAACAATTCAGGTCAAACAAAACAACATGTGCCGAACTTATAGTAATTATAAATATGGTCTGGTCGAATAGCGGAGTCGGATCCTCAGTCTGCCCAATAAATATCAACGTATGTACACGAGGCCTCTCGCGTCACTACACTCCTCCCCCCACTATATATTTATAACGTTTTTTAAAAATTTATAATTTATTTCGTTATGTCCTATCTATGTAGGCGCCGGCGCGGCCTCGATACGCTAGAACTGCAGCCTATTTCTATTATTTTAGTACAAAATGTACACGGGGAATTTTGGCTAGTAATGTCGGATGTTGTCACTAATAAGGCGCTTCACGGTACTGACTCGTCGCTGCCGACGCGACGGTAGCATAGTTATGTATCAGTTTGTGCAGTATCTGACAGTAGTGCCGATATCGACTCTGTATTACCTTAGGATATGGTTAACTTATAATTGATTAACCACGAAGGTTAGGCCTTCAGTCCACCATTCAATGTCATTAACGATTTGTACCATCTGTCAATACATCATCATTCCAAAAACAAATACATCTAAAGAATAGTCCTATAAAATACAGACAATCGTTGACAGTCATACGTAAGAGCGATCTTAAATAGGCAGAACCCTAGATTACGCGTAGAAAAAATTATATTACTAATTATTTTCTTACATTGCGTTGGGCTGACATAAAGGTTAGCACTTCAAATCAAAACTAGCTTGTTTCTACGCCTCATGTGACCATTTTATTTATCTTATCAAGTTGATGCATTTTTTTAAGATATGAAATAAAGGGCATAGAAACTCACTACGAATGCCATGCAATAACCTGTCAATAAACGTATCAACGACATTATAATTACACGTACCTTATTGCCAATAAGTATGTTACGTTATACATTATGACATTTTTCCATATAAAATACTTCTGTATTTCTATAAATAAATACTAGTGAGAACCAGTGCTGCAGGTCTCACTTTCGTGCACACCGTCAAAAGCTACTACCAATAAAAATTGAACCTAAAACGTACTGTCTTTCCAGTCAGGACATCCGTCATGTCATCAGATCACTAAAAAGGGGATAAAAACAGTTGAGATATCATGCAGGGCGGCGAAAATGTCACAAACTTACAAGTTGACAGTTAATTTTACACCAAACTTATCATTCGCACGTCTGCAATAAATTCTCAACGTTTTTACCAAAATTCATGTCGTTATTACAGTTTCGATACTTCCAAGCCCTTTGGTTCAGTTATCTTTACATTACAATCATAGTACTAATCGGCCGTATCGGTCGGAATTGGTCCACCATCTGTTTGAAAAACAATATTGTATAATAGGAGTGTAAATTCAAGTTTATTGCCAATGTAAAAAAAAGTCTTCAAAGAACTTAAAAATCATAGAAAACGCTTGAGATAAATCTCTGAATTTTATCTGAGCGAAGCAGTATTTTGTATATCCTTGTCAATGTTTGAGTAGTTGCCACTACTGAAAATAAGAGCTTCTGATACAAAGGTATCTCTAAGAAATTATTGAGAACCGATACTCAAGCTGAACTCTTGCCTAATTTTGAGTAACAAACAACCAACAATCATTTCTCACACCTGAAGCATTCCAGTCCTCTTGTATGTCTATTTTTATGTTATGTCAGGCACTTAACTATAAAAACTAGTATTGCTTATGAGTGACTTTATACAAAATTAGAGTGCCGGGACACTTAATACACGCAAGAAATAATTACATTACGTCTAGTTCGCGCTCACGATAAACTGAATGTTAGAACGAGACGCAATCAATTAAGATGTTTGGTGCGTGTAAAGTGCCTTACATGCTATTTTTGGAAGGATCCAAGTATGGAATTATCGTCTATGGGGTTCTACAGGACTGAAATGCTAGCTTAGCCTCATCGGGTCACCTAATGTGTTTACTGTTATGTAGAAAACAGAAGTTCCAATTTAAGCAGTGATCGCACGGGGCAATCTAGAAAACTATCCAAGATACTGGTTTTGTAAGGATACTATTGATTCCATCATATTTTAAAAGAAATACCAGATTTCTGAAACTTATTCAAAAACCTGCAATCTACTATGATCTATATGAAATTTCGATAATAAAATCGAACCTTTTCGAACCAATGAATTGAGGGTCGAAAGTAAATCTAGAAGCTAAATTTCCGAGAAACTTGGTTGATTTGATTAGCAAAATATTAGATCTCATCTTCTCTTTTCATCAAAGTCAAATGAAAGAATCGCAATACAAATACTTCGCAAATGTAACCTAGTGTCATGATTTCAGAAATTTGGTATTCCGGTCTTCGGGAAAGGTTAACAATTTAAGGATTCCTAATTGTCCTATGAGACATGCTTTACAAGAGACTGCGCCAATAAGATCCGGACAGGCGTGGACTTCAGCTTTATTATAATTTATAATACATCTTTAAATCCTATTCATTTCGGCGATACATTTTCCATGTCTGAATAAGTGTTAACAGACGACCAAACTGGCTAATTTCTAAGTTTGCACCTAGGGTCTATGATATCGCATACGAACGAGGTGCAAAGTAAACTCGATTACATAATGAAGTTCGTACAAAGTCGATGTTATGCCAATTTCAATCGTCCATTATCACCTGAAACGTTCAAAGTACGTACCGACGATATAATCAAGGCGATATAACCCACAAGTCCAACGCAACATGTAATAGGGTATACTTGGCTTGAAGACATTCTGGCTAACTGCTACTGACAGTGTTGACACTAGTCAACTTTTGTATAGTTTCTTATTTAAAACTTGAGCATTTATTGTAATGGATATTGTCGTGAGTCATGCTAGCCTGGTAGCACTTGACTTGTAATATCATGCGAAACGCAATATCAAAATTACGAAGTTAATTTTCTCTGAAACACCGAAGTTGAAAAAAAGAACATTACTACTGATTGGAACCGCATGTTTAAAAAGCGACTCGCGTAGTCAGAATGTCTCCGGTTGGTGGAAATGAAATTCCAGTAAGTTTCCTAGCCCATGACGGTCACATACATCGTGCGGTAAATAAATTATAAAGCGTCTATCTCTCTCACACTTGCGTACAGACGCCGGCAATAATATATTGACAACCGTAGGTCCAATTGCCGTAAGGGTCAGGCAAATCGTCCCTTACGCCAATTGAACTTACGGCCGATGATATGATGAAATAGAATATACAAAAATATCTGACACCACTATTTTTATAGCAATTAGGTCTTGTCAGATATTTATGCGTGTCTCGCTTCATCGTACATTCTTGCCGATATCTACACATCGCAAAGTGATAGATGTATCATTTAATCGCGCGATATAGCGACCACTAGTGGCGTGGCGTCTTTTATTCTAGGACGACATATTTGGCATACTTTTTGCTAAAAGGTCATAAGGTACTTAAATGTCACGAAATAAGCAAACCAGTAGGAATATGTCCGCTTTCACATCTCACCGATATGCCGTCGACGACACCCGTCCCTTTCTCTCTATAATGAGCGAAAGAGTCAGGTTACCGATGCGACGAAGTTCCGAAAAACTTTCCACTCGGAAAAATCTTTGTAATTCCTAGAGATTTCTTCACAATGGAAACTTTTTTACAACTCCAGAGGTATCCAAAAAATTCTGAGAGCTTTCCTAACTATCTGTAGCACTGTCGTAGTCATCTGTAGGTGTGAAAGCGAACTATAAGTTACACGGACGTCATACCACCGCGTCCTAGGTCCCTTTAGTGCCAGATTCCTGTCTAGGCCTACAAGACCCTGGGTCGGTGCCTTGTAGACCTAGCCTAGAGACCTCAGCGGTAGACCCTTATAAGCCCAACAACATGGCTTGCCTAGGGGCCCTGTGCGTCTAGCACAACAGCCGCGACGTTTCTCGCATCACCTGTCACTGTCACACTGTATTGAATGGAAAGAGATAGGTAGTATTCGTCGCGCCACAGTCACGTGTCACTAGAGGTACTGGATTTCTAAATACGGGCCTAGGTTAGGGCGTCCCAGAAAGCAAATCTCCATACAAACTGAAGGCAAGTCGGCACGGGTTCCCACCATCAGAGAGCTGAAATTTTATACACCAGTATATTTGAGTTGTTAAAACATACTTGAGGGGTATGCATTACAAAATAATAAAAATAATTGTTGTATGGGCAGGATTTTTTTTTGTAACGCAACACCTCTTAAAATGTTACAACTACTAAAATATAATGGTATATAAAATTGCAGCTCTCTGTGGCGGGAACGCGTGCCGACTTGGCTTCAAACTGCCGTGCTATGACAAAACACTATAACAATGTATGGATTTCATATACTATAAGCTTGGCAACTTCGTTGGTGACACTCACATGTGTGCTTTTTGTTATGAGCAGCCGTAACTACTTACACAAGTTACCGCCAACACGAACGGCGACCGACGGAAGCAGCCTCCGCAGGCAGCCGTTCGTGCTGGCGGTAACTTGTGTAAATAGTTACGGCTGAACATAACAAAAAGCACACACGTGAGTGTCACCAACGAAGTTGCCAAGCTATAGATACAGTGTTTTGTCATTGCACGTCAGCAAAGTTTGTATGGAGATTTGCTTTTTGGGACACCCAAGCCCCCCCCCCCCCCCCCCCTAGTCCCTTCATAGGTATGTGTGAAAGCGGACTATAGGATATACAGACGCCACATCCCCTAGATTAGTTGCGTACCTCGGTCACATTGAATGGCGGGTGGTGTGGTAGCAGTGGCGTGGCGTCCAAAGAACACGATTCCTACCGGCTTGCCTAATTATCAGGCATTTGATCACCTTGTTCTTTAGCTCTTCAGGAAAATGTACGCCAAATCTGCACCGGCTTGCCCAAGGATATCTTCTACTGTGTGGTAGGATATACAGACGCCACATCCCTAGGTCCCCTAGACTAGTTGCGGACGGCGGATCGCCTCGGTACCTCGGTCACATTGAATGGCGGGTGTGGTGGGGGCGGTTACTGCGAGGGGTAGGGCGGCGCGGACGGCACGGCCGCCGGGTACACTAGCGGCGCGGGCCCGCTCCACCCGCCGCCGCCCGGCATGCTCATGCGGTAGCCCGCTGCAACAACACATTATGGGTCATTATTCATTTATTCATGTATTTCATTGTAAATGTAATGTGATTTAATTTTTATTGTAATTGTAATTGATTTAATTTAATTTGTTGTAATTTTGACATTTAAGATAAGATAAGATAAATTTATTTATACCAAATTGCACAGTTACATAAACACATGTAGTATCCGGTAAGGACCAAACTAGGCTGAGCCTGTATCTTGGTACTCACAGAGTCGGTAAACATTCTACACAGGCTGACATTTGTTTAATTAATTGTTGTAATTAATTGTGATGTACCAATGGGTTTATACCTAAATAAATACACATTTATTATTATTATTATTATTCGAGCATTTCAACCGCCTCACTTTCGTGGACACGTTTCTGACGAAATCCCTGCAGATTTTTGTGGCATTTTGAACTATTTGGTTTACTTTCGTGGACACGTTTTTGACAAAATCCCTGCAGATTTTTGTGGCATTTTGAACTATTTGGTTTACTTTCGTGGACACGTTTTTGACAAAATCCCTGCAGATTTTTGTGGCATTTTGAACTATTTGGTTTACTTTCGTGGACACGTTTTTGACGAAATCCCTGCAGATTTTTGTGGCATTTTGAACTATTTGGTTTACTTTCGTGGACACGTTTTTGACAAAATCCCTGCAGATTTTTGTGGCATTTTGAACTATTTGGTTTACTTTCGTGGACACGTTTTTGACAAAATCCCTGCAGATTTTTGTGGCATTTTGAACTATTTGGTTTACTTTCGTGGACACGTTATTGACAAAATCCCTGCAGATTTTTGTGGCATTTTAAACTATTTGGTAGAGACCCCGGACTTCTGACAAATATTCAGATATCCCATCAAAAGCTACACGAATTCCGGCGAAAAGGTGTCCACGAAAGTGACGCGGAACAAACGCTCGAATAATGACCCTTATATAATTTCACACAACATTTCAAACGAGCCCATCCAGGAAACAATACAGTACATTACACAACTAGGGTGGTAAAACAAAAGAAAGGTCGAGATCGCAGAAGTTTGCGGCCCGAGCTGCAAGCGAGAATCGGACCAGGTGGGGGCCGTGGTGTTCCCTGGAGTCGAACCAGGTCGCTGGCCGGACTACCTTGAGTGGATCGGACTAGATGGGGGCCGGGGGCGCCTGGGATCGAACCAGGCCATGTAGTCACGAACACTATTTTAAAGATGGAATTTAATAGGTTTATTACCCGAAGCGCCAAAAGAAAAGAAGAATATAAGACATGTAAAAGAGCCCTTGAGGGCCTACTTGCAGAAATATACTATATTACATAACTAGGGTGGTAATACAAAGAAAGGCCAAGATCGCAGAAGTTTGCGGCCCGAGCTGCACGAGGGACGTAAATATGCGATCGAGGATTTTCTTTATTACCTCCCGTGTTGTGTACATCATTTTATGTCTACACTTGGCCAGAAAGCTGCTTTTTCTGTACGCGCATGGCCTAGTGTAGACATAAAATTATGTACACAACAAGGGAGGTAATAAAAAAAGCCCTCGGTCGCATATTTACGTCCCTCGCTTGCAGCTCGGGCCGCAAACATCTGCGATCTCAGCCTTTCTTTATATTACCACCCTAGTTGTGTAATGTACTATTATTTATTATAATAATATTACCTGCCGCAGCTGCTTGCGGATTGCTATACGCGGTGGCGTACTGCTGATAGTAGCCGGGCGCCATGTAGCCCTGTATCGCCGGGTAGCCCTGCAACACACAGTCACTGCTTAAACACAAAACCTTACAATATCGCGTATTCGAGGGCACGGTTGCCCCTCAAAGGTATGTATGTGCATAGGGTTGCCAGGTCGCCAAACCTAATAGCCGGACAGACCAGCCAGTTTGGCCGGACATTTGGGAAAAAAAGCCCGGACACCCTACATTGAGGATTTTGTGTCTGAGTAATAATGGTACGACAAAAAAATTAGCCGGACACAGTTTATTTTGGCCGGACACACAATCAAAAACCTATGTCCGGCTTTATCCGGACGCCTGGCTACGCTATATGTGCAACTTCACTGTGGACAGAGACGGACTAAGCGAGGGGGGGCCATTCATTTATTACAAAAGCCGATTTAGGGGGGCAGGGGGGTACGTATGATCATAAAAATGCGCATAGTTAAGATCCCATCAAAAATATTACATGTAAAAAGATACAAGTCTACAGTCTTTTTTTTTTAGAGCGGTCCGTATGGGAAAGTCTGAAACTAATAAGACATACGAAGATCTGTTCTTAGGAACCATGCCATCGATTTTAGGGACAAGAAAAACTGCATAAGTACATAGATTTGAAAAAAAAAAACTTGTACTTTAACCTTGAATCGAACCCGGTCATTTGGGAAAATATTAAATACAATGGATTTTATTCGTTTTAGATATCGTGTTTCCTAGTAACATTTACTGCTTATGACCTACACAATCGATATCCAAATAGAAACAATGTAAATTTTATTTTTCAAAAGGACCGGGTTCGATTCCCGGTTACAGTAGAAGCTTTTTGTTTCAAATCTATGTATGCAGTTTTTCTTGTCCCTAAAACCGATGACATGGTTTCTAAGAAGAGATCTTCGTATGTCTTATAGTTTCCGACTTTCCCATACTGACCGATCTAAATGGACCAGCCGGTATATTGGTTGGTACCCTTGACTGCACAATACCATGCGAAATTATGAAAGGTTAAAACGACAAGGTACCAAAGCGAACAGATGTTATGTATGACGCCGACTAGAATGATGGTTAGACAATAGAAAGTCGTTTCAATGCGATAATTAACATATTTCGCCACTCGGAATGACTTTTAAATGTAAGTCGGCGCTAGAAATAGTACATTACACAACTAGGGTGGTAATACAAAGAAAGGCCGAGATCGCAGATGTTTGCGGCCCGAGCTGCAAGCGAGGGACGTAAATATGCGATCGAGGGCTTTCTTTATTACCTCCCGTGTTCTGTACATCATTTTATGTCTACACTTGGCCAGAAAGCGGCTTTTTCCGTACGCGCAGCGTGGCCAGGTGTGGCATAAACAATTTAGTATCGTATTGGGGCACTAGAGTCTAGTGGCGGCCACGCATACGTGGGTGGATTTCAAAGCGTTTCAACCGCCGTCATCACCAATCCCGATATTATGATGACATCTTTTTAAATTTACATAATTTTCGATCAAATCATGAAAATAGTAGGTACTATTTTCGGATTTTATCTAAATAATGGGATACATTACTGCACTTTTAAGTAATCAACATATTTACTGGAAATATTTTGAATCCTCATAGCTTAATGTGGAAACACCACAATTTTATTATAATTATAGGTACATTGAGCAAATGCATTGAAAAATCAAATACGATCGAATACAGCTAATGCCGGATTTGAATTCCGGGACAGCGAGTTATCCAATTTCTCCAATTAGGGAGCGGCCCCATGTCGACGGCACGGCGCCGTCCGCCGTGGAACGGCACGACGCCGTCACCGTGCGACGGTACGGCGTCGTGCCGTGGCACGGCGCCGTGAACGGTGCCGTGGACGGTGCTGTGTACGGTGTGACGGCGTCGTGCACGGTGCCGTGAACGGTGTGACGGCGTCGTGCACGGTGCCGTCTACGGCACACCGCACCGGTGGACGGCGCACGGCTCGGTAGTTTTGTTTTAGGCGGATCTCACACTGCGGCGAATCTAGAATCATCAATTTGTATAGAAAAATCGCGGGGTGTGACACACTGAGAATCGCTGGTCGCGGCGACTTTTTAACCGGCTTTCAGAAGGACGTTTTTTTTACTCGAAGATGGCTGAACCAATTTTAAAAATTATTTTTTTGTTTAAAAGAATGATATTTTTAATATTTTAGAGGTGGTCCCATTGCAACCAAATCAGGACTTGATGATGGGATCTTGGAGGAATTGAGGGAACTCTTCAAATATTATAGGCACACATATAGCGATTTAATGAACTTAAAACTACATTTTCAGAGATGTAAAAGGTCTTTAGGCGTCAAAACAAGACAATTAAATTAATAGAAAATAAATTGATAATAAAAATTCATGGAGATGTAAACAGTCTCCGTTGTCAAGTCAAAAGAAAGAAAGAACAAAAGCAAGCAAGAAAGAAAGAAAGTATGTATAATGTATGGGAGTAATGCAAACTAAAGCTTCATTAAAGCTGTCATTTATTCTTTTAGCCTTAAAACACCCTCAAAAACAGAAGTTATAGAACTACAGTCTTTATAAAGGTGTACAATTACATCATAAGCATAAGTGTTACAATGGTGTTTGCCTACACTATTATACAGAAACAAGTATCAAATTATACTATAATATATTAATTAACCACTCTTATACAGCCTAAAGTTTCTTCTGACACCCTTGTAATTCTCTTGTAAGAGTCTAAGCTGTAAATAGGCTGTAATATTGATGTTAAAAACGCTTATGTGCTGCTTGGGATATGTAACACAACTTTATTTTCTCTTAATTTACAAAAAAGTGCACGTTTAAGTTGTTTTAAGAGTTACTTAAAAGTTTCAAAGGAATCGGTTTACTAGAAGAACTAGTGGAAAAAGCTGTCACAAGATTTGAAACACACACGGCGTGCCAGCTAAAAAGCAATGACGAGTTATAAAAACGTTACCCTCGTTCTCCGCTACGCCCTTTGAGTCTAAAGGTATCGATATGAATACCTTTAGACTCAAAGGGCGGAAACGCCATTAGAACTTACGGCGTTTACGCCCTTTGAGTCTAAAGGTATCGATATATTCCGGTGTTTTTCTTCCCTAAGTCGGGAAAATATCAATATAATAATTAACAACTATTCTTGTTAAATATTTTTTTTTAATGTAAACCGGAACCCCGCAGCAAACTTAGGGAAAAGTGATTTCAGTCAAATCTGACTAAATTTTACTTAGTTGGGTCATTATTTGAGCGTTTCACCCGCCTCACTTTCGTGGACACATTATTGTCGAGATTCCGGCAGATTTTAATGTAAGTTTAAGGTATTTGTTAGTAGTCCCGTTAGTAGTATATGTAACAAATAGCTCGATATGAGACTAAAATCTGAGGGAACTTCGACAATAATGTGTACACGAAAGTGAGGCGGCTGAAACGCTCAAATAATGACCAAGTTGCAATAAGAACTTCGTACCATAGTTATTAGTTATGAAACGATTTATTCGATACATGTTGTTGCACTGGACTGTACTTGATCTTTATATCAATAAATGTAAGTACAGTCGCCATCAGATATATCTGAGCTGTCAGTGTACTCATAAATATCTGAACACGGCTCTATTTTCATAGTATTAGAGCCGTGTTCAGATATTTATGAGTACACTGACAGCTCAGATATATCTGATGGCGACTGTACAATCACATTTTCGTTACATTGTCTGAGGTTTTAAAAATACAGACGTGTTCTTTCTCCTTAATGACAATTAACCTTACAGACCTAATTCATTACTTAAATTGAGACCGCATGTGCGCTCCCGTATAAATGATACTGCTAATTGCACATTTTGTTATCAAAGTAAGTAATAATGTGACGACGTGGGTCGATTTCAGAGCGTTTCGACTGCGGCGGTTTTTTTTTTCATGAATAGCAGCAAGCGAGTGGCTGAAAAAAAGGGGAGGCCTTTGCCCAGCAGTAAGACATACAAACAGGCTAATAAAAAAAAAAAAAAATAGCAGCAAGCGGCGGTGATCACGGGTAACTTTTGTTATAAGCTATCGACGATATCGAGGCTACACATGATTTAATAAAAAAATATAGTAACTCGATAGTCCTTCGCGGTAAAGGTGAGGGACACTATGACACAAATAAAAACGCTGGAAAAACGCCTGATATCAACTGCTGTGGCTAGTAGATCGTCCCAAACGGAGACATCGCTATTTCCTAGCTAGAGTCTAACTAACCAGTTAGTGACGTCATTTTTTTAAATAAAATACTTCAAACTAATTATAAATGAAACAGATATTGAAAAAATACCCAAAACGTTTTCTCCATGATACCATTTTCAGATTCTGACCTAGTTACGATGAGACCCGTTGAAAAAAACTAAAATACTTTACCATTTGGTGAAACCATATTTGAGTAATCTGGGAACATACCTAAAAAAAGGTGCCGACGAAATGGGAACCTCCTCATGTTTGAAGTCAGTTAATGAAGGTGATAAATTAAAAAATCCGTTGCTAGTGGCATAAAATACATTAATAATCTGCAGCTTTATACACATATGCAAAATTCTGCCGTACAGAATCTAAAGTACTCTGAGTTATTTAATAAGTGTCCCTTCGATTTTATTGTACTTAGGCTCTGCATGGCAAAATAGTTGCGATGTGAAGAATTTGAAAAAATCTTGTGACACGTCTCACTGGTCAAACTACCAACGCACGCACGTTCTAATAGATGGCGTTAGTACCTAAATAGCAAATTAAATTACTCAACATAGGCACATGTTAGTGAAACAGTCTCCAAAGTATATTTTGTTTCTAATCTCGCCATCTCTCTTTCTCTGACGAAAAGCATGGTTTGAGTGACAGAGACTCAACTCGCGATTCAACACTGCGTCAAAATTGGGAGTCAACTCGCCTATACGCTACAAGATGCGACCGAATTGAGAAAGTTAATCGATTCGTAAATGCAAGAATAGTAATTAATGATAACACTGCTCGACGCTAAATCAATTAGTTCCCGATTGTATTTCTGATAACCCAATATTATTTTCAGATTTTTGTAAAATGAACTGAAGACAAATGTTGACTTTTCAAACTAACATTATACTTGCAAAAGTAACTGTGTTTCTCTCTTTGTTATCATTTCACGCTTAAACAGCTGAACTGATTTTGATGAAATGTTTTTATATTGGAAATCACCCCTTAAGGGGGTTGAAAAAGGGCACCCCTGCGGCCCTCCCTTTATGGTATATCCCGCCACCGGGTGACAGATAGTTGTCTCTGGAACTAATCCTGTCAACCCTGTGAGCATTAAATGCTCAACTCGTCATGACACTGTTTTTTTTTACCTTATAAAGCATGTCAGATGTTTCTGAGCGCTGTGTTCAGCCAAAAGTAACGTGTACGAGAACAGTATAATACAGTATCCTAGTAACATATATAAATTCCATAATGAAATGTGTGTCAGTCTGATGATTAAGTCTTATCTCAAAAACTCGAGATAGGCCAAACTTCTTTCAGTTACTTCAATACAAATAGGCTATAATTCTAAATAAACTACATCACACTCCATAATAACATGCCACGCTGCTCTAAATACTTCTAAATTGTTGCGTCAGATATTTTATTGTCTGTCAGATTGTTATTACTATGTACAAACGAAGCCACTGTTATCTGACCAGTGACCACCTATAGACTTTAACACATTGCAATAAAGTAAACATCCGTTTACAAATATGTACAATTAACAGTGTCGTCGATTGTAATAGAATGTCCACTGCGGGGCAAAGACCTCCCTCTTATTTTTCAGATGTCAGTCAGATACATTTAAATCCTAGTAATTTGTAATATGATATGACATGCACAGTACTTTTTACCACAGCATAAAATAAAACAACCACATAATAGATCTTACATTTGAACCCATAATCAATTCCAAGAAACACAATTTACAAAAATATTGCTGCATATTAACAGGGTTCATGAACAGCCAAGTGCAAAAACATGTATCAAATAAATCGTTTCATAAACATGGTACAGTCGAGTTCATTTACGTCTACAGATATAAGGGAACAAAAATATCTGAACACGCTTTTATGCTCCTGACACAGGGTCGTGTTCAGATATTTTTGTTCCCTTTACTGTAAAGGAACTGGACTATACGAAGTTGACGCGGTTGCCAACCGCCGGTTGCTGCCACGGTTGGGCCACCACAAGATGGATAGACGATCTGGTTAAGATTGGCAAGTAGATGCGAGGCAATAATTATTATTATTTGTGGAAGTCTTTGGGGAGACCTATGTCTGGCCTGTTTGCTGACAGCTGGCATGTGCTACTCACTAAAATAAGTTTAATGTGCAACTGTTACTTTTAAGAATTGTTATGTAATAGTTACGGTATATAGTTTGTGTCAATCTAGCATTTTAGGCACTTGGTGAAAACTGTAAGCCTGTTATGTATTTTTATAAACAAATAAAATATCGAGGGCGATTTAGGCGACTTGAGACTACAAGGAAAAATGACGATGTATAAAAATGTCTACTGGTCTTATTTCGTCCCAGTATAATAATGACAAGGTATATGTATGTCGATGTATAAAAATGTCGCTCTGATAATTGGTGAAAAATATAACTGTCAATGAGTAAATTTGTCGAAGTATAAAAATGACTACTTTAGTCAGGCGTACGTCACTCCGCGATTTTGTTGCGCGGTGATTATTATTATTCCTTGCGATTAGGCAAGTCGCTCGCGTATTAGAGAGCTTTCACATTGTACAGCAGTGGCGTGGCGTAAAAGATATCCTTGGGCATACCAGTGGCATGGCGTAAGCCGGTATCCTTAGGCAAGCCGATGCAGATTAGGCGTACATTTTCCTTAAGAGCTGTAGAATAAGGTGCTCAAATATCTGATATTAATCAAGCCGGTAGGAATCGAGTTCTTTGGATGCCACGCCAATGCTGTACAGTCGAGTTCATCATTATCTGAGCAAAGATTGGACCAAAAACATCTGAACAAGACCCTATTGTCAGAAGCATAAGAACTAGATCAGATATTTTTGATCCGTTCTTTGCTCAGATAATGATGAACTCGACTCCCAAGTAACACAGAAGCAGTACAACTATTCACTCTTGGGTCTTTAAACAGTTCTTTGCTGATATAAACTCTTACCACAGTTCATCCGTAAATGTCAATTATAACGTCAATAGAGGTCTAGTATACTAAATGTGGACGTTACTCTTGTTTAATACCTACTGAAGGATTGCCCTTTTGATTTGTTTATGGTCATGGTGAATGCAAGACGTATCGGAAATTGAATTTGTTTAAACTCAAATGGCATATCGGTTGGGATCATCGGAATCCTCGGAATGAGGACTTCCTCACCTTTGAATCTTCCTTTAAGTATCGTCGCGTGAATCACATTGGTCATCAGTTTTCTTATCACCAAACGTGTGCCATCGCATAGTTTCGGTTGTTTTAGATTTCGAAGCATAATGACTACCGAGCCAACCTTTATTTGTAAATAGTATGGTGGTAAGCCAGGCACCTCCGAGGAGTTTAAAACACTATGTTTTAAACAAGAGATTTGTTGTATTATTTGAATTCACTTTTTATTCTAAGCAAGCTAGTAGGTAGGGTTGTCATTCTTTTGATTACACAAGATTAGGGCCGAAACAGACGGATTGCATCCCAGCTGCATTCCGACTGCAAAAAAGTTTTTTTTTTTTTTTTGATCCTGACAAACTCACAACCCGTACCCGGGCATTGTGATTGTCGGACCGGGTGGTTGGCCGGTGCGAACACTGGGCTCGAACCAGGTCGCTTGGCCAGACCACCCAAGGTTGTCCGACCGTGTGCCACACACACAGTCGGCACGCACATCGGACTGGGTAAGTGCCGGGGGTGCCTGGAGTCGAACCAGGTCACCTGAGCCGGCCTACCTCGATAGGTGTCGAGGTAGGCCGGCTCAGGTGCAAAAAAGCAGTTTGGATGCCGTTTTATATCAACTGCAATAGACCTATATTCAAACTGCACTTTTGCAGTCGGAATGCAGCTGGGTCGAATCGATGCAAATCCGTCTGTTGTTTCGACTCTTTGTGTATTGAAAGTAGACATTTTTATACGTTGTCATTTTTCATTTTAGACCAAATTTACTTTAATTGTAGACATTTTTATACTGTGGTAGTAGACATTTTTATACATCGGTCTTATTAGACTAAGACGTTTGTATACCTTGGCTTTATAATACTCAGACGAATTTATTTTTAGAAAGTAGACATTTTTATACATCGTCATTTTTCCTTGTAGTCTCAAGTCGCCTAAATCTCGAGGGCTTCATGCTAAAGGGGCGTATAACCCTACTTACATACATACGCCCCTTTGGCCTGAAACCCTCGATATGTCAAAGTGTAAAGAAGAACGCGTACGTATTCACACGTATTCACACAGACGCGCGATAGCACGTCTGTGAGAGCACGATCCATACTGGAGCATTCTTACGCATTATTAAAACTTTGATTATAGTGCGTTCGTAATAGTATTTTATACAATCGTAACATAATGAAGGCTCTTAAAGTCGAGTACCGTGTTTAGGCCACGAGGCTTGCCGAGTGGCCTATATAAGGTACGAGAACTTTAAGAGCTAATTATGTAACTATTGTATACAATACTTTTTCTATGAGTCAACTAAAACAACATCAAGCAAACAAATAAACTATCACAATCACCGTACTTCCACTAAAACTATTCATTCAAAGTTTTATTTAAAGGCCGAAAACAATGAGGGTGTTTAAAAATCATAAATCCACCAGGTGGCAGCAGGGTGGCGAATGGTCTATTTGGCAGTAGATGTCAAAATCAGGTGATGTGATTGGTGGATTTTGACACCTACTGTCAAAAAGACCATTCGCCACTCTGCTGCCACCTGGTGGATTTATGATTTTTAAACACCCTCATTGAGCGGCAGCATTGGTTGTAAAGCGGTTTGTGATTGGCTCATTACAGGACTAATTGCACCAATCGCGTGGCAGGAGCGTGTTTAAGTAGAGGCAAATTTGACAGGTGTTACGTTCTGAAACGTATTTAATCATCGAATTTGCATTAAAAGGAGGTTTTTACACAAGGATACACTTTTTTAAATTTGAAAGTTCTATTTTCAAAATTATTATAGTTGTCTAAAGCATATGCTTTAGACAATAAGACTTAGACTAATTTTGTATATAATAAATATTATAGTTGAGTAGAGAGTGTCATAGACTAAATAACATTGAAAAGTTAGCATTTATAGTTTAGTCTATGGGATCCTAATGGAAAGATTAAAGTCGACGAGTAGAAAAAGTATTTTTTATTTATATTTGTCCGAGCCACTTAAAGGAAACAATACTGTTGTGTGGTTTTGTACCTCATTATCGTCCGTCATAAAAGAGAAGCGTGCTTCACAGATAAAGATTTCGTGCATTGTCATTTTAGTAGATTATCAGGCCTTAGCCAAGAGTTAAAATTGCTTTAAAAGAAATGTGACTTTAGACGTATTATGCACTTCACACCCCTGGCAAAAAAAACTACCTGAGTGAGATCCAAATAAAGCGAAGGCAGCTGGAACGCCATTATTCTATTAATGCAGTTTTAAACTATGGTTCATGGAGATAGAGTTGATAATCAATTGAAATTTAAAGGTGGTTGTAACGTCTTTTTAGAATAACGTCATCTTGGTGTTTTTGAGGTTTACAAACAATCGCTTTGTTTCCTTATATATAAATAATATAAATAAATAACTAAATATTTTTACTAAAAAAAACCCGACCGCGGTGCACTTTAAAAATGCATAAAATCCGCCATTTTGTTTATTTTAACAAACTTCATACCCAGTGACACTCGCGCCATCAAGACGAATCTAATGATGTGTCATTTATCAAAATCGGTTGTGCCGTTGAGTAGTTACGAGCGGACACAGGAACGGACATACATACAGGTCAAACACATAACCCTCCTTTGGGCTTCGCCGCAGTCGGGTAAAAATACTATACACGGCGCGCACACATTCAAGCGCGCGATGTACCTTTTGTAGCAAGAAATATTACTGCTATTATACTGTGCGGTAGTGGATGTTTCCGGGATAAAACTATAATGTTTATTTTTCAAGTATATTATTGCAATACTGTCATGAAAACATTCAGCAATCGATTAGGGAGTTGCATTTGACTTGAGGCGCGAGCAGTCCAGTGACGGCCGTCATATGTTATTTAACTCACAAAATCGTCTATAGGGGCTTTCCTTTTTACCCGACTGCGGCGAAGCCCAAAGGAGGGTTATGTGTTTGACCTGTATGTATGTATGTATGTCCGTTCCTGTGTCCGCTCGTAACTACTCAACGGCACATCCGATTTTGATAAATGATACATCATTAGATTCGTCTTGATGGTGCGAGTGTCACTGGGTATGAAGTTCGTTAAAATAAACAAAATGGCGGATTTTATGCAGTTTCAAAGTGCACCGCGGTCGGGTTTTTTTTAGTAAACATGTGGTTATTAATCCAGTGAATGTAGAGACAATGATGAATGATGAGCATAAAAATAATGCTAAGGATAGCTTACCTGGGCATACCAATATCCCATGCCTTGCTGCTGGTACGGGTAGCCCGGATACTGTGTCTGAGCGCCCATTGCTGGCGGAGCTGCTGTGGTGCTGGGTGTGCTCTAAAACAGAAATTAACAACAATTAGCATGCGGTGTTTACTTAAAAGATATCCTAGGGCAAGCCGGTGCAGATTTGGCGTACATTTTACGTACATTTTTATTTTATTTTTTAAGTACGTTAAGGCAGCTTTCACGGCGTGGAAAACATTATGTGAACGCCGGCTTGTAACCAATAAGAAGGGAGATCGTCATCCCAGTACTATATAGTTTTAAAAAATATACTATAGGATAGTCTCAAATTGATTAGTTAAACTGTTGGTAAACCTAATAAATTAATTAGTAAAATGAGAATATTGAAACAAACAATATCTATTATAATACTGTTCTACTGATAATTGTGATAGATGTTGTAGCACATGTAGATAAGGTTTCAATTTCTAACAAATTTGCTTGAAACTGAATCTTATCTACATATGCTACTTACGCGGTATTGCACATCCCCAACGTTATTTCAAAAACTTTATTGATATCCAATAAAGTGGTAATTTATTTTACATCTAACGTCTAGATTTAGAAACCTTAGTAGCATGATTACATTCATATGATTCAATTGAAAATTAGTGTTGTGGCTTGCAATGGCAATAGGGAAGGTGCACGACGAAGGTGCTGCCAACTGGTGCCGCCAATCTAAATCAAGTACCCTCTCATGCTGGGGCAACATTGACGGAATCGCCGTAATTTATTGCGATGAAGGACGATTAACGTCAGTGTAGCTACGACTTACTATACATACACTTGACATTGAAACTTACATATTGTCATTGACAGCTTGATTTGACAGGGTTGATAGTTTCCTTTATTGTCCACCCGTGTCTCTTTTGTCGTTTAGTGCTGCCACCTATAGTTCGTGCACGTTCCCTATATGCTGAATGGGTGGATAATTTTACCTATGTACCTACTACTACTAATAACAGTCAAAGTATAAAGACAAGTATTCCTACTTCGGGCGTTTAGGAGCGCGCGACACGTCACACGCACTATCGCGCGTCTGTGTGAGTGCGGTCCATACTGGAGCATTCTTAAATCTATGCTTGTAGTGCGTTCGTACACGGCGCGCACACATTCAAGCGCGCGATGTACCTTTTGTAGGAAAAAATTACTGTTCTCATACTGTGTACAGTATGTCTGTTTGCTTAATGCATCAAGTTTAAGGCTCCACAGCAGCATGACGTCTGATTCAAAACCGCAATTACTAATAAAATTCAAGGGTCAAATTATATTTGGGAAGAGATTGACCGTCAATTTCTGAATTACACCACTATTGCTGGATATCAATGTATCTATGATATATTGCAAACTAAACTACAAGAATACACATTTAAAATTAAATATACTAAAAACTAAAACTAAATTAAAATTAAATAATCTATGATTAGTTTTTGTCTTCCTTATTGTGAGAAGTGTATCTACTTTCTTACAAATGAGCTAAATTGCTAGCAAACTTCAGATTCAATCTGTTTAGTCTGTTGTGGTTATCAGTTCTTATCATAGATTTATGTTAATGTAGAAACAGCACTAAACGCTATAACCTTGCGTAGCACTGTAACACTGGCAATTCATGCAGCCATGTAATAATAGGTATACAGGGTGGGAGGGACTATACCGACATACTTTAGCCATGAATTCCTGGTGGTGTGACGAGTAAAAAATGTTATATCAACATGGGTTGAATATTGTCATTTTTACCCGACTACGTACATTAATAGTCTTATGGAACAAAATAAATCAGTAAATGAAGCCCCTCGTTATAAACATGTCCTTACTGGCTGAAAAGTTATCAAAAAGAAAAAAAAAAGCTAAAATGGAAACGAAAGGTCGATTTTTTGGCCTCGTAGTCGCTTACCATCAAATACTGCGAAGGTTAATTCCTGTTTAGTTAAAGGATTTTAAAAAAATAGTAAAGGTATCTTAGTCACATTTATTAGGGCTTGTTACACACTTGGGACACAGGCCAAAAAATTGACCTTTCGTTTCCATTTTAGCTTTTTTTTTTCTTTTTGAAAGGGCGGCAGAGCGAGATGACCGGGGCGGCAGAGCGAGATGACCGGCGCGCCACGCGCTATGTACCTTTGTTAGGAGTGAACTTACTCGGTATAACTCTGGCATAGAAAAATATTAAGTCATGGATTATATCACAATGTGTGCGCGCCGTGTACGAACGCACTACAAGCAAATAAATAAGGATGCGTAAGAATGCTCCAGTTTGGATCGCACTCACACAGATGTGCTATCGCGTGTCTGTGTGAATACTTGTCGGGTGCTGCTAGCGATGTTACGAGTTGATTTTATTCCAACTCGGATAGCTCGAGTTGACTCGCCCGTCAACTCGAATCGGGATTCGAGTTGACTCGACTCGCATCAATCGGATGGGATTCGCTTCGCGGCAGCAGCCAAACGGATCGGCGAGTCGAGTCGAGTTCAGCGTATTCGTAAAGGTGGATTTAGACCAAACGAATTCTAACACATTCTAACCCCACTCTACCAAATTCTTTGTGTGTACACAAAGAATTTGGTAGAGTGGGGTTAGAATGTGTTAGAATTCTTTTGGTCTAAATCCACCTTAACAAAATGAACATTCGTCGAGTTGGCGAATCGGTGACTCGCGTGCACTCGCATAACTCGCATTCGTTAACCAGTCCGTGTCAATTCTAGCTAGAGTTAGGTATGCGAGTTGATTCGAGTTGCGAATGAACTTGATTCGAATCAACTCGCTTAGAGTCTGATTCGAGTTATTCGAATCAGACAACTCAACTCGCCCATCGCTAGGTGCTGCTAAACGGCCGAAGTTGGACTACTTGTTCGTCTTTATACTTTGATTACCTATAACATTCTATTGAATATTTTTTGTCTGTTTTGTATAGTCAAGGACGTACATAGATTGGGTAAATAAACAATTATTAACCAACATCTTATATCCAACCGCTTTTAAAAATATACAGATCAAATTTGTACAGTTAAATAGCATGTAGCATCCCAAGGCACCATATATATTGTAACATCTTCAGTAGTGTGGCATCCAAAGAACTCGATTCCTACCGGCTCACCTAATATCAGGCATTTGAGCACCTTATTCTACAGCTCTTAAGGAAAATGTACGCTAAATCTGCATTGGCTTCCCCAAGAATATCTTTCACACCACGCCACTGAACATCTTAATTCCTATAGTAATAAATGTGTTACAATATATATCTCTCTTGTTCTTCTTAGTCAGTCGGTTCTTAGTTTTAAGAACCGGACATTGCGGTTCTTAGTTAAGAACCGAACAATATATATCAGGAGTTACCAAATGGCGGACAGCGGTCCGGATCCAGATCTACCATTTGGTCCGGACCTTAAGTACCATAAGTTACTGAGAAATGGAACGATCATTTTATTTTAAAAACCGGGCCCCTGAAGAAACTAATTAGTGATCCCTGATATATATGGTGCTTTGGATGGTACACATGCTACTAATACAAGAACTGCATATTAAAAGTAATAGGATTGGTATTTATTTATTTATTGTATAGCGTTACCCGGGTATGAAAAAGATATGCAGCTCAAATGCAAGCTTATTATTAATTAATAGTGTATGCATACTTTTGCCATGAGAGAATGTCATAAAATTCAACACACTCATAAATTACTCATAAGCGAAACAATTAAAAATCTGCTAATTTATTACAAACTTAATGTAGAATTGAAAAATATTCTTCTAGCAGATAAAAGCAGAGATTCCGAAAACTGTGGGTAAATAATCAAAAAGGTAGATCTGTATAATTAGATTACTTGCAATTCAAGTCTATGATTTACTTATTTTATGAACCATGTTTATAGGTAGGCACATAATACCAATTTTTATTAGGCGTCTCCTCAAATGACATCATTTTCTGTGTTATGTTTATAATGCAAAATTTATAGAAAATACTATACCTGTGGTTCTCCCGTTCCACCGTTCTCTTTGCCCCAGAAACATTTGACCGCATGTCCACTAATCTCTGTGTTGTGTGTGCCCTCGATAGCATGTGCTGCTGCCTCTTTAGTTGTGAACCTAATGAAAGCGTATCCTTTATCCCGGAATACTCTAATATCCTGTATCTGACCATACTGTGAGAATGTATTCTGCATTAACTCTTCAGTAATAACATTGCTGGTAAAGCCCCCACAGTAAACAGTTGTGTTGGTCGGTGAGCTCTGGTTGTAGACTTCATCGAAAGTGGGTTGCTTAGCTCGCTTGCTGCTCGGCGCGCCCTCGCTGGGCCTGTTGGCTGGCGGCTTGCGTGTCGACCAGTTGGTGCGTATGGACCGCGACCCGAGCCACTGTCCATTCATAGCCTGAATCGCCGCTTCGGCATCCGCCTTCTTCACGAACGAAACGAACGCGTACCCTTTAGATTTGAGCGTTTGTGGGTCGCGGACTATCCGACAGTTTGAGATCTCGCCGAACGGCGCGAAAGCCTCCCGCAGTATGTGCGTCTCGATTTCCGGCGACAGGTCGCCGACGAATATGTGGTGGTGGTTGCTAGTGTCCGTCTTCGGCTGATTCCCGGGACTCGTAGCCCAGTTAACCTTCATCTCCTTGTCCAGGAACACTCGCTTGTTCATGGCGGCCAGGGCCGTAGCCGCCGCCGAGTGATTCGTGAACTCGAGGAAGGCATAGGGATCGTTGCCCGGCTCACGAATAATCTTACAACCTTTAACTTCGCCTATTTGGCCGAACAACGCGCATAGAAAATCTTCTGTGACACTCGCGTCTAAATTACCGACGTAGAGAGTTTTCGGGTGGCTTTCGTCGCCCATATTAGAATTAATCGTAATCTAGCGGTTACTTAATTACGACTATGAACACTAGGATCGAAATTACTCGCTAACCAACGTGTTATTTCATTACACAAAACATTGGATGACGGATAAAGAAAGAAAAATGTCGCAAACAGCGCCTATAACTTCTCGAAAGACGTTGCTGTTGACTCGTGAAACGTTCACTTTTCGGAAACAAACGCATCTATAGACGAATTTCCGGTGGAATCAATTTGAAAAGTTGGCGGGAAAGTAAAATATGTTACATTTTTTGATGATTTTGTATAAAATAATATACCTCCGATATATTTTACACATAGCATAACGTTATTCACACTTTTTAGTTATTGCTAAACTGCAATTTAAAATTTGGATTTTTTTGTTATATTTCGCCATAAACAAAATTTATATCAACTTGACACCGAGTTCTCCTTAACTATTCCGGAAACGAGTGTCATTCGAAAGTCTATGACTCATCAGAAATATGCTTTCGTTTACAAACTCATCATTTTAGTGTTGAAATTTGATTGGTCAAAATCTAATTATTGCTAAAAGTGACCAATCCTAAAAAGGTTAGTGTTTTCCAAATCTGTTGGTCATGGTATTACAATTGACAATATTTTTTAATTTTATAATAATGAAAATGCATAAAACTGTACAATTATTCTAATTTTATAATAAAGTTTGATTTTTATTTACATTATTAGTTTACATACGAGACTTACTACATAAAATAAGTGGGCAACAATTTTTATTTGACTTGACACATAGTTTCTAGTGTTGCCAATAAATGACGTGCTTCTGCTGCGCTGGCTGTCAATCAACGACAGATTTCGGCAATACGGCACCATGCAATAGAACCTTTAATACTAATGAAATCTCAATTAAAACATGCATTACTTCTTTAGACAGTGCTCGTAACAAATAAAACCTTTTCGATACCTTAATTACTTTGCTGATTTCACTTCATACAGCCACGGGCGAGGTTAGAAAAGATCAGGTCTCGTACACGTATGCAGTGTTTCGGTTTTTGTACGGTTCCGTGTTGAAAATATGACGTAAAGTACGTTTTCCTTATTTGAAGATAAAGTTTTCAACATGCTGCCGTTGACCAAAAAGGACACCCAGTACCCGCGCGGCCGCATAGCCGGACTCCGCGACAAGTTAACGAATTGGTTCAGGTTGATATATTCTGATAAGAATTCCAGGAATCTGTTCCTATTCCTTATACTTAACTTATCGTTCGCCTTCGTCGAGTTATTTTACGGCGTTTGGACAAATAGTTTAGGTAAGTTGTACTTTCAGATATTGATCTACCCCTACCTAATGGATGTTAGTAAATATTCCGAACAAGTTTGTTGTATGTTTATTTATTTAGGTGCTTATTATGTTTGATTCATTCTAGTTCTTGTAATTCGTTTATTATACCATAATAAGTTTAAATGAAACATGAATATGAGTTAAAGATAGACTTCAAAATTCATAATCGGTCTCATAATATTTCCTTTCAGTTACTTTCTATTTTCCCAGTCAATATTTAGTGGGGCACGTAATATACTTCATGATATAATGCTTGACTCAAGGAATGATCAAATATATCAATATTTAGATGGGAATATAGAAAAGCCTGAAATTCATTAAAGTTAAGCATTTTATTTCTAGGAACCGAACAGAATCCATTATGGGTATAAAAGTCTTGACTCCTTTAGGGCTACCTATTACGTCTGTAGGGCATTTCTCCAGAAATATGTCTGCGGACACCTCATTCATCTGCCCCTTTTTCATACTAAATGTATGGAGACAGATGAATGAGTCGCAGACATCTTTCTGGAGAAATGCCCTGTACTTCTTATTTGAGCATCAGCAGAATTGATTCAGGGATTTCTTCATAACTTTCTTTTTATTTAATTTAATTTCTAACTCCCTGTTATAAAAGTTCAGTAAAATCGGATAAAGGTCAAAGTATCATTCATCACATTTCTCACTTCATTCATGCTTAGTGGAATATAATTATTTTTAGGGATGTAACAATACATAATTTTGCCGATACAATACCGATACCGATATTTGTAGTAAATTATCGGCGATACCGATATCTTAGCTTTCTAATGAAGTATGAACTTCAGATTTATTATTTGTATGTCCTCATTATAACTAAAACTTTTTTTTTTTTTTTTTTTTCCTGTCTTGTTATCTGCAATCAGTCGCCAGACTATAATCAGATTAGTTGGGAGCTAAAGAGGAGTTTGTAGGTTTGGAGGCCTGTGCCTCATTCACTACTCAAAGTACGTGGTTACGTTTCAGTCTCTTAACCACATTAGCATTATCAAGCAATCCAGAGGCCAGTGGATTGGGGTGAAAGGTCAGTCTTGCAATATGTTGCTCCTTATAGCGTTGTATTTCTGATGCCACTGTTGCCATATTTACATACTCGTGTATTTCGTCGTTCCTTGCGAACCATGGAGCATTGGTGATACTTCTTAGAATATTATTTTGTACTCTTTGTAGGCATGCTATATTGCTCTTACTAGCAACTCCCCATATCGGAATGCCATACGTCCAGATAGGTTTTAGGATCGCTTTGTAGATTAATAATTTATTATCTAGTGAGAGCACTGAGTTTCTTCCCAGCAACCAATGTAGTTTGCGGAACTTTAGGTTGACTTGATCTCTTTTGGCTTTTATGTGGTTTTTCCAGGTCAATCGCCTATCCAAGTGGAATCCAAGGTATTTCACGCAGTCCGTTTGGGGTAAAATGTTGTTTGCCAGATGTACTGGAGGACAAGTATCCTTTCTTAGGGTAAAGGTAATGTGGGTAGATTTCTGTGCACTAGCTCGAATACGCCACTTTTGAAGCCAGGCTGTGGTTAAGTCCATTACTCGCTGCAGTTTTGCACTTGCTGTAGTGGGATCATTGTCTATAGCCAGGTAAGCAATATCATCAGCATACGTTGCGACCGTGACCTCATCTGTAGTTGGAAGATCTGCTGTGTAGATGTTGTACAGCACAGGTCCGAGTACAGAGCCCTGGGGCACTCCAGCTGCAATAGGGTATAGTGATGATCGTGCTTCTCCTTGTTTGACTTGAAACAGTCTATCAGTGAGGTAGGACTCCAGAATATGATACATAGAGTGTGGTAGATTTTCTTTGATTTTGCAGAGCAGACCTTTGTGCCAGACTCGGTCAAATGCTTGTTGCACGTCCAAAAATGCAGCAGAGCAGTATTGTTTGTTCTCGAAACACTGCCTGACGGAGTGGTACACTCGATGCACTTGTTCAACAGTAGAGTGCGCTTTGCGGAATCCAAACTGGTGACTGGGAACAATCTCATTATCACTCATTGCGCTGGCCAGTCTTTTGAGAAATATTTTCTCCCACAGCTTTGAGAGTACGGGAGTGAGGCTTATTGGTCGATATGACGAACAGTCTTGTGGAGGTTTGCCATCCTTGTGGATCATCACGATCTGTGAGATCTTCCATAGGTGCGGGAAGTAAGCGGTTCGCATGATGGCATTAAATAGGCAGGTTAGAAATGTGATGCACTTTTTTGGAAGCTCTTTCAGAATCCGCGGAGTTATCAGGTCGAAACTTGGTGCTTTGTGAGAATCAAGTAATTTAATTTCTCTCGCTATTTCTCGGGGCGACGTTGGTTTGAGCGGTAGACATAGTTGGATATCTTGCTCGAGGATATGATCGAAGGAGGCGTCATCTTCTTGGCCTTCGTTAGGCGTAAATACCTGGGATAAGTGCGTAGCAAAAACCTCGACTTTTTCTTCATCTGTCCGTGCCCATTTGTCAGTCTGGTATCTAATGGGAGGGAATGACTGTTGGGGTTTGTTTAGATGCTTGGTAGCCTTCCAGAGTGAGCAGTCACCTCTTCCTGTTGGTGTCATATTCTCCAAAGTTTGTCTGACCGTGAGATTTCTCTGTTCTTCAAGTGCTGTTTTTAGATCCTTAATGGCTTTATTTAGTTTTGTTTTATCGGAGTGGTGTCGAGACTGCTGCCATGTCCTTCTGAGTCGGCGTTTTTCAGCTATCTTCTTTTTTATTTCAATAGGGTGTGTTATGTTTACGATCGGGTCTTTAATTGTCGGGGTGTTGATCCAGGCTGCTATCTGAATAGTGTTAGTGATGTACTTGCAGGCTTCTTCAACATCTTCATTCGATTTCAGTGGAATCCTTAGGTTAACGTGGTCTTGTAAATATGAGCGAAAGCCCTCCCAGTCAGTTTTTCGATTATGTAGTGATTCCGAGTGTTCACGAACCATAATAGTCGAGCTGACGGTTATAATCACCGGTGTGTGGTCAGACGATCCATCAAGGTTTGATTCGATACTGGTAAAAAGATCACTTATGCCCTTTGTTATATAAAAGTCTAGCAGGTCTGGTAACTTTTTCTTGTCCGTAGGCCAGTAAGTTGGTTCTCCGGTCGACAGCGGATGGTAGTGGTGGTATAACTAAAACTTGGCTATATTTAACAAAGATAAAATAAATAAATTGTCAGCACAATTTTTTTTTTATTATGAACCAAATATATAATTAAGTAATTATTATTGCACAAGGTAATAGACCAATATATAAATTAAGTTAGTAATTGAAATTACTTTTTGCAGATGTTTATTCATACAACAAATTCTATTCGCGCTCTTCAAATATCGGTTGTATATAATCGGCGATACCGATATATCGGCGCTACCGATACATCCCTATTTTATTTTATTTCAAACTCCCTCTTATAAAAATTCAGGAAAATCGGATAAAGGTCAAACTATCATTCATCACATCTCTCACTTTCTTCATGCTTGGTGGAATATAATTATTTTGTTCCAGGTCTAATATCCGATGCATTCCACATGTTCTTCGACTGCACCGGCCTGGTGGCTGGGCTGGCAGCCTCCTTGATATCCAAGTGGCGGTCCAACGAGCGATACAGCTACGGCTACGCCCGGGCAGAAGTTGTGGCTGGCTTCGTGAACGGCCTCTTCTTGCTGTTCATAGCTTTCTTCATCATGAGCGAAGCGGTGGAGAGAGCCATTGAACCACCGGAGGTTAGTAACTTTATAAAATACATAATTAGGCCTTAGAAAGTTTGAGATGTTTTCAATTGAGGCTATGACAAAATAAAAAAAACTTGATAACTAATTTTGGTGAAATCTAGGTATGAACACTCGGTCAAGTCAACTTTCAAACAAAAAAAAAACGCATCGAAATCGGCCCAGAAGTTTTCCAGGAACACACACACACACACACACACCACCTCTAACCCCAAAACCCCGTTCCATTCTGTCTGTTGTGGGTAAAAAGTATTGACAATTACAATCAACTAATTTGTGTGTGAGTTTTAAATGGTAGAGGGACTAATATTTGGTTTTATTGTGTACAGAGTACAAGAGCAAAAAACGCGATTTCAGTTTTAATTTTGGCACAGAACAAGTTCCAAAATTAAAACTGAAATGTTCGGGTCGGACCACGATGGAACACATTGGATCCAACCGTCTCTATTGCATAATGTGTGCTCTTTCTAGTCGCTGGCTAAGCCCCTCTAGAGGGGCAACATTTGGTACTAGTACCCACGTTTGTTTGACACAATATTCCTTAATGAAAATTAATCCCACATCCAGGCCGTGTGTGGCAAACGAAAAAAAATTTAAATACAATAAAATATAAGTCTACAATCTCAATTACACTCTTTTCGTCACTCTTTTCGTGCCACCAATGATTTTAAAATGAGAAAAACTAAAAATAAGGCACCATATTGAGCAACGGGGGCATTCCACGAAAACGTCTACTTTGTCGGGCACGTGACGGCTATGGCAGTTACCTTAAAAACAAATAAAAAGTCCTAAATGATATTATCAATTCAGAAACCAATTTATAAAATATTTACATACCAAAAATGTACTTCGTAACTTTGTTAGAAGTATGAAAAAAATGGCGTCATGTGCCCGACATTCTCGTTGAATGCCCCAACGTCAGTAACGTAAAGTCACAAGTCAGTATTTCATACTAAACTGCATGCTATCTGAGCTTTTTGATACTTCATAAAAGGGCTGATTTCGTCGAGTGACAAACAAAACTTATCAGTTATCACATATATGGATTATGGATACAAGAAATCAAATAACATAGAAAAATTAAATTGGGCTCACCTATGGTCCAGACCAGGAATCGAACCCGGTACCTCTGGATTTCCGGCCCAGCCTGGGCCCAGCGTATTCACCCTTCCGCCAACTTAGCACCCAGCAAAGCTCAATTTATATATGTAACATAAAATGTCATGTAATTTACCCGCATTAAAAAAACTAATAAACATCATGTTTTTTTCATATAGCAAAACTTATCAACTAACAAAAATATCTCAAGGAAAATCAACCGTGTTGGAAGAGTAAAAAGGTTAACTATTTCTTTGATTTGTTTAGTGTATTTAGTGAACCATTTCACCTGACGATTTGATCTGTCATGAAATAACCTATTGCAAGAACATTTAAATGTCAATAGAAATCGATGAAAATCTAAACATTTTCGAACTATATCAAAACTATAAACCAACCGTTTATAGCCTTTATCTTATCAAAGTTATGCTGAAACCATTAATTAAGATATCAAGTTTCCTAAGTTTAAGATAATTGTGTCCAGAGTGCTTAACTTGTACAAGTTACCGCTATCACTTTTTAATCTTTAGATTACATTATATGTATATTAGATGATTACATGATTGGCAAGCGTCTACCTGTATCAAATAAATCTTTATCAACTAACAGTGGCGTGGCGTGAAAGATATCCTTGGGCAAGCCGGTGCAGATTTGGCGTACATTTTCCTTAAGAGCTGTTGGATAAGGTGCTCACATGCCTCATATTAGGCAAGCCGGTAGGAATCGAGTTCTTTGGACGCCACGCCACTGACAACTAATATTCAGTTGTAATATCAATAAAGTGAATGCTAAATCTACCATTTATGATAATTAATTTAAAATTAGCAATTGTAAAATAATCGACTCCGGATTAGTCTGTTCTGTATTACTTATATTCAATCAGGAGTGGCTCACTCCGCTATTTCGCCGCCGCCAAATTTTGCCCCTCTAAAGGGGCTTAGCTAGCGACCAGAAAGAGCACGCGATAGAGAGACGGTCGGATGCGGTGCATTCCGTCCGGTGGTCGGACCCGAACGTCAGTTTTGTTAGAAAGATAAACTTCTGTACGTGGTACAGTCAGCATCAAAAGTAACTTGGCATTTGAACGTATCAAAAGTTCTTATGTTAATGCGTTAAGAACTTTTGAAACTTTCAAGTGCCAAGTTACTTTTGATGTTGACAGTACTATTGCCTATTCTCTTTTGGCTTATCAGTATTGGCTCATAGTTATACGTCACATGAAAACGTGAGTTCGTTATTCATTTCAACTTTCAATAGTATAGCAATGACGTTGACGACACAATCGCGCTGCCACAGTGTCCACGTGTTCGGACGGACGTGAGACTCGCGGAGGCACGTACAGTCAGCTTCAGATCAGTGCCTCTGATATGAAAAGGAATAAGTCAGATATAAACGAGGTGCAAAGCGCAAGTCTCTTAGTAAGACTTACGCCTCTTTGCTTTTAGCTATTATCTGACTTAAGGGTCAATCAACTTTTTTACCGACACGACACTGCAACTTTGACGTTTTAATTTTCGTTGTAAAATAACACCTTTAAATAATGGTTTGCCTATGTTTAAATTAACCTCTCATAAACCTATTAAATAGAAAAATATCCTATTAGAAGTTCGATTTCTTGGTAACTCTAGAGACATTTTCGGTAACACCAGGGACGTCAAGTCTAAAAGTTGATTCACCCTTATTCCCTTTCTTACTAGAAATGAAATGATGTTTATTTACGCAAATATGGTACACGGATATAAGATGTTGGATACAATTTAGTCTCGCATATTTGGCCGCTGACGCGACGTGTAAATATTAACATTTTAAAATTTTAAAATTCTAGCAACTAGACAGTGAAATGTCTTCCTTACATTTAAATAATTTACAATACAGAATTAAAATATATTACAATCCAATTCAAATTACCAAAATGTCAACAATTATAGAAATATCAAAATTAAATTACAAAATATCACTTAATAGGTACATTAATATTGCATGGACATGGACATGGACTAGAGGCTTTGAAATTGTCTGTAACATCCAAAGCGCCATATACAGTATATATCTTCATCTTTGTTTAGTACCTAATGATGCGTTGCGATTTGCGATATATGCCGCTTTGGGTGTTGTGTTACTATTTCTATTTGATGCTGACTGTAAAGCGTACAGTCGCCTGTACTAACCCAATTGCAATCGGAAACGGCAGCGTAAAAAACTATGATTTATATCGCGCGCCAATAAGCCGTTTTTCCGATAAACTAACTAAGAAATGTTAAAAATAAGTAACAAAATGTTATATATAGTTTTTAGATTTGTTTGTTCACACACATCACGGAAAAAACTATCGAAGATTTCCATGATGGTGTACTCGTAGATAGATTATAATGCTGGTGAAAATAAATTATACTTTTTAACCGACTACGGCGAAGCAAAAAACAGATTTGAACCCGAACGATGTGGCGGCAGGCGTGTCACTCCTATCTCATCTCCAATTATTATTATTCCTTGCCTAATGCATTAGGCAAGCCCAGGGCTGCGCCGACACCCGGCAGCGCCTGTGTGCGAAACCTATGAAGCCCAAAGGAGGGTTATGTGTGTTGACCTGTATGTATGACGACGTGTATCAAAACAGTTATATAACGTCACGCAAATATTTTTCTTAACTACCTCTAATTCACTAGGAAATTCAAGCTATAATAATTATTTTATTTTTGTCGACAACCCTAGCGATGGGCGTGGCGACCAGAAAAAGCGCGCGTTATGAGTTAGAGAGAGAAGGTAGGATTCGGCGCATTTTTGTGACTCCAAAATGGGTTTTGTTAGACAGTGCGACTTCTGTACGAAGTAGTATTACTTATTCTGTGCCGCCGGAGGAGCTTAGCCAGCTACCAGAAAGAGCACGCTATATGCGATAGAGAGAGAGGCGCTCGGATGCGGTACGTACCGTCCGGTAGTCGTCAGTTTTGTTAGAAAATGTAACTTCTGTTAGTCGGACGACGCCACAGTTAACTGACCACCCATAGACTTAAACTCGTTGCAATAAAGTTGAAATCCGTTTACAAATGTACACTTAACAGTGCGTTTGATTGTAAAGTCAAAGGCAAAGATAAATATCTAGACAAAGTTCCAAAATATGTATACAAACCTTACTGCCATAATAATAAGACCTGTATACATATTTTTGAAACTTTGTTGTGTATACATTGGTGCCCTTGACTGTACTATTTACTTATTCTGTGGTTGCTGACATTGTCTAGTAGTACAAATACGTCATAAGAAAACGTGAGACCGAAACTATTCAACTCTCTACAATATAGAAATGTAATGACGACATAGTGCGCTTGGCACAGTGTCGACATTGCTCTGTCCACGTGTTTGGACGTAAGACTCTCCGAAGCACGTATAAGTATATTCGTACATTAGCATCTAGTAAGCCAAGAAATTTGGTTCGCGAGTTCAAGTCTCCTCGGGGCTCAATGAGGGTGTTTAGAAATCATAAACCCACCAGCTGGCAGCAGGGTGGCGAAAGGTCTTTTTGACAGTAGGCGTCAAGATGCACCAATCACACTACTTGATTTTGACATCTACTGCCAAATAGACCTTTCGCCACCCTGTTGCCAGCTGGTGGATTTCTGATTTCTAAATACCCTCATTGTCCTAATTACTCTGGTTAAGCAAAAATTGCCAAAAGACGATGTTGTAAGTTGTAAGGTGGTAATTTTTGCTTTACAATTTTGATTCTGCCCTATAAAGAGTTCATAGTTCAGAGACTGGCACCGTTTCAAATTGCCAAAATTCAAGAAGAAATCGCGTTTCTTGCTCTTGTATTCGACTATACTGGATTGAGAACTAAAATATTCAACAAAAAAAACCAGTGCCTAGCCAACTGCATTGCTGAGTGAAGACCATTCGGTTGCACATTTGTCTTTGCGTTGCTTTTTCTTGTCTTCTTCGTTGTATCCTCATGGCTGAGGGACGTGACGGCTGCGGGAACTCTTCACCAACGCTCTCCAAGCTGCACGGTTTTGGGGTTGATGAATGCTGGCTAGCTGGCTAGTAATGTGGCTCCAGTTGCAGATGTAACGTTTTTCTTGTTTATTGCCTCATATATGTAACTGTAGTGATGTGTTATCCGGATAAATACTTTCTACTACTATTACTATACGCAAAAAAACAAATGCGTTTAAAACTTACACAACGATCATATATTTCAATCTGTTAGTGCATTATCAATACCAAAGTATAAAGACATACAAGTAGTCAAACTATGGCCGTGGAGCGCGCCATACGTTTCGAGGACGAAGCGCAGACAGTGCGATCCGTACTGGGGCATTCTTACGCATTCGGAAAACTTTGCTTGTAGTGCGTTCGTTCACGGCGCGCACACATACAAGCCGCGCGATGTACCTTGTGTAGTAAGAAAAATTACTGCTAACTGTGTCAATACTTTTGCTATAATTTCCATAGAAATCATTTAAAATTTTCTAACGGCTCCTACGTTGTTCAATGTTCATGTTCTGTTGCCGCTTGACAAAGCCATGAAATTGTGTGGAAATCTGATCGAAGGTCGTGTGTACTAAACACTTTCAATTTATATTGTTTGATGGAAGTTGGCACTGACTTGATAACGTTCATTTTTATTTTGACTTTTTTTATTGATTTGCCTATGAGAGTAGGCCTGTGCCCAGCGGTGGCACGTCTATAGCAAAGTAAAGGGTGTCCCAAAAACGACGCAAGATTTGAAATTGATGAAAAACAAAATTTCTTATCGTTACTATATATTTGTATATAAAATCTTGAAATACATAAAATAGGGTTATTTGTGGAATAATACGTCAGGCAAATGTCTTCCTAGGCTTTGCTGGCACATACGCACTACTTTGTCAAAATTTTCTATGACCATTTTGCATAGATGCGGCAGAATTTCTCCGATGCAGCGTCGAATTTCCTCTTTTAAAGCATGAGTGGTTGTGGGCTTATTGGCATAGACTTTAGACTTTAAATAACCCCATAAAAAGAAGTCTAAAGGCGTTAAATCGCAAGATCTAGGGGGCCAATTCTGATCACCGAATCGAGAGATCACACTACTAGGGAATGTTTCATGCAGTAATTTCATCGTTTCTCCAGCTGTGTGGCAAGTGGCCCCGTTTTGTTTAAACCACATTGCTTTCACATCGATATACTCTAATTCGGCTAGAAAAAACCTTGTTATCATGTCGCGATATCGAGCTCCATTAACAGTAACTGCTTGACCGGCCTCATTTTGAAAAAAATATGGTCCAATAATACCTCCAGCCCAAAATCCGCACCAAACAGTGACTCGTTGTGGATGCATTTGTTTTTGAACAATCACATGTGGGTTCCCTGAGCCCCAAATGCGGCAATTCTGACGATTAACAAAGCCATCGAGATGAAAATGTGCTTCGACGCTAAAGATGATTTTGTTTGAAAAATTTTGTACCGTACCCGCCAAACTTTCATTACTTTTGAAATATTGTTCAATAATAAAAACGCGTTGATCTTTCGTATAACCGGCCATTTTTACAAACCCTAAACATTCAGCTGTCAAATAGTTTTTTTTTAGGGTTGCCAGCACTAAAATACAAAAATGGCGGCAAATTTAAATCTTGCGTCCTTTTTGGGACACCCTTTATAAAGACGAACAAGTAGTCCAACTTCGGCCGTTTAGGAGCGCGCGACACGTATTCATCCATACTGGAGCATTCTTACTAGGGATGTAACGATATATAATTTTGCCGATACGATACCGATACCGATATTTGTAGTAAATTATCGGCGATACCGATACCGATATCTTAGCTAACTAATGAAGTATGAACTTCAGATTTATTATTTGTATGTCCTTATTATACCTAAAACTTGGCTATATTTAACAAAGAGTCAACCTTAAAGGTGTAAAGTAAAAATAAATAAATTGTCAACACATATTTTTTTTTTATTATGAACCAAATATATAATTAACATAGTAATTATTATTGCACAAGGTAATAGACCAATATATAAATTAAGTCAGTAATTGAAATTACTTTACGCAGATTTTTTTTATATCGGTATCGTTACATCCCTAATTCTTACCACAAACCATGCATTAAAGTAGACCCAACAAATGCTTATACTTCGCGTGCCATGACTTTTGCGCTTTGCGCAAGTTACCTCACAGTTGCACTCGGGCCGTTCAAACTGTCAAACGCAAAAATCTGACACGCAACGTTCTCATACAAATCGAGGTACTTTTTCCTTCTATCCCGATATATTTCTGTGATTCTTACGCATTCTTATTTCTTTGCTTGTAGTGCGTTACATATATAGATACAAGAAATCAAAATACATAGAAAAATTAAATGGTACTTACTCACCTGTGGCCGAGACCGGGAATCGAACCCGGTACATTTGACAGCCAAATCGTTCTCACGTAGAACAAGTCCTGGATTGAAACATAGGATACTTTATATCCCGGTAATTAGTTCCCTTGGGACAATAACGGGCACAACGCGGGCGAAGCCGCGGGTAAATGCTAGTGTGTTATATTGTATAGCTTGATACATTTTATTTGTACGAAATGACGCTAGAAGTCTCAAAAAACAGAATTAAGGTAAACGTTCCAGTGCTCGACACGCTAATGCCCAATAATCGACAGTTCGACACCCTGCTGTGATGACTTATGATTCAAGATGGCGACTACTGGGACAGTGTCGAGCACTCGGACGTTTACCTTACCTAGCATGCAATTGAGTCTTTAATATCAGCGCCATCTATTAGCATTATTTGAAAGTAAAAAAAATTGTCCAATTATATTTTTTTTGTCTTTTTGAGAGTTCTCATGTCATTTCGCGCAAATAAAACGTATCAAGCTATCAGTGGCGTTTTGGGCAAGCCGGAGCAGCTTTGGCTTCAATTTTATTTAAGAGCACTAGAATTAAGTGCTGAACTGCCTAATATTAGGCAAGCCGATGGAAATCGACTTCTATGGACGCCACGCCACTGCAAGCTATAAAATAAAACTAATTTAAAAAAAAACCCATACAAGTAGTGGGGAATATTCCCGGGAACGGCACATCTCTAGACTCGAATCACCTTAACACGTTCACTGTCCCCACACAGAACTATCGGACAATGTCACACCTTCACAAGTCCCAACTGTGCAATCGGTATGGGGAAGTGACCCCATAGTGGAAGCACGGACTCCTAAAGAAAACCTTCATGACCCAACATTGGGGCACCGGGACAGGGAACGTGTTAAAGCCATCCACCCCAATGGGGATGTGGACTAATGTTGAATTTTACAAAATAATATAGTCACTTGGATTGGAAAATACTAAATTATCATAACACAGAAGAAATGAACAAAAAATATATAAAAATTATATAGTTATGAGACCTCAAATTTAAAAAAAAAACTATATTTTTTTATCGTCTTAAAGAAAAATTAAAGTTAATTTGGAAAAAATAAATGTATGACAACTATATGCTTAAACGCACTTTTTCGTGCTCAAAATGGTAAAATACTATTTTTTTCATACAGACTTAGTACAGCGAGGACAAGAGTTGACGTCACAGGGTGCGTCCGTTTTGTATGAGCCGTTTTCAACGCTCGGTGCGGTCGGCTACTTTGATTGCAATTTGTGTGGCTCTTATAGTAATCCAAGTGTAGTAGTTATAGGTATACACCGTGCCCCCGAGTAACCCGAAAAACTGTAACTATAGATTCTAACAACTATTAGGAGTAAAAAAAGTTATATGATGTATAGTCGAAAAACGGTTACTTTCCGAGATTTTATTTTTTAAATGAATACTCCCAAGTGTGTAACAAGCCCTTATAAATGTGACTAAGATACCTTTACATTTTTTGTTAAATATTTTAACGAAACAGCAATTAACCTTCGCAGTATTTGATGGTAAGTGACTACGACTCCAAAAAATTTACCTTTTGTTTCCATTTTAGCTTTTTTTTTCTTTTTGATATCTTTTCCTCAAGCACCTAAGGAGTTAAGGACATGTTTATAAGGAGGGGCTCAATTTACTGATTTATTTTGTTCCATAAGACTATTAATGTAAAATGACAAAATTCGACCTATGTTGATATAACGTTATTTATTTGTAATACCATCAGGAATACGTGGTTAAAAATTTTCGGGTTATTCGGGGGCACGGTGTATATTTGTTCCTCATAAATAGTAGAATCGATTTACATCACAAACAAAATTGGCCTAGTTTCAGTAGTTCGGTGATTTTAGTCCGGTTCATATATATTAATTCTAACCGGACCAATATCACCGAACTACTGAAACTAGGCCACAAAATTAATAGTAACAAGTACCTAACTATTGGTTCCAGGTGAAACACGAGCGCCTCCTCTTAGTCTCCATACTAGGCTTCCTAGTCAACATGGTGGGCATATACGCCTTCCACCACGGGCACGGCCACGGGCACGGCGGGCACGGCCACTCCCACGGCGGCCACGGCCACGCCCACAACAGCCACGCCCACTCCCACGACGAGGAGGTCAACACTGGCGCCGGCTCGGCTATCATGAGGGGCGTGTTCTTACACGTACTAGCTGACACTTTAGGATCCGTGGGTGTCATCATATCTGCTATCCTCATGAGGATGTTCGGCTGGATGCGGGCGGATCCTATCTGCTCAATGGCTATAGCTTTGCTCATAGCTGGCAGCGTCATACCTTTAGTGCGGGATTCAGCCGGTGTGTTAATGCAGCGGACTCCTACCGCCCTCGAGCGGGCGTTACCGAACTTATACACCAGGGTAGTAGGCCTGGCGGGGGTCCATGGCGTTCAAGAGCCGCACTTCTGGACTCTGTGTAGTGACGTTCACGTCGGGGCCCTCAAGTTGGAAGTGGCGAGAGAGGTGGACCCGAGGTACGTGACCGAGCAGACGGCTCGGATATTTAGAGAGGCTGGGGTTAAGCATCTAACGGTCCAGTTGGACTATTCCCCTCTTTGATCTTAACTTCGGTCACAAATGTACAGTTTATAACGGGGTTTCTTAATCTTTATGGATGTCTATTAGTGATGTAACGAATATTCGTATTCGTGAATATTCGCAAGATTTTCAATATTCGCATTCGTATTCGCAAAAATCGATGCGAATATATTGCGAATATTTTTGGTGCATTTTAGATCCTAAAATTCATGGAAAAGAAAAAATACGGCCAAGTCCGAGTCGGATTTCGAAAATATCAATGAGTAATTAAAAACTGTTAGATAAGTACCGAAATAAAATGAAAATAAGATATTTTTAACTTCCAGCGGTTCCAATTTTTCTACCACATGCATAATTATTATATTTAGCTGACGAATTATTCCAACTTAAACTTCAATTACTTATTTTATTGCAAAACTGAATAAAATTTAAGTTAATCGTAATTGAAAACGAAGTATTGAATTTTCATAGTTATTAATTTTGTTTATTTCCAGTATTATACAATTTTATAACCAATATTCGTATTCGCATTCGCGAATATCAACGTTGATTATTCGCATTCGCGAATGTTCGAAAACCGATATTCGTTACATCCCTAATGTCTATTGCACAACTGTGCCTCGCGACTCTTTGCTAAATACATACCACCTATTCCTTTCCATTCATTACAGAATAATTCGAGAGACATGAGCACCTAGTCCTGCGGATTCAGTAAATGTTAATAAGTGGTTTACGGCCATTTTCACGAATAGGGTTGCCAGATGTCCGGTATTTAAGCGTACAGTCCGTCATTTTCGAGGCCTGTCCGGTAAAAAATAAATGGTCATACCGGACAGAACAATGTATTAGTATAAAAAAAAACGTATTTTCCCCCCTTTTTGGGGTTGTCCGGTATTTTTTCGCGACTCACCTGGCAACCCTACTCACGAAGTATGACTGCGTCTAATTACCGCGTCTCAATACATTTAGTATGAAAACGGCGTCGCGGTAATTAGGTGACCGCAGACATACTTCGTGAGAATGGCCGTTTACCATCGTATTTAAGTAAAAAATCAAAAGTAAAAATAAAGGAAAAAGGTTTGGGTACAACTTTTTCTTTCGTTAAGTACAAGATAAAATTTCTTTAATTGTTATGCACTTTGATTACGAAATAATTTAAAACTTTTTCTTTTCAACACCAAAAAAGTATTCATCACGTGACAAGCGAACTCGGGGCCAGTTGTGCTAGCCCAGTTGATCTTGACTTGAGACTGAGTGCTTTCTATCGCAACTTTACAATTGTAGAACTCTGTAGCTAGAGTCTGTGCGGAAAGAGAATAGGATTAATTTTGGGGGGGCGCTGTAAAGCTTTTGTACCGTATATGTGCCGTATTTTCTGTTCTGCGGTCATACTGGTTAAGTTAGTTCCGTTTTTCGCCACGCCTATTCTCTTTCCGCACAGACTCTATAGAAAGTGTCTCTATAGTCTATTGTAAATCATGTCCATGGCTTTAGAATAAAGGAACCCTCGGTTAATAGAGTTTTATAAGCGCAGTACTCTGTATACAGGTGCGATTAGGAAATTTTATGGTCCTTTTAAGGATTTATTTAATATTGTGATAAGATAATAGCTCTAGCGGTGAAGCTGTGTATTCAAATGGAATTGTGACGGTTAGTCAGGCTGAATATTTACCAGAATAGGGAATATGCATGAATTTTTTTTTAACACATTGCTTAACAAAATATGAAAATACCGTAAAAAATATGAGATAAAGTCATAATAAAATTAAAATCGAACGAGAAATACGGAAGATATAAACATTTTAAAGCACTAATCAGACAGCGATTAGACAGAGAGATCCGATATGGACTATGACGTCATAGTACACGGCCGCCATACAATATTCATACTATATTCTGTTTTGTTAGAAAGAGATAGAGATAAATCTTTGTTGTCTTATATCTTGATTATTTTTATAGTTATTTGAATAATATTTTTTTCCTACTGTTTCTTGTATGAATGAGCTTTTATTAAAGTAAATAAAAAATATCATGCATATTCCCTATTGTGAGATATTTCTGATTGTGGAATATTTCTTCGCCCCCCACTCCGCTACCTTCTGATTGTCACATGGGTCATCCACATTCACGTCACACATTTTTTCATATTTCTAGACCTTCATTTATATCACACTTGGAAATAGTTCCATTTTTACAAGCTTTTATTTAACATAGTATGTCACGTTCAGCTCCCTGACCCATTGGGTGTGACGTAATAAATGGATGGCACCTAAAGAAATTGTGGAATACACTATAGTATGAATATAGCATCTATAATACACTTGAAGTCATACATAACTATCTGTGTATACTTATTTATGTTTACGATGCAATGTAAGGCGTTTTGCCGTTTCATACAATTAACTACTTTTAAAAGATTAGAACACGATCTACATGAAAACTCGCTGTTTAATATTCGTTTTGTTCTTCAAAATCTCCTTACCAGTATAGATGCACTTCCAATTGTGCCACCGAGACTGATAAAAAAAAAATCGTTTATTTCGGACAACTGGATCCATACAAATGTTAGTACATACTTACATATCTACCCAAGACCCAAGTTATCGAATTATATACTCGTCGCTTCATCTTTTCTACGCCTTCGGGTTTAATAAAACAAAGTGGTCCTTTTCTTTTCAAGTACAGAACTCTAATAATGCTAATAAATATTTAGAATTTAATATAATTGAAGGGATGTTTACAAAAACAACATAACTAATTAAGCTGGTTGACACCTACTGTCACTAAAAATGTTCCCCTATAAGTGTCAACCAGTCTAGGCAGTTATGTTGTTTTTGTAAACATCCCTTCAATTGCATATGACCGATTGTCTTTACGATACGATTAAACAGGATATGTTTTTAATTTTGAGGTGTATTTTCATGTAGATGGTTGTATAGATGTATTTAGCTTGAAATGAAATTGGTGCATTTATTGTGTATTGTAAAAAAACCCTGATATACTATGTATTTCCTATTTATTCCATAGTTAATGCTTCTGTCCTAAATGAAATTCTTAGGCTATGTGTCAAAATTATCAATTGTTCTATCAGTTTTTATTATGTATTTTTTATTTTATTGTAAGTTTATTAGTTTATATTTATAACTATTATTTATCGGAGTTTAAGGCTGCGTCTCCACTTGCGGTGTGCGTGGATTTTTCCCTCGCACACCGCTCCGCTATAGGTAGTTTCACGAGAGTTGAGGCCTCGCACACAACAACACTGTCGTGTAATGACAGCGGGATTTTGAAATTACTGTTCTTTTTTCGTACCGATAGCAGGTTCAACAGTGAATTGCAAGATAGACCAAAAAGTTTGTTTAAACTATAGCCTTGTGTTTATTTACTCACTCATTCATTTCATTCATTCACTTTTTTTTGCAATAAGTACCTACTTCATGTAGCTGTGTGTGTAATCATTCACCTCAACTCTCGTGAAACTACCTATACCTCACACAGCTCTGGTGGAAACCCAGTCTAAGGGCATTAACTTGGATTAGGCCCTAGTTTTAATTTTACATTCCATGTATATTATTTACAAACCAACATTTTCCTTGATCCAAACACAGTATTCTTGTTCTGATTCCCGTAATACCTACAGCAATTCTAAAAAATATACGCACAAGATACAGTAATATTTTTTCTGCCCTCCGGCCGGAAAGCGTCACCTTGCCGGCCGCTGCGCTAAACGAAGATGCCGCTTTCTGGCTCCGTCGAACAGAAAATTAGTATACAAACCTTGGCCAGTAAATAAGATAGCCTCAGATCACATTTAATTGTCGGCCGGCCAATGCGAAGCCGAGGACGAGATTTCTTACTTAACTGGCCTCGGTAGGTATGTAATGTACTATTGCCTAATAATTGGTTATATCTAAAGAAAATGGAGAGAGGAGAAAATCCATTTTCAACGAATTTCCAACGTTCAGATTTAGACAAAGACCGTCTACTGAAACATAACGGAAAGGGTCTATATTAACCAATAGAATTGCAATTTAATCCCTGTCTACCGAAGCGGAGTAGAGAAAAACTTAAATCCTATTGGTTAATATTGGCCAGCTCCGCTCCGCTTTAGTGGATAGATAACTTATTGGCCAGGTGTGACTTAAATTAAGTTATCTAACTTAATTTAAGTCACACCTGGCCATAAAGTGGCAATAACTCCGCTACGGGTACGAAAAATGCCACTTCATGGTCTGGGGGAAACGTAAAACTTTGTACTTACCACGGACGGTAAGAAAGAAAGCCTCAGATCGCATATTTATCGCCCTTGCCTTGGGCTCGGGCGTCAAATACCTGCGATCTGAGACATTCTTTGTTTTACCACCCTAGATAAGTAATCCACTATTAATATGTAGTTGGATCCTTTTGCCGTAAGTACGTCCATTTATTGGCGATAATAGTACATTACACAACTAGGGTGGAAATAGAAAGAAAGGCCGAGATCGCAAAAGTTTGCGGCCCGAGCTGCAAGCGAGGGACGTAAATATGCGATCGAGGGCTTTCTTTATTACCGCCCGCGTTGTGTACATCATTTTATGTTTACAATTGGCCAGAAAGCGGCTTTTTCCGTACGCGCAGCGTGCGGAAAAAGCCACTTTATGGCCAGGTGTGGCATAAACGATTAGGGCTTGCAAAATCGGTCGATTTTCCAATTCCGGAATTGACTTCGAATTTTACCTTCAATTCCGGAATTCCGGAACTGGTTCCGGAATTAATGCGGATGTACCGGCTTTGTTTTCTAATACATTTTTTATCCGAATGAAACGAGAAATTGTATTAAAATAGATTTAATAATAATCAACAAATGTGTAGAACGTATTCCAAGTACAAAATACGAAAAAATTGAGACATCATTATTAAAAAATCAACACTGGTAAAGTAATGCAATAATACTAGGTGCACTTAGCTAGCACGGTAGATTATTACAAAAAGTAGGTATGAATTAATAACGAAATAGTATGACATATAAAATAAATTCTAAGGATTGCATTTGGTATTAAAATAAGACCATTCTCAAAATTCCAAAAATATTACGATGTAGGGCAAAATTTCTCAATTAATCATTAAACACAACACAGGTACAATGAGCTATTCAATTATTTGAAACAACAATTTCTGTACCTTCCTTCCTTCTGGTTATCCTTTTCGTGACCACGTAAAATAACTGTTCATTTAGAATAACCATACACACTACATGAATCGTGTGAATATTATAAAAAGCTTAAACGTTAATACGAAACGACTTTAAATAATTTCTAAAAGCATGATGAAATGCCATTTCAAATAATTTATCCTCAAAAATTAAAACACTAACACTAGTATGTCTTGAAATTAGTTCAAATATTCTTGTATCTTCGTAAATGCCTTGAGAAGACTACTATGCTGCTAAACGACTACTATATGTATATCGACTATTATGCTGTGTAATATAATAATGATGTGAAGTCGTATGAAATAATTAATTGGAATTTATTGCAGAAATATTCTGATAAATGTTAAGGCGTTATTATAAATTAAATACAACAATAATACTTACATTGTGTCGCATGCATAACACACATGAAATCTGCAAAATTCACAATCAGAACTTCACAGGGCACAAGAAACCCACAACTAACGTTAATGGCGTTGCACTTGGTACTGATTGGTGTTTATTGTTTAAATGCAAAAACAGATACAGACAAACAATAAGTAGTTGGACCAAAATCGTTCTGTTTCGTTCTAAGAAGCACCGGTTTCGACCCCACGCTCGAAAAATACTACCTAAAGACTGGGCGATAAGATAATTAACGTTTGACAATTTTGTAACGTGGTAATTTTGTAAAATATCCGTCTTAATGTCAAATTTCATTACACTGTTTTCAATTCCGGAATTTTCGATATTTAGCACTTGAATTCCGGAACTGTAATATCGGAAAAATCATCCGGAATTCCGGAATTTCCGAATTCCGGAATTCCGGAATGCAAGCCCTATAAACGATATTGTGGTATACTTAAATACAAGAATATAAGTGGGGTTTATGAGTGTGCAATAGAAATATGTATTATCATGTTTAAGACAAAAGAAATTGTTCATTTATTTATTGTTGATTGCGCGAAAAACGCCCAATATACAAACAAAAACAATTGAAGTTAATTTGTACAATATTCCACAAATACAATTGAAAATATTCCCTTACCATTCTCCCATAATACTAGAATAATTAATAATTGAAGAATAGTGAATTAATAGTGTAATTGAAGAATGTTTACAAAAACAACATAATTAATCAAGGACCTTAAAATAAATATAGTCGGACGAAAACTCACTAACAAAGAACTAAAGCATGTCTAATAAAGTGCTGCTCGCAATAGGAAAAAAACTAGTCGATGTGTGCGTGCGGCTCGTAAGTACAAGCCGCCGGCTTATTAAAAATGGCTTCAGTTCTCTGTCGACGAGGCTCCGTCTGGCTATATACTTTAAGGTCCATGTTATTAACTAATAAGCTGGTTGACACCTACTGTAATTAAAAATGTTCTCTATGAGTATCAAACAGTTAACCTTTCAGACGCCAAAGACGGATTAATCCGTCACAGAGCGCAGAGCGATATAACTACATGCACCAGCATAAAGTTCAATTTCGGTTTTGACACTATTATGTCATGACGTCTGGTTCGCAACTTTTCTGTTTGACATAGCGTCGAAAAGAAATTGTTTTTGTAAACATCCGTTCAAACATACCATTCATGAATGATACGTGTGAAAATGCCCTTGCTGTAAACTTTTGTTCATTGAGTCTTCTCTTTGTATTTTTCTTCTGTACTATATAAGCCTATATTAGTGTTTCCCAACCTAAGGTCCTCGGACCTTTGGGAGACCTTCCGCCATTTAAAAGGTTGGGAAAGGCTGAACTACCTATGTATATGTATGACGGTCACATTATTTAAACTTCCATTTTCACAAATAATCCAGCCAAATAAAACGGAACGCTGTAAATAATACATTTCTTACAACTGCGTATAAATATTGCTCGGTAGCAGTATCGAATGTTTTTATAATAAATCGAGTTACCGAAATATTACGTACTTCTTGACTCCCTGAAACCTATCATTCATATCCTGAAACCTAGCCTAGCAATGCTAGTATTGTTAAAATATGACGTCCTAAGGCCACGAGTTCCACCAACGCGAAGACATAGAATAAGTAATAGTACTACTTACAGAAGTTTCTCTTATAAATCGAAATACAGCGTGGGAGGGACTATACCGACAAACTTTAACTATAGATTCTAACAACTATTAGGAGTAAAAAATGTTATGTGATGTATAGTCGAAAAACGCTTACTTTCCGAGATATTCATTATTTTGTAAATGAAAAATCCCAAGTGTGTAACAAGCCCTAATAAATGTGACTAAGATACCTTTACTATTTTTTTTAAATCCTTTAACTAAACAGAAATTAACCTTCGCAGTATTTGATGGTAAGCGACTACGAGGCCAAAAAATTGACCTTTCGTTTCCATTTTAGCTTTTTTTTTTCTTTTTGATAACTTTTCAGCCAGTAAGGACATGTTTATAACGAGGGGCTTAATTTACTGATTTATTTTGTTCCATAAGACTATTAATGTAAAATGACAATATTCGACCCATGTTGATATAACATTTTTTACTCGTCACACCACCAGGAATTCATGGCTAAAGTATGTCGGTATAGTCCCTCTCACCCTGTATAATGTATGAAACGATAACGCCGAACAAAAATGACGTTGAAATTAGCGCCATAACGCCCATTTTTTAAAATCAATACGTCTTATGTATCAGTGTGGCTGATAACCAACATTCTTCTGCTTACTTTACTATGTTCGAGTCGAAGTCATTTATGACAAATATTAATATTTAGAAGACGCAATTTCAAAAGGTTGCTTATCGTTGGACTCAAGACAAAATTAGTGATTGGTTACAAACCTAATGACGTGAGAATCATTTGATGCTATATTTTTTTTACCCGACTGCGGCGAAGCCCAAAGGAGGGTTATGTGTTTGACCTGTATGTATGTATGTCCGTTCCTGTGTCCGCTCGTAACTACTCAACGGCACATCCGATTTTGATAAATGATACATCATTAGATTCGTCTTGATGGTGCAAGTGTCACTAGGTATCAAGTTTGTTAAAATAAACAAAATGGCGGATTTTATGCAGTTTCAAAGTGGTTATTTAGACTAAGAACTAGCTCCGCCTCTTTGGTACGTATTCCGCGGGGCCGATTTTGAACGTTAGTTATGCTTCCCAACAAACCTGAAGATCGGGTCCGACCACCGGACGGAACGCACAGGATCCGGCTCTATCGCATAACGCATGCTCATTCTGGTCACTGATTGGCCAAGTCCCTCCGGAGCCAACATTTAGTACTAGTAGCCGTGTGGTATAATCGCGGAGTGAGTCACTCCTGATATAGGTACAGGTCGCGTCACGTAAAAAGAACGCTGGTGGTGGGGCTGCGCAGTAGGCAATTTATCGGTCTATTTGGTGGTATGAGGTGCGGCGCGGGGAGGGCGGGTGCCGCGCCGCATCATTGCCGGGGCGCTATTGGTTCGTCAGTCGACCTTTGCATTCCGCGCTGTGTTCACGTCACGTTCGTTCTCAAAATACTGTCGCGCACAAAAGTGTCTTGTTTATTACAAAATGGTTTTACATAGAAAAATGATTTATGATGTATATTGTTTTTTTTATTCCATTCTACACAGAAACATGTTTTTAATTCTATTTAATAATATATCAACTAATAATACTCAAGGATCCCACAGTCAAACTGTGTAAACATTTATGGGGGACGATGTTTTACTATTAAGCGTCATACCAAAAAGAAAATTAGGTTCATGAGACGGGACTTTCAACATTTTAACATACAATATAAATTTAAATATAGACAAACCATTTTTTAAGGGCGTTATATTTCAACGAAGATTAAAAGTTGCGGACAGCTTTGTGTGGGTTAAAAAGTTGATTCACCCTATAATAGATAATAATACATATACTCAAATAATAGATACATATACTTTTTAATCGAACCGCGCCGCGAGCGAAAAGCTAGTTCAAAAATAAAACAATAAACATAGTACTTTCGTGCGCGAGTGTACCAATGCGCAAACATACCCCCTCCACTTTCTTCCAGCATTCTTTTTACGTGACGCGACCTGTAAGTAAAAAATAAAACAACAGTAAATCAATTTCATACAACTTTTTACATCCTTAGAAACACATGACATGAGACATGAACTCAACTCTTTACAACAAAGTTATTATATTAAATAATGATGTTAAGTATCGAAATAAACGTAACACTGCATAGACAGACTATCTAACTTCTGCTATAACATTTGATCTAATAATAAAAAGTCCATTTGATGTGATGTCCAAAATACCGAACGATCACTCAGAAACATTGCTATCTCTCTCACTCTCGTTGTTGTATAGAAACGAGTAAAAGAGACGACACTATTCTGCTTCCGCTTTTCCAAGTGAAAGACCAAGGAGTTTAAATTTACGCGGGAATTCCTCTCTTTCTAAATACCTCAGTGTAACAGAGATGGTAATATAGAAAATATTAACGGTCCGCGATTGAAATTGTTTATAAAAACTGATATAAAATAGTAATTTGGACTTGAACTGAACACCTATTCTTACTCGGGCAAGTTTCCGGGCATGGCATTTGGTTTGCCTAATACCAGGAAATGAATCGATAATTTCAAAAACAACTAGTAAATTAATTTAGTAACTTGACAGCAAGTTATACAAGGGTCAATAGAATCTGACTTTGTTTTTTTTTTACCTAAAAGATCAGACATTACCTGTCGCCTGTTTCACCAAGCTACAGGTTACAATTTTACAAGTCTAAATTAGCAACTTGGTCAAAACAATCAATGGTGTTGATTTTGACCAATGTTTAGACTTATTTACCCGACTGCGGCAATGCCCAAAAGGAGGGTTATTTGTTTGACCTGGTACCCCTCGTAACTACTCAACGGCACAACCGATTTTGATAAATGATACATCATTAGATTCGTCTTGATGGCCCGACTGTCACTGGATATGAAGTTCGTTAAAATAAACAAAGTGGCGGATTTTATCCACTTTTAAAGTGTTTAGTTTTAGCAAAAATATTTAGTTTCGTTTAACTGTTTCACGACCAACAACCCGCCTAGTAGGCGCTCGTAGCTTTTGCACATTGGCATCACAACCCATCTAGCGGGGTGTCGTTTTTACCCGACTGCGGCGAAGCCCAAAGGAGGGTAATGTGTTTGACCTGTATGTATGTCCGTTCCTGTGTCCACACGTAACTACTCAACGGCACAACCGATTTTGATAAATGATACATCATTGGATTCGTCTTGATGGCGCGAGTGTCACTGGGTATGAAGTTCGTTAAAATAAACAAAATGGCGGATTTTATGCACTTTTAAAGTGCACCGCGGTCGGGTTTTTTTTTAGTAAAAATATTTAGTTATTTGGGTTATTAAAGGAGATTGCCGACGCGTCTATGGGGCCTCGTACCAAATCAAAAGTCATTGTGTCAACACGAAACCGACTGTATCTTAGAGAACAAGAAACTGCCTTTCCGAATCACTAAATCCCATTAAAATTGTATTCGGAGATCAATAGGAAATTGAGATTGATTTCCTGATTTCGAAGTTAGTTTTTGCGTAGCAAACCGTCTAAATATTTGTCAACCGGCCAAATACAAAATCACCTAATAACTTTAATTCCTGACGTTGTCGAGACTTCACTTAACTTAGTCGTATGACATGTCATTTCAGATACCTGTGTTAGGTTTTTTATTGTGCCTATTCAGATTGTTAAAATGTTATTATAAAAAAAGTTCTTTGAAACTATTTTGATACATCGTGAGATAAAAAATATTGTAACATTACATTTACGCGCAATGTCTCGTATAGTGAAGTATCAGCGAGATATCACGAGTTATTTGTACCAAATAAAGAATTTAAAATGATTTACGTCCTTCGACAAAAAATTGTGAAAAGACGTGTCTTATAAAGTGCCTAATATTTAAACTTAGAATAAGACAGAATGTCAAGCTGTCAACTTTCTTGCTAAGATCATGCAGTTCGTATTAGAAAGAACCGCGGAGTTTTATGGAATTAATATTTTTGTATACATTCGCGTAGACGGTGGTGCCACTGTCATAGGCCTTTTAGATTTTGACCGATTTTGTCTGTCAAATACAGTTCTAAGGAATTCATACATCTTTCATGGTGGCGGCGGAAATCGTACAGCAAAATTCTTTTTTAATTGATCTCAGATTTCCCATTTTAAATTCAGTAATAAAAAAATCCCTCTGGTTTAAAAAATAAAACTAAGTTTTTGGTATCGTTTTCGTTGTGACACAATTAATAACGATATTGGTACCAAAAGTCGGCAATCTCCTTTGTAGTCTTTGAAAGTGTAGATTGAATCCCTTCACATGTAACTTCGTTGTTTTAGAAATTATCGTCCCTTGGAAGTTTAAAACAACTCCCGCCCTCGCCAGCGCCCCCTGGCGGTTATTCGATGAGTTTCTTGGCCTTGAAGTAGCGACGCAGGTAGAGCACCTGCCACGTGGCGAGCCCCAGCAGACATACCATAGAGAACACACTGAAGAACAACACGCGGTTGTTTGTGGACTCTGGAATAAAAAAAAACATCAGTTTTTTTTTATTAATTCTTTTATTTAATGCAAGTTAGGGCATTGCATTTACAAACGTACTCTGTATTCCGGAACTCGTTTTTTCATATTTTACCACTTTTTTACCCGACTGCGGCGAAGCCCAAAGGAGGGTTATGTGTTTGGCCTGTATGTATGTCCGTTCCTGTGTCCGCTCGGAACTACTCAACGACACATCCGATTTTGATAAATGATACATCATTAGATTCGTCTTGATGGTGCGAGTGTCACTGGGCATGAAGTTCGTTAAAATAAACAAAATGGCGGATTTAATGCAGTTTCAAAGTGCACCGCGGTCGGGTTTTTTCTTTTATAAAAATGTTTGTCTATTTTTCTCAGTAGCTTCTCTTTTCAAAGGGATTTCTAACCATTCCCAAATTTTCTACTATATTTATTTTTCAATAGGTAATTTTCCTGACGGGTTTCCTAACCACTCGCATAATTTACCAGTTTTTATTTTGTCCGGAAGCGATTTTTATGAGGAGCAGATGTTCTTGGTGCGACAAGAAGATCTGCTCCTCATAAAAAGTAGCAATTGAGAAAAAAGTGGTAAAATATGGGACTGGCATTAATCGCCATTCGCAAGACGGTTTTCGGAATACAGAGGACACACTCAGTTGACGCCATAACAATTGATGCCATGGATGCAAACAATGTTTGTAGTGAAAATCAACCAACTCAAATGACAGCCTGAAATCGATGGTAGCAAGAGCGTGCGACGGTGCGTTGTGGAAGTCTTTGAGCGAGACCTATGTTCAACAGTACACGTCTCAATGTTGAAATAATGTCAATATGGTATAGCAGTAATGCAATATTTACCATTAGTGTCCCTCATTTCCTCTTCCCGCTTTCTCATCATTGTGAAGTCCTGGACGATGGCTTCGGAGAGGTCCTCCAGCCTCTTCAATTCCACCTCCATGGGTTTCAGCTTGGCAGCTTCACCAATCTGTCCAAGGTTATAACAAGAATAGGGATGATGACTGGGTTAAAAATATGTAATTCTATTTAGTTAAAATATGTAGTTCTAGTTAGTTTGCAATGTAATTTTCTTTTGGTGTGCAATAAAGTATGATTGTATTGTATTGTATTGTAGTCCGTCAGTTAGATTATGGAAAAATATGGGACACGTATTTTTTGGTTTATCAAAATATTAAAAATCGACAAAGTTATAGATCATCAAACTTCTGGAGTGGGGGCTTGTGACGTCACTCGAAACTTCTAAGCACTCTATCCTCGTCAGTTTTTGTTTGTCAAACAAAACAAAAAATACGTGTACAATATTTTTTCATAATGTAACAGAGCGACTAAACAGTTTTTTTTAGTCATCTAGCCTATTATTAATATTGCGGTCTAGCCTATTAGTAATATTTTACATGTCATGGTTGTAACTTATAACATTCTCTCTTATGGTAGGTATAGTAAATTGAGAAGTTCTCATAGTCAAATGGGAGAGATTCTCATGAATATAATTATGAAGATTAATTGAACCTTAAAAAATAAGTAACAAAAAACAAATACATATAACAAAAACACAGCAAATAATTCTGAAAAATAATCAGATATTGATTTGAAGAAGGGATGATGATAGAAAATATTAGTACAGTCAGTATCAAACAGAGATGGGCAAAATTTATTCGAATGACGAATAACAAAATTATTCGCGGATGACGAATAAAATTGGCGGATGATTCTTAAAAAAAAATAAAATAAAAAATAAAATAATTTATTTCTGTAAGTAGGCCCTCAAGGGCTCTTTTACATGTCTTACAAATTATTCGAATAAATTATTCGTGGAATAATTTATTCGCGGATGATTTATTCGCGAATGAATTGCCACGAATAATTATTTATTGGAATACCATATTAACTTTTCTCGAAAATATTATAACTAAACAGAACTGAAAGACTGTTGTTTGTACTAACGGAACGAACTAAGATTTTTGCCTTACTTATATTAAACATACTTCTATTATTTAAACTGCCTTCAGGAAGCCTGAGCCTTTAGGAACACATTATGTGTTAGAACCAACATAAGCACAGTAAAAACAAGTCATTTTAAACATTATTCGTATTGTACCTTGAATACTTTTTCTTCGATTTATTCGAATAAAATAACAAATAAATCATCCGTCATTTGAGAAGTGTTTAAGTATTCGCGAATAAATCATCCGCGGATAAAAATATCGTGAATTTTATTCGAATGATCATTCAAATAAAACATTATTCGAATAATGCCCATCTCTGGTATCAAATAGTCTGTAACAATCAAAGCACCAGATATAGTAAGAATTATCTAAGGTGTCCGAATGTTCGTAAAGAGAATGAACAAACATTCGGGCACCTTAGATAATTCATACTATACATCTCTATGCCTATAGGGCAGCGGTCGGCAACCTTTTAGCAGCCAAGGGCCACATAGTAGCTAACGAAATTGACGCGGGCCGCACCATGTTAATAATTGGTGATTTTATACATATCTGAATATATCGACCTATACATACAAAATAGCCAGGAAGGCTCGCGGGCCGCAAGTGAGTGGTTCACGGGCCGCACGCGGCCCGCGGGCCGCTGGTTGCCGACCGCTGCTATAGGGGGTCATCCATACGGGGTTTATTATTTAAAATGTCCTCTTAATTGGCAGTTAACAGGTCGTCACAAAACTGACGATTAGTGTCAAACTCCATATATTTCGACCCCAACAACAGGTTAGATTATTTATAACAGGTAAGTATTTAAACATCCGCTCAAGTTGGTCCGGCCAGCGACCTGGTTCGACCCCAGGGAACGCGACGGCCCCCACCTGGTTCGATTTTTGCTACATCCAGGAAGGATTGCAAGAAGGATTGAAAAAAAAAACAGCATAGAGGGGAGGAGGGGTCTAGTCAAATTAACCGATCCATTGCGTCACCCATGTTCGTAAACTACTAGTTGTGATTTCATGACACTCCTCTCGTGTCATACGCCACACGTTAAAAACCTTCATGATACGCCTGTCGTGCCATCCGCAACGAATCGGTTAAAAAGATAATATGGCGTTTAAAATGGCGTTTACGCCCTTTGAGTCTAAAGGTATCGATATGTTAGGGAAATGTGCGCCACACAATTTGTGAATGACCCCTAGTAATAAAGATGTGTTGCGACTTGAGGTATATTCGCTGGGTGCGCGATGACAGCGCCAACTAGCGGTTACAAATACGGCGGCCTTTTTTTTTGTGTATTGTGGCTTTTACTGCAAGGCACTTTGCCAACTAAAAACGTAAATTTCGCTAGTAAAAAGTGACAGCTGGTCTGCCGAAAGTTCCTTTTTTGGCCATGACGCGCGCTGCGATCGTTTCGTGGTTCCCCCACCTTATACTTCGCACCCAGCGAATATGGCGCTTGGGATGTTACAGGCTATTTGATGCTGACTGCTGTACATACATAAATTTGTCAAATGCAACACACATTCGTGGAAATAAAACCAACAAACATAAATAACAAATGAATAGTTTAGTTTGGTGTTCAAGATAATACAATAAGTAGTGAACGGGTTATTGTTATACTTTATTCAGTAGCATCATTCTGTATCAAATAAATCTAGCATGACGGATATATACTGTTAGTTCTGCAAAACGATTTTTATTAAACACTCAATGTGAATTAAGTGCATCTCAAGCCAAAACATGTCTTCGTGCCAATTCTAACTAAGATTACCCCAAATCTCTGGCGGTTGTAGATTGCAGAACATCCATTGATTGTGATCATAAGAATTAAAAAATAATGATTAAAAATAATAACTAGAAAAGAAGCAATGAAAAGCAATACTATAAAAAAATTGTGAAAAGAAGTAACTAACAGAGATTATATCGTCGACCGTAGGCTGAATTACGGTAAAGGACAGGCAAAACAATGTCCCTAACGCTAATTCAGCCTACGGTCGACGATATGTGACAGTAAGCGTTTCAGGCTGAAGGTACCATTTTAGAACTCAACAATAACGCAGGGATCTATATCGGGATCCCTAAATTTTTTTAACCTATTTTTGCATTCCCTAATACTGTTTGTCATAATGATCATTTGTCCTAACACTCACATGCCCTAATATTTGATCCCCTCACATCAATTCTGCCAGCAGTTCGTTTTTGTTGGGGGACGCAGTTTCAAACCTAACCTAAACCTAACTCAACCTAACCTACTTTTTCTGTCTGCTTTTTTCCATGCGGGGGGCTTCGCACCCCCGTCCCCCCTTTTTAAGCCTTTTCGTAGCTAAGAACTCGTGCATAACTCTAGTTGCTTAGGACAAACGATGTTAGGGATCGCGAGGAATATGCAAAATAACATTAGGAATATTAATAGTTATGGCAAAAAAGCTTCGGACAACAGAGTATTATGGCAAAAATAACATTATGGAAAAACCTTATTATGACAACTGATCGTTAGGCCAAATACCCATTAGGACAAAACAGTTAGGGCAAGTGATTTTAGGACAAACGATGTTAGGGATCTCGAGGGACACCCATAACGCAGATATTTATTAATGGAATCTTCAGAGTAAGGATGTTGCGGATGCTTTTTTTTTAATCTGCGGCAGAGTATAATAACAGTAATTTTTCTTCCTACAAATGGGCCTACGCGTGGCTTGTATGTGTGCGCACCGTGAACGAACGCACTACAAGCAAATTTTTACGAATGCATAAGAATGCCCCAATACGGATCGCACCATCTATGCCTCGATCTTGAATAGATATGGCGCGCTCCTACACGTACACGGCCCAAGTTGGACTATTTGCCTGTCTTTATACTTTGTCTGCGGGGATGCAGTTGCGGATATATTAAGGCTCATATTGGACATTGGTAAAAATTCTTTATAAATGAGATAATTTAGGGAAATTAGAAAAATAATTCTAAATTCTGGAGTCAGTCAATTGGGTACTTGACTGTTACTGAAATTTGTAAAAATTATATAAGATCCTGTTAAAATAAGCATAATAAGGAAATATTTTCAATTTTTGAGTTTGATATCTAATGTGCAACTTTTTTTATGAGCCTCCAAAGTTGGGTGGGAAAGTCCATTTTAAAAGTATAAAATTATTAATACCATTAAATAACCCATAAAATGTATAGTAACTTTTGTTATGAAACCATTACGATAAACGCAAGTTTTAACATAGTTGCAGAACAAAGTTCTTGATTTCCCCAAACAACGTAAGAGTAGTGACGTCACTGTATAACGAGCTTCAGTAGGGAGCGTTTCGGCACTTATTTGGGAAAGTCTAAAAATGTGATTTTAACATTGTAGTATCTCGGTGAGTTTTTATGATATTGAAGTGGTTTTTTCACTAATATTTCTATTATTGAGAGGTGTTTCTATAACATATCACAGAAAAAAGTTGTCAAGTAGCCAATTGGAGTCAATTCTTATCATACGTGCGACCCGAAGCAAAGTCATAATTGGCTAAGGGGACAAATATAATGACCACCAAAAAATACTTTGATACCCTAGGCTCTCTTACCAAAAAAATATACTGAACACCAAAAAAATATACTGAACACCAAAAAAATAATTCTACCATTACAATAGTGCTAGCTGTTTTAGTAACAACTGCACATTAAATTGTATTCAAAGACCAAATTTAGTAAATGATCACCAAATTTTAGCGAGCAGATTAATACGCTATTTCTACCTAAAAACCACTGTGATTGCCATACAATGTATGCAAATTACCAAATAAAGTATAATGATGCCAAAGGACCATGGGTAAATTTGTATGGGCAGTATCTCCAAGAGTCCAAGACCAAGACCAACAAAAACGGGACATGCGTCAATTAATAGACTTTGGCAACACGATGATTTTTTGCTATGGCAACGATCACCCCAAGACTGGAGTTCCATAGAGTACTACTACTCTGTCGGGTTTTTTTTCCTGGGCAGTACGCATACTCCACTCCAGCATGGAGATTACACGGAGGTTCCGCCGCTAGCGTCACTGCTGTTGTCCATGAGACTCTGCGGTAGGTTTGTACCACTCATACTAGCCCTCTGATTCCTCTGAGGTCTTCTTAGGGCGGCTTTATTCTGAACGGTGAGTGCGTCAATTCACACGGGGGCCATACAGAGCCATGCTGCGCAGGACATCGGCATTGGCTGTTGGGCCCTCCAATACTAGTCAGCAGCCATCCCAGCGCCGGCGGTCGATAAGCGTTGGGACAAGGCCAGCGAAGTGTGCCTGGAGGGCCATAACGGGGATCCATAGGGACGTCCGTACCGAGTTGCGTGCAAAGAACTACGTGCTGTATGCACCCCACCAACGGAAGCTCTAGAGCCAGCCATCGTGAAGAGAGTAGCGAATGAATTGTTCTCGGAACCCACGGGGCACTACCCTCCCATTACGGTCCCTCCCTCCCAACTAGAGGAGCCGACCGAGGAGATTCCACCGATTAGAGGCGGGGAACTTATGGTGGCATTTTAAGAGGGAGAAAAACCGCACCAGGACCTGACGGAATGCCGGGAAGGGTGCTTTTTATCGCGGCAAGCGAACTGAAGGATTGACTTCGGAGAGTGTTCGACACATGTCTCCGTGTCGGACGCTTTCCGAAATTATGAAAGGAGGGCCGCCTTGTCCTCATTCCTAAAGAAGGCCGACCGTCAGGGTTACCGGGAGCCTATATGCCCATAGTGCTGTTAGACGAGGTGAGTATGCAAACCGTTCAACACCTGAAAGAAGTTGGGCCAAATCTTGCCGAGGCTCAGTTCGGATTCAGGGTGTGTCGTTCTACGATTGTTGCCCTGGCCGCACTCAACGTTCGGTGCAAAGAGGCAGTTGAGAGAGGGGAGATAGTCCTCGATATCTCACTAGACGTCAAGAATGCATTTATGCTGAGATATCTTCGGCGTCTATAGTGTAGGACTACCTCCAGGACAGGGTGGGCGGCGCCGGGAGGGCGCAGATGAGAGGCTTCACCATCCTTTACTCCGGCGTTGTCTGAAGCATGGTCCTGTCTGGGGCACCCGTGTGGGTGGATGCTGTCACTGCCGAAAACAAAACCTTTCTGCGTAAGCCGCAGAGGGCTATCGCATTTAGGGATGACATTGTTAGCACTGGGGTGGCTCTCTGCAGCACTCCATCCGGCTCATGCAGAAACTTTTCAAAGGCGATCAGCGGCTGGTTGGGGGAGAAAAAACGAAGCGCGAGAGGAGTTTTTGACTATATAATATAGCCACTAACTTGTAAGGTCATCCATGGGGATGGCCTATATTCCCTGACCTGTTACCCTAAAGGAGGGGGATCATTCCGGCCGGAATGCTGGAAACAGGGTAGGCTAAGCCCCCTCTGGAAGGTGTTGAGTGAGACTTGCATATTCCTCGCGGTTTCGTCCCAACGTCGTGCTGGATGAGGTCGGTTACTTAAATATTTGCTTGACATTTTAAAATAAAATTTGGTTAAAATACTGGTGGTCATAAAATATTTTTGGGTTAACAATGATTAGTTTGGAGTCATGTGTTTTAAAAGGTTACCAAGATGCTATAATTTGGGTTATAATTTTACATAAAACTGGAGTTTAAATTTTGGCGCTCATTTACTATTTTTGGGTTAGCAATGATTAGTTTGGAGACATTTTCTTTAATATGATGGTAAGATGTTATAATTTTGGTCATCATTTCACATTAAAATGGAGTTATAATTTTTGGTGATCGTTTACTATTTTCGGTAGTAAAAAGTTACTATATCTGGTGATCCGTTAAACATATGCCATTGGCTAATCTAGGGGTTCCCAAAGTGTGCGCCGCGACGCCCTGGTGTGCTGTAAAGAGGGGCGCCGTGAGTCGATCCTCTATCATTATTTAAAACCAAAAATATTCGCGGGTACCTATAAAGCAACAATACCTATTTTGAGCGAACTAGGGTAGGGCGCCGAGACGAAGTACTAAACTTGTAGGTGCGCCACGGTCTAAAAAATATTGGGAACCCCTGCGCTAATCAATGAAAGTACTGAAGTTAAACTAACATGTTCATAAACATAGCACACACGTCTGCGGCAAAGTATAAAGCCAACCAAGTAGTACGACTTTGGCCGTTTACGAGCGCACGACACGTATTTACACAGACGCACGACACGCGTCTGTGTGAGTGAACGCCATACTGTGGCATGCTCGCGCATGCTCAAATCCTTGCCTGTGGTGCGTCCGTACACGGCACGCACACATGCGCGCTCCCGATGTACCTTTTGTACGAAGAAAAACTACCGTATACCGTGTCTGCGGGGCCTCGTTTTAGCAGCAAATTGCACAAATCTTCATCAGCATCAGATTCTCAAATTGCGAAACTTTCGTAGATGGGTGATGCGATATCCCCCCTCACCCCTGCTTCAGAGCAGTGAGCTACTGCTACTACCTTATTAACATCTCAGCTAGTAAAGTCGCGGTCAATAGAATTTGCTAACTTTGTAAATAAACCGCCATATTGAAATTGTCTCTGAATGATGAATTAACTAGTGATGGGGAAGACTCTTACTTTACTCTTTTATGTCAAAACATATATTTTAATATAACAGGTATTTTAAATTTGCTTAATCAGAAGACGAATCGTTACTTGAAGATTATGTATCCACCAGTATTTATCACAAAAGGTGCCGTTATTTCATCCGTAGCTCTATCGATGATGCCGTCTAAATATTTCATGTTATTTTCTTAGGTACAAAGCGTAAGTTACGTATTATGTAGCAGCTTTACAATATCACCAACTTTAGTCACAAGTACTTTTAAAGTGGTACCTTCTGACTGAGAACGACACATATTTACTGTAAGTAAGTTATAGAAAATTGTACTTACACCCTCATAGTTTTTCGCCTCGATGCCCACTTTGATGTCAAGATTCACATCTTGGCTGACGCTGCGGCGTTCTGAAAGATGAATAGTACAAGTTAGAAATAGAGCAATAAAGTGATCAGAAACCCATAAGAAGTGCCATCTGTGGAGTTTGAGTGGTGCATGAGTTTCCATAGAAAGTATATGCTTATTTTAGACAAAGATTTAACACTTTTAGACCCACACAGTGTTATGTCGACAGACGTAAAGTTAGATACAATCGTCAGAAACATAGACAATCAACTGTCAGATTTGGGTGTTATAAAAAAAACCAGAGGTGGCTACTTTCTCAGAATATGGACTTTTCTGGCTCAAAATGGTTAGTGCTTTCGAACCTAACACGTTAAAAAATGTGTCACAAATTTAATATTCCATTATGTCACCTTCTTCTTGTACCTATGAGTATGAAAGTCACATTGTGGAAACGCCTCTGCCAACTTTATTCAAATCATATTCAATAGCAGTGGCATGCACTGTATAAAGACAAAAAGAAACCTCGAATTTCTACCCTATAAAGGGTAGCAGAGTAGAGATTAAATATTAATAGGGTAGGTAGCAGTGGCGTGGCGTCCATAGAACTCGATTCCCATCGGCTTGCCTAATATTAGGCAGTTCAGCACTTAATTCTAAATAAATTTGAAGCCAAAGCTGCTCCGGCTTGCCCAAGGATTTCTTCAACGTCACGCCACTGGTAGGTAGTGTGTTAAGATACCACCTAACCTACTCCTTTCTACGGTCCTACCCTTAGTAGAGAAGAAATTAGAGGGTGTGCAGTGTCTTTAACCCTTTGACCGCCACAGACGGCCACAGCCGTCAACGGAAAATCGTGACTGTCACGCCAATGACGGCCCTGGCCGTCAACGTTTTTTTAATGAAAACCTATTTAAGAACAGCCCACTTTTATGTTGGCATTATTTCTTTGCCCTTTATTTTACACCTGTGGCGTCAATGGCACGGCGTATTGCTTCGCCCTTGAGCGTTGAAAAGGTTAAAATGTATTTTTGTCTTTAAGGAATGCATGCCACTGTTCAGTAGGGCTCATGTGCATAACAAATCTACCAGTGCTCATGTGCATACCAAATCAAGTATAACTTGTGCTTGAAACAACAGATTTATTCTCAAAATAACATTTATTAAAAGTACTTACGCCTAATAACTTGAAAAAATCAACAACATTTCAATGAAATTTTTTTTAAGTTCGGTATTCAAAAGGTTTATACAGCTACAGGTTGATTCACGAAAGCTGGCGCGAGATTTGTACTGAGTGACAGCCATTTTCATAGAAATTCTGTCAAATCTTGCGCCAGCTTTCGTGAATCAACCTGTACATTGCAGATTATTCCATCAATTTGACCAAAATATATCAAAAATTGGGAAGATACTGAGATAAGTCAAGTTTACAGATACTACTGTAAGGTAGTACTGGCCTCCACTATAATCAATCAAACAAAACCTTCAGCCTAGTGCTGCAAATATTATTTTAAATAGTCTGAATGCACCTTAGCACCTGGTATCAATAATCATGCAATATGGATTTGCTATTGGACGTTTGGCATACTCATGCTGCGTGGTTCAGGTAAATGGTAAGAATAAAAAATTAATAAATATAAATTGGCGAACCCTGTTGTGGATTACTTCTGAATCATAAAGTTTTATCATAAATCCTTAATTAAATAATTATTTGAGTATAACATACCTGGGGGCACTTTGGAAATGAAGCACACTTCAAATGTGTCATATGTTTCCGTGACAAATGTGAACTTTCCCTTTGTTATTGAGTCTTTCTGTGACAGGATATGTCCTTTTGAATCACGGATCTGTAACCAGATAAGATTAGGCCTGAAAATTCACTAAGATCTATAAAAATCAGATTCATGTAAGAAGAGTACCATTTTCTAATAGGAAACAGTTCAATAGTATCTCCTTAAAATATACAAAAAACGGACTTTCTGTAAACAAAGTTTGACCACGAGAAAAATCATGGGTCAGAGTGTACCAAGGGGGGCCCTATTTGGGACTTAGAATTTTTTTTTCAAAATGTGCAAAAAACAGCGGTTACAAAAGACTTAAAATAATTTTCGAGCTTACAAGAAAATTTTACTAACAAACACATACATTAGTAGTCCCTATGAGATGATGTTCAATATTGGAGAGAAATTGGGATCATGCTTATGAACTAAAATCAGTATGAACTAGGGCTATTGTTAACTTACAATGTAATCTACTCTCTGGCCGGCGACTTCAGTGACTTCATATTCTCCTGCCACGAGGACGTTCGCGTGTAGCTCTTCCTTCAGACATTTCTGGGTGTTGGGAGCCAAGCTCCACATAATACCTTCCGACCCATGCCAGAAAACACTCAAAACGAATATGAGATAGTAAACCTCCATATTTGCTATTCACTAGAACTATGTTATCGCAATAAATTATATTCAGTTCATTACAATCAGGAAAGAAAAACAAACATATTCTGTGTCAAAAAGACCGATGAGTTGGCCCGAAAGGACGTTGTCGGCGGCGTATTGTAAAAAGTTGCCATGTTGCCGATTTCCGTAAATTGGAACGGATAGAAGCATGGCTAAGATATTTGCTGATATAATTGAGAACCGCATTACATAAATATGTATATGATAAAAGAAAGTTACAAAATGATCACGAAATTAAAGCAAAATAGCCTTTGAATATTTATACATTATTAATATTTGAAAATATTAACACTAAATTAGCCAAGAGTTGCGTAAAACGAACTGCTTAAAATATGCGTTAGACTCTAAGCGTCCTTAATTAACTATAAAATACATGATTATACATTTTTGATTATCGACTTTCTCGCAATCGAATAAGGTGGTGTCTTGATTGTCCCGTTATCACAAGGAAATTATGTAAAATGGTGTTGTCACTAAACAACTATTTTCTATAGTGTTGTTCTCGAGATGAGTGCATTCTATCGATTCCAATATCTGTAACTTCTAACTTTATGGCACAGAGACAAACACTCGAAAACGTTTTTGAAAAAGCTGAAAAGGAGATGCTTCGCTCGCGCATTGCGCTTGCTCGGTCAATTATATACCTAGCATAGATTCATTGTTTGACTATTACGTTTAGATATGTACCTACATGTTATTTTTCATTGAATGATCAAACTTTAAGAAATGCTATTTCAAAATGTTTAATTCTAAATAATATCAAGTAACTGAATAGTTTTGAATAGCTCGATCTCTCATGTTTGATTCACCAACCACTATCTAGCAGGCCGTTACCGTAGATTCTACGGTAACGGTCTGCTTCTACGGCGTAGAAAATTCATTACGTTTTCTAAGCTTGCTTGGAACGACACAAAGCCGTATCCTAACATAAATGTTCCCGAGAGAAATCCCTTCTTTTTTTTGTTCCGTTAAGCGGCAACATCGGTCTAATACCCAGTAGCGTAATTACGATTCTGATTTGATGTAGATTTGAGCCCCCACCCCTACCCCTTTCCTCTGAATCCGCTAGTGCCTTACCGCAGCAATACCAGGAGTGACTCACTTAGCTGCGCTCCGCTCGTAGCCTTGAGGCCTCCTGTAGGTGGCTTTAGCCAGTGACTAGAAAGAACACGCGTTAGTATGCGTTATGCGACAGAGATAAAGACGGTCTGATGCGGTGCGCTCCAACCGGCGGGTCGAACCCGAACGACAGTCTTGTTAGAGAGATAGGCTTACGGTAGTACTCAACTAATGCTTACTCTATGGCAATACGGATTTCGTAGGGAGTAGCCTTAGCCAGACGTTTCGCTTTGCCACGCAAACGTCAAACAACAAAGATTCTTCAAGCCACAAGAAATATCATGATAATTTAGTGACTAACGTAGAAAATACAAGCTCCTATGAGAAAATGCCAATATTGGAAAAAAAGCCTTAGCCAGACGCAGGGCCGTATTTGGGGGAGGGCAGGAGGGGCTACTGCCCCGGGCCTCCACAACACTTCCCTAATAAGCAGGGGCCTCCACTAGTCCATTAGGGCCTCCGCTCCTTCGATGCCTCAGGGCCTTCACACCTCCAAATCCGGCCCTGCCAGACGTTTCGCTCTGCCACGCAAATGTTAAACAACAAAGATTCTCTAAGCTACGGGAAATATCATGAATATTTATTAACTACCTAACATAGAAAATACCAGCTTCTATGAGAAGACGCCAACTTGTATTGTAAAACTTAATATGCTATGCCTCGGCTAAAGTCGCAAACCTCTTAACTGCCCATACAACGTTACGAGGTTTGCGACTTTTTAGTATTAGGGCTAACTTAAATGACGTCAAACATACATCAATCGTGTCAAATTATTAACATCAATTAAATCGAGCGAAACGAAGTTTAATGATTTGTAAGTAATTGAAGTACTTTTTAGCGCTTAATGTAACTATCGTTAGTTTAATTCATAGTTGTATTATTTTTCAACAAGCTACCAGGAAAAGGTGCAAACCCACTGAACGATACAGTGCGGTAGCGGAGCGACACAATTATCCTTTAAGTATATAAAATGGAAAGTAAATAAAACTATCGCATCACTCTATGTCGCGTCGCGCCGCTGAGTTAGTGCTTTTGTGCCTTAAAATCAACCGTTCAAATTATACCCTCTCTTATCTTAAAATATACGCCATTTCATTGTTGCACAGCATCTAGTCACTATTCATTTTAATTTTTATCGTCACGTATTGCGAGCAAAATGAAATATCGACAAGGAAATGCATTTTGCAGCAGTTTACTGTCGACAGATATACAATCTGTCACGGACAACACTATCTGAAGTAAAAGTGAATGTGAAATAACAATATTCTAACCCTAGTTCACGAGTTTCGCGAATATTTCCCTTTTGAATGATTCAAATTTGGATTTGGACTATCTAAATACAGGATTTAGGAGCCATAAACGTTTGTGTTAAATGAAACTTGACTTTTATCCATTGGAAATGGTGTGATTGACTTCTGAAAACCTGACAGCTACATTTTTTATTATTTTCGAGGAATATTAGTGCTAATATTTTTCTGCGTTTTTATTTAGACTTCATCCTGTTACTCCTGGCGCGTTAAAAGTTTATTTGCTTCTTGGATATAAAAGTAAGTAAATTTTGCCAAGTTTGAATACGAAATGTTTACATAACATTACAGAGTGTTAGTCTTATTATTGTTGTCCTCATAGAGGTTTATTAAATATTGTAAAACTATCGACTGTTAAAATGATGATTGGGACATCTTTAAAACTGTGGGTTACACCATATTTTTGTACACTATGTTTACTTTTAGATGTTATCAATACCTGTTCTGTACATCTCATAATACACATACCTAATTCAACAATATCGGAAAGCTTTTGCGTACTATAATAGTTGCAGTTATCACTGCAAGTAATGCATTCAGCTCATGCACATTCTCATGAATAGTGAAATTCTTAGTTTTGCTCTTGCTGCGCTCGCATTTACATCTGATTGTATTATGACCCGTCCTCCTCTTAGATCTTCTATATTGATGTGGTTCGTCTGAAGTTAAGTGTTCTTTACCAAACTCAAACTCAAACTCATTTATTTCTGTAAGTAGGCCTCAAGGGCTCTTTTACATGTCTGATTATTTTCTTTTGGCGCTTCGGTAGATGACCTTCTGGTGAGAAGAAGCGCCTGAAGAAACTCACCAGTTTCTCTTTTAAAAACAACATTACAACAATTGTGACATTATTACATAAGATGACATTTATAAAATGCAACAAGCAAATAACTGGGCACAGTTTTTTTTACCTTTTACCGAGAGACGTATATAATCTCCGGATCCATTACATTACAAAACTTAAAACTACATTTTTAGAGATGTAAAGGGTCTCTAGGTGTCAAAACACGATAAAAAATATAGAAAATACGCAAACATAGACTACCAAGTTGTGGGCAGTCAGATAAATGTCCTAAAAATTGTAATTAAATTACAAGTGGCTCAAGAATTGCTGTATCTGACTGTATGTAAATAAATCGCCCCCTTGGTAACATAACAACGCATCTGTAGTGTATTCACACATAAGATGCGTCAGCTAAGACCAAAATATTTGTATGCCACCTGGAAAAACATAGCAACCTCATCATTATGTAAAACCACTTCTGTACTTATTCTTATACTTCTTGTCGTCATTTTACTAAGGGGATGAAATATACTATCTCTGCCGTCCGATATCTAAAACTGGACTAACCCCTATACAACTCCATAGAGGTTAGTCCAGTTTTGGACATAGGACGGCAGATCTAAACATCCTTGCCCCTTGGGGCATGTTAGTGAGCCATGGGCTGAGTTGGAAGGGTGCAAAAGGTCTCCATTGCTAGCTGTGAATGGCACTGCAGGCCGCTCTCATGCTTGATTTAAGGCAGTGGTTACGAACCTGGGGGTAATTACCCTTCCAGGGTTAAAACGAAGATTTCTCAGGGGTAATACACATGAATGTTAAGCAGTTTTACTTTGAGCAGTTTCTTATAAGCTTATAATACCGATTTTTTGGAGGGGTAATAATAAAAATCTCGATGAGAATGTGGGTGATATGACAAGAAAGGTTAGGAACCACTGATTTAAGGCATTTGTTTATGTCAAGTGGCAAACTTTATTGATAAACATCATACACTTCTGCCTTACCCATTCCAATAGTGTTTACCATACTCCTAAAAAATTATTAGTATATGTCATCTACTTTTCTTAATAAAAATGGCTTGCCGTTTCAGGTTGGACATGTGTCAGAGCACTGGTGGTGCGGTTTGGACCTCTTCCGAGATATGTAGCGGCCAACCAAGGATACACCCATAGGTCACAGGTATGTAACTTTGGCACTGATTTTCATGTGTTTTAGACATAAAAACACAGTCTCCGGTGGGGACGACTGCCAATTTTCTCCCACCGGACCACAGTGGATGGGTAGGGGTGAAAAAGAAAACAGTATTTTTCGAAATTCAGCTTTAGACGTTTGAAACAAAAGTATGTGTATGAAAAAGTAAGAAAAATATATGGGCAAATCCACAGGCGGCGTCTAGTTTCATATAAATTTGAAATCAAAAACCAATATCAATTTTCTGCCCTTTCTCACTTGGGAAAGGTATAAAATCACCTCTAGGGTCCATTGTGGACTACAGTACAAAAACAAGATTCCGGTAAAAGGTACTAAAACAAGATTCCGGCGCACTAAAAATCTATTTATTGGAAATTGGTTAAAAATAACCTATGAATCCTATAATATCGCCGCTATACTTACTCAACCATGTATCTGCTCCAATAGTTTCATAGGAAAATCGCACTTTTCTACTCGTAACACAGGTGCGTTTTCTATCAAACTATTTGAGTAGATACGTGGTTGAGTAAGTATAGCGACGATATTTACGTAATGCCCCTGGTTTTGCAAGCGTTCATAGGCTGTTGTAACTACTTACCATCAGGCAAGCCGTTTGCCACCCTAGTTAGCCCTAGTAGTTTAAAAAGAATTTCTACTTCATTTTAAACAATTGCTTTGAAAATATTGACGATGTCAGTTTCTGCATTATATTTTGTAAGTATGTAGTACTGTGGAAGATGTCCAACATGTGCTGATGGAATGTGTACGTAACGAGGCCCAACGAGTGTTACTGACGCATCTGACCATTTGTAATGTAGGGAGTTATAATAGTATCTTGGCTTGGCTTCGCCGTTATCTGAAGAGGCCAAGGTGTTGTTAAAAATATATTATAAGATTGTGAATTAATATTCTGTAAAAAGTGATCGCAATGGGGGTGACATAGTCACAGTGTGACAAAACTCCTTTGAAATTAATGAAGATAAAAAAAAAGTATTCGTTTTAAATACATCTGGTCCATTTTGTCAAATGGTTCTAAAGTTTCCCTCTTTTGGTCCTTCTAACACTTGGAGAAGTTGTAAATACGAGTTTAACATGAACGTCGCTCGCAATGTGGTTCAAGCGCCTAAAAATAGATGGCGCGTTTATCAAACTGCATTAATTATAAACTTATTCAAGACTTGCTACGCTATTGTACCGTGGGCGTGTTATTTTAATAGAAAACGGTTAATTATATATTTCCTTGATCAATATTTTGTATACTACTTGGGTGGTAAGCCTGCCTGATGTGAAGCAGTCACCGGTGCCTACTGCCATTTTACTAAAAATAATGAAAACAAACGTACGTACACTCAAGACCAGATGGATTACCCAAGTAAATCCCAATTGTCATCGGGAGTTCGTTGCGGTGCCCAGCACCGGGCATCTACTATAAAAGCGAGCCGTCACCTCTGCTATGAAAAACTATAGCTCTGCATGGAGATGTTCGGCCGGAATCAGCCGGACTGGAGATCGTCTAGTGCGTACCAGAAAGAAGCGAATGCGGCAGCTGGGAGGCTTGGCTTTGTATTCTACCAAAGTCTATGAATAATATTTAGGGATGTAACGATACACAACACAGTTTTGCCGATACGATACCGATACCGATATATAGTAGTTAATATCGGCGATACCGATACCGATACCGATATCTTAGCTAAATAATGAAGTATGAACTTCAGATATTTGTATGTCCTTATTATAACTAATGGCAATGACTACTGGCTATATTTACCAGAGAGTCAACCTTGAAAGTGTAAAATAAAAATAAATAAATTGTCAACTCAAAATTCAATTTTTTTTTATTTAGAACCAAAGATTTAATTAACATAGTAATTATCTATTGCACAAGGTAATAGACCAATACATAAATTAAGTCAGAAATTGAAATTACCATTTGCAGATATTTTTTCATACAGCAAATTCTTTTCGCGTTCTTCAAATATCGGTTGTATGATATCGGCGATACCGATATATCGGCCGATATATCGGTATCGGTATCGTTACATCCCTAATAATATTCTATCGAACCCGTTATTCAAACTTTTTTACAGCGCAAAAATAACAGATCCTAAATGTATGACAGAGTAGATAAGTACCTTTCTAGGTACTTATCTATATTAGTATAATAACAAGTTTTAATAAAATAATACGATGTAAAATAGGTTTTTTTTCTTGCATTGGCCAATTAAATATACTATAAAAGTATACTAACTTAGGTCAGTAAGTATACTAATTACATGCACAAATAACTATTCATATGAGAGAGGTCAAATTACAAAGAAAGATGTAACAAACATGTGCAGATAATCAGAAATATAACAATATATTGGATACCTAACAATATAGTATGAAACTAAAACTTCATATTTCAACATCTCCTGGAACTACGTCAAAATCTTTATCAAATAGATTAAAAGGGCGCCAAAATGTGTAAACAAACGTGACCTGTCACACTGTCATAATAATAATTATTGACAGTCACTGACACTAATGTATGAGTACGTATCAACGGGAACGCGTGTGTGCGAGAATGTGGAAAATTGCGATTGTTTTAAAGTAATGCCCCTCATTATCCAAAAGAAGACTGTTGAGTTGAAATTGGTTGCGATTTAAGCTCACCATTTTTTACTGGTTCCGCCAATTCTTAGAAATAGTAAATACTTGGTTGGATTTATCTAAAAATAATAAAAACACTACGCAAACGACGTACAACGCCATCTGAGCAGCTAAATTACAGCAAATAGAGCAGTTAACTTTCTCTTACGTTTCCCCTTAAGGTCTACTGGGATTTTTTGGAAAAAGGAGTGTGCATAAACACTATAGCAACTATAGCATATTTTTTTGTGGTAAAACATAAGCACATCAGACACATCAACATCTTTAACAGGAAAACGTTTACTGTTAGACATAGGCCTTCCCCAAAGAACATTTATTTATTGAGATATAAACCACGGCAGTCTTATGAATTCAGCGTAATTTTCGAGATAATTTGTCATATTGGAATAGTAATATCGTCTGTAAGTAGTGTTGTCAGGTCTAATTTGCCAAAAATCGGACCTTTGTGCAATATAAAATTTTTCTTTTCTTTTGGTTTCGGCCGAAACTGAGATCGAAGCCGAAATTCGGTTTCAGTTTCGGTTTCAGCCGTGGAAACTAGTTTCGGTTTTCTATTTGTATGTTCAGTCGACGTCAGAAATATGTTTATCAACTTGGCGGGGACACTGCCGTGCCCCCAGATTACAAGGAAATAAGGTCGATCGAAAAGTGTAAACATATTTCTGGCGTCGACTGTTCCTAGCGAGAATATAGTCGCTTACTCGTTGAGCATTTGCCTAAACGTGGGAACCAGGATCTCTATAAGGCGGCATTTCCAGCAGAGCTGTGCGAGGAAAACATCCACCAATGCTGGGCCGCGCTGAGTGAGGCTAGACACGTTGATTGGTGGATTTTTTCCTCGCACACCGCTCGGCTACCTCGCACAGCTCTAGTAGAAACGCAGCCTTACCATGGTCCTTATAGTGCAGCCCGCCCGAATATAAACTAGAATAGTACTCGTTCTTTGTATCGCAATTAAGGTAAATTGGAGACTATTCAGTGAGGGAGATCATGGTCGAATCATTCAAGGGCCGTTCTAATAGGCAAACATCGTATGTTAGGAGGGCTATGTGCAGCGCCACCTAGAGTTCGTAGCGTAGACTATCAACCAAGAGGAAATGTCAAATTAATATAGGGAACGTGCACGACGAAGGTGCTGCCAGCTGGTGCCGCCAATCTAAATCAAGTACCCTCTCATGCTGGGGCAACATTGACGGAAACGCCGTAATTTATTGCGATGAAGGACGATTAACGTCAGTGTAGCTACGACTTACTATATTTGACTTTGAAACTTACATATTGTCATTGACATTGACAGCTTGATTTGACAGGGGTAATAGTTTCCTTTATTGTCCACCCGTGTCTCTTTTGTCGTTTAGACTACTACTTCAGCTCTTTTAAGTTACTTTTCTCAAACATGGCATGAAATGTTGACATTACGTGCCTAAAAATAGGCCACAAAGTACCTCGTTTCCTATGCGGCTTGACACTTGGCACGGAATGGAATTTCATACTTACATTGCCGGCCTTTTTAAATTTCCATTCCACATTTATTTGGGACCCAGCATCACGGCATTCAGCCATTAAAAAAAACAAAAAACGATTTTTGCTATATTTTGCAGTTTTATTTATTTAAAATTGACATGAACATAACAAATAACACATTATAAACAATTTCCAATTATTATAAATTGCAAACTAAACCACAAATTTAAAATATTTCATCTAAATATTCGCGGTAAAAATGTGAACTGAAACAGCTTTTGGCCGAACTTGCATTGTCTATGGATAAAATGTCACTAATGTCACTTTCTGACAGCCAGTTTGTTTGTGTTATAAAATATTAAGTAAGGTTATTATAGTAAGTTTATTTATTTCATTGCATGTTTGAGAAAAGCACTATACATACCTCGGCGGGAAATGGGGTTGCCGGCCTCGTAACTATCTGGCCTCGCTTCGCTCGGCCAGCTATACTCGGCCGGCAATTCCTTACTTCCCGGCCTCTGCAGTAATGTACTATTCTCTTACCAAGGCGTGCGCTGCGATCTTTTATGAGTACTGTACCTTCAACAAGCACTTCGCAAGTTCACGCAGCATATAGCCAAGACCATACCCCCCTCGAGGGATATTGGTCGAAATATCACACTCCACTGAAATATTGGCCGCTTGGGGTGTGGGGCAAATGTGGGGTTTTAGTCACTTTGTGGATGCCGCACAACGGTCTAGCTATAGCTTGGCAACTTCGTTGGTGACACTCACCTATGTGCTTTTTGTTATGCGCAGCCGAAACTACTTATACAAGCTACCGCCAACAGGCTACAGGTGACACTAGCCTGTGTGCTTTTTGTTCTGTGCAGCCGTAACTAGGTACTTACACAAGTTAGCGCCAATACGAACGGGGGCCTCCGGAGGCTGCCTCTGTCGGTCTCCGTTCGTGTTGGCGGTAGCTTGTATAAGTAGTTTCGGCTGCGCATAACAAAAAGCACATAGGTGAGTGTCACCAACGAAGTTGTCAAGCTATAGACGACAGGACGACACAGGTTTTTGTTTGTATTACTGCAACCATCAGCAATAATAGTACATTAATACAGAGGCCGGGAAGTAAGGGGCTGCCGGCCGAGTACATATAAGTAGATGGCCGAGCGAAAGTTACGAGGCTAGCAACCCCATTTCACGCCGAGGTATGTAGGTATAGTACTTTTCACAAATATGCAATGAAATAAATTAAAAACACTCCAAAAATCAAACTTTATTTTCTAGAGATACTAAAAGTAAAGTAGACTGAATAAATAGCATTATAGAATGAAAAATTTTCAATTTCCTTTCCATAAACTGTTTCAGTATACTGTACATTTTTACCGCGAATATTATTATTATTATTATTTTGTTTTAATGGTGGATCTGCTATCAGTCTTCAGACTATGATCAGATGTGTTGTATTTTTTTTTTTTTTTATGAAATAAACAAACAACAAACCAAGTAACAAACGAGCAGACGGGAATTGTATAGAGAATGCCTTCTAGCGATGGCAATCACTCATCTGCTATTAATCGGCGCTAGAAGCGACTGTGTAGCTCTAGTCTTCAGACTATGATCAGATGTGTTGTATTTTTTTTTTTTTTTTTTTATGAAATAGGGGGCAAACGAGCAGACGGGAATTGTATAGAGAATGCCTTCTAGCGATGGCAATCACTCATCTGCTATTAATCGGCGCTAGAAGCGACTGTGTAGCTCTAGTCTTCAGACTATGATCAGATGTGTTGTATTTTTTTTTTTTTTATGAAATAGGGGGCAAACGAGCAGACGGGAATTGTATAGAGAATGCCTTCTAGCGATGGCAATCACTCATCTGCTATTAATCGGCGCTAGAAGCGACTGTGTAGCTCTAGTCTACAGACTATGATCAGATGTGTTGTATTTTTTTTTTTTTTTTTTATGAAATAGGGGGCAAACGAGCAGACGGGAATTGTATAGAGAATGCCTTCTAGCGATGGCAATCACTCATCTGCTATTAATCGGCGCTAGAAGCGACTGTGTAGCTCTTGTATATTGGGGCCATTCATTTATTACGTAAGACGATTTAGGGGGGGAGGGGGGTCAACCATGTCTTATTTTTTCTTACAGGGGGGCGGGAGGGAGTTTCGATCGTTCTTACGTAAGATCATAAAAATGCGCAAAGTAATCTTAACTTTTGAAAAAGAACGCAAATCCGCCCGTGAGCGCAGGCGCGTGCTCGGTTGCGTATAGGTATTTTACTAAAAAAATAAAAACTATTAGTATCTGCAAATAAACGTCGCTACAAAAATGATTCTTTGAAAAATAAAAATCAAAACAGCCCAAACGTAAAATCATTTTTCTTTTAGATTCTTACGTAATAAATATTAAATAGGGGGGGAGGGGGTCAGCCGATTCTTATTTTTTCTTACATAAGGGGGGAGGGGGTCAAAAACTGGCAAAAATCGTCTTACGTAATAAATGAATGGCCCCATTATGCCTTTTGAGGCGCTTTTGGTAGTCCAGTAAGGTTAATATTATTTAGATGAAATATTTTAAATGAAAATTCTTGTAGGTAAGCTTGCAATTTAAAATGGTTTAAATGTGAGATGCTGGGCCGGAAATCCAGAGGGTTCGATTCCCGGTCTGGACCATAGGTGAGTGCCATTTAGTTTTTCTATGTACTTTGAGTTCTTGTATCTATTCATTGCATGTTTGAGAAAAAAAATTGCACGCGTAGTGCGGGCCACGGCAGTGCGGGAGCTCGAGCGCGTGCGTTTTGCGTCGGCGCGTGGCAATCACTCACTAAGGTCTAAGCCCCCCCAAGGGGGCAACATTAGGTTACTTGTACCCGCGGAGTGAACCACTCCTGACTGAATGGAATGGAATCAAGCAGCAGAAAGAGTTTACGAGGTGATCAGGTGACTTCATTAGACGGGACTTCCTCAATATAAAAAAGCTCAAGAACTCGGGAGGGCTCTGGTCAGGTGGCCGTAGCATTTTACTCTCCCTGCCACCCTATTGTTACGTCACAGGTTACCCGGTTGGTCGTGTCTGTACCTCTAGCACAACTGTGACACGCGATTCTTTGTCGCGCGACAAATGCTACCTATCTCTATCCACTCAATATAGTGTGACAGTGACAGGTGATGCTCTGTCGCGCGAGAAACTAAGTTGCGGCCAGTTATGCTAGACGTACTGGTACAGCCGGAGCAAGAGACATGGTCAAGGATCTGCGTAAAAGCTTATAAATTCAAGTGGGTAGTAGTAACACTCAAGTGAAGGAATTAGTACGGTCCAAAGGCCTTAAAATAAATAGCCGGACGGAGCCTTGCTAATAAAGAACTGAAGCATGTCTAATCCGCCGGCTATCTATGTGTGCGTGCTGCTCGCAATAGGAAAAAACTACTTGATGTGAGCGTGCGGCTCGTAAGTAGGTACCTACAAGCAGCTGGCTTATTAAAAATGGCTTCAGTTCTCTGTTGGTGAGGCTCCGTCCGGCTATTTATTTTAAAGTCCTTGGTAGGGGCGCCTATACCGCTACCCACGGCGGTAGCGGATACCGGTCTAATCTGTGTGTTTTGCTAGAAACTTCCTGCCTCGCACGACTGAATTGTGGAATAAATTGTCGCCTGCAGTGTTTCCGGACCGATTCGACCTTCAAACCTTCAAGAAAAGAGCGTACTCCCACCTGAAAGGCCGGCAACGCACTTGTGAATCTTTTGGTGTTGCAGGTGTTTATGGGCGACGGTGATTGCTTACCATCAGGCGACCCGTCTGCTCGTTTGCCCCCTATTTCATAAAAAAAAATAAAGCCAAGAACTGTGCAGCACCAGGTCAACTAGCGTGCTCACGTTTCAGAGGCTAAGAACATTTTTGCTGCACGATAGCAATTCTTTTACATGAAAGAAACATTTTTTGTCTCTTCATTGGTTTTTAAATGCGGGTAAATTACACCACATTTTATGTTACATATAAGAAATCAAAGTACACAGAAAAATGAAATGGCACTCACCTGTGTCCTGACTGGGAATCGAACCCGGTACCTCTGGATTTCCGGCCCAGCGACCCAACCACTCGTCCACAGGAGCACCCAGCCAGCGCCCTCGATTTTGCTATCTTTTTAGGGTTCCGTAGCCAAAATGGCTAAAAAGGAACCCTTATAGTTTCGTCATGTCCGTCCGTCCGTCAGTCCGTCCGTCCGTCCGTCCGTCCGTCCGTCCGTCCGTATGTCACAGGCATTTTCCTCAAAAACTACAAGACCTATACTAATGAAATTTGGAATATAGATGTCTCGTAGATGCCGCAACTAAGTTTGGTAGTTAAATAATAAAAATAAAAAAATCTAGGGGGGGCACTCCATACATGTAACCGAAGCTAAAAAATTTTTTTTTCATAAAATGTCAACGTGTGGTACATAGTTCGACAGCTCTTTTGAAAACATTTTAAGGTTCTTAAGTAATGTTTTTGATTAAGTGAATACCTTTGGAAATAATCGCTCCGAAAGTTGTGAAAATTGTGTCCCCCCCCCCCCCTCTATCTTCTAAACCGTGAGTCCGAAAAATATAAAAAAAATTACAAAGATAACGCTCAATTAATACTTTCAACGAAAATTATTTTCAACAAGATCGGATTAACCGTTTTTGAGTTATTGCCGATAAACTGCGCTTCTCAACAAAAGGACGTAATTGCTATGAAGATACGCTCTTTTGTTGTTGTACTTTTTTTACATCGTATTTTTTACCTTATAGTTACGGCTATGGAACCCTACACTGAGCATGGTCCGACATGCTCTTGGCCAGTTATTTTTTTTTTTTCACCCCGGGAAATGCATGAAACTGCATACCTCTACGTAACCTAAGGCCATCGGGGGTGACAGCCAGATGTTACGTATTGGTTATGTGGGGCTCTCCGCACCTGAAGGGATTGGCCTACCCACTAAAACCCAGGGATGCTACCAACCTGTGCCTTCACGGTGATGCCGTGGGATCGCTATCAAGCCACCACGACATCACCAGCACCTCCGCCCTAGGGCGGACCCTCTCCGAAAAAGGCACACTGTAGCATGGGTAGTGTGCCTTCCCTCACCAGCTCCCCCCGACCAAATGGTCGTCCCCCGGGGAAGCAGGGACCGGCACCAGACACACGGTGTCCCGGTCCCTCCCTCGCCGCCACGGGAGGACAAACGCCCCTGCCCCGCAGCCGTCCACGGGAGGACACACGCCCCTACCCCGCAGACCCTCGCCCGTTCGTTCCTGACCGTCGCCAGCCCTCGTTGCTGGGGACAGTCAGGTTTACGGACCGCGGTGGGCCAGTCCTCTACGTCCCGCTCCCAACAGTCGTGGCCCTCGTTGCCATCGAGGTCGGGTTTACGGGATACAGAGGACTAGTCCACCGCCACCACGCAGCGGCACAGGTCACCCGTCTGGTGCCTGCCCGCAGTGCCCCCCAAAAGGAGACGTCGGAGGGATGCTGCCCGTGCCCGACGCCCCGCCCTCGCGTGCCGCACCTGGAGAGTCCTCTAAGAGGAAACCCGGTGCGGGACCCCCCCAACCCTCCCTGACAGGCTCATTCGCAGCATCGGCAAGTGATCAATTAGGGTCCCCTAAGAAATCACTTGCCGTTGCTCCTGGGGTACACCGGCCAGGACGCTTCCCTTTCCTGCGGATTAACCGGATCAAGAGGAATGAGAAGAATCCAGACACTCTGGGAGGTTTCCTGTCTAGCACCCCCAATTTTGCCATCTACATTGACTTCTGTATCAATTCGATAGCAATTCGTTAAATATCCTGTCGTGGTAACCGGCGATAATGGACGATGTTCAGTCGAGCTCAGCAGGGGCGCCTGCGTCAAACAAAGTGCATTGATTATGTAATTGATATTTCGTTGTTTTGTTAGTTCTCCATTTGTCCACCTGAACAAAAAGTTGGTGGCATTTTCTGGGAATTTTTCAGAATTCGTGCTGGCATAGCTTCCGTTCTACGAGTCGGTCATTTGTCGAACGAGCTACGTCATATTTCGTGATATTTATTTGAACAACTCTTCGTTCGAGGTGTACCAAGAATCAAATACGAGTATTATAATTCATACAGTTTCAGTATTGCTACGATTAGTATCGTTCAAATCAGCCCTGAAAAATATAATAAAATGCATTAATGCACTTGTGACGAAGGTTTTGCAACCTTGGTGAAAAAGGCATGAGTCAAATACATAGTTTGTAGAGTCATGATTTATTTCCGTTTTGGTTCTGCAAGACGTCTTAATAACTTTTTAACAGTGAAGGCATAGCAGGTTGTGATATCATTTTTTTGGGGTGGTGCAGTTTTCTTCCAGTGAGATATTATTATATTAGGGTTTCGTACCAAAATGGTAAAAAAGGAACCCTTATGTTGCGACTCCGTCACAGCTCACAGCCAGATCTCTCAGGAACTAGGTACTGCTGCTATCGATTAGAAATTTGGAACCGTTTTAAAAATCGCTAACCGACTCTATTGGACATGATAAAGTTTTATAACTTTTTTTAAAGGGGGTCGAAATAGGAGGTCTCAAATTTTAAGTAGGGCAATTATATTGTTGGGTATCAAATAAAAGGGCTTAATTTATAGATTTCAAAACCATTTTTTTTGTTTTCTTAATCATTTACTTTTTGATTGAGGAGGAAAAACGTTCAAAAAAATACCATTCCCCCTCTTATCTTCGAAGTTACCTACTGAACAGAAAAATCTGTAATAATTGCCAATTATTAATATCGTCTTAAATCTTAAATATTACAGAAAAAATTAAACGATTTTCCTAACTTGTACCGTTTTTTATGAAATTTGCAAAAATCGTAACACAATCTTATTTGTGTCTACTAAACTAACCGCCATACGAGTTTGTACAGAACCCTCGGTGCGCGAGTCCGACTCCCTCTTGACCGAGTTTTTTTTTTCTATTTGGATACTTTATAATTTGTATGAAAATACATGGTAAGTAAAAGGCAGTTTCTGGTGAAAAATTTATTTATTTATTTTATTTATTTAAACTTTATTGCACAATACAAGAAAGTACAAATGGCGGACTTAATGCCGTAAGGCATTCTCTACCAGTCGACCATCAGGGTAAACAGAGACATTATAGGTGCGGATTTAATTTACAACCAAATTGTACGTGAAGTCGGTTAAAATAATAAACTACTTATATACATTATATATGGACATATACATATAAATATATACATATATAAAATAAAATAAATATATATGGTACCTGCTTCTAAACTACTATGAAGAGTCTTAGTTTTGTAGATTCTCGAAAAGATGTTTGCGCAGCATGCGCTTGAAGGAGAATTTGCTTTGAGCTTCTCGTATACACAAGGGGAGGTCGTTCCAGAGCCGAATCGCTTGTACAGTGAAAGAATTTGTCATTGAGCCAGAACGGTGAGTGGGAACAGAAAGCATGAGTTTACGGGAGGAACGGAGCTCACAGCCCGGCCGAGCAGTGACAAACTGGAATTTAGAACGAAGGTAGTCGGGAGCCGATGGGTCGTATATGATGGAAAAAAGTGTGCACAAAACCTTAAGAGATCGACGTTCCCGAATAGGAAGCCAATTAAGTTGTTGACGATAAGCAGAAACATGATCATATTTACGAAGGCCAAAAATAAATCTGATGCAGTTGTTCAGGAGTCGGTCTAATCTATCCAAGAGTGCCTGGGTGATATTGGTACAGCAGACATCGCCATAGTCGATCACAGGCAGCACAAGAGTCTGTATGAGGAGTTTCTTCGTACTTAACGGGAGGAAATTTTTAAATCTATATAGTGACCGCAGAGTGTTGGTAACCCTGCGACAAACGTCAGACACCTGGGGTTCACAACTAAGGCCACGATCAATGATCAACCCGAGGTTTCTCACCTGCGCTTCGAACGGGATAACTACATGTTCGAAAACGACTGACGAGAATTGTTTAATATCGTTGATAGCTAAGAGACGTGGACTCCCAAGAACTATTGCTTGACACTTGTAAAAATCGTGTTTAGTTCTTGTTTTAATTCGATGTCTTGTCTATATTTAACATCTGGCAGATCTAAGTAGGTTTAAATAATCTTTATTTCTCATAAGAATAATTCAATTCACTTACATGAGAAAATTATAATCTAAATTAGGTAACATTATGAGTGTTTTGGCATACATCAAAATTATCTCATATAATACTACAAACACACATAATTATCTCACCTATATGTATTTAACTTAAAATATCGTAAGTACAAGTTTATGTTCTAAGGTTATTTGTTTGTTTTATATACTTAATTCTAGTAAATCATTTTACTAAGCGGGCAGACAGATATTAAGTACTTAGGTTGATAATAGTACATTGCACCCCCCGCTATCTTAAAGAGCGATTTAGCTATTTAACGTCCGCAAGGTGTGCTTTTAAATGTTCCCTTCTCAAGTTCCAAATTTTATAGAAATTCTTTTACTTTTCAGGCTGTACGGTTGTGGAACGCTCTGCCTCCTGAATTAAGACGTGCTCAATCTCTTCCCATATTTAAAAACATGTTTAAAAATCATTATTTGTCGCTTCAATAGTCATCATTTGCTTCTGTTTTGTTGCTGGCTGTGCTGTAAATAATTGTATATGTTTCGTTTTTATATATGTATGTATTTTATGTATTGTATATGTAGGTCTATGTATTTATTTATATATGTATGTGTATCCTCTTCCCTTATATTTAGTAATTTGTGAGCATTCTTTTGCATCGTTATTCCTCACCACCTACTCATTTACTTTTGTCAACTTTGCATAGACTCCGCCATCCAAAGGTTGTCTGGAAGAGATCGCTCTTTAGCGATAAGACCGCCTATTGTTTACCACTATTTTTATATAAGTTTGCAATGTAATTTTCTTTTGGTGTGCAATAAAGTATGATTGTATTGTATTGTGTATTGCACAACTAGGGTAGTAATACAAAGAAAGGCCGAGGTCGCAGAAGTTTGCGGCCCGAGCTGCAAGCGAGGGACGTTAATATGCGATCGAGGGCTTTCTTTATTACCTTCCGTGTTGTGTACATCATTTTATGTCTACACTTGGCCAGAAAGCGGCTTTTTGGCGGCGCAGCGTGCGGAAAAAGCCACTTTATGGCCAGGTGTGGCATAAAAACTTTTATGCCACACCTGGCCATAAAGTGTCTTTTTTAATTATTTTATTTTTTTATTAAGTGGCATAAAGTGGCTACGCGTTCGGAAAAAAGTCGCTTTCTGGCCAAGTGTAGACATAAAATGATGTACACAACACGGGAGGTAATAAAGAAAGTCCTCGATCGCATATTTAACTCCCTCGCCTGCGGCTCGGGCCGCAAACATCTGCGATCTCGGCTTTTCTTTATATTACCACCCTAGTTGTGTAATATACTTTTTCTACTCCTGTACTGTTATCTGTCTTTTACTTGGTCACGAACACTAATATAAGAACATACATAATATGAGTTCAGAGAAGTCTATACTCTATTCCCCATAACAGCACTAGTGTCGTTATAGCCACTTTACGTTATTGCTAGCAACCACAGACTTCTAAATCTAGGTTAAACTTAGGTCAAGGATTAAGCGCTCAATTTTAACTTTACGGTAAAAATGCACAACTACTAACTTAACAAACAATTAAAATCCTACGGCTTTTAAGAAAAACGAAACTTTCTGAACTAAATTCATTGATGCCAACATAAAAACAAAAGTATTTTTAATATATTCACTGCGTGTCAACTTCATTTAAAAAATAAAAAGTTTACCATAGACACATACTGACAGTCATACGTCATATTTGCCTTCTTTGCAGGTTATGCCTTGTTTGTATTTTATATTTTAAAACCTGTCGTAGAAAAAGTATTGTATGCAACGTTGTATAATTAAGTCAAAAAACGCTCATTGCGTCTCTATTTGCGATACTCGCCGCATTCGCGGCTCGTATCGCAACTCACGCAATTCGCATTTTTTGAACCTTCTTATACAACTGTTGCATAAAATACTATTATGCCAGCCACACTTGGCTATAAAGTGGCTTTTTCCGCACGCTACGCGTACGGAAAAACTCGCTTTCTGGCCAAGTGTAGACATAAAATTATGTACACAACACGGGAGGTAATAAAGAAAGCCCTCGATCGCATATTTACGGCCCTCGCTTGCAACTCGGGCCGCAAACATCTGCGATCTCGGCCTTTCTTTGTTTTACCACCCTAGTTGTGTCATGTAATTGTACTAGTATAGAAACCTCCCGGCCCGCGCCCTAATATCTAAGAAACACATTAAGTACCTATAAGAATAAGATACCTTACCCAGCTACGTAGAACCTTTTACGTAGCTGCCCTACGTGAAGCGTAGCTTCGTAGCCACCTTCCAACAAAAAGGAGAGCTACGACCGTTTCACCCTCGCGGCCGAAGTAACGGCCAAATTAATCTCCAAAACTAAAGAGAACGTATAAGAAAACGTTTGCGCTGAAAAGTGAAACCGTCACGTTTTCCGTTACCCTTATAAAACTCTTTTAATCACAACAATGTTATTGTTGTGCGTTAGTTAACGTTGCGGTGACGTAAGCGATGAAAGCGAGCGTGTTTCAGCGCTCCATTCAGCCGGCGACGCGCGGGGCGGGGCGAATGTGGGTCGCGATGTGCCAGTCAAGTTCAAGGCCGCCACCACCACCCGCCGCCGTAAGATGGCGCTGTTATATTGGGAGCTAAAATTTTGCGAGCGGGGGCGCGGGGCGCGGGAACGCCGGGGAACGAATTTTCGGTGCAACACTCGACGAGCTGCACTCGTTTACCGAACGGCGCGACGCGTAGTTGTCTCGACAGACGCTAAGCTAGACTTCTAACATAACCTAACTACACAACAAGCTACATGGATTGGATGGAGGAGGTGGTACGTACATATTTTTATTCCCTAGTCTTTAATTGTTTGGGTCTGGACGCTGTTTTGTGTATCTGCCCTGACCCTTCCTAACATTTTATCTACCGGTCTGAATCGCCGAATTTATCGGACACGGACTGGGACTTCCTTTTCTATAGACAGTATGTTTGGAATGCGTTTTTTATATGCTGTTACTTAATTAACCCTAATTTTTAGGTATTACTCCAGTAATTATTGAAATGAAGAAAAAACATACATGAAATATTTTCAATACGTGTGTTGATTTTCTAAATTAGCAAGCTAACTTCAGCATTGCACACTGGACTGCGAAAACATTATCAACCGCAGTTAATCTCCGTATATTTTCATAATTAATTTTAATCAACCGTCGACGTTAGATTTAATCGACCGCTCTCGCATATTGGTTTCAGTGCATCTCTTAGTCGAGCATATTTATGTATCGCAATATCTATGACTATTTTCGTCAAGTTAAATAAAACTTATCACTAAATTAAGGGTTTTGGTTGGGCGCGCTCTGAGAACTATTTTGAGTACTGTAGTCAAAATAGCCATTCTCTGTGCGCGCCTAAACATAGGCCGAATGAGTGTATTGTTGAGCCTCCCGAGAATCCTGGTTGGCGTAGGCCCGACCTGCCTCAACAAGCGATCGATAGAGCGCGCTCAGCTAGGCTAACGGCATTTTTCTCTCTATTTTCAACCATTCAGTCATCCGCTCGCTCATACACATACAACAAAAATGTTGTAACTATTTATGCATGTAATTGCAATAACCGTTTGAAGACGAATTAGAAAACTATACAAGGCCACGTTATCCTCCCAAATTCGGCGACCGTTCTTTATCATACGCTTTGTATAATAGGCTCTTTGCTCTTTGATATGCTCGCATTAATTTAAACAAGTTCTTTAGTCGATAAAACAGAACCGATCTTTTGTATTTTTTTATCGCGTCTCGTCGCATATAGGTAGCTGTTTAGGCGTCTATTGCTTTATAGGAAGGAGCATAATTTATCTACATTGTATAATAGCGCGAGGTTATTTTTATATATATATATATTAGACAAATGATTTCTTCGGATGAAGGCCTTGGTCCTTATTAGACGGCCATTCTCACGAAGTATGACTGCGTCTAATTACCACGTCTCCATACATTTAGTATGAAAACGGCGTCGCGGTAATTAGGTGACCGCAGACATACCTACTTCGTGAGAATGGCCGTAGACAAGATTTATTTTCGTTTGATTCCCGTTCTACATGACGTCATATTTATGTTCAAAAACTTTCATCACTTTTCTCCTTACGTGCGTCGAAACTGTTAATGCGTTTTGAGAGTTCGTACGTCACACCAGCAAAAATGGAGTCTTTGTTACAGTATTGAAAAGATTGCCTATCTGTCTAATCTGTTGTGTGCAACACGATGCATATGATAATGATACGTTGCGGCCTTGACTGCACCTTATCTATAACTTCCAAGTTCCAACGCTGTCACACGACACATACTTACTGAGTTACTGACACAATTTTTATACTTTGCGCATTTTGTAGGCATTCATGCAAATTAGGCTTGCTCATTCAGCCGACAGAGAAGCTGCAAAAAACCTGGCATTCCGATTGGTGGATCGACTGACAGAAATGCTGTGATTGGGCAGTTTGTGTGCCTTGCTTGTCATTTAGCTGCTATGTCGTTTGTACGAACCGGGCTTATTAGCAGTTTTGGCTAAAGCCACAGAATAAGTAATAATACTACTTTGTACAGAAGTCGCACTGTCTAACAAAACCCACGTTCGAGTCACAAAAATGCGCCGAATCCTACCTTCTCGCTCTAACTCATAACGCGCGCTCTTTCTGGTCGCCACGACCACCGCTAGGGTTGTGGACAAAAATTAATATTATTATAGCTTGATATTTCCTAGTGAATTAGAGGTAGTTAACAAAAATATTTGCGTGACGTTATATAACTGCTTTGATACACGTCGTCATACATACTTACATACATACATACATACATACATACAGGTCAACACACATAACCCTCCTTTGGGCTTCGCCGCAGTCGGGTAACATACATACTTACGTACATACATACCGGTCAAAAACATAACCCTCCTTTGGGCTTTATAGGTTTCGCACACAGGCGCTGCCGGTTATCGGCGCAGCCCTGAGCTTGCCTAATGCATTAGGCAAGGAATAATAATAATTACCGCGAAACAAAATCGCGGAGTGAGATATGCCTGCTAAAGCGTTGCTTTGATGAACAGATGCATCGATGTTGTGCCCGCAAATTATGTATCTTACTGATAGTCGCCTAGTCCTCCGACCGAGTAAGGAACTTCTCTCTAGAAATTTCTGCTGGGAGTACCGGAAAGAATTAAACCAACTGGCTCAGTAATCCAGACATGTAGTATCAATCTTTAATTACAATAAAAAACAGTTACAGTTACATTTTTTGTTTACAGCCATGACTGTTATCGCCATCGATAGCAGACATCAATGCAAACTCGTCTGTCCCTAAGTCGCCATTACCTTGAACACGATTTCAGTATTTGCAAACATTGTATCCCCTGAAGTTTTGGCATGAACGACGTCTTTCTTACAATGTGCATTATCGTCACCGTCATTTTCGTTAACTATTGCATCAAAAGAAATGCCAGCCTTGAAAACTGGCGATTGAATAATCACGAATGACGATAAACGTTTCAGTTGCATAATTATCAAAAGTCATAAACTTTCCACACTTGATATTGAGGTGTTCTTTTTCTCTTTTTCCCTAATACCTGTTTAGTGTTTTTTTGCCACTCTTGTTTGTTCCTAGTAAGGAAATTTGCTCTGGGTAAATTCCACTGACTGATCTCGCTCAGATACATATCGGTTCGAGTCCCGTTACATTCGCTTATCATCTTAATGCTGCTGCTTCCTTTGTATCTTAGGTTAACTAGCATTATTCGGTCAAGGGCAGGATCGGACGATAAGTGTTTCATTACTATTGATTGCACTTCCGTAGTCAGTTAAATCATTATCATCCTTTGGTCTAAATTGCTAAATATTTTGGTCGCTCTTGATTTCTGGGGATGCTCATAGGCAAAAGTTGATGCAGCTCTTACTTGTCTCGTTACAGTTAGTTAGTTTTACATGAATTTATTTTATTATCATTCGTTAGTGTTCTGCACTATCTCACGGTATTCTATTTTTTGTGTGCACGTCCAATTTGGCTTCAGCCTTGAATCCATTCCGGCCCGCGACGGAATCATTATTTATATTTTGTTTTGTATTTTTATGATGAGTTATCTGCTGTTCAAGGTAACAGAAACGGTATCCACGTTGATGTATCATGCGCGGATAAACCTAGTCGGTTTTTCTAACCGTTACACGATTTAGTGGTGCTTCACGCGTGCGTGGTGTACTGAATTTTATTCAAAAGATTCAAATACCAGCGAAATGCGATATGCAACGTTAAAAATACGTGATAATCGCGTCAGTTGCTTGCAAGTGTAAACAGCCTTCGAAAAAATTGGCGCGGTTACATTAGCTCGTGTCGCGTACACAGCGGCTTCTGTTGGTGAGTGTGGAAAATGTGCTGAAGCAATGCAGCACTGTGTCAGCGACATAACGTGTGTGCCCAATGATTGGGTGGTTGGGTGTCGGCGTGAGGACGGGGTAGGGGGGCCGAGTGGGAGATTTGGAGTTGGCCTTGACAATGAACCGGCGGCGCGCACACCACGCCGCTCTCATTTGAAACTCACGCACACGCCGACAGGAGTTATTCCACGAATGGCCTCCCACACCGGCTGCTTAGCAATTTATTATTGTTAGGGCTGTGTTAGATAAAGTTTCTGTCAATATGACCAGCTCCATGGATCAGACAGCGACCTCTTTCCACTTTTCGAAGATCCAACTCCTCTTAGTTCTTCAAATTGGACTGTACAGCCAGAAATCATTCCACAATTCTCCTAAAGAGAGCAGGGAGGAAGACGTGATTGTAATTTTAACAATTGTATAATTATTCTTAGGAAGGGATTATTTCCAAGGCCTAGAATTTTTGGCGTCACAATGACCAATGTGTGTCCTACCTAAGGGGTTAAATTTGTACAAAATCTCTTGAACCAATTAACTTGAGATGGTAACGAGAGCCGTTGAATAATAAACATACCTAAACTTAAACGTTCACAAAAAGATTGTGTAGGTAGGTCATGGTCAGGCTTGGATTCTTAACAAAATATACCTAGTCAATCATTCAGTCTGTCAATAAAGCGGATGAAACTAGTTTTTTATTTTGTACCAGCGGCATTATTCATTGATTCTGTCTATGTTTTGAGTACCGTGATAATTAGACAACACACAGATCCAACCACGAACGATAAGAATTAGAACAAGAAAAATAGAATTAAGAATTCGTTTAGAATAAAGATAGAAATGTGCACTGGAAAAAGTTATTAATAAAATCAAGTTTGGTGTAGATAAGGCAGAAAGTTTGTACTACTTACTTAATAAAGAATACGCGGGAAATTCTACACCACCTGATTCAAGATTGATATTTTTCCGATTTCTACTCAAATTGTTTTATGATGCGGCTCTTTCTCCTAATGTAGTTATGTCGAAGCTAAATCCTGATTCCCGCAGTTTCTTATTTGGTTCAACGTCTATTAGAAGTGTCAACCCTACAGTCAAAAAAGCCAACAAGGCCTCGCCGGCGCGCCGTCGCCGGTGCCTGCCCTAAGACAACATATACATAGGCAGCCTAGGGCCGACACGACGGTTATCGCCTCCCGAATGTGCGCCGTGTATCTAAATTATTGCTCGTAAAGATTCTAGAATCTAGAGGAAAGGAGGTAAAATAGAGGCAGTTGCATATTTTTAGGGGGCATTTATGAGTCCGAAGGCCATTCGTGTAAATTGAAAGCTGACGTTTTAGCGTATCATTAGTAAGCACCTATCTAATAAATCAATCAACAGATTTCGTTAATCATAATACCAGACATGAATTTTCTTGATTTTATCCGTGGTGTAATCGTGCTTTGATGTCTTGAATACGTGTATTACTGAAAATTAAAAGAAAACAATGGAAATATTTCAATGGAGTAACTTGATCTATAAAACATGTCATTTAATTCTCTATCTAATCTTGGTATGGTTTGGATATCCTTTTTACTAATTGCAGTATGGTCATTTCTCCTTTACTTTTCTTTGTTGTCATAGAAATTGTCCTAGTTCCGCTTTCGATGTAAGTCATTATGAAATCTAGATCTATTCATCAATTGAATGGTCATACTGTAGATATCCTTTTCCTTCACAAATATTTGTAGTATTTATAACTGCGGTATTTCGTTTTTTATGGCTTCGCCTTGACTAGTAGATTAGTAACGAGCGTGAAATATCAATGTGTCTGCGTTCGCTCATGCGAAGGTACTTAACTTTACAGAGACGCATTTGGTATCCAGCTGTCTTCGATTCAACTCCATTGCTTTCGACTGTTTAAAGCAGGGAAATGGGATTTTAGAATAAAATATTTTCATTTTATCATTAAACCGCCAAGAAAACACTATTCACATTACAAAAACACCATTTCCGACGAATCTTTTGATTTTGACGTGTTAGCCACTTACAGTGATTTCTCAATTTAGGGTTGGTTTTATGATATTACCAAAAAAGGAAGTACAATACATAGTACATGTAAATAGAATCGTTCCGGGTTCTGTCAAAGCGGATTACTTAGTTAGGTACCTATGTTATTATTATTGAAGCATACCGTATTGAAGCATTTTCCTGTCCCCATGACTTCCAAAAGTTCCGAATCAGAATGGCCTTCAGTCAAACCTAAGGGCGATGACCAAAAGGCGATGAGAGGATTCTGTGATTAAGTACCTCATTAACTAGAAGATAAATAAATTTTTAGCGGCTATGATTGTGAAAACGTATCACTGAGCGAGCAGTCTTACACGCCTATAATTTGTCATGTGTTGATGATAATTCATTCATAATTAAACTTGACTGACCAGTCGTAAAATAGGAAAAAGAATTACAGCAAACATGACGTGTACACGAAATTAGCGTTATCGTTAGGTTGTTACTGGGGTTCAGTAATTTAAAAAAATGGGACCATAACAAGAACACTGATAATACTGGTAATACAGTCCGTCGTTTGTCGTCATAAAGCAGATGAAGAATATAATTTGGCAAAGCCAAAAAATAGGCTAAGGATAGCAGCATTTGGTGATAAAATTACTAGAAATGAACATTAACAGGTGTCGCTAAAACCACTCACCTGATTTATTATTTTGATTTGGGTCTCGTACTTTTTTATGACTGATACACTTACACGTGCTGTATTAAAATTACTTCATTTATACGTAAATAAAACAGTGAGACATTAATTATTTCCTCAAGAAAATAACAAAGTACAATCTAATTAAGTAACGAATGATAACCTCAAACTCATGTTAGCAACGATAGTGGAAAATATAACTGAAAATGTAAACAAACGCATGCTCCGGCGCCACCAATAACAAACGAGTTGGCATTGTCAGCGGAAAATGGTCTGCCTTCATTGGCTCATTGAAAACGAGCCAATCTGAAAGCGCTCTGGCAGTTTACGGATGCATCAAAAAACAACCCGAACCTCAACTTTAAAGCTAACGCGATAAGACGGTGAATGCCCTAATGCAACTGCACCTTTGTTGGTGCATACTTGAATGCAGGCCAATGAAAAGCGCAGTTGCACTTGCATCGAAAACGACCCGAATCCAGACTTTAACACTAAGGGCATAAGAGTGTCGTCATGTAATGCAACTGAGTACCTTCGGTGCATGTAAAGGGACCAATGCGACTTGAGCGTCGCCGGGCGTCGTGCGTGCGCCGTGTCCGATGGTGGGGTGGAGGCGTGGCCGGCGCTTACGCATTGCGTGATGCTGACAGTGCGTGGGAGACGCGGCCGCGTGTCGGCTTATATTGAGTTTAGAATTTGTGCCACGATAACGTGATTTCGAGCCGTTAAAGTCAGGCGCAGTGTTCCTCGTTGAATTCGTATTTCGAACGTGTGCCGCGAACCAACGATTTTACTCTTGAGTGTTTTGTTTTCATCTTGAAAAAACATCGTGTTTTTATTAAAAACAGTCTGTTTTCGAATCACGCGCACATAAGTCCGTTAACATTAGATTCTCGTGTAAAGTTTGAAATTGGAAGAAAATCGTTAATATTAGTTTTAAAGCGCAGGACAGTGCGTCCAAGTGTGAAGACCACTTAAGGGTTGGTTAGAGGATTGTGTCTTGTTTCTACTGAAGTGAAGTGTTGATCATGATGTGCGCGGTCGACGATAATTGGCTGTTTTCTAACTTCGCGAACCTGGATCTAATGAAGGCACCCGATGTAAGGTTACAGGCGTTTTATTATTGCTGTGCAATTTATCTTTTATGTCACGGACAGTGGTCAGGAACGTATATTTATTAGGTAATAAATTAGAGGATTACTGCCCAGAACGATTGTAAAAATACGTTACAATGTTGCAATGCAATATTTTAACCGGTGTATTTTGCTTGTCTTGGAAATCCTTTACTTTCCCAAAGACGAAAACATTGTTGCTTTCTCGTCCTTTAATAAGCTTTTCGAAAAAAGATGGTATTTTTTGAAAGGCGATCACACGAAGAATTGGTGCAACAAAAGCATGAAACGAAGAATAAGGTGAGAAACCTTCGTAAAGATTTACAGAAAATCATCAAACAGAAGCGAGGGATGCCAATATATAATATCTTTAGACAAATCTAGAAAAATAACTTTCAAACCGTCACAGTTTTTTAGCTCTCGATACAGAGAACCGTCTATGGGTGTACATTATGCACGTGAATGTAAATAAGAATGGTATAAAAGTCAACGCGGACGTCAGTGCAATCACCTCGCACACTATTAAGGCTCATTGCAAGATGCATCCACGAGAAAAAAACCTACAAAGTCAACTTGGAGAAGTTAAGTTATTTATTGCTAAAAAAACTACACAAGCTAAACGAGTAAACAAGTTTAAGGCGAAATAAAGGATACGAAACGAGTAACACTATAATTAGATACTATGATTTACTTCGTGATAGATTTAAAAACCTTATTTTTTATCATCATCACATCATCATCATTTCAGCCATAGGACGTCCACTGCTGGACATAGGCCTCCCTCATAGATTTCTACTGCACTGCAATGCTATACTTTTATACCCTTGCTAAAAAAGTGATACTTTTTGTAGTTGTTTATCATGCGGAAAGTTGTACTTTTCGCACTAGTGATTTTTACTCAGCTAGTTTCCAGTAGTTTCATACCGTAAGATTTTGTGCACTGGGATAAGTAGTACCGCGGACAAATCCGAACGATTAGGTACCATTATCATCTAGCTCTACAGATCTGTGTTGGCTAACTTTCTCCATTCTTGTCTATTCTTACATTTTTCTCCCCCGCCATTTCGATTGACTTAACGTCTTTCTGAGGCAATCGACGCAATTTAATGCTTTTCGTTACTTTCTGTTCCCTAAACATGTAAAGCTGCTGTTTTTTTTATTTTTCGACCAATGGACCTCAAAATAGATATTCGTTAGCAGCCTCGCTAACAGAAAACTCTAACCTCTAGTAAGCCAGCCACTTTGTCTTGTACCTACAAACAGCATACAAACATCAACCAGCATTAGGCGACCGGCTTACCCGGCTTACCCGAGTTGTACGTATAGCATAACTGGCCGCGACTTCGTTTCTCACGCGACAGCATCACCTGTCACTGTCACACTATATTGAGTGGAAAGATAGGTAGCATTTGTCGCGCGACAAAGAGTCGCGTGTCACAGTTGTGCTAGAGGTACTGCTTCAGTTATTTGTCGGCTATTTATTTTAAGGTCCTTGTTTTTCACGACAACCTAGTAATTGGAGATACGGTCTAGGATCTGGACGATGTCTCTACATCGTCCAGATCCTAGACTGTTTAGAAACAATCCATCTCATTGTCATTCCCTTGGTTTTTCATAGCAGTGTTGACAGAACGTGCGTCTGCTGTCCAATAGGCTCAGGTTAGCTATTTTTAACACTATTCCAAATTTCAAGTCGATAGCATCAGTAGATCCTGAGATATCTTGCTGTGATACACCATAAGGGTTCCTTTTTTACCATTTTGGTACGGAACCCTAAAAAGAATGGAAAATCGTGCTGAAACGCACGTTCTGGCAACGCTGTTTCATAGTTTCATCCAAGTGTTTCAATTGTTAGTACCATTTAATCTGACCCTACTTTGAATTATTAATGAAATTCTAAACACTTGAATATTCTATCAGGTACACTGAACTGTCTAAAGGACAGACGCTACGTATGTAAGGAAAAAAAGACATAGGTGATTATTTACACGTGGTAGTTGCTTTTTTTATTTGATTATGCATTCGTGATTTTTTGACAAAGTTGTTATACAAAGAATCTACATCTTTGTTTGTAAAGCAGGTAATATCGATTAAGCTATGCAATTTTGCATTAACGCATATTTTGCTGCCAACTGGTTTAGTTAGCCATTTGATTAGCTGCCTAGCCTTTTCATTAAACACATTCCTTATTTTAGGTTAGGTTTGTTAGCCAGTTTGTGCCCCTCAGAGCAGCGGGGCTTCGTCGATGCTGGCGGGTCATAGTTTAGTGAAAATGCTAGGCAGTTAACCAAATGGCTAACTAAACCAGTTGGCTGCGACACATACATGTTATTTTAGTATGTTACAATATTTGGAACAGTAGATCAAACGCAGAAGAAACGATCAATTTACATATTAAATATGTTAAATAATCAGGCGTGCTCGAAAACTAAGGCATATTCAATGCTATCTTATGTAAACAATGTTAGCAATTACCAAGTTAATTATCTTCTGTATATTCCAACGATAACATTTGACCTCGTCGTTGTTACGTAAATAATATTGTTCAGCTGCAAAAAAATATTCGCGTGTTTTGGTGACATGTTTTCAGCTCATCTATTAGTTCGGTTAACTTAACACGTCATATCCATAGCAAAATGGTTGAGACTAATTAGTGTTTACCCCACAAACCATGCATTAAAGTAGAACCAACAAATGCTTATACAGGGTTGGAGGGACTATACCGACATACTTTAGCCATGAATTCCTGGTGGTGTGACGAGTAAAAAATGTTATATCAACATGGGTCGAATATTGTCATTTTACATTAATAGTCTTATGGAACAAAATAAATCAGTAAATTAAGCCCCTCGTTATAAACATGTCCTTACTGGCTGAAAAGTTATCAAAAAGAAAAAAAAAGCTAAAATCGAAACGAAAGGTCAATTTTTTGGCCTCGTAGTCGCTTACCATCAAATACTGTGAAGGTTAATTCCTGTTTAGTTAAAGGATTTTAAAAAAATAGTAAAGGTATCTTAGTCACATTTATTAGGGCTTGTTACACACTTGGGATTTTTCATTTACAAAATAATGAATATCTCGGAAAGTAAGCGTTTTTCGACTATACATCACATAACATTTTTTACTCCTAATAGTTGTTAGAATCTATAGTTAAAGTTTGTCGGTATAGTCCCTCCCACGCTGTATACTTCGCGTGCCATGACTTTTGCGCTTTGCGCATATTACCTCTCAGTTGCACTTCGGCCGTTCAAACTGTCAAACGCAAAAATCTGACACGCAACGTTCTCATACAAATCGAGGAACTTTTTCCTTCTATCTTGATGTTTTTCTGTGGTTTTCCCGCATGGTGGAATAAAGACATGAATAGACAGACAAATTAAGAGGAAACAGGAGGGCAGTTTTTCCATACAAACGTAGTCCCCTGTTTCCTCCCTGGATAATGCCAGTAGAGCAATAATTTTTTGTCCTAAAATCTATGGCTACTATTGATATGTTCCTATGTTTTCCTTTTTACGATAAATTGATTCTCAAAAGAGATATTTACCTTCAAAAACCTAAAAAAAGTGCCAGATTTTCCGCTGTGTTCACACATCCAGAAAACAAATTTGACTAGATTATTAAAAAAAAGGAAAACATAGGAACACGGTCAAAGCCTTAATGTTTAATGAAAAAATTAGTTAAATAGGTTAAGTTTTGGGGAAGAAATTAGGGGACTACGAAACGTTGTTTTCATGAAATTTTAAAAGGTATTTTCGGTCCAAGCTGCAGTTGTCTCCATCGCGCTCTGCGCGGGAGAGGCGGGCAGGGCGGGACGGCGACACATTTTACAAATACCTAATTTTCAATTCTCTCCACCTTACTGTTTCCTCTTAAGTTCCAATTCAGAAATTGTGCCGAAACTTTTGGAAATTGTACCTATAATATTGCGAAAGTGTAATTAAAGCGAAGGGTCTATTAAAATGGCCTTCGAGTTACTGACATCTAAGGCCGTATTATTACACACCTCTCGTTATTATGTTACTAAACTATTACGACGTGATGCATGACGATGAGGACTCGTAAATTTTCGATATATATGATTGAGTGAGGCTTTTCAAAGCAAGGGAGAATCGAGACGTTTGGACCATATATATGTCGCAGCCAACTGGTTTAATCAGCCATTTGGTTAACTGCCAAGCCTTTTCACTAAACTATATCCCGCCAGCAGGTCGACGAAGCCCCGATGCGCGGGGCTTCTATTTCTGCTCTGAGGGACACAAGCTGACTAAGCTAACTACTTACACAAGTTACCGCCAACACGAACGGTGACCAACGGAGACTGCCTCCAGAGGCCCCCGTTCATGTTGGCGGTAACTTGTGTAAGTGTTACGGCTGCACATAACAAAAAGCACACAGGTGAGTGTCACCAACGAAGTTGCCAAGATATACCTATATGTATTAACGTGATAGATAGATTTGACTAAGTAACTAATATGCACAAAAATGTTTAGAACCCTTTGTTCCGTGCTAATTTTTAATGCAAATTAAATGCACACAGTTTGAGTCATCGGCCCGTGTGTCGCAATTTCTGGTGGACGTCTAGACATATGATGCGATGATCACGATATCTACGCCTATGGTGTTGCATCAGCAATTGTCTTGACTAAATTGAATCTATCATTGCACTGGTAAAATTCTTTTCATCACACTTGCTCGAAAATTGTGTCATTACACGTAGGTTCTGCGGGCCGTAAATGACCTATTACGCCCTAGGGCGTAATGGATTTCTTTTTAAATTTGAAAAGATGGTTATGTTTTACTCTTATTTGTCGTGTTCAAAGGAAAATTTTTAAATTTATCACTGAAATATTTATTTAAAGAGAACTTATTGCAAATACATATAAACACATATTTCTGTTACATTAGTTTAATGTTTAAATAGTGTATTTCAGTATTTTGCAAATATAAAACCAACCGTTTTAGGTCTTTACCGTTATGGTGTCCGAACGTGATTCGCATTGTCTATGGGTATATTCACTAATGTCACTGTCAGTTTTACAATTTTATTTAGGTTAAGTAAGGTTATTTTAATTGGATTTCCTCACAAGTGTGATGAAAAACATTGTGTGTGCCACGGGCGGTAAAGGAATTACAAACTAGTGTTATTAAAGCCCTCGGCTTCGTCTCGGCCTTGTAACAAACACTCGTTTGTAATTCCTTACTTACCGCCCTTGATACACAATGTACTATTTCTGCCCTCCGGCCGGAAAGCGTCACCTAGCCGGCCGCTGCGCTAAACGAAGATGCCGCTTTCTGGTTCCGTCGAACAGAGAAATAATATACAAACCTTAAAAAAATTACATGTGATCTGAGACATTTTTTACTTAACTGGCCTCGGTGTGTAATGTACAGTCGAGTTCATCATTATCTGATCAAAGAACGGAACAAAAAATTCTGATCTAGTTCTTATGGTTTTGACAATAGGGTCTTGTTCAGATGTTTTTGGTCCAATCTTTGCTCAGATAATGATGAACTCGACTGTACTATTAATGATGCCAACGTCTAATGAACTCGACTGTACTATTAATGATGTATAGCCAACGTATAGTAAAGTTACCTATCTTATAGGTCTCATAACGTTGTCCTTTGTCTCTGTACACTTAAGTTTTCTAGTTATTTCTCAAGATAAACCGAATAGGAAGTTTGAAGTAAGAACAACGTTGCAGGTGCAGTTAAAATTTTGAATTCCGAGCGTGTCTGAAGCTGACAAGAAAGAAAGGGCTAATGAAAGAAATGACGGTGATATAACTAGAGATTTTTCTAACAAAGACATTTTGTTAACTAAAGAAAAGAATTCTCCCTGCGTCAGACATGCAGAAAATGCGATAAACGATATCGAATTGTTGATTATTATTAGTAAAGCGATTCGTTTATAACGTAACAAGCGTGAAGGAATTCTGAGGCAAGACGACAACATTCCTTTACGTCGCCCTTATGTAACGACCACGTTGCTCGAGATGAGTGGTTTTAAAACTAAAAACACGTGGCGAGACGTCATGACACGTCTCAGACTGTAAGCAAATTGTTTCTCGTCCTTGCTTACGGTAAAATTGTCCAACGCATTGCGCAATGCCGCGTTATGAGACTCAAATCCACGGGAACCAAACCTTTTTAGATTTTTTTTGTGATTTGGGTGCGTGTTACTGTACTTTTTCTTGTATTTGATTTCATTTTACAAGTGCTTCTTTGTTTTTAAGGTGGTATTTAACATGAGAATGCACGTTATTGTCTTTCCGTTACTGTTCTTTTTGTTGATGTTGATAAACACTCACGGACAATGAATTCGGGTCATTTTCTATATAATTGTTCATAGAAAATGACCCGAATTCATTGTCCGTGAGTGTAGTTCGATTGCTTCGATTACACCTATTCTATTTCATTGCATAGCCATTTGAAATGTAGGGGTTTCTGCGAGCGCGCGTTCGATGACGATTTCGTCTTGAACTATTTCTGCCATTTTGTTTTAGTTTGTTGCGTTGAACGTATTCTTTGTTTTGTAGGTTTCTGGATCAGTGTCGAAACCATATAAATGTATAAATTACTGCTTTGATTTAAACTTACTGCCACGCAGACTTTATTGAGGTTTTTTACAATGTCGATTTTGGTTGTTTAGTTAGATCTTTATAAATCAGTAATTAGCGAGCATTATTCATCTTTCTCGTTGCTACTGTCACTTTTTGCAGTTTCCACGAAATTAGTATTTAAAGATTCGTAGATGTTTTCTAGACGCTAACGGATGGCTTGTTTTCCGTGGCGGGGACGTAGGCCGTGCCGTAGGTCGGGCTCGGGCGAGCGGTCGTCGCTCCCGCAATGTCACCCCGCGGCAGATTCGGCCCCCCCGACCCCCCCACCCCTCCGCGCCATCCGACGTCTGCGTACCTAACATCATTTCCGAAAGACTTTGGAGAGCGGCGTCTTTGATTGCTGGGGTTTTTTGTTTTTAGCGTTGGCGGTTCTTATTTTAAACTTGGACCTTCGGTTTAAAACTTTAAATAGAATGTTCCGAAGTTACGGTATGAATTTGTTATGATTACCCGCACGGTTTGGTTTACTTAAGTGTTTTTAGCAGACGTCGGTGTGTCACGTATTGGAACTGACCTACTACACATGCTCATGTTGAACCATTTCCAAGTAAAGAATTTTATAGAATTGTTTATAGTCTAAGGATCGCTAGTTGCTACATTAAGAACCCAGGATTGCTAAACTAAACGTAAAATGAATGTGTTTCGTAGGCATAATTTGGTTAATGATATATATAGTCAAAATCGAAAAAGTTAAGCTTTTTATTGCTCATGAATCACCCACAACTGAATAAAATGTAAATTGTTTGTTCATCGAAAAGAATACAAAATACCGTTTTTATTATCAAGCAAAGTTGATATCGTTACATTAGATTTGATGGCAGGATTAGGTTTATTTAGACTGAATCCCTGTAAGATCTATTATCTAATGTAGTATTAACAGTAATGGAACTTTCGTTTTACTTGACTATTCGAATCTTTGAAAATGTGTTCAATGTTTGACACAGTTTTTTTATCGAGTTTAATTTTCAGCAGTAAATTGAGAGAATGCTCTATATCTCCCTTGATTTCTTTGACTAAATGTTAATATGTTCCAAAACTCCAGATACGACAGAATTTTTGTCTGACACGTATTTCGAGCTAGGTAAATTTCTAGTCGCCCTTATTTTCAGTCCGAAAGGCAATTTCGTAAATTCAAAATGTCTCCACCGATCAGACACAAGTCCCAGAGAGCTGCCGGAGTTTTTCTGGACACGTGTTTTAAGAGTGAGAGCTACGCACGTTGGAATATAGTCCAGTTTCGATAGGATTTTGGCTTGGCACGTATTTACACAAGCTAGGTAAATTTCCAGTCGCCTATTACGTTCAGTCCCGAAGGCAACTTCTGAAACTCTTTCCACCGATCAGACAAGTCCGAGAGAGCCGTTGGAGTTTTTCGGGACACGTGTTTTAAGAGTGGGAGCTACGCACGTTGGGGTAGGTCACGTTATATAACGCAGCAGGTACCAGATCGTCCGCGTGATATTGGGCGTTGTCGGCCAATGAACTCCGCTATCTGCATTATTTGGCTCGGCTCAATGTCGGCGCAATGTCGCGGGTCACAGACCTAGCCGTGACGGCATTGCGTTCCTTCGGCGTTATTAACTATTGTTTTGTACGTAGCTGTCTAGTCTGGTTTTTGGCTTCAGGTCTCAGCTTCAGGATTTTCGGTGTCTTATGATTGTTAATTGATTATTACGTTTGTTCCAGATATTCTGTTTATTACATTTCATTTGACTTTTGTCTTCTGTCTGGGATTTGGCTTTTCTTTAGCTTAGATATCCAGGGCTGCTTTATGGGTATGGGTACCTAATCATTGTCTATTAATTCTGTTTGATTGATTGTTTGTCCCAGATAATTTATCTATTACTTTCGTTGGTTTTTTTTGTATACTGTTGATTTCTTTCTTGACTTCAGGCTTTAGGGTTGCTGATACAGGATTTAACTAATAATACAATGCAGTCGCTCGTCAAAATGTTAACTTCTTAATTTTTTTTTAATTGACATAATTAACAATATTCTATTCTATGTACTAGTACTTCATTTAATTTAAGATTTGTTTTATTGTGTGTAGTTTGGTTATAACGTATTATTTACAGAAATAAATACCTATAACTAAATTAATGAACCGACTTTTTCCTCCGCAGACTTTATTTTTTAAAAGTCATAGAGGTATATTAACAATGTCATGTAAAGTAGGTAATACAGCTTCCCTCCCACTCTACAAGTCAAATTGCTATGTGAGATCAATTGTTTCTTCTAAATGTTTATTTACGTAGGTATCGTTTTATACTTTTCGGTCTAGCTTGGTGTTATTTGCGCCTGATTTGGATCTTTAGAGTAACACTTCTTATCTTTAACAATAATATGCGCAATGACAATTATTGTCCTTGGGTTTCATTATGGAATTTGATCATCCATAATAATGTAGTATTTCCCAACCTTGTTTTTTCTCCAAGTGTCTCATGCTTAGGTTAATATGCAAAATTAAAAAGCCGGGCCTCTACTCATATTTTTTCCCATACCACCCTTATATTTTTGTACAGTCGGCCAGCGGTTATGAAACTGATCTACCACAACGGCTGTTACAAAATGGTATTACCGTTCTCTGTCGCGCAAGTCCACACTCGGTCTGTGGGTCGCGTCGACCTCGCTCGCGCCGAAACAGCGCGTCGGTCAAGGCCGCCGTCTAGACGCACCCCCCGCTACCCTCGCACCTCCCACATCACCCTTCCCCTCCCACTTCACCCTCCTCCCACGCCTAATCCCTGCTACCTATTTTTACCTTGACAGTATTGCCTGGGCTGGAACCTGACCTACCTATATTACTAGGTATTTGTGGTTATGTTTGCTGCTTAACTTTCTAAACCTTCGCATGTTAGAGTAACAGTTTTTATTTCTACTACCTAATGTAAATAATTTGGTTTATCAATATTCCTTTACTCCTTTTTTTATTATTCAACTGGATCTTCTATACACATCATATTAAATATGCATTGCCTTACAAAAGGTATTCTCAATTCCAGACTTTTAATTGCTTGTATCATAATTTCTACATTTAGATTAGTTGCGTGAATAATTACATAGTGTCTTCCGTAATTAATGGTCCCTCGTTCCTCCCAGTGCCACCCTAGAAGTTCTCCGGTGAAAGCGGAACATTTCCAAAGGCTTTATTTAGGAATTGGGCATGATAAGTACTGGGGATTTTCCTTGCGGGTATCGATCGGTACGCTTCTCTTCCCTTTTCCAGTTGGTGCCTATTTAGGCATCCACCTACGTGTTTACGGACATTGTTTGCGTCAAAAGCTTTACATACATCTATAAGCAATCTCTGATTTCTTGACTCCTATAAGAAAGTAGTTTTAATGGAATTTTAAAGAAATAGTTATGTGAATTGGAATCGATATTAATATTCTTTTCATCACACTTGCTCGAAAATGGTGTCATTACACGTAGGTTCTGCGGGCCGTAAATGACCTATTACGCCCTAGGGCGTAATGGTTTTCTTTTTAAATTTGAAACGATGGTTTTGTTTTACTCTTATTTGTCGTGTTCAAAGGAAATGCCAATTTACTTTTTTAACTTTTATCACTGAAATATTTATTTAAAGAGAACTGTTATTGCAAATACATATAAACACATATTTCTGTTACATTAATTTAATGTTTAAATAGTATATTTCAGTATTTTGCAAATATAAAATCAACCGTTTTAGGTCTTTACAGTTATGGGTTCCGAACGTGTCTTGACTTTCGCATTGTCTATGGATATGTCACTGTCAGTTTTACAATTTTATTTAGGTTAAGTAAGGTTATTTTAATTAGATTTCCTCACAAGTGTGATGAAAAACATTGTGTGTGCCACGGGCGGTAAAGGAATTACAAACTCGTGTTATTAAAGCCCTCGACTTCGTCTCGGCCTTGTAACAAACACTCGTTTGTAATTCCTTACTTACCGCCCTTGATACACAATGTACTATTTCATCACACTTCCTCGAAAATGGTTTCATTACACGTAGGTTCTGTGGGCCGTAAATGACCTATTACGCCCTAGGGCGTAATGGTTTTCTTTTTAAATTTGAAACGCTGGTTCTGTTTTACTCTTATTTGTCGTGTTCAATCAAAGGAAACGCCAACTTACTTTTTTAACTTGTATCACTGTAATATTTATTTAAAGAGAACTATTATAGCAAATACATGTAAACACATATTTCGGTAACATTAATTAAATGTTTAAATAGTGTATTTCAGTATTTTGCAAATATAAAATCAACTAAAATGGCCGTTTTAGGTCTTTACCGCTATGGTTTCCGAACGTGACTTGACATTCGCATTGTCTATGGACATATGTCACTAATGTCACTTTCTGTTTTAATATTTTCTTGCCATACTGGGTTGATTAGTAAGGTTATTTTATTAAGATTTCCTCAGAAGTGTGATGAAAAACATTGTGTGTGCCACGGGCGGTAAAGGAATTACAAACTCGTGTTATTAAAGCCCCCGGTTTCACTTCGGGCTTATAACAAACACTCGTTTGTAATTCCTTACCGCCCTAGATACACAATGTACTATTTCTGTGGTTTGAAGAGAGTATCGAACTTGATAAATCAGATATTTTTTTAAGGCAGAGACAAACAAATGATGAGAGAATTAATGCAGAAGTGGGACTGTTATCTTATTTCTTTTATGACAGGCATCGGAAATTCGGATGCTTATATATACCTAAACTTTGGCGTCGATGTCGGTGTTGAGTAGTATGAAGCGGACTAAATTTAATTTTATTATTAAATTTGACGGAATTTCTAAATTAACTTATTAAACTGGACGCATACTACCTATTTGAGTATTTAAATGAACTATTTGCAGGTATTTTCCATGTACTCGTTTTTTGAAGTTGGGTAAAAGTAGCCAAAGCTTAAACATATTTGCGAGATACTACATTATCGTGACGTTTTGTACAATCGCGGAATCCCGGAATCTACATTATTAAAATCAAAATTTTAAGAAGCGGATTCCAAATTTGCTTAACTTTTTCCGAGATTTCTCAACTTTAGGTATAAAAGCATTTGAATTTCCGATGCCTGTTCATGAAGCAAGAGATATTTGCTACGTTGGAGGAACTGCATTTATTGTTGAGTTTCTTTCGGCATTTATTCTTAGCATTATCCTTGAGAGAAATACTGGTAGACTCGAACTTGCAGAACTGCCGGTGCAGGCTACCTACCTACTTGTATAGTTTATTTTGTATTAGTCACATGGTTTGTCTTTCTTTACATTTGTTCATTAAACACCAACCGGTTTTACATCCATAAAACTTTAAGTAAAATGCCAATGTTTACTCCAGACGTCCAGATTATGCAAAGGCAAATGAATAGTCGTTTGCGATAAATTTGTATTGTTCAATGGATTAAAAATGCGGCAGTGACGTCACCCAGTCTCGCTTATGTTCCGGCCTTGAGACGCGGCTTGCATATACGTATTTATTATACACAAAACGTTAAACAGGCCTGCTTTTTTTGTATAGCACGATGCAATTTTAGCTCGTCTAGCTACAGCTACGGCTTAGAAAATTGAGGGGGCTTAGAAAACACATGATTTTGAACTAGTTTGAAATGTTTGTAGGTACTGTATGTAGCCCAATGATAATTTTAAGCATTATATGGTGGTGACCTCCGACAATGGACAACGCAACTCTGACGACTATGACGCAGCTTCAAAGCAAGCCAGACCCTCTCCGAGTGTACCAACTAGCATGTCATCTATTCATGCCCTGGTATCCTCAGCTACTAGCGACTCGACTGCACGCTTCCGCTACTACTCTACTACTACTCGCAGTCCTCGCACCCTCGCTCGCCTCTTCGGCTGAGCGCTCCCGCTCGCCACACTGGTTCTGAGCACTGGCACTTGCAAGCGGATCCTACACCGCATAAGCTGCACTTCATACGTCACCGGCCTCCAATCTCAAAGGGGGGCTGATGTGGTGACGCTTCTGTCATCTGTCGATTCTGACATTGTTCTACAACGCGCTATCGAAGTTTTCTAAGTCGTCTACAACTTCCGACTAGCCCTCATTGGACTTCGGTCCCCAGGCACAACACCCGCCTGGAGAGAGATCTCTCTATTGTCCTCTCTTACCGCAGTACTATATCATAACAAATTTCATGTTTGCACAGGTAGTTAATCTGAGGACAGAAATAAAGGATGGAAAAAGGTTTAAAGCGTGTTTAAGATTTTCATTGGCCCACTTGTTATAGTTATAACAAAGTATGTGTACTTAATCAGGAACATTTTAGGTCAATATTCTTCTGTAAATCGTGAAGGTCTCCTTGCTAAACTTTAGTTGATACCTAAACTGACTGATCTTGTTGTTTTTCGAGTTGGTTTTTTGTTAGTAGTTACGAGTACTTACAACAACTATAAAGGAAAGAAAATATATAAGGAAAATAATGGGGTTTTTTTTAAAGTAATCAATGTTATCATTAACTTATAACATGATAAAGAAACAGGTATAAATAATAGTAAAAGAACTAAAATGAAAACAGCTCGCGTGTTATAAGTTGATGCTTCATGCTGCATAGTTTGCTTTTGGGTGTTCATTTCATCAATCATCTCAACATTTTATTAGAGAAAATTACAATACAATACAAATATACTTTATTGCACACCAGAAAAACACACAACAAGAGGTACGTTACGTAATTAAAACAATTTAAAAAGCTGGACAACAGGCGGTCTTATCGCTGAAAAACGATCTCTCCCAGACAACTTTTGGCTAGCAAGGAATTAATACGAAAATAAACCAGAAAAGTAGGGTTACAAAAGTGAGAGTCAATTAGGTACCAAAACTAAATAACGGCAGGGCAAGCATACATAAATACAAATAAATGGGGGTAAAAAATTAGCCGCCGAACAGTCAGCAGACAGAACATTGTAAAGGAAATCATTATCTTCTCCTTTCCTATTACCTACCCTACCCTCTGCTGGAATGTAGGACTCCATCTCAACTATCTCGATTTGTTTCGGGTTTCTCTGTAAAGACGAACAAGTAAGTAGTCCAACTCGGGCCGTTTAGGAGCGCGCGATAGCACACATGTGTGAGTGCAATCTATATTGGAGCAATCTTACGCGCTCTCAAAACTTTGTTTGTAGTGCGTTTGTACACGGCACGCACACATTCAAGCGCGCGATGTGTCTTTTGTAGGAAGAAAAATGACTGCTATTATATTTTGCCACAGCGTCCATCTCTTGTTCTACTGAGCGCCACTAAGCTCTGTTGTACCATTATATTAGTGAACGAATATACCTACGTATGTAGAATCTGTATATAATTACTAATTTTGCATAATTGCATATATTTTAGCATCAAAGACGTAAGACGAGGTGATTGACTGACCAAGTTTATGGAAAGTAAAATAATAATTATTACTTCGGTAATGCTAATCTTTATTTTCCCGAAAATAATTATTTAACATTTTAATTTTGTAATTATCAAAAAGTTAAGTACGTAAATATATTTGCTTTTAAAAGAAAATGTAACTTCCTAGGTAGGACTTTAGACCTACCAAAACTCAAAAAAAATTGGCAGAGAATGTCTCAAGTAGAGATGTGCCGTTCCCGGGAATGGCACATCTCTAGTCTCAAGGCATCAAGTTCGCCGTTTGTACCTTCCTGTATTGTGCAATACAGTTTAAATCTGCACCAAAAGCTAATCAGAAAAAAAAACTTGTAACATGAACCTCCACTATCGTGCGACAGAAAAATAAAAACGTATTACGGACAACACAAACGTAAGCCTATCGTGCATTATGTAATGTCCTGATCCTGAGCAATACGGTGCAGTAGGTCGGGCCCGACCGTCGGGCGCATCGCGACTTATTCAAATGTAAACAATGTTCTTGCACGCGTTTGCTAAATTCAGAAGCTACTTCGGTGCGGCTGCCTTAAAAATGCTACTTATTGTAATTATATCCGCATTCCTTATATGATAGACAAATAATCAGTTCAGAGTAGCAGGAAATAGGAGTAGATACGAAGTCGCTGTAGACTCACAGTTTTAACAAAGTTTTTAATTTAAATTGAATTGCAGAATATCTCCTTACCTTCCCTCTTTTGTTGTTGGGATTCTCAAGCCATGCATCGGAAATAAGAATTAGTCTTTGCCGCTTGGGATATGTGAGCGTCTAGAGTTTCGATTGGGCCGTACCTCTTACATAAAAGGAGAGTAATAGAGGCAATAATGGTTTCAAATGTTTAAATTTAATTTCTACATTATGGAAGTATATTACCCGGCGTCTATGTGGGTGTTTTTCGACAAAAAAAGCTTATTACCGCGTGTTGAATCCATCAGTTAGACGCTGTGCTACACAACACCACAATCTTGGACGGATTTTTCATGGATACGACCGCGAGATTCTTGGTAAATTAAATGAAATTGACTATCCTAAAGACTTAAGATAGTGACGCAGTCATGTTTCGTTATCCACAACGGTAACACTTTTATCTAGAAGATAAAGATAGTGTTTAGGAAAATACCCCACGACTAATCGCGGTGAGGTGGGTCAGGGATTCAGTAGGTTTTTTTTTTATAGCAATTACTATCTAAAGATTTAATCATTCTTCGACATAGGTTTTTACATAAAATGATAGGTTATTGCTAAATTGTTTAATTTATGCCACCTTATTGAGAAACACCTCAAAATGAGCATTTTTCATCCATTGTCTAGCTCATCAATGTCTAATCGTATTAGACTGTTGGTTCGATTCAGTAACGAAATCTGACGTTTCTTTTTCTGCAAATTTATTTACCTAGTGAAACAAAATCGCTTGGTAGCGAGCAAAAACAAGCATTAGAATTACAGGGCGAATTTCTAACAGTTTATTGCATTTCGTCTGAGATTATAGAAGCATATTATTGCGTCTGACACTTTACACTGTAATCAAAACTTAAATAATTCTAAACAGTAGGTTCAGTGTATCCAAGATTCAAAAGCAATCAGCTAAAACTGCGTACTTTTCACGTGCGTGCATTATTGCCATTTCAACGTAGCCTGCCTCAATCACTAAACAGCATTCTCGTCATGCTAGACTTCAGAGTCAAAACGTCCTATGTATTCAATAAATCTTTCGTTCTCAGGCAAGTCTAATTTTCAATAAGGAAAGCGGATGTTACTGCTATGAAGATGCAATCCGGCCGGTTTATACGGCCCTGTCGATAAGACAAGCGACAACATGTTATCTGAGCAGTGTACCATTAATCAACAGTTAACAGTCTTCACAAAACTAATAGTTAATGTGAAACGGAATGGAATATGTTTCGTCACAATCACAAGTTGTCAGGTTAGACGGTACTTAACACAGCTTACTTAAGTTTGGCTTCACCGTACACGTTTATATAAAATTCCCTATTCTATAGCCTGAACACAATACATAAGACATTCGTCGTTTTGCTTCTAAAGCGTACAAACTAAATTGACAATCAGCGAATGTGTCATTCGTTTTGATATTAGCTACGCTATCTCACGTTGTCGGCCTACCTCAATGCTCGACAACAGAGCGGTTAGTATTATTTTGGCACTAGCGCGAAACTGCGTAGGGTTGGAACGTCCGCGATGAGGAATGCGCGGCTTTTTTTCGGCTTATAAAATTAGTAGGTAACATTCCGTTTGCAAATTCGCCGCAGGCATGTTCTCTGAAAGCGAGAGCGATTAGGGTTTATATTTTAACATTAATCTTGTGCTATTATTACATTTTAATTCTAAATTTGGAATGTAGAAATATAAACCTTTACATTCCTTATTATATTGTATACGTACATTGTATATAAATTAATATGAATATAATTATGAATTATTTTTACATTTCACGCTAGTCCCAATTTTCACGAGTACACTATATTTCTAAGCAATTTTGCAACCCTGCAATCCACAGGAATCGTTATAATAATAGTCATTACACCAGTGTTACAGACTAAAACATTTCTTTAACACCCTAATCTCAGATGCGCGACGTTCTCCACTCAACATCTTCCCAATAAACACCAACAAAAAATCCATTTCCACACTTGTATTCACGCACACCGCCGAAATCGGCGCACACATCGGCAGCAGAGGTGAGTGGCAACCCTGAGCTATTCGTTTATCTACGAAGGTGAGACCGCGGGCGGGCGGGCGACGACCCGGTGCCGCCGTGACCTACGGCAACCTTGCCTCGGCCCATTTTCTACGCCTCTGCCAGCCCCGGATACGATATCGATTTCGGCGAAGCTATTTTACATCACAGGACTTTTGAGTCCTGGCAGCCCTAAGCCCTTAAACGCAAGTTTTTAAACGCAAATAGTGACGTTACTGAGCTTATACCGGGAAAATATGTTTCCTAGTGGAAATGGAATATTTACACTGGTCAGGTGGACGAAGCTAATGTTATTCGTATATTGCTATGCCATGTGCCCATTGGTATGGAAAGTCTTGATTCATGCGATTCATGAGAAGTTATATGTTTTCCTTTCTTCTTTGGGTCTATATTCAAATTTAATATTACCTCAATGGTCCGCTATCCTGCAAAAGTTTCCAAATAGACTTCAGTGGGCCAAACGCTGGCGTTCATAACCTAATTCCAAGTAAGTTTAATTTAGAAATAAGTGGTGAAGAAGTTTGTTCTTTAATTGTAAAGAAGAACAAGAATAAACATTTCGTTATGAGTGTGACAATTTGATATTACTATAATGGGTGCCATTTTAGACAATACATCCATGTTAAACATTAGACGAAGAAATAAGAAGCATGTTTTTGTATCGAAAGGAAAACAACGAATTGGTTTATTAATATTTATAGGCCATGTTCTTGTTCACAAAAAATAACGAGTGTTGGCATATTTTAATTTATAAGGAGCTATAAAGGAGCTAGATTTGGCCTTTAAATATGTATGTGAAAAATATTGCGATGCATTAAGTATTCCTTTAATTCACTGACCGTTGAAACTTGCTAATTTTGTACAGCTGTTAACATCGCTTAGTCTATAAATATCTAGAAATGTAAATTCGAGAGGGTTTACGTACTAAGCCTAAATGCGTAGGTTTTAGGCATACATTATTCAGGCTTTGGAAAGGATTTAATACGTGAACTTACGTTTAATTTGATAACAAAGAGCATTTTCTTTCAATGTTAGCTTTATCACCTCCAAATTTTACTCTATAAACTAGCGAGGTGAGAAAACTGGCCAGATCAGTTCATCTCAAAACAAAAATAAAAATTATGTTGATGTTTTTCTCCTCTTTTTGTTATTTATATGGCAAACGAGCGTTTATTCTACCTACTGATAAATAAACTAAGATTCCAATGCAAATAGCTTACAATAAAACGACATTGCTTATATTACTAAATTAAAACAAAGGTCCCGCAAAGTCAGCTTCAGATTTGAGAAAAGGGATCAGAAAATGGTAAAACAATGGTCTAATTCACCGAGTGACACATAATATGCCGATACCGATTATAGCCACAGGGGCAAGCTTGGTCTGATGCAATTTCCATAAGCAACAAAATCAGAATACCTTTATTTGTACCAGTAAAAAAGGTCCAGCCCAGTCTACATTCTGACATGTGAAAAAGCTGGTAAACATTTTGCTATTCACCGAGTTTCGCATAACATGCCCATAAAGAATACAAAACGGAACGAAAGCGTGAACAACATGAAATGCCTCTATAGCAATTCCAAAAATAAAGATCCAGCAAAGGCCATGTGGAATGGGTTAAAAGCTTCGTATATCTAAATAATTTACCGAATTTTGCATGGCCTGCCATACCGAATAGTTAGTATTTACCGAATTGAAAAAGAGTATCGCAAATTGCATGTTTATTGAAATACCATTGTTGGTAGCTTCAAAGAAGGCCCAGCAAAGTCCACACCAGACATTTGAAAGGGGGTCAAAAGCTGGTAAACATTAGGTTGTTATTCGCCGAGTGTCGCATAACATGCCAATATACGTACCGATTACCGGCTCGGAGGAAACGCGTTGCATCACGACGCCATTTTTACGTTTTATCATTTGCCACACGACAATGTCACGAGTGTATTGACCTCCATCCTTGAAACTTTAATATTATCGCGGATAGATAAACATTGTTTTTTCGCCGGTGACTATTAATATCGTTGCATACGTACCTACTCTATAACCATGACCTGTTACAACGAAATTCACGTATTGTAGGTTTTTGAGAGCATGCTTAAATGTAGTGATAAGTTTCTCTTTGTTAATGCATGTAGGTAGTAGGTACGACTCTCAGTTACCAACTGATCAAACTCATACGGATACAACACTGGTTATGCGAGAATGGAACTGCATTTATCATGCAACTTTTCTGTTCTTTTAGATAATATTTCATGCATGAATAAATACAATAAAACACGTGCATAGATTATAATATATAGCAACGCAACAACAAAAATGACTTGTAGGGGTTGTAGGTTAGTACGTGCGGTCAGTTAGAAGCATATTTATGTTTGTCGAATATTTGGGCCTTTTGTATAGTCACTGTTAATAATATATGAATAATGCAACGGAGCATGAAAAATATTGGTCACCTTTGTATTCCTATAGTTTATGCACGCTTTATTACATAAGTAATGTATTGGTGGTGACATCAAAAAACGAACTTCGGGTATGGTTCTCTCATTGGTACTTCATTTAGATGTGACGTCATAGACAACAGGTGCAAGTGCATACAAGACACTTGTGGTACCTAGTGGTACTGATTTGAAAAGTCTGCTACACACGTGTCAACTGTCGACGCCTACAGTACCAACATGGTCGACGATCAATCACTTATCTACCCTGATAACCACGATTAACGCTGCACTTTCGGCGCAACACAGAGTGGCTCGTTCATGCTATATCTATCTATCTATCTATACAATTACGCGGATAATCGGATACCAAATATGCCAAGTAGCGATGATTTTTTTTTATGTAACCGATTGAAGTCCTGATGCTGGGCAAAGGCTTATCATTCTTTCTGCTATTCGTCCCTATTCTGTGCATGCTGGCACCACTCAACGTGTACCATGTGATTTTTTCGCTTCTGAAATCTGAATAACGGTTTACAACCTCATCATTCCATTCGGCACATGGTAAAAGACATTGTGAAATCCTAAACATTCCATGAAAGTAGTCTAAGAAAGACCTGTTTATCTAGATACCTGGTTGTTACAGCGGTCGATTTGTTTCAGGTGTCGATGATGTCGGCCGTGAGCGGCACGGGCGACGGGCAGCTTCTGCGGCGAGTGAAGCAGGAGGCGGAGCCACCGCCGCAGTACTCGCCCACCGACCAGCTCGCGCTCGCCTCGCCGCTTCCGCCGCGCCCCATGTTGCTGCAGCCAGAGGTTAGCTAATTATTAAACGGTGAGAGAAGCCCAGTGTCGGCAGCAAGCTGCTGCTGCCGCGAGTGAAGCAGGAGGCGGAGCCACCGCCGCAGTACTCGCCCACCGACCAGCTCGCGCTCGCCTTGCCTCGCTGCAATCCATGCTGCTGAGTGCTGCAGCCAGAGGTGAGTGAATTCTGTCGGAACGCATTAAAAGGTAGGGGTAGTCTTATATGATTGGGACTTCTGTGGGAAGCCGATGCGATAAAAATACCCATCCAAAGCACTAGCGTGGTGCAGTGGACAAGCAATAAAAAAAGGTCTATACACGAGTAAGTAAATTTTCCTGTTCGTACAGCAAGAAAGGAGCAAGAATAGCATCGACGGCGTAGTTACTTCAGCAAATATAGCCGTGAGTATTTGTGTAAAATTTTAGGGATACCACTTTCTTTTACATCTATCCTTTTCTATAGAGTAGGAGACAATTAAGCCGAATGCTACCGGATACTTCGGAAGTAGAGAAGAATAAGGTCGGGTTTCCCGCAAGTCAAAGTTTGGTAATGCGCCTATTTTGCCTTACATCAAAGTAATCAACCTTTCTAGAACCTTAATTTTTTTTATCACCGCAGAAACTGCGATTCTAAATGTCGGTCACTTAAAGCTGCGATCCCGTTCGAGTGCACGCGTGTTTATTTGCGAGCACGTGTTGCACAATGAGTTACGTCATTATGCAGAGTGGCATAATGCAGTCGGCGCGAGGACATACGAATACCGACCCTTTATCTCCATTCATACTCGCACGGCCAAGGACTGTTTATCACTACACGTGACGAGCTGCTACAATTCCGTGCGTGATAATAACTTCTAAATTAAAAAGTTCATGATTATTTCATTAGCCTAATAGGTGTCCCGCTGCTGTTCAAAGGCCTCCCCTTCTTTCTTTAACTCCGCCCCATCAATAGCATTCTCCTACCACTTCTCTTTGGAATGCGTCCAAGTCGTCCCGCCATCTCCTTTTCGGTCTGTCTGTGCCTCGGTAGATTCCAGTCAGTGATTATTTTCGGCCATCTTTCCGGTTGCATTCGTATGTGTCCGGTTTAGTCCCACTTCAGTTTAGCAGTCTTGACACCCACATCTACAATTCGAGTTTTGGAGCGCAGTTCCGTGTTTCTGATTCGATCAATAAAAAATTGAGTGCTCAATCAAGTCTTGGCTCAACCTATCGCATTACAAGTGCAATGTTTCCTTATAAGGTTGGCATAGTTTCTTTTTAACGTGCTTCGTCAAAAGCAAAATATAAATAAAATAAAATAATTTATTTCTGTAAGTAGGCCCTCAAGGGCTCTTTTACATGTCTTTCTTACATTCTTTTTTCCTCTTCTTTTGGCGCTTCGGGTAATGACCTTCTGCTGAGAAGAAGCGCCGGAAGAAACTCACCAGTTTCTCTTTTCATACATGAGATTTCATTAATACATTACATTAACTTAAAAACTACATTTATAGAGATGTAAAGGGTCTCTCTATGCGTCCAAACAAGACAAATAAAAAATAGAAAATAAATTGATACTAAAATTAATGGAGAGTTATGAAGTTTGGAAAAGTTAGCAAGGTATGAAGTTTGGAAAATTCGACCAAGTTACTCAACTTAATGTAAATATCATCAATCATCCCAATCGGTATCTGATTGCTAATCTTCTGAAGTCAGTATCATAAAGGAATAATATACTATAATACTTACAGAAGATGAATCTTTAGTGTAATATTTGAACAAGTTAAAAGCTGCAGGCGTAATTACGGCCTACACCAGTCAAATTGCGCAAAAACTGATCTAAGCCCATCGGTGCATTGTTTGCCGGCAAAAAAGGACCCCAATTTGTCTGACACACTCAGCGTGACAGATAAATCGTTTCCATGAAGTGCTCAGCAAATGCAACGCCAATTATATTTTTTTAACGAGGCTAAATAACAATTTTTACCTTTGAGTGTTAGCCAGATTCAAATTATGCTGTTAATCGCTGCAGTTCAGTGTGTTATGCTCAATAATTTTTGGGTGTTTTTGCGCTGAGGCTACGGAAATTTATTGTACTTCATTTACAGTTCCGTAGTTTAGTAGTTCCTTATAATTAAACTACGAGACTGAGATAGAGTTACGTGGACTATATTTCCACGATATCCTTCCAATTTTCCATACAATTAAATCTGTAAGCCGAGCTCTTGCCAATTTAAACTGTTTTGGAGACACCTAGACACTAGGGTGTCCCAGAAAGTAAATCTCCATACTAACTTTGAAGCCAAGTCGGCACGGGTTCCCATCATCACAGAGAGCTGAAATTTAATACACCATAATATTTTAGTAGTTCCAACATTTTTAGCGGGTATACGTTACAAAAAAAAATAATAAAAAATCTTGCCCATACAACAACATTTTTTTTTATTATTATTTTGTAACGCATACCCTCTAAAAATGTTGGAACTACTAAAATATTATGGTGTATAAAATTTCAGCTCTCTGTGATGATGGGAACCCGTGCCGACTTGGCTTCAAAGTTAGTATGGAGATTTGCTTTCTGGGGCACCCTACTAGACACAACATATCCAAACTTAGGTAATGTTTTTTAAAAAAGTCCACCGATATCCTTCGATTCTTCCGTTGTTCATCAACCTATTCATTACTCTCCACCAGCTCAAATCAACTGTTCTTTTCAGATGGAACTGGAGCCAAAAGAAGAGGTGAAGTTCTGCGTTTCTCCCGGCGATGGAATAGTGGGCAACACCAGCCCGGAGCAACAGCACTGTTCGTCCACCACGGCCGCAGCGCCCAGCGCCAGAGACGACGACGCGCCGCGACGGCTCTGTCTCGTCTGCGGCGACGTCGCCTCGGGATTCCACTATGGAGTCGCCAGCTGTGAGGCCTGTAAGGCTTTCTTTAAGAGGACGATCCAGGTACGTGTACGTATTACTTAGTCTAGGAACGATCACATCAGTAGCCTTGTTCTTCGACCACTGTCGCGGCGCTCAGCGCGAGAGACGACTCTGCTTCGTCTGCGGGTCCTCGCCTCGGGGTTCCACTGTAGGATTTCCGAGAGTGAGGCCTGCAAGGCTTTCCCATTAAGAAGACGATCCAGGTATGTTCTCGTATTGATTTACGCAGTTTTGTGACTAGGTATGGTCACAGCAGTAGGATTATTCGTCCACTACCTACACACATACATACACATTATTGTTATGCACAGAAACAGCTTCTGTACGGCGAGACGTTAAATTGGAATTTCATTAGGATATGCTGAGGTGTGGGGGGTCAGGAAAGTAAATACGTTTGTACTTGTTAAAGGCTGTATTAAGACTAAGACAACTTCACACATCATTCATACACATACCCATATACATAGACCTGTGAGACGTTTAACGCTAGCATTTCAAGCACTTTCAATTTCCTGATCGCATTGTTAACTGTTTCCGCGTAGGTTCGGATTACCGTTTTAGGTTATTTTGTAGACTGTCTGGACCCGGCCCGTGAACCGCTCACTTGCGGCCCGCGAGCCTCTCTGGCTATTTTGTATGTACAGGTATCGACCTTATTACCCTATATTCAGAATTGTATAAAATCACCAATTATTAACATAGTGCGGCCCGCGTCAATTTCGTTAGCTACTATGTGGCCCTTGGCTGCTAAAAGGTTGCCGACCGCTGGTCTGGACCTTTAGAAACTAACAGAAAATGGTAATTCGAACCTTCAGGGAAATATCTAATAACGGCGGTAAAGTAAAAATAAGCGGTTGAAACGCTATCAATATGGCTTTCTTTTTGGTGACAATGTAATCGGTAATGAAACTCATGAGGTCTCTAGTATTAACTTATTCCGGCGCGGTGCTATCTAGACGACGAACGTTTCAGTCTTCAAGGCCGCAACACCTAGTGCGTAGGATGACGCATCAGCAATAAAGAAATTGACGTGTGCATGTTGTCTAAACGTAACAATACATAGTACCGCTTGAATTTGATTTAGTCGCTCTTTTAAAGAGGAAGTTCGTTGGTCACTTTTTGCTTAACGAGGAAGATCATGTTCACTAAGTTAGAGAGTATCTGATTTTGTTTAAAGGTATTCCCAACCTGACTACTGCATTTCTGTACCTACAATATTTTTCTGTAGTTCGGGTTTTCCAATGCCATCATACGTTCTATTCATTGTATGAGAATCAAAAGATTCCCATCTTTTTCGTCTCGTATCATAAAGCTGTAAATAATTCTAGATAGATATCTAGAATTATTTACAGCTTTATGGTGCCCCTTCGTCTAACAGTTATCATCGGGAATCTACTAAATGTGATCAACCTAAAATACAAGTTACTAATTCACGGAAAACCGTAACTCGTATCAAAAAGAGATCGATTTCAATACTCACTCGTACTACAAGTAGCAATCTCGCGTATAAAAAAGCCCAGCCCTTATACGGTCGTAATTCCGCAGGGCAACATAGAATACACGTGCCCGGCGTCGAACGAGTGCGAGATCAACAAGCGGCGCCGCAAGGCGTGCCAGGCGTGCCGCTTCCGCAAGTGTCTGCGCACCGGCATGCTGCGCGAGGGCGTGCGCCTCGACCGGGTGCGCGGCGGCCGCCAGAAGTACCGCCGCGCGCCCGACCAGCCGCCGCCCGCGCCCCGCCCGCACCTCGACGATATCAAGGTAGGCTAGACAATAGTACCGCTGCGCGCCCAAAATTTGTCTTAAAATTAAAAAAAAGTTTACTACGCATATGGATGGTATGACCCAAGAGTCACACCACCCATATTTTTTTTTCCAAAATTTCTCATAGATGTTCTTCTATCTGGAAGTCTATTGAGAAGGCCTGTGTCCAGCAGTGGACGTCCTATGGCTAAAATGATGATGATGTTTTTAAACGAGGTGTTATTGAACGCAAACTATGTTTCAGATATTAGAAGTGTTGTCGTCGTACGAGCCGGAGCCGCTGACGTGCAACGCGGCGCCGGCGGGCGTGAGCGAGCCCGCGGCGCGCACGCTGGCGCTGCTCGCCGACCTCTACGACCGCGAGCTGGTCGGCGTCATCAGCTGGGCCAAGCAGATCCCCGGCTTCACCGACCTGCAGCTCAACGACCAGGTCAGTCCCGCATCAGCTGGGCCAAGCAGATCCCCGGCTTCACCGACCTGCAGCTCAACGACCAGGTCAGTCCCGCATCAGCTGGGCCAAGCAGATCCCCGGCTTCACCGACCTGCAGCTCAACGACCAGGTCAGTCCCGCATCAGCTGGGCCAAGCAGATCCCCGGCTTCACCGACCTGCAGCTCAACGACCAGGTCAGTCCCGCATCAGCTGGGCCAAGCAGATCCCCGGCTTCACCGACCTGCAGCTCAACGACCAGGTCAGTCCCGCATCAGCTGGGCCGAGCAGATCCCCGGCTTCACCGACCTGCAGCTCAACGACCAGGTCAGTCCCGCATCAGCTGGGCCAACCAGATCCCCGGCTTCACCGACCTGCAGCTCAACGACCAGGTCAGTCCCGCATCAGCTGGGCCAACCAGATCCCCGGCTTCACCGACCTGCAGCTCAACGACCAGGTCAGTCCCGCATCAGCTGGGCCAACCAGATCCCCGGCTTCACCGACCTGCAGCTCAACGACCAGGTCAGTCCCGCATAGAGTTGCTTCACTAAATAATGAGCGTTATAGGGAACGTGCAAGACGAAGGTGCTGCCGATCCGGATCTTGCTTCATGCTGAGGCCACGTTAACGGGGAACGATTAACATTAGTGTAGCCACGGCTTACTATTACCATACTTAATGTTGACATTTGTAAACAGTATGACATTTTTCAGGCCTGATTAGTTTCCTTTACTGACCGCATAATATCTCTTTTGTCGATTTAGTGCTGCCACCTATAGTTCCTGCACGTTATATTAGAATACATTATTCTACGCCCGTTTAAATAAGCTACAAGTTACAAGTCTAAACTATAAAATTGATAAATCAACCAATGGTGTTCTCGTTTCGATGCTTGTAGTTGCGTGAAACGGACCACAGCGGCATTGTACCTAAAAGTCTTTTTGGTATTCTACTTCGTCAATATCGCTGGTGTTAGTAGCACTCACGTCACGCCGCCATACCGTTCGGAAACGGCTCCTTTGTGTATTCGCCTATATCTGCAAGCGCAGCGATCTAATTTGGGACAAATTTTATCACCGCGTTTTCGAGTTTCCTCGCACTAAATTTAAATTTGGCACAAAAGTACTGAACAGCAACGCATAAAAACCTCGCAGTATTTGCTATAAACACGTGCTATTTACATGCACATAAGTCGGCTATTCTCACGAAGTATGACTGCGTCTAATTACCGCGTCTCCATACATTTAGTATGAAAACAGCGTCGCGTTAATTAGGTGACCGCAGAGTCAGACATACTTCGGTAACCTTAGTTCTTCTACGGATCTCCTCGTTCCTGATTCGATCTCGGAGAGAAACCCCGAGCATAGCTCTTTCCATTGCCCTTTGAGCGAACTTGAGCCTTCTTATGAGGCCCATTGTAAACGACCACGTCTCTGTTCCATAGCAGCACAAAGCCGACAATCGTGGAGATCCTTGGGAAAGGCCTATGTCCAGCAGTGGACGTCTTTTGGCTGAAATGATGATGATGATGATGAGACCTTCGTGAGAATGGCCGAAGTACAGTGAGCTGCAGTGACTCCATCCAGACACGCGCCGTCCGCACTGTCAACGATCCCATGCTTACTGACAGTTTAGAAACTCTAGTTTGACAGCATTGTTTTTTTTTGAAGACTAACTCGCGACCCTTATTGGGCATAGCGATAGTTTGACCGGGTGGTCGGCCGTGGCGTTCCCTGGGGTCGAACCAGGTCGCTAGCCGGACCACCCTGAGTGGATCGGACTAGGTGGGGGCCTGAACGGCTGGGGTCGAACCAGGACGTTTGGCCAGGGCCACCTTGACTTTTCGCTGATTGCTCATAGTGAGCAGCGGACCAGCGGGAAGGATGAATTGTCCTTATGTGAGCGTGTATATCGAACGAATAGCATTGTTTCGCCGTGAAAATTGCGGCCTCTGGTTATTATACCTACATTTTATTTCAATGAGTAATTTGGCCAAATAAGAAAATCGATCAAAAACTTGACGTCAATGACAACACTTCACTGGGCAGCGTTTATTCAAAATAAAACACTATACCAAAAGTATAAGGTCCATAGTCCTTCAAGTTTCGTACCATTTTTTATCTGCCAAATACATAGTAAAAAGTGTGAAAAGGGTCGCAGTAAAAACGTGATTTACCCGGTCAAAGGTTCGGTGCCCTCGTACTCGTCGCCCGGGCGACCAAACTAAAATAACATTAGTATTAGTTCAGGCTTCTTTAAATATTTACGTAACGTACAAGGCTTCATGTGCGCCACCTTTGCTATTAATGTTTCTATGTGTTGAAGTGAGACTTTTAATGAGTTTTTAGTAGAATATTCGTTGTAATAAAATTATTTAAACTATTTTTAACGGATTAAATCGCGTTAATTACTTAATTTTACGCCCTGACTTTTTGTTATCCTTTACCGCAATATAAAAAAATCGATTAGAGAGTTAAAAACGCGATTTCAGATTGATTTTGGCATATTTGATAAACCCAATTATTTACCCTATACTGTAAGCGAGCGTAAATAAAATATTGTCTTGTTAATTTTATTCGATTTATTGCGACATTTTATTTTATGTATTGTTTTATGCTTTTTATGATGGGCTCAATAATGTATTTAAGTAATGAAGGTTGTACGATTAAAAAATGAAATAAGAGTTTTTTATTGAAAATGTCCTCTTAACTGTCAGTTGGTGGTCGTCACGATACTGACGATTACTGTCATACTCCATTTATTTTTACACCGACTGACAGGTTAGACGGAATTGAAATATAGTTTAAGTTTCACCTAACAGTACATTTTAAAATAAAAATGTCAAAGACCTTATAACCAAAGAACGAAAAGAACGGAAAAAATCACTAGTCGAGTCTGTGCGGAAAGAGAACAGGATTTAGATGGGGAGCGCTGTAATGCTTTTCTACCGTATTTGCAAAAAAAAATGCCATACCTACTGGTTAGGTTAGTTCCGTTTTTCGCCACGCCTATTCTCTTTCCGCACAGACTTACACTACTGTTTCTAGCTAAGCGTTGCTACCGTTTCGTTCTGTACTGTTCCGCTCTGTGCGATCAGGATCAGACCGATCGATCTATTCCAGCACTGTGCTGCTGTTGCGCTGTCACATGTCGGATGTCGGTCGGTGGTTGATCAGATAATGTACTGAACGTATTAAAGAGCGGAATCGAATCGGAATATTTCGTTCTAGTACAGTGAGCGGAATTCATTCTTTTTAGTACTTTGTACATGTACTACACAAGTCTAGAGAGCAGGAGTGGAAGACAAAATCAGAGGTGGAAGAAGTGAAAGTGGAGTAGTGGGATACAGACAATGGGTGTATAATTTACCTGTGTTGTTTAGATGCGTCTCCTGCAGAGCACATGGGCGGAGATGCTATCGCTGATGCTGGCGTACCGGTCGGCGGCGAGCGGCGGCGGCGCGCCGCGGCTGCGCTTCGCCGCCGACCTCGCGCTTGATGAGCAACAGGCGCGCGATATTGGCGCCGGGGAGCTGTTCGCGCAGGTACACATACGCGCACACACACACACACACACGTACCGGTCGGCGGCGAGCGGCGGCGGCGCGCCGCGGCTGCGCTTCGCCGCCGACCTCGCGCTTGATGAGCAACAGGCGCGCGATATTGGCGCCGGGGAGCTGTTCGCGCAGGTACACATACGCGCACACACACACACACACACGTACCGGTCGGCGGCGAGCGGCGGCGGCGCGCCGCGGCTGCGCTTCGCCGCCGACCTCGCGCTTGATGAGCAACAGGCGCGCGATATTGGCGCCGGGGAGCTGTTCGCGCAGGTACACATACGCGCACACACACACACACACACGTACCGGTCGGCGGCGAGCGGCGGCGGCGCGCCGCGGCTGCGCTTCGCCGCCGACCTCGCGCTTGATGAGCAACAGGCGCGCGATATTGGCGCCGGGGAGCTGTTCGCGCAGGTACACACACGCGCACACACACACACATACACGCAAACACACACACACACACATACACGCAAACACACACACACACGCGCGCGCGCGCGCTACTGCGAAACTTTCCGCATGGCCAGATTTTAATCTCTCAATTTTTCCTATAGGGAAATTTCCGACAACTTTCTCAACCTCGCTTCCTGAACGCTCTCAACCTCCCTTTAAAATAAATAAAATCATTTATTCATAATCATAGTAACATTACATAACCAAGAGGGTCTAAAATTAGTAGGTACTTAAATTATTACATCATGAGCCTGAACTAGGAAAATCCTGTGTCTCAGGCATTAAAAAAGTGAGTACATAAGGAAAAACAACTAGATTACCTAAATATGAAATAAATTCGTGTATAAGGTTTAAATTCAAATTATAACGTTTCATGACGCATTGGTTTTTTTACTGTAATGTCATGTTAACATGTATTTATAAATAAATAAATAAATAACTAAAAAAAAATTGTTAACAATACATCTATGTCTTTAAGCTTGACTTTGTAAATTTTATCTACATTAAATAAAAAAAAAAAGAACGAACATAATACAATGCTTATTTTAGAACAGTGTGTAATTTCTCTGTATCTTCATAGGTCAAGTTTTTCAGGGCTTCTTGTACGACTTTCTTACATTCAGCAATACTAAGTTTATAAATTCAGCATCTAGCTTATTATACAGTCGTGGCCCCAAAACCCCAAACAATCTTGATGTAAAAGCATGTTTAGTTGTGGGTTGGGTGCAAACGAGACCTTTCCGTCTGTTGTTAGCGTACATTGACGTGGAATATGTTAATTTGCAGGTGTCGGGGGTGGCTCGGCGGCTGGAGCGCGCGGCGGCGCTGCGCGAGGAGTGCTACCTGCTGAAGGCGCTGGTGCTGGCCAACTCCGAGGTGCGCATCGAGGAGCACAACGCGCTGCGCCGCTTCCGCGACTCCATCCTCGCCGCGCTCAACGACGCCGTCTCCGCGCTCAGGTATTTTTTTTAAGCCTGACAAACTTGCAATCTAATGCGTGGCGTTCCGTGGGGTCAAACTGGGGGGGGGGGGGGGGGGGGAGCTTTTTTACGCCTACTGTAAGAAAATAAAAAATATAACCACTAACCCGGACTAACCGACAACGCTTCTCGAGTCGTTTATAAAGTTGATGTGTATGTTTTGGACGCGCAGCGAATACGGTGTGACCCGGTGCGGACGCGCGCCGACGAAACGATATCGCCGAAGCACACGGCGTGCTCTCATCGGGCAATCGCTATTGCAAACTATCCAACAATATAATTGTTGGCCTGTTTGGTTGCATTGTTGCCTTACTGGGTCGCCGTTCCGTTCCGCTCTCGGTACCGATCATCTCTTACCACTCACTATTCCCAGTTGTGGAAAAAAAATGGAAACTACTCGGGGCGTCTCAATGCCAAAAAAAATTGGTTTATGGGAGCTCATTTATTTCATAAACCTTGTTACGTGCCGTACGAGTTCTCTACTGATCATAGCCCCCCCCCCAAACTTCCAAAACGAACGGTCGCATGCACTTTAACCGGGTCGTCGGACCTTCTCGTGGGAGGTCGACCCTCGCTGCGTCGTCTTCCAGTTCGTTTAACCCCGGCCATCGGTTCTACGAGCTATATGCCTGGCCCGTTACTACATTAAAGTCGCTAATTCTGGCGGTCACGCACGTCGGAGGCTGTCAAATATTTATAGAACTTTTATTTGAGGTGATACCTAAACGTTGCCGATCTTCGAGAGCTCTGTTCCTAGCCCGACCCTATCGAGGTGGACCGGGACAAGCGCCCGGTTCGACCCCAGGCGCCCCTGACCCCCACCCGGTCCGATCCACTCAAGGTGGTCCGGCTAGCGACCTGGTTCGAGCCCAGGGAACGCCACGGCCGACCACCGGGTCCGAATATCGCAACGGTCGCGAGTTAAAAAGAGCTCTGTTTACTCGTTCCTTGAAGTACCCCATATCATAGCACACTGTCTATGTTCTCCAGGCCGTATAACGCGGGCGCAGCCCTGCAGCAGCTGCTGCTGGTGCTGCCGGCCTTGCGGCACGCCGACGTGGCCGTGCGCCGCTTCTGGGCGCAAGTGTACCGCGATCGTCGCGCGCCAATGAACAAACTCTTCGTTGAAATGCTCGAGGCCTGTCTGCGGTAGGTACCCGGGCTACTTCCAGCTCACGCCTGGACTTCTGGACGGTTCGAGGACCCGTGTGTCACCTCGTTGAGACGGTGTGGAGTGACTGTTGAAGCTCCAGGTCTACACCTGGATGCGGTATGTGCCCCCGGGCGACTTCCAGCTCACACCTGGAATACTTCTGGACGGTTCGAGGGCCGACCCTTGCGTCACCTCGTCGAGGGAGACGGTGTGGAGTGACTGTTGAAGCTCCAGGTCTACACCTGGATTACACCTGGGTATCGTTTAAGACTGCCGCTGTGGTTCTAGATTGGATTCGAACGGCACTTGACGACGTGGACCGGTGTGGGGACTATGGCCCGCTCGGTCTCATTTCGGAGACCTATGCCCGGCAGTGGGAAGGATATAGTCTGATGATGATGACGTAACAGTATCCCGATTGATACGCTCCACGCCGTAAGATTTGCAGATTCCAGGGTCCGAGATTGAATATGTGACACGTAATGGTGATGTAGCAAGTCCGAAGGGCAGATGGGAAAAGTATACGAGAGGCATTCGGCGTTGAACGCTGAGGATTGCAGAAGCACCGCCTTCAAAAAAGTGGAACTTTGAGGGACTATTGTTTGTGCCGGTTAGTACCCCGCGTGTGCGCCGGTGCTAGCCTAGGGTAGTGATCTAGTGACTCAGTGACGGTTGGAGCGTTAAGTAGACCTCGAGTTATTATTTAAGTCTTAAGGCGCGGGGAGCGTGTTTTAGTTTTCATCTATTAAAAATTCTACATATCATTCTGTCATTAATTTAGTCTGCATTTAACTTTCTACCTTCAGTCATTAGTGTTATTTTAGATATTCTGACTGTTACGGAGCCTATTTCTGAAGAATTTATTATTACTACATTCATATAATGATATGTAAGTAACGTCATTTCTCTTTCGCTCGCCGTTAAGATCTTAAAATACTATGAAAGAGAAAAAAAATTGCTATTTCAAACTCATCGAAGCTTTTCCGAAATAGGCGCTTAACATTTCGACTGTCAGAATGGTCATATGTGTAAATATAATTTATGAGTTGACAGACTGTGAGTCTGTGATGGCTGTGAAATGGCAATCTTAGGGAGTGGGGACTGTCAAACTGTCAATTTCGGCGGCTCCCCGCGCCACAATGTACAAAAACGGACGGATCTAGTACAAAACTTGTTACTATTTTTGTATATTAAATATATATATGTAGCTTTATGATAAGGATCGAGATTTGGTATGGTTGAGTACTTTAAGCTACATACAGGGTGGTGCGATATAAGAGGCCATATGACATGGCCATATACGGTTAGGTTTGGTAATAAATTATTGGAAATAGAAACATAGTGGGTCAAGGAACCACCCTAATGTATCTAAATTGACTAGAAAGCAGTATTGTCGAGATGTTTGTCAAATTTGACCATTTGTTTTCGTCGTATCTCTGGAGGTTTGACAGTTGACGTTTTTCAGACATTCTTTTATGTTCTGAAAGGGAAAAAATGTGACTGGTAGTACAATAAAGAGCTTATTACAACAATTTTACCGAAGTTTAATGGCGCGGTCTATTGAATATTGTACGGTACATCCGAGTAGGTAGTAACTAAAAGCAGCTAACTTCTTTTGTCGCATGACATATGTCTTTCTTTCTCTTTTTGATATGATGTGAGAGAGGAAAGCTTTACAAAACTACTAGACAATAAAAAAAATTAAAAATCGAGGTAACAAAATAGGGGAATAGGGTATTTGCCTGTAGTCAATATAAATTACTACACGCTAGCCATTGAATCAGCTTTTAAAAATTTGCAAAAATGAACTAAACATCACCTATTTAGTGTTTTAAACGATTTTTAAAAACCTATATATAAGATGATTTGATGTTTGAGTAAAATGACGACATTTCACTTTTTTTCCATACAAACTTCATACTATCTGAGCGTTTTGACACTTCATAAATAGTAACTGATTTGATCTGTCAGGAAAGTAGCCTATTAAATGCTACTGGCGTACGTCCATTTTTGTAGAATCGTTATGAGAAATGCTCATCCTGTCTGATGTCAACTGTCTCACGTATACAGGGTGCGGCTTTGTTGAACGCGCGTTAGTACCATTTATATCAATTTGACTCGTATACAAAATATGTTCTCTAGAAATTTATTTATTGAATTTCTGTGAAAGTCGTATTCGGCATTTATGAGGTTTTAATTCTTGTTTGTATTTACGTACGTTACTTCGCTTGTATTGACATCTTTGTACAAATCGTTGAATGAGATTGTATCGGATACCTTATATAGTTAAGGATATACTAATGTATCTTATCGCGTATCGTTTGTGTAGTTAATACATATGCTGTCTATATACAGGGTGTACAGTCAGTAGCAGGCATTTTTATTATGAAAATATTTTTGGTTGTTTTGTAAAACAAAGCTAACCTAATTTAAGATTACAATCAATACGTCATACATTTTGATTAGTTAACGATGTCATAATATGATGCTTTTTAATTTTATTAAAAAATGGAAGCATTTTTTGGTAGTATGCGTTTCTTTAATTCTGACTTGTATGTATTTTGATATGCAGATGATACCCGATTACGTATAAACTTACTCATAGTTATTGTTCAGTTCGCGTCTAACATAGCTAATCATTTACCTTGTCATATGACTTACTGTGGAGTCCATATCGGGTCGCATAAACTTGAAAGGCATATTTCATCATTTCGCATAATTCATCATTTGGCATAATGCTTTTTTTTTAACACGTAAACTTTTCAGGATTATTATAACACAAACCTAACCTAGCCTATTTAACAGGATGATGCCTTAAAGAGTCCTGAAAATTCTACAGTTTAAGAAAAAAAATTATTATGCCGAATTATGAATTATGCCAAATGATGAATTATGCCTTTCAAATTTATGCGACCCGATACGTGCCCCTCACTGTGACAAGGCACAAAATGATTGCTTTGGTCGCCGACTGTACCTAAGTACATAATATATGGAGATGTATATTTCGTTCCTTGAATTGTAAATGCGCGGTTGTGTCATCAATAAAAAATCTGTTAAATGTATAGAATGTACATACATTAAACACATGTTATCGAAAATATCTAAAATACTGTCGCAGTTGAGAACTTTTACACAAAATATATTTTCTAACTGCAAAAATATATATTTTATCTGATATAAGCAATATTTTTCATACAAAAGGTGGAAGGATAATATATGTAACAGATACACAATAAATATATTAATATATCAACAGTATTCATAGATAACGATGCCGTATCACTTGTGTAAGAAATACTATATATTATATTTATGTACATATAGAAACTTATATGGATGTTGGATTATTGGAACAGTAGTTTATATATAAGGAATACCTCGTTAACTGTTACCAGCGTACAATGAATATAACATATAATGTATATCGACTTGTTCCTCAAGTACTAAGTCAAATGTCCTGTGGTCGGGAAAGATTTTTATAGTTCTATAGTACACACAAAACTTTACACCATAGGTTGTCCGCACGAGACGAAAGCGAGGGCGATATGTTATGGAACAAAAATAACAAAACGATAACCCTTTCGAGACAAGTAAATACAGAAATCGTTACAACGGAATATTAACTACCTAATTGTAGTAAAAAAATATTTGCCAAAATATTCACCACGAGCAGTAATAAAGAAAGACCCAACTTATATTTAAGGTCCGAACCGTAGGCGAGGGTCACAAACACTTGCGATCTGGGACATTCTTTACCAGCCTTGGCATGTGTACAATTTTTCTATCAATATAACAAAAACTTTGCCGACCATACTTTATAAGGGGCATAGTCTTTCTGTCCCAGTGATTACTTCGCCCTTGTCGTGTATAGACGACCACGTCTAACCGATGTCGGCTATGCACGACACAGGGCCCTTTGACCGCCATAGTCGACTATACGTCTGTACCGAGCGAATAGCGACCTTCGACCATTCGCATACGGTTCAAATTGACCTAAAGTACAACTTTTGACGTGGCGTTCAAATGGTTAATTTTAGTTTCGTGCGTTGCGTGTATCGTATATACACCCGTCTCTTTTCCTCTAGCGTTGTTAGAAAGAGAGCGCGACAATTGGCACGCTACATAGATATATGTAGATAAGTTTCTGAGTATGGTGATTTCCCGCGATGTGATAGTTGTACAAAAATCGGAGATGTGCCAGACGTAGCTATTAAGTCTTAAAATTTCGTATTTGATCTGTATTTACACTTCCATAGACCCAATTGGTCGTGGTATGTATCTGTCTCTTTCCATTGAGTACAGTGACAAAGAGATGGATCGACGCGGCCAATTGTGCCTTCAGGGCTACTTACGAAAGTTGAGTTCCTAAATGTGAATGCGATTTGTTTATTTCATTGTGAAAAAGTAATAGGGTATTTGACAACAATCAAAATAAATTCATTAACTCTAACCAGCAAATTACGCTTCCAAAACAGCCCGGATAAAATCATTCAAACTTATTTTCGAGCCATCAACGATTTTACAATGACGAAAACTAAAAATAAGGCACCATGTTGAGCATGACGTCACAAGATAGTATTTCATACTAAACTGCATACTTTCGGAGCGTTTTGACACTTCATAAAAAGAAGCTGATTTGAACTGTCATCAAGTAGCCTATTCTTTTCCTATCATATTTCGGAACTTAACTGTTTTGGCTACTTCTAGAATACACCAGTGTCTATTGTTTATGGGATGTGAGGATTGACACTTAAGTTTTTTTTTAATAATTGAGTTACTTATAACGTAAAGATATAATCTAATTTTCCTTAGTTTTCCAAGTAGTAAACAATATTCTACCTTCAAGTGCAATTTTTTGTCGAACACTACTGTTGTTTTTATGAATAAAGTGACTTAGTCTAAAATTGGCTCAGTAATATTGAAACTGCAGTCTTGAAAAAAATTGATCTTATTTTGTAAGTCGGCGGCAGATAATTGTTGTCTTATTTACAAATGGCAACAATTAGGTGCTGCCAACTGTGGCGACATTTGCAGTGAGCACTGATAGTTCCTCATTCGAAGGTAGAAACCTGTACACCAGGGGCCCGTTTCACGAAGCTACAAGTTACAAATTACAAGCGGAAGTCTCTTTTCAATACCTTTTGATAGAAAGAGACTTCCGCTTGTAATTTGTAACTTGTAGCTTCGTGAAACGGGCCCCAGGGGTTCCCAAACTGTGCGCCGTGAGAAGTAAAGAGGGGCGCCGTGAGTCGATCCTCTATCATTATCTAATACCACAAATAATCCCGGGTACCTATAAAGCAACAATACCTATTTTGAGCGAACTAGGGTAGGGCGCTGTGACAAAGTACTAAACTTGTAAGTGCGCCGCGGGCTGAATATTGGGAATCCCTGCTGTACTATTCAGGATATAAGGAGAATCGGATTGTATCAAACTTTGTAAATACCGTTCTAGTATGGGAGTGCTAACGGCAGATCAAATATGACAGTATGTTTATATTAGATGACTCCAACCAACCCTGTGTCTTATTATGTATTGAATCAATTCGTACCTTGTTTCTTTTACACTATTATTATTATAATGCCGGTTCCGGAATATGTGAAATAAATTATAAAAAATATTTATTGTTGTTATTCCCATTTTACAGTTTTGATAGTAAAGATATCTCTAAGGATTATTGAAAGACCGCATACATTGTAAAATTAACTGTGACGTAGTCAATGCCGTATTTAAACAGGCGACTGTTTTGCCAGAACAATGGGTCTATAGCAATAATCCTAATAAAGATTGTGGTGATTCCACTTTAAATTCAGAGAGGATCAAAATATTTATACTAAATACAATGGTTTGTTCACATTGATTGAAGTGTTATCTCCCTGGGCGCTGTGTACGCCTGTCTTAGAGCGAAAAGAAAATTTAAAAATCGTGCGTGATATTTCCAAAGAATGACAACGGCATAATAAAAACAATGCAGTAGTTTAACAATTTTATTCTTAACCAAAAGTACAATATACAGTAAGTGAGAGCTACACGATGGCGAACTGTTCGTAGAGCAGCTCGCGCACCTTGTAGTACTCCTCCGACAACACGCCCTCCAGCGCCACGCGACCGTTCTCCAACTGCAACAATACACTACATCAGTGACCGTCCAGATGGCGTATACCGTAAAGATATCCAGAATCTGATGCTGCCAATAAATAGTACCGACGAAACACCTAGGTGAAAAAAATAGTACCCTTAAATTTTTCGAAATATAAGGCCTGTTCACGGTGTACGCTATCGGGCGTACACCGATTGTATTTCTGGAACGAATCTATATCAAAATAAATCAAATCGGAGCCGGACAGTTTGGTACCTTTTCTTAGTATTATTTATAGTAATGGTAGCTCACCCGACGTATGGCCAGCGTGCCGTTGCAGCACTCTAGCGCGCCGTGCGAGAACTCTGCGTTGAGGCCGCGCCGCGTCAGCGCCCCTGGTCCGACCTTATCGAGGTGGGCCGGGACAAGCGAACTGGTTCGACCCCAGGCGCCCCCGGCCCCCACCCAGTCCAATTCTACTCAGGGTGGTCCGGCCGGCGACCTGGTTCAACCCCAGGGAACGCCACGGCCGATCCGGTCACATAATCGCTATGCCCAATAAGGGTCGCGAGTTTGTCAGTTTCTAAAAAAAAGCGCTCACCCGTCGTATGGCCAGCGTGCCGTTGCAGCACTCTAGCGCGAGAACTCGGCGTTGAGGCCGTGCCGCTGCTCCGACAGCCGCACGGCGTTTACAAACCTCAGGGTGGGCCGGCTAGCGACCTGATTCGACCCCAGGGAACGCCACGGTCACATAATCACTGTGCCCAATAAGGGACGCGAGTTAAAAAAAAAAACAAAAAAAAATGACGCTCACCCGACGTATGGCTAGAGTGCCGTTGCAGCACTCGAGCGCGCCGTGCGAGAACTCGGCGTTGAGGCCGCGCCGCGCCAGCGCCGCGCGCAGCTCCGACAGCCGCACCGCGTTTATAAGCGCCGCCGCGTGCGCGCCCGCCCCCGCCCCCGCCCCCGCCCCCGCGCCCGCCCCGCCCGGCTCCAGTGACATCACCACGTCCGATTCCGCCGCCGATTCTTCTACAATACACGATAAGTTGGTTAAGGCCAGGCCCCCAGTCCGACCAATCTCAGGGTGGTCCGGCTAGCGACCTGGTTCGACCCCAGGGAACTCACGGTCCCCATTGAGTCCGATCTTTGCTACATCCAGTAAGGATTGCAAATAAGTCAGGCTTAAAAAAAAACTTGCGTTCAGTTGCTCGCCGGCCGTGTCCGAGGCAAGACCTATGTCATACACTGATGTGAGAAGGAAGCTATCTACAGAAACCCTATCCATAGAAAATGCTTTAAAACATAATTACCTATTTGTCAACATATTTTGGCTGAAAAGGTCTGATTATATGACAAGGAAAACATTATCAAAATGAGGGTATTTAAAAATCAGAAATCCACCAGCTGGCGGCAGGGTGGCGGAAGGTCTATTTGGCAGTAAATGTCAAAATCAGGTGGTGTGATTGGTGGATCTTGACGCGTGTCAAAAAGACCTTTCGCCACCTTGCTGCCAGCTGGTGGGTTTATGATTTCTAAACACCCTCATTTCCCTGTTTTCACAATTTTTTACGATGGAACTAACCCCAAACTCGCTTAAATACTTAGCCAATTCCATACAAAGAAAAATTACCAACTGTGCTAGGTACTTACTATTACTGCTACCATTGTATACGTACCATACTTACTAATGGTGGTAGCACATTCTATACAAAGAAAACTTGAATTAATTTTTTTGATAACTTTTTTCAAAATTCTACTGTTTTGGCCGGCAACCGAACGAACAAAAATTGGCGCAACTACACTTAACTAGGTCCGTGGCTAATTCATCAAATCCCATCCCTTCCTCAAAACTTAACAACTTCTATGCGACCTACTCGGGTGGAGTCCCTTTTGGCCGGAGGCCTTTGGCGTTTTGTTCACCCTTCTACTTTTGTTACGCCACTAAGTATCCTAATCCCTATTGGTAATAGGGATCCTTTCGGATACCATTTGATCCAATAGGGAACTATGGGTGATAGCACTAAATCGATTCGCTGGGTGGGAAGTATAAGGTGGGGGAACCACGAAACGCAGCGCGCGTCATGGCCAAAAAAGGAACTTTCGGCAGACCAGCTGTCACTTTTTACTAGCGAAATTTACGTTTTTAGTTGGCAAAGTGCCTTGCAGCAAAAGCCACAAAACACAAAAAAAAGTCCGCCGTATTTGTAACTAGATGGCGCTGTCATCGCGCACCCAGCGAATAAAAGTGACGGGCCTTAAAAAACTGGTTATAAATGTCAATGTCAAGAATGGTAAATCGCGGCCACACTAACGTTAATCGTCCATCTTTGCGATAGTAACGTTTTCCGTTAATCTGGCCCCAGCATGATAGAGTACAAGATTCGAATTGGGAGCATTCCATGAAAATATTTCGTAAGGGACACCACCGTTTTAATACTTCCGAGAAATAAACCCAGGAAGCTAATTATCAGCATTGTAATTTCATAACTCGGCTTTAAGATTGATAATGTTTCTTAGCACTAATACGTTTTATTAGGGTAGCTGCCATAGCGTTTCGTTAGGGACAAAAAATGGAGGTTTTCATGGAATGCTCCACTGGCGGCACCAGTTGGCAGCACCTTCGTTGTACAGGATATTTGGACAAGTGTACGTGGCTGAGTGACACTTACCGGGGGCTCCGGGCTCCCTGGGCCTCGCCCGGGGCGCCAGCACGCCGGAGAGCCACGCCAGCTCCGCGGTGCCCGCCTGGCGCCACACCAGGGAACTCATCAGGGCGTCTGTCAGCTTCACCTGAAACACACAAACATAACCGTTAACACAAACTCTGTTCATAAACTGTGACAGTATCAGTGTGTGTCAGTGTGCGACTTAATAAAATGTTGTCCTTTCAAATTATACTCCGATATATAAATAATGTTTGTGTCACACCTGGCCATAAAGTGAGTTTTTCCGCACGCTGCGCGTAAGAAAAAAGCCGCTTTCTGGCCAAGTGTAGACAAAATTATGCACACAACACGGGAGGTAATAAAGAAAGCCCTCGATCGCATATTTACGTCCCTCGCTTGCAGCTCGGGCCGCAAACATCTGCGATCTCGGCCTTACTTTGTATTACCACCCTAGTTGAGTAATATACTATTCCACGCCACTGCACCGATGGGTGGCAATAAATTCTCGGTATTGAGAACACAAAACGGTGAGTTCTTGAACAGTGAACGAAACAAGCCAACAATATTATCAAACAGGTCAACAATAATATTGTTGGATTGTTTACAAGACAATTCATTTCATCATTTGGTATCTAAGTAACTGATTTTAGTCCTTTGTTTAACAATCTACAATTAGTTTTATTACAATAATGAATGTAAACCATGAAAGTTTACATCAATAAACTGTATGATAATACCTGGTAGATGTGCGACTCGGTGGTGGCGTCGACGGTGTCGCCGCGCTCGGGCGTGAACACTTTCTCGATGCCCTCGCTCAAGCAGTACTTCCTGTATACATCACACCATTATTAACACGATCCTTGCCCCGGTGCCGCCAATGTGGGATCATGAGAGTTTTTTCAGAAGTCCGTGCTCCAGCGTTGCCAGTTTTTTTTGCCAAGTCGGGATTTTAAAACTTTTTGAGTAAAAAAAGCGGGATTATTTCGTTGAAAGCGGGACATATTAAAAAAAAATGTATATAATCAGAAGTATTTAAATGTTTTGAGTCTTAAATTACTTGTCTGTGCCGTACGGGAGTCACCCGAGGGTCTGCAGGGCCCCCTGGCTGGCGCAGAGCCCCTATAGGAGTAACCTGAGGGCCTGCAGGGCCCCTTGGTTGGCACGGAGCCCCTATGGAAGTCACCTGAGGGTCTGCAGGGCCCCCTGGTTGGCGCGGAGCCCCTATGAGAGTAACCTGAGGGCCTGCAGGGCCCCCTGGTTGGCACGGAGCCCCTATGGGAGTCACCCGAGGGTCTGCAGGGCCCCCTGGCTGGCGCGGAGCCCCTATGGGAGTAACCTGAGGGCCTGCAGGGCCCCCTGGTTGGCACGGAGCCCCTATGGGAGTCACCCGAGGGTCTGCAGGGCCCCCTGGTTGGCGCAGAGCCCCTATGGGAGTCACCTGAGGGTCTGCAGGGCCCCCTGGTTGGCGCAGAGCCCCTATGGGAGTCACCTGAGGGTCTGCAGGGCCCCCTGGCTGGCGCGGAGCCCCTATGGGAGTAACCTGAGGGCCTGCAGGGCCCCCTGGTTGGCTCGGAGCCCCTATGGGAGTCACCCGAGGGTCTGCAGGGCCCCCTGGTTGGCACGGAGCCCCTATGGAAGTCACCCGAGGGTCTGCAGGGCCCCCTGGTTGGCACAGAGCCCCTATGGAAGTCACCTGAGGGTCTGCAGGGCCCCCTGGTTGGCGCGGAGCCCCACGAGGGCCCTCGGCTTGGCCTGCGCGACGACGCGGAGCAGCGACTCGCCGTCGCAGCGCCCCTCCAACTCTATGTACTGGACGGAGGCCCGTATCGCCACCTGCTTCACGGTGCTCAGGCATTTGCTCGGTATCTCTTGCACTTCCTCTGGAAATTCAATAATTAATGTTAGGTCGTATTATTATTTTTTTAATCGCAGACATGATGACTAGGGATCGGACGAATGACATAAGGAACAGGATTTGAGTAGACATCAGTGTTACATGTTTTTAATACTGATTTCTATTATTCGAAATAGGTTTATTATTTATTTATTGACAAACCAACAAAACACATACTAATACAATCAAATAATAAATAAATTGAGGGATCATGCCCAGCCTCTGCCTCAATTATAGGAGTGCAACAGCATTCACAATAAATGGCAGGTTAGATGAACATCAATGGAAAATCAATCTGAGGATCACAAATTCGCATTGGGTGCAATAAAATGTATACATACACTTCGATACGTATACAATAAAAGTGTATACCCACTTTTTAGACATTCGACAGAAACATCGATAAATTTATCGACTGCATAAAAAATGTAATACTGATGTCTACCAGTCCTGTTTCTTATGGCATTTGCATTCCGTCGTCCGGTCCCTAATGAAAACCTACAGTGATAATAGGCTAGATGACTAAAAAAAACTGTTTAGTCTGTTACATTATGAAAAAATATTGTACACGTATTTTTTGGTTTGTTTGACAAACAAAAACTGACGAGGATAGTGTGCTTAGAAGTTTCGAGTGACGTCACTCTTGAGTACAAATTGTACTCAAGAGTGACGTCACAAGCCCCCACTCCAGAAGTTTGATGATCTATAACTTTGTCGATTTTTAATATTTTGATAAACCAAAAAATACGTGTCCCATATTTTTCCATAATCTAACTGACGGACTAAATAGAATTACATATTTTTAACCCAGTCATCATCCCTATTATTGTAAAAACAACCCCTATAGAAGTACAAATCTAGGTCAGTGACTTCCTTACCATCTTGATAACCAATAACAAGTGCGCGTATTGGCACTACGTATTGGTTGATTTAGTGTCTGTTAGAGGGCGATGTGCGTTACCCTCCATTCGTATTAGCGAATATTCGCATTCGTATTCACAAAAATACTTGCGAATATATTGCGAATATTTTTGGTGCATTTTAGATCCCAAAATTAATGAAAATGAAAAAAAAAATTAGCCAAGTTTGAGTCTGATTTCGGAACTATCAATGAGTAATTCAAAACTCGGTTCGATAAGTACCGCAGAAATATGAAAATAAGATATTTATTTTTAACCACCGCTTCCAATTTTTCTACCGCTTGCATAATTTTTTAGCTAACAACATTTTCAAATAACTTCATTACTTATTTTATTGCAAAACTGAATTAATTAAATTTAAGTAGGGATGTAACGATACACAATTTTACCGATACGATACCGATACCTATATTTGTAGTAAATTATCGGCGATACCGATACCGATATCTTAGCTAACTAATGAAGTATGAACTTCAGATTTATTATTTGTATGTCCTTATTATACCTAAAACTTGGCTATATTTAACAGAGAATCAACCTTGAAGGTGTGACGTAAAAATAAATAAATTGTCAACACAATTTCTTTTTTTATTATGGTCAAATATATAAATAAGTAACATAGTAATTATTATTGCTCAAAGTAATAGACCAATATAAATTTAATTAAGTCAGTAATTGAAATTACTTTTTGCCGATTTTTTTTTCATATAACAAATTCTTTTCGCGCTCTTCAAATATCGGTTGTATACAATCGGCGATACCGATATATCGGTATCGTTACATCCCTAAATTTAAGTTAATTGTCTAACCAATATTCGTATTCGCGTTCGCGAATATCAACGCATGTATCCGCTTTCGTATTCGCGAATATTCAAAAACCGATATTCGTTACATCCCTAGTATATAAATACCTTCAGGCTCGTGTAGCGGCTGCGGCGCGGGCGCCACGTCGCGCACCTCGCCCTCCGCGTCCATCACCTCGGCCAGCCGGTAGTCGTCCGGCTGCAACACGATACACGTTTACTTCTACATAACTAACTTATCAGATGACATGTTGTTGCGATCGTAGCGGTTGAAGTTAAGAATGTGGAAGTCAACTTGCGATCGCTTGCGACGATTTTATGGTGATACAATGAAGGTTTTTAGAATTAGTACATTACACAACTAGGGTGGTAATACAAAGAAAGGCCGAGATCGCAGATGTTTGCGGCCCGAGGGCTTTCTTTATTACCTCCCGTGTTGTGTACATAATTTTATGTCTTGGCCAGAAGGCGGCTTTTTCCGTACGCGCCGTATTTATCAATTGACAGGACTATAGGAGTGTGGCGAAAAACCTTCTTGATAGAAAATGTGAAAATCTTGTGGTTGGATTGGTGGATTTTGACACCTTTTTAAAAAGACCACGCCACCATGCGCCACGTGGAATTATTATTTCGAAAAATTCCTACTACCATGTGTGTAGAGTGCATTGGATTAGATTCGCTTCGCCTAGTTCTCGTAGGCGTGGTGCCGCATGCCGCATGCTACACTCACCCGTATGAGCTCGCCGTAGTCGTCGGCGCGGGCGCGGTCCTCGTGGCACGGGTACATGGCGTGGTGCCGCATGCCGCATGCTACACTCACCCGTATGAGCTCGCCGTAGTCGTCGGCGCGGGCGCGGTCCTCGTGGCACGGGTACACGGCGTGGTGCCGCATGCCGCATGCTACACTCACCCGTATGAGCTCGCCGTAGTCGTCGGCGCGGGCGCGGTCCTCGTGGCACGGGTACACGGCGTGGTGCCGCATGCCGCATGCTACACTCACCCGTATGAGCTCGCCGTAGTCGTCGGCGCGGGCGCGGTCCTCGTGGCACGGGTACATGGCGTGGTGCCGCATGCCGCATGCTACACTCACCCGTATGAGCTCGCCGTAGTCGTCGGCGCGGGCGCGGTCCTCGTGGCACGGGTACATGGCGTGGTGCCGCATGCCGCATGCTACACTCACCCGTATGAGCTCGCCGTAGTCGTCGGCGCGGGCGCGGTCCTCGTGGCACGGGTACATGGCGTGGTGCCGCATGCCGCATGCTACACTCACCCGTATGAGCTCGCCGTAGTCGTCGGCGCGGGCGCGGTCCTCGTGGCACGGGTACACGGCGTGGTGCCGCATGCCGCATGCTACACTCACCCGTATGAGCTCGCCGTAGTCGTCGGCGCGGGCGCGGTCCTCGTGGCACGGGTACATGGCGTGGTGCCGCATGCCGCATGCTACACTCACCCGTATGAGCTCGCCGTAGTCGTCGGCGCGGGCGCGGTCCTCGTGGCACGGGTACATGGCGTGGTGCCGCATGCCGCATGCTACACTCACCCGTATGAGCTCGCCGTAGTCGTCGGCGCGGGCGCGGTCCTCGTGGCACGGGTACACGGCGTGGTGCCGCATGCCGCATGCTACACTCACCCGTATGAGCTCGCCGTAGTCGTCGGCGCGGGCGCGGTCCTCGTGGCACGGGTACACGGCGTGGTGCCGCATGCCGCATGCTACACTCACCCGTATGAGCTCGCCGTAGTCGTCGGCGCGGGCGCGGTCCTCGTGGCACGGGTACATGGCGTGGTGCCGCATGCCGCATGCTACACTCACCCGTATGAGCTCGCCGTAGTCGTCGGCGCGGGCGCGGTCCTCGTGGCACGGGTACACGGCGTGGTGCCGCATGCCGCATGCTACACTCACCCGTATGAGCTCGCCGTAGTCGTCGGCGCGGGCGCGGTCCTCGTGGCACGGGTACACGGCGTGGTGCCGCATGCCGCATGCTACACTCACCCGTATGAGCTCGCCGTAGTCGTCGGCGCGGGCGCGGTCCTCGTGGCACGGGTACATGGCGTGGTGCCGCATGCCGCATGCTACACTCACCCGTATGAGCTCGCCGTAGTCGTCGGCGCGGGCGCGGTCCTCGTGGCACGGGTACATGGCGTGGTGCCGCTTGTTGGACTTGAAGCAGCCGGTGGGGCGTGCGTCATGCCGCACGGGGATGTCGTGTCGGCCGGTCACCACCCACATCTCCAGCTCGCCGTCCGAGTCAGAATCGGACGACAGACCGGCCACCTCTTCTCTGTAAGCAAATCATTTATCAATGTAAGTTTAAGTACTGATAAGGTAAATGTCCTAGTGCTTGACACGCTATTGCCCAATAGTCGACACCCTGCTGGTACTGCTCAAGTTCCTTCTTTCCCTTTCTAACTATCATCCTAAATGTTCCAATTCAGAATTCTGCATCCTTAGCAACTGCTCCTGTACCTTTCAGAAAGATTGAATAATCGTTGGTCGAGTTACCGCCGAATAAATATACATACGAGTATAAACATCTCACTTGATGGTGTTGTCTCGCTTGGCTCGCTGCTGCTGGTAGTCTTCCAGCTCGGCTCCCTCCAGCCGCACTCTGCGTCGCACCACCAGCTCCAGGGTCCTGTCTCCACCGTTGTCGATTAGGTCGCGCGCTAGCGTGCCCGGCGAGGACCTGAAAATACCATAATAATCAAATATCAGCCCAATGCGGCAATCAGATATTAAGATCCCTGGATGATGGGACAAACCCTCTACACCACCTCAGCACCACCTTGGGCCCCATCACCTCGGCTACAGGGCCCTGCGACCAGTCTACACACCTGGCAGTGAGCACGATGGAGTTCTGCGGGTGCGGTGCGGGGCCCACTGCAGGAACAGGTCCCTGGCGAAGCCGCACTCCAGGTCAGGGCACGAGGCCAGCACCACCTTGGGCCCCATCACCTCGGCTACAGGGCCCTGCGACCAGTTTACACACCTGGCAGTGAGCACGATGGAGTTCTGCGGGTGCGGTGCGGGGCCCACTGCAGGAACAGGTCCCTGGCGAAGCCGCACTCCAGGTCAGAGCACGAGGCCAGCAGCACCTTGGGCCCCATCCCCTCGGCTACAGGGCCCTGCGACCAGTTTACACACCTGGCAGTGAGCACGATGGAGTTCTGCGGGTGCGGTGCGGGGCCCACTGCAGGAACAGGTCCCTGGCGAAGCCGCACTCCAGGTCAGAGCACGAGGCCAGCAGCACCTTGGGCCCCATCCCCTCGGCTACAAGGCCCTGCGACCAGTCTACACACCTGGCAGTGAGCACGATGGAGTTCTGCGGGTGCGGGGCCCACTGCAGGAACAGGTCCCTGGCGAAGCCGCACTCCAGGTCAGGGCACGAGGCCAGCAGCACCTTGGGCCCCATCCCCTCGGCTACAGGGCCCTGAGACCAGTCTACACACCTGGCAGTGAGCACGATGGAGTTCTGCGGGTGCGGGGCCCACTGCAGGAATAGGTCCCTGGCGAAGCCGCACTCCAGGTCAGGGCACGAGGCCAGCAGCACCTTGGGCCCCATCCCCTCGGCTACAGGGCCCTGCGACCAGTTTACACACCTGGCAGTGAGCACGATGGAGTTCTGCGGGTGCGGTGCGGGGCCCACTGCAGGAACAGGTCCCTGGCGAAGCCGCACTCCAGGTCAGAGCACGAGGCCAGCAGCACCTTGGGCCCCATCCCCTCGGCTACAAGGCCCTGCGACCAGTCTACACACCTGGCAGTGAGCACGATGGAGTTCTGCGGGTGCGGGGCCCACTGCAGGAACAGGTCCCTGGCGAAGCCGCACTCCAGGTCAGGGCACGAGGCCAGCAGCACCTTGGGCCCCATCCCCTCGGCTACAGGGCCCTGAGACCAGTCTACACACCTGGCAGTGAGCACGATGGAGTTCTGCGGGTGCGGGGCCCACTGCAGGAATAGGTCCCTGGCGAAGCCGCACTCCAGGTCAGGGCACGAGGCCAGCAGCACCTTGGGCCCCATCCCCTCGGCTACAGGGGCCCTGCGACCAGTCTACACACCTGGCAGTGAGCACGATGGAGTTCTGCCGGTGCGGGGCCCACTGCAGGAACAGGTCCCTGGCGAACCCGCACTCCAGGTCAGGGCACGAGGCCAGCAGCACCTTGGGCCCCATCCCCTCGGCTACAGGGGCCCTGCGACCAGGGACCGGAAAACAGCTTCGTTCGCTTAAGCTCTTCCTAGGGCTTAAGCCGTCTGATTGTTAATCGTTTGTTTCGGTTAACAACTGATTGAATTAACTCATAAACAGGTTAAGCCGGTGACCGAGTTAAGCGTAGCCGACCAAACATCTTTTAAAACAGGTTATTTTTTAAGAGGTTCTGAAGTTGTTTTGAAGGGGTTATTAACAGGTTAAAAAGGGGTTTTTGAAGCAGTTGTTATTTTGTTTAGTGTGTGTTCCCGGTATAAGACACGTTTCGCTTAGCTGTGCATTGTCCACGAAGAGAACTATGAAATTGTCGGTGGAATATCGGTTTGGTTTAGTGATCCGAAGGACTCGAGCCTTTTAGTCCGAAATGTTTAGAGCTGGGCTGATAGAAAAGGCTTAGTAGAGTTCGTGAATTTAATAAGGCTCGAGTCTTAAAAAAGGCTCAAATATTATAGGCACACATATAGCGATTTAGGTATTTTTCATAGTTTCTCGAGCATTTCTTATCAGAAATGAGTTTCTAGAGTTAACCAACTTCAAAACAAAGAGAAAACTTTGTGTAGGTTTGTTCTTCGATTACTTACTTTATAGGTACAAGCTATCCCCTGAATAAATGATTTAAGTACTTACTTGAAGACGGCTAGACCGATTTAGAAAATTCTTTTTTTGTTTGAAAGGGTCAGAGGTGGTCCCATTGCAACCAAATCAGGATCTGATGATGGAATCTTGGAGAAATCGAAGGAACTCTTCAAATATTATAGGCGCACATGTAGCGATTTTGGTATTTTTCATAGTTTCTCGAGCATTTCTTATTAGAAATTAGTTTCTACAGTTAACCGATTTCAAAACAAAGAGAAAATTTTATGTAGGTTTGTTCTTCGATTACTTGAAGACGGCTAGACCGATTTAGAAAATTCTTTTTTTGTTTGAAAGGGTAAACGTCAGAGGTAGTTCCATTGCAACCAAATCACGAGCTGATGATGGGATCTTACAGTTATTAGGGGAACTTTTAATAGTATATTACATAACTAGGGCTTTCTTTATTACCTCCCGTGTTGTGTACATCATTTTATGTCTACACTTGGCCAGAAAGCGACTTTTTCCGAACGCGTAGCGTGCGGAAAAAGCCACTGGCCAGGTGTGGCATAAAATATTATAGGCACTCATACGGCGATTTTGTTATAGAGTCTCGGCATTTATTATCGAAATTAGTATATAATAAAAACCGGTTGTTTTAATTTTGTGGTTAATTATTAAGTCTATTAAGAGCTGAAGCCTTTTATATCCTCGAGCCTTTTTAAAGACCTAAGGCCTTATTAATTCTTAACATTTATGAATGTAGTCGCAGTCTGGGCCTGCGCACGATGGGAATATTGGGAATCTCAACTAATTGGTTGTTAATTAATTCATAAATAATGCGAAAGTAATTCTGTCTGGCTGTGTATCTGTCTGCCTGTTTGTTTCCTTTTCACGTTTAAATCGTAATCGTGTAACCTACTAACAAAAATATGGATTCAAATCTGAAATAAACATTATTCATTCATTCATTCATTCATTCATTTAAATCGCGGGACCGATTGTGATGATTTTGATGAAATGTTTTATGCAATGAACCCCCGGTCGGTCAGTTATATCTTCATTATCATTATTTTTTATTTTCATTCAACATCATCATCATCATTTTTATTCTCATTTATAATCATCACCATCGTTTTCGTTCTCATTCATCATCATCATCATTATTAGTCTCATTAATGTTAATAAATATGTGCAATGTTATTTAAGGTTGGCAGTACTTGTTTCTGTCGCGTTTTTTTTTGTTACTAATGGTCTTGTCTATGATTTTTTTGTCTTTGTTTGCTCATAACTATAAACTAATTTCAGTTTAAAATAAAACAGCTTGATTCGGAAAACTCTGCATTTTATTGAAAATAAAGTCAGGTTATGGACTCAGACACATAATTCTGTATTGTGAGTTAATTACAATCAAGAAAAGTACGGCGTTAACAGTTACTCGTCGGCGGGAAAGAAAGTGAGGTTAAGTCTCACGGCGGCGCGCGGTGTGGCGCGGTATATCCTCAGCTAAGGATAACTTGTTCTGGGTTGTGAACAAGGTCGGAAGATGGAGAGTAACAATAATGTGAACGTGATCAAGCTGGAGGGTTCCAGAAATTGGAACATCTGGAAATTTCAGACAACGGTGTTGTTGAGAGGCCAAGGTTTGCTGGAGGTTGTGGAGGGCAAGTGTGTTAAGCCCGAAGCTGCTGCTGAAATAACCAAATGGGAAGGTAAAGATACCAAGGCGCAAACGTTGTTAGTCACACGGATGACGGAAGAGGCAATGTTACACATCATCACATGCACGAGTTCTGCTGAAATGTGGAGAAAACTTCAAAGCGTGTATGAACAGAAGACTGAAACTAGTATACACATTATACAACAACGTTTTTTCCAGTATAAGTATGAAAAGGGCATCGATATGTCAGTTTTCTTGTCCAAGATCCAAGAAATGCGAAACTTGTTAAAACAGATGGGCGAGGAGATTTCTGATAAGTTTGTTATCACAAAAGTGTTGATGTCGTTGCCTGATGAATATAAGCATTTTGTGTCGGCGTGGGAGTCGGCACCTGACGACAAGCAAACCATTGATAACTTGGTGGCCAGATTATTAATTGAAGAAGAGAGGGTGAAAGGCAAGATTGAAGAGTCCCAGCAATCTTCATCCTCTGCGTTCGTTGTGAAAAATAAAAGACAAATAAAGTGCTTTAAGTGTGGCAAAATCGGACATTTTCAAAGTGACTGTAGACATAATAAAAACGGCAGTGAAGAAAACGTAAACAACAATAACTGTTTCTATTGTGGAAAGTTCGGACATTTTAAGGCGCAGTGTAGGTTTCGTAAACATAAAGTTAGTAAGGCTGAGAACAAAACGAAGAGTAATGCGTTTGTAGTGTCTAATTCGTCACATGAACTGCATAAATCAAAGTTTCTGGTGGATTCTGGTGCGAGTGAACATATGTGTCGAAATCGCGCATTGTTTACAACTTTCATTAGTGCAACGGAACAATCAGTGATTGTTGGCAATGGTGCGACAATAAGTGTCCTCGGCCGCGGGCAGGTGGCGGTGCAAATATCGAACGGGACCGAATGGATTGATACGGTCATAGACAATGTTCTGTACGTTCCGGAACTGAATAACAATCTGTTTTCAGTCATTCGCGCCACAGATAAAGGTTACGCTATGATGACAGATGACAGCTCATGCAAATTCTACAAGGATAACGAAGTTTGTGCAATGGCGGAAAGAATTGGCGATTCGTATTATTTGGAATTGCGGTATAAATATAATTACGAGACCGCAAGTACTGCAGCATTAGCACAGAATGACTTAAATGAGTGGCACAGAAAACTCGCGCATCAAAACTTTACTTACGTAAAAGATATTCTGCGAAAACATAATATTGATGTTAAACAAACCACTCAACCTGAGTGTGAGAGTTGTTTAGTTGGTAAAATACACCGATTACCGTTCAGCAAGAGTGAAAACGTAAGTACAAGGACTTGCGAGCTGATCCATGCCGATACTTGCGGCCCAATGGAAGAAGCGTCTATTGGAGGTTCGAGATATTTTGTCATACTGAAGGACGACTATTCTAACTATAGGAGTGTGTATTTTGTTAAAACAAAATATGAGATCAAATACTGCATTGAGGACTTCATCAATAAGGCTGAAAACATAACAGGAAATACAGTGAAAACGTTTAGAAGTGACAACGGCTCAGAATTCCTGAATAAAGAAGTGAAAGATTTGTTTTCAAAACGTGGGATAACACACCAAACAACCGTACCCTATACGCCGGAACAGAACGGAAAGGCTGAGAGAGAAAATAGAACATTGGTGGAAGCGGCACGGACAATGTTACATGAAGGAAACTTTCCAAAGGCTCTGTGGGCGGAGGCTATTAATACCGGAGTATTTGTCTTAAACAGAACAGGGAAAAGTCGTGAAAATGGGAGATCTCCATTTGAAGTTTGGACAAATAAAAAGTTTGACATTCACCAGTTGAAAGTATTCGGCACTGAAGTGTATGCTCACATTCCGAAGGAACGAAGGAAGAAATGGGACAAGAAAGGTGAAAAAGGGTTGATGGTGGGTTATGAGGAAAATGTGAAGGGATATAGAATTTATTTTCCAGAAACTAATACAGTGGAGACAAAGAGAGATGTTGTATTTCTAAACCGAGACTGTAAGGAGAAACTTCAAGTGAAGGAAGGCGAAGAAAAGGATTCTACAACATCTATAAACCTGGAAGAAGAACCTATGGGACAAAGTAACCCGGAAACAGAACCCAACCCTGTGAATGAACAACCTACTAACTTAGATGAAACAATGGAGGTGACCCATACAAGCAGTATTGGTGAGGATGGATCAGAACATGACTGTGACAGTGAGTACTTACCATGCAGTGATGAGGAACACCTATTGGAAGAAAGTAGTTCACCTAGAGAAGAAAGAAGCAGGCGGGTAAGAAAACAAACATCTTTTTATAAGTGCAATAATGCGCAGTTGGACGAGAGTGAGTGTGAACCAATTACATACACTGAGGCTATGAACAGAAGTGATGCAAGTAAGTGGAATGAAGCTATCGCTAGGGAACTACAGACTCTTAAAGACAATGACACTTGGGACTTTTGTGATGTACCAGTGAATGTGAACACAGTTAGCAGTAAATGGGTCTTTAGGATTAAAAATGTAAATAATGTTTTACAGTATAAAGCTAGGCTTGTTGCCCGAGGGTTTGAACAACAGGAGTCATTTGATTTGTGTGATATTTATGCTCCAGTTGCGAAGTTGTCGACATTTAGACTATTCGTAGCAGTAGCAACAAAATTAAATGTGCCTATCTTTCAAATGGATGTCACGGGGGCCTTCTTATACGGGGAGATAAAAGAAGAAGTGTATGTAAGTTTACCTAAAGGGGCCTACTCAGGAAATAATAATATAGTAAAACTAAAGAAGTCGTTATATGGATTGAAAAGTTCTCCTAAGTGTTGGAATCAAAAGTTTAATACTGTAATAACTAATGAAGGTTTTGTGAGATCAAAGTGTGACTCATGTTTGTATACAAAGTATAATGGCCCTAATAAAATCTTTGTGTTAATTTATGTGGATGATTTGTTAATCTTTGGGACAGATGAACAAGAGATTATAAAACTAAAGACTGTATTGAATAAAGAATTTAAGATGAAGGATCTGGGGTTCATATCAGATTTTTTAGGAATAAATGTCAAACAAAATTTGCTAACCGGCACAACTGTATTATCACAGAAAAATTATTTAGAAAATGTAATTAAAAGATTTAGTATGGAAAATTGTAAGCCGATGATGACCCCCATGGATCAAAACTTTAACAGTAAGATACTAGACTCTGATGTGAAATGTGATAAAAAGCTTGAAGAAACTTGTAGGCAAATAATTGGCTGTCTTATGTATGCTGTTTCAGGCACTAGGCCTGACCTGTGTTTTGCCATCTCTATGTTAAGTAGATTCCAGAAATCTGCCAATAGTGCATTATTGAGTGCACTTAAGAGAGTATTGCGCTATGTTAAGTATACTATTGATTATAACTTAGTATATAAGTGTAATGATACAATGTTGCAAGGATTTTGTGACGCTGATTGGGCAGGAGACCAAAAAGACCGAAAGTCTACTTCGGGGTACCTGTTTACTTTTGCAAATTGCTTAATAGTATGGTGTTCAAAGAAGCAATCATCTGTAAGTCTGTCTTCGACAGAATCTGAATATATTTCAATGAGTATGGCTGCCAGTGAAGCATGTTGGCTAGTTAATTTGTTAAAAGATTTTGATTTTAAAAATGTGTGTCCAGTAACTATGTTTTGTGACAATCAGTCAGCAATAATGAATGCAAGCACAGAGTCTGTAAAACGCTTGAAACATGTGGATATTAGATACCACTTTGTCAAAGACTTAATTAAGAACAATAGAATTTGCCTTAAGTACATATGTACTTCAAAACAACCCGCAGATATGTTAACAAAATCTCTAAGCAAAGAATTAATTGTAAGGTTTTTGAAAGAGTGTGGTGTAGGTAATGTAATGATAAACTAAAGCTACTATTGTTGTCAATATTCTTTTTCTCTTAAGTATATTAGAATATTTTGTTTAAGTAAATGAATAACATTGAGAGGGGGTGTTAATAAATATGTGCAATGTTATTTAAGGTTGGCAGTACTTGTTTCTGTCGCGTTTTTTTTTGTTACTAATGGTCTTGTCTATGATTTTTTTGTCTTTGTTTGCTCATAACTATAAACTAATTTCAGTTTAAAATAAAACAGCTTGATTCGGAAAACTCTGCATTTTATTGAAAATAAAGTCAATTAATCATCATCATTATCATTTTTATTCACATTGATTATCATCATCATCATCATCATCATCATTTTTATTCTGATTAATAATTATCATCAACATTTTTATTCTCATTAATCATCATCATCGTCATTTTAAGTGTCATTTATCATCATCATCATAATCATCATTTTTATAATCATGAATCATCATCATGATTATCATAATTATAATTATTCTCATTGATCATCATCATCATCATATTTATTCTCATTCATCATCATCATCATAATCATCATCATCATGTTTATAATCATGCATCATCATCATGACTATCATAATTATTTTCAATCTCATTGATCATCATCATCATCATCATCATCATCATTATCAATTTTATTCTCATTGATCATTCTCACCATCGTTTTCATTCCCATTCATGGGTTAGTTAGGGTCATAAGGACTAGGTTGTAGAATGATCATGTCGGCAAAACGTCGTAGTTGTATAATACCTTAGTAAACACAATTAGTAGAGTTAGTTAGCCGCATCATTGTGCGCATCGGGTTACAATCATTAAATTTTTACCACAGGTAGAGTGTACCGCGGTGACTATTTTTCGATGTGGAGGGAAGTCAGATTCGTCCCCTGTGCGCGGGGAGAACGGGATAAATGGGCCAAATACACCTCTTTCATTTTTTTTTTTCACTGATCAGTTAAGGCTACTAGGGCTTGTGTGGTATCGTTTTCGTGTAAAACAAATCCCATCAAAAACATTCTGTAAAAAAACTAGCCAAGTCTCGATGGAGTTGCTTGTTTATCTCTAAAAAGTAATGAAATCTAGACAAAGTCGTGCCAAAGTCAGTACCGGGGGGGTATCAACAGAACTCGATTTCCACCGACTTGCCTATTATTTAACTATGGAGGAACACATTTTATAGATCTAATCGCATAGCGCCGCAATAATATTGGAGCAACGTTAATAATAGCGTAAGCGCCAACCGTCATAAGGTACCTTTTGATTTGGATCGTCACATTTTATGGAGCCGCGTGGTGGGCACTGCGAGCTTATGTTTATTTCTAGTATTAATATTATGTATGTCACAGTTCTTCTTAAAATTCATGATATTCTTACCTATGTACATACATAATATTGTCATAGATGTATTGATTGACAATGCAATGCGTTACATTAATGTCCTTAAACTTATCTCTAAGTGAGTCTCGATAATTCATCTTATATATCGCTCGCTCGAATAGCCCTCTTCTGTAGAACAAATATAGTATTAAGCTCTGAAGCACTAGCACTGCCCCACAGTAGAATTCCATACGACATAATACAAAGGACTATTTACTAGGGCTCGCGCTCGTGTCCGGGTTTCGTGTAAACGTTTCTATTACCCGTTTCTGAGTAACACGGACACGGTTTTCTGGCCCGTTCCGCACGGGTAATTAGGAAACGTGTAATTAAGATCCGTTTCCACGGGTACACGGGTACCCGTAGAAACGGATCTTATTTACCCGTGTCTCCGGATCCGTCCTTAACGAGTAGCGAAGGTACGAATCGTGGTACGAGCTAAAAATTAATAGACACAATATTTATAAGTTTCGAGCATATCTTATTCCGTGGTGTAAGTATATATGTAAAGCCGAAAGTCAATAAACAATTTATTGGGCTAAGGGTTCGGCCTTTTAAGAGCAGGTAGTTTTTGCATAGAATACGAGTAGGTAGACATTTTTATATAAGACTTCAAAGTTCAAATACTAGCACTTTTTAGGGTAAAAACGAGACCCTAAAAAGTATCTCCTTAACCGTGATAGCTAGACAGTTAAAATTTTAACAGACTATGTATTTCTATTGCCGCTATAACAACAAAAACTGAAATGGTACGGAACCCTTTGTGCGCGCGTTCGACTCGCACTTGACCGGGTTTTTGTTTATTATGTTACTTGTTATGTAAAAGGCTTTAATCAATCCTAACACAATTTAAAATCAAAAAATAAATGTTAATATGTGATTAACAAGTGACATCAACAAATGTACTTAAAATGTGAAATAATCAATAACAGTTGCCAGAGTTAGTGCGTAGCGGCTCCAAATAAATAGAGAACATTTACTTATATTATTTATTTGTTGCAATTTTTTGTGCATACGTTTTAACCTTATTGCTACGACATAAAGCTTATAATTGGTAGTCATACTTGTGATGATGGTTTGGGCACCTATTTCTTTGTTACGCGCGAACAAAAGGGCGTTTGGCGTTCACTTTTATTACCTGAACGCTATTGTTAAAGCCACTTAAGTAAACTTGAATGATTAGCAATTTTAGGATCTTTGTTAAAGAAATTAGCAATGCTATCGCAAGTTAAGTAAGGTAACATGGACTTTTGTGGTTCTCGGGTGAAATCCAGTTGTGAACGATCACTTGATAATGACGCTTACGTTTATCTTTTTGCGCCATTGGCAGATGTTTGTTGTTTTTGCGAAGTAATTCATAATTATATTCTAAACTGTTATTTTTAATTGCTATTTTAGTATATCTGCAAACCATATTCGTCACATAGTTATCTGATATATCATTATAAATAAAATGTTGTTTTTAATTAATAGACTTAGGATAGGCAATAGTTTTTATGTTTATAAAATCAAAACTAGAACATCAGAATAAAGTTTCTAAACTAGGTACGAGCAGATTTAGAATAAAAAACAGCAGACAATGTAGAATAGCGATGCCTACTTTCGATTCATAATTATAAAAAACATATTTTGAGTAGTTGGCTAAATATGATTTTCCAACACAGTTACAAACTACATATTATTAAACATTCGTACGCCAAAAGAGTTCATCTGAACTTGAAGTCAGCATTAAATAGTAGATCATGGTGCCTTGAGTCCAACTGTTTCGGTTCGTACCCGTTCGGGCCGGTTTTAAATACACGTGTACCCGTCGGACACGGACAACCCGTGAACACGAAGAAACGTTTCTGAGAAACGTTTCCGGTACTCGGCGGGTTCGTGTAATCCGGGTTCTTAGTACCGCCGGTCTTAAGAACACGGATATCCGTTTCGACGTGTAACACGGATAGCGGGAGCCCTACTATCAAGTCCTTAAAAACCTAAATATGTTGTAATCTCAGTCACAACTGCACATATAAGTTTGTAATCCTATACAAATACATGCGATTACAAAGTTAGTTTTGCAGTTCAAATTGAAAAGAATGGATTGGAATGTAATAATTAAAGGAAGACCACTTACAAAAAGAAATGAGATCCCATCAAAAACATTACATTACATGTAAAAATATGCAAGTCTCGCAACGCAGTTCTCCTACAAGGAGAGAGGAACACATTTTATAGATCTAATAATAGGCAAGTCGGTGGAAATCGAGTTCTGTTGATATCCCCCCGGTACTGACTTGGTTTAACTTTATATGTATCTCAAAACTTTTTTGTTGTAGGAGAACTGCGTTGCGAGACTTGCATCTTTTTACATGTAATGTTTTTGATGGGATTTGTTTTACACGAAAACGATACCACATAAGCCCTAGTAGCCTTAATTGATCAGTGGAAAAAAATGAAAAAGAGGTGTATTTGGCCCATTTACCCCGCTCTCCCCGCGCACAGGGGACGAATCTGACTTTCTCCACATCGAAAAATAATCACCGCGGTACACTCTATCTGTAAAAAAATTTCATGCTTGTAACCCGATGCGCACAATGATTAAGACTTTAAGCCCTAGTAGCCTTAATTGATCAGTGGAAAAAAATGAAAAAGAGGTGTATTTGGCCCATTTACCCCGCTCTCCCCGCGCACAGGGGACGAATCTGACTTTCTCCACATCGAAAAATAATCACCGCGGTACACTCTATCTGTAAAAAAATTTCATGCTTGTAACCCGATGCGCACAATGATTAAGACTTTTGCCTTACATAAAACATACTATAGCTTGGCAACTTCGTTGGTGACACTCACCTGTGTGCTTTTTGCTCTCTGTAGCCGTAACTACTGATACAAGTTACCGCCACCACGAACGGCGACCGACCGAGCCTGCCTCCGGAGGCCTCCATTCGTGTTGGCGGTAACTTGTGTAAGTAGTTACGGCTACACAGAGCAAAAAGCACACAGGTGAGTGTCACCAACGAAGTTGCCAAGCTATACTTACCAAAGTATAATGTTAAACCGTAGTTTGTAATACATAGAGGTACTATCTAAGCTTATCCCTTAATTCTTAGCAATCCTTAATGTGTTGGAAAAAAGTAATTTTAAATGGTATTCGTGTTGTTTATTTCTATGGAAGAAACAAAAAACCTTTAATATTTTCCGTGGATTTATCCCAGTAAAATAACGAATAAATCATTCATCAATTCAAGTGGTCGAATAATTTATTCGCGAATATCCGCGAATATAAGTCATATCATAAATTATATCACAATAAATTCTTATACTTTTTTCGCACAATTTCTAACTTCACTGTCCGCTGTTTGCAATGGAAGTGACGAAATTCATAAGTAAAAAAACAATTGCAATAAATGTATGTTCAGACACTTCAGGCGATTATAAAATCTATAATTTAAACTGTTAGGTGCAAATTTGTTTGACGCAAAAATGGTGTCGATGTTAACAAAAGATTTACATCTGTGCCGTTTCTCGGCAGCGATTGTCGGACGCCAAAGAAAAATGAGCTGTATTGTATTGTATCTGTATAAAACTAAAGAACAAATTAGTTTGAATTCAATGCCCACAAAAAACAACCCTGGAAGTTGTTATTAATGTTGTGAGTTATTAACTCGAGTTATTTCACAGAGCGTATTAGCTCCTCCATTCAAAATGAAACTAACTACTATGACGGTTAAGATCAATTTCGTTTGCGCTACGTCCGGAACCGGTTCCCAGTAACAACCTTACGGGAGTTATTATTGGGTGTTTTGTGTTAACCGAATTACTTCTTAACTGTGTAAGTTATTAAGCCGATGATACTCTTAACAGAATAAGACGGTTTCTCAAAACCAACGCGTTAAAAACCCGAGTTAAAACCTCGATAACGGTAAGAGGTTCCGGTCCCTGCCTGCGACCAGTCTACACACCTGGCAGTGAGCACGATGGAGTTCTGCGGGTGCGGGGCCCACTGCAGGAACAGGTCCCTGGCGAACCCGCACTCCAGGTCAGGCCACGAGGCCAGCAGCACCTTGGGCCCCATCCCCTCGGCTACGGGGGCCCTGCGACCAGTCTACATACCTGGCAGTGAGCAGGATGGAGTTCTGCGGGTGCGGGGCCCACTGCAGGAACAGGTCCCTGACGAACCCGCACTCCAGGTCAGGCCACGAGGCCAGCAGCACCTTGGGCCCCATCCCCTCGGCTACGGGGGCCCTGCGACCAGTCTACACACCTGGCAGTGAGCACGATGGAGTTCTGCGGGTGCGGGGCCCACTGCAGGAACAGGTCCCTGGCGAACCCGCACTCCAGGTCAGGGCACGAGGCCAGCAGCACCTTGGGCCCCATCCCCTCGGCTACGGGGGCCCTGCGACCAGTCTACACACCTGGCAGTGAGCACGATGGAGTTCTGCGGGTGCGGGGCCCACTGCAGGAACAGGTCCCTGGCGAACCCGCACTCCAGGTCAGGGCACGAGGCCAGCAGCACCTTGGGCCCCATCCTCTCGGCTACGGGGGCCCTGCGACCAGTCTACACACCTGGCAGTGAGCACGATGGAGTTCTGCGGGTGCGGGGCCCACTGCAGGAACAGGTCCCTGGCGAACCCGCACTCCAGGTCAGGGCACGAGGCCAGCAGCACCTTGGGCCCCATCCCCTCGGCTACAGGGGCCCTGCGACCAGTCTACACACCTGGCAGTGAGCACGATGGAGTTCTGCGGGTGCGGGGCCCACTGCAGGAACAGGTCCCTGGCGAAGCCGCACTCCAGGTCAGGGAACGAGGCCAGCACCACCTTGGGCCCGGGGGCTCGCACCACCTCGGCCACGGAGTGGCACAACTGTAGGTGCCGTAGGGCGAACGGGTTGCTGCGTGCGCCCTCGAAGGCGCGGGTCAGTTTGTCGCTCATCCACTCTATCTGTGGACAAATTAAACGTCAGTCTATTGATACAGATTGTCACAATGAAAGATCTTAACATAGACCGTATTTGACCTAGCTGTTTGACCTTGACCCGTTGACCACACCTGTTGAACAAAGGGAGCTAGGACAGTACTGAACTAGCTACTAGGGCATTTCTCCAGAAATATGTCTGCGACTCATTCATCTGTCTCCATGCATTTAGTATGAAAAAGGGCCAGGGACATATTTCTGGAGAAATACTCACTAGGTGTTCTAGGTTGTCTTCTGTTTCACAGTAGAATACGAATATATATTATTGCACATCATAAAACATCAAAAAGTAACATAACTTAATAAAAAAAAATTTAAGCTGCGGACAACAGCCGGTGTATATCACTACAAACAATCTCTTCCAGATTTCCTTTTCTCATGCCTTTCTTTGTATTATGCGACAAACTTTGATAGGCATAGAAAACTTGATAGATTAATCGACTTAGCAGCTAGCCTAGCGCCAGCTCCAGCACCCGCCCCGCTGCATCTGTCCACACCGGCACACGGCCGGGGCCACGTCCACACCGAGGCATGTGTCACCTGTGACTTGGCGAACTCGACCACGTTGTAGCTGACGTTGGACAGCAGCAGCAGCGTGTAGGCGACGAGGCCGGAGTCCTTGTTGCGCCACAGCTGGTCCAGCATGTGTGCCAGCTCCAGCACCCGCCCCGCTGTGTCTGTGCACACCAGCACACACCCGCCGCCCCGGAGCGTGCTTAGAATTGTTGCTGTAACATAGTAAAAAAATATCGCAAATAGAATACAAAGACACTTTATTGCACACCAGCAGAATACATTAGAAAAGGTACATAACAATCCAAACAATTTAAAACGGTTGACAACAGGCAGCATTGATCTGAATTTGTTTGAGATAAAAAAATTATAACGGTTTCTACCAGCATTTAGTTTTAATAAACACCCACCATTTCGTTAAGCAAACTTCAGGTTAACCAGTTGGCGATACATTTATAATATAGGGACCTAAGGGAAACGACGCATAGAAAGACATCACATGAGATCACTAAGATTAATAGCCCTCATTGGGTACAAGAAGTTCAAGATGTTACTAAAACTCACTCATGAGCTTCTCGTCCCTCAGCCGCCGTCGCGGCTGTACGTAATCCGCGTTCATCGCTCCCAGCAGCAACAGGGACGGCCGCATAATCCGCTCGAGCTCGCAGCCGTTTAGGTGGCGCTCCTTCTTGTGGTTAAAGTCCGGTGCGTACACAATATCTTCCTCGCCGGGAGCTGCGATGCGCCAGATCGTGCCTCCAAGTGTATGCCCGGCTGGCAAAGGTGTAATGCGGAGGCCGAGACCTTTGCCTGGAACGGTTTGGTAGTAACTTCAGTTTGAGTTTAATATTTAAGATTACTAGTTTGTGCACCTTCTCATAGTGTTAACTCCTGAAACTATCAGAAGAATTCAATCATAAAAATTTTGTTGATAATATACTAATAACCATTTTCGTCTTTGTTCTACTTTTGCCACACTCCACACCTCTTTATAAATAATACTCTTTCAAAATAATTTGGCAATGGCAATAATGGGCCTGTAAACAGTTTTGCAAGATAGCTCTGTCTAGATTTTGAAAAAATCCTACTGCCTATGGTCAATAGAAAATTTACGTTTGGTCTTGATTTGCCTACAAAAGAATCAGCTGATCTCATACACTCACAACTGACTTTTGAATTTGTATATGTAACTCTATGTGTGTGCCAAGTTTTATAAGGATCAGTTTAGTGGAAGTACTTGAAAAACCTGTGATTTGAAATATGAACAAATATATAGGGTGCAGCTAAATAAAACTCTTTAAAATCGTTTCGTAAATGCACAAAAACATCACTTACCTTTCATATCAATACTCTGATTATACTTCAACTGCACTATACTGTCAAACGCAGCATCCACATCGTCCAGTGTGAACAGGTCAAAGTCCGACACATTCTTGTGTGATTGGTACAAATCATACATGAACATCTGCCCCATCTTGTACACTGGGAGTGTGGCGTAGATAGGGCAGTTCAGCCCCAGTTTGCCCACTGCGTAGGGCAGGGCTCCGAGATGCAGCGGGTCTGAATGAGACAGGAGAACTGCATCTATACTGTTTACATGCCTGAAATTAGGAAAAACAGTGATAAGTAAATATATGATGAAAGCAAGTTAATAAGTCAAATATGAGCAGCTACTACATCATGATAGCTGAAAATTAAGAAAGTCTACAACACAAAACATTGGATCAAGGCAAAGTAGTGTTTCATAGCTCATACAAGTATTTCCTTGCATTTTGAGAAAACTGGCAATCAGACATTAATATAGCATTCAGAATTATGACTGTCCATGTGGAAAATAACTATTTAAATGCTTCAGTTCACTTTAATAGTGTAAAAAACACAGATCAAAAATTGTTTAGAATGTTATTTACATTGGAATAAAATCTTAGTAAATAGCGTATTTCCTGTTCATAGTGAATGTTATAACCGTTTATAAATATGTAATAACGTATGTGTGTATGTGGATTATAACATTCGTTTTATATTGGAAAAAACGTAAGCAAAACATAACCTCAAACTGACCTCTTTAGCTCTTTTATGAACTCCATATCGAATTTCTCGTCCCATCCACAGTCTAGGAGGAACTTGAACTCGTCCACCTGCAGGACGTAGCATGGCGGAGTCTCGTCTCCAGCCCCAGAGAGGCAATGTAGCTTGATGATCGAAGTCATAGTGCCGGTCAAATAAACGCCGTTTGCAAGTCACTTTCACACTTTAGTCATAATGAGAATACACTAAGTTGGATAAATGTTTTTTAGCATAAATGTGAGACTATTCAGTGTTACATTATTTAACCATAACAAATTTTTAAATTATCAAAATTCAGTTCCTTCACATTCATCAAAGCGGCAAACAAAACTTTGAGAGGGCTATTTTTTTTCGCCGTCATCTGTCATTGTGCTTCTGGCACATTCAGCCAAAAGCGGAGACGTATAAAAATAATGAAAAGAAAATAATTAAAAAATATTTAGATTAGGCTGGATTAAGTGTAAAAGCGTTATTTTATTTTAATACACAATTACGTCCCTTCTTTCCCACCGTCCACCTCCCGAGACCACCTGGGTGAACCGTTGAAAATATTTTTTACTACCGTTCACCTTTGACCACCTTGGGTGTACGATGGGAAAAATTTTATTTCCACCGTACACCTTATTATCAATACCTATTATCAGAACTCTTCAGATTTCAAGTTTGTCTATACACATAATTTCAATATGGCATTGACAACTACTATTCCGGTGGTTCTTATTTAAATCAAACTCAAACTCAAACTCATTTATTTCTGTAAGTAGGCCTCAAGGGCTCTTTTACATGTCTGATTCTTTTCTTTTGGCGCTTCGGTAGATGACCTTCTGGTGAGAAGAAGCGCCTGAAGAAACTCACCAGTTTCTCTTTTAAAAACAACATTACAACAATTGTGACATTATTACATAAGATGACAATATTTATAAAATGCAACAAGCAAATAACTGGGCACAGTTTTTTTTACATTTTACCGAGAGACGTATATAATCTCCGGATCCATTACATTACAAAACTTAAAACTACATTTTTAGAGATGTAAAGGGTCTCTAGGCGTCTAAACACGATAAAAAATATAGAAAATAGGCAAACATAGACTAAAATTTATGGAGATGTAAGGAGTCTCCGTTGTCAAAACATTATGTTTTGGAGGTGTAAAGGAACTCCAAACGTCGAAATACAAAATGGGAAACGTATGTTTCACGTCGAGAAATAGACTATTAAGCTAACAGTCATTACAACTAGCTACAGTATACATAACAGGTATGTATTCAGTATGTCAAAATGCAAATAATGAAATAAAATTACAATAAAAATAAAAATAAATGTAACAATGGAACGATACAGCCCGTAGCAGCGACGCCATCTGTAGGCATCATGTACCTAAACCTCTCCGGGACACTGCCCTATTTCGACGACTGCTGCGACTGATGCTTTGGCCATGGTTCTTTGTCATCCAAGTAATCTTGGACTTTATAATAAGCTCTCTTCAAAAGCGCAGATTTAATGTAATTTTTAAACGAACTATAAGGCAGTTCCCATGCATCTAGGGGTACCTTATTGTAGAATCTAACACAGTTGCCCACGAAAGATTTTCTTACTTTCTGTAGACGGATTTTTGGGACAAACAGCTTATGTTTGTTTCGCGTATTTAAACTGTGGACATCAGACTGCTTTTTGAAGGAGCTGATATTCTTGTGCGTATACATTATCACGTCTAATATGTACTGTGAAGCCACTGTGAGGATTTCTATTTCCTTAAAACGTTCTTTTAGCGAATCTCTAGATCCTAAGTTATATATGGATCGAATCGCTCTTTTTTGTAGAACAAAGATGGTATCTATGTCTGCTGCTTTACCCCAGATCAGTATGCCATAAGACATAATACTATGGAAGTAACTGAAATAAACAAGGCGAGCGGTTTCCACGTTAGTGAATTGCCTTATTCGTCTTATAGCAAAAGCGGCAGAGCTCAGCCGGTTAGCCAAAGTAGATATATGAGGCGCCCATTGCAAGTTGTGATCCAGGGTAAGCCCAAGAAAGAGTGTATTGTTAACAAGATCAAGTTTCTCACCGTTTAAAGATATAGATGTGTCAACCTCTCTTACATTTGGCAAAGAGAATTTCACGCACTTTGTCTTCTTTGCATTCAGAACCAGGTTATTTGCTGTGAACCACTGTAGCACTAATTTTAAGGTCTCATTGATGTGACTATAGTCATCTAGTTGTCTATCAACTTTGAAAATCAATGAGGTGTCATCAGCAAATAAAACTATTTTACAATTTTGTTCTATGTGGTAAGGAAGGTCATTTATATACACAAGAAAGAGAAACGGACCTAAAATCGAGCCCTGCGGTACTCCGAGCTTTACAGTCGAACCACTAGACTCAATTCGGTTAACAACCACTTTCTGAATTCTTTGGCTAAGGTAAGACATGACAAGGTTTAAGGCCTCGGTCGACAGGCCGTAATGCTTTAGTTTGTGAACCAGTGTCTCATGTTCCACACAGTCGAACGCCTTGGAAAGATCGCAAAAGATTCCTATCGCATCTTGTGACACTTCCCACGCATCATAGATGTGTTTAATAAGCACCGTCGCGGCGTCCGTCGTCGAGCGGCCTTTTGTAAAACCATGAGAGAGAGAATGTATATACATAAACATGGAAAAGGGTTGATTTTTACCCGACTGCGGTGAAGCCCAAAGGAGGGTTATGTGTTTGACCTGTATGTATTTATGCATGTATGTATGTATGTCCGTTCCTATGTCCGCTCGTAACTACTCAACGGCACAACCGATTTTGATAAATGATACAACATTAGATTCGTCTTGATGGCGCGAGTGTCACTGGGAAGTTCGTTAAAATAAACAAAATGGCGGTTTTATGCACTTTTAAAGTGTACACCATACAAATTTGTATGCCATACATTTAGTTAGGCATACAAATGTCGCGGACGAAAATCCACCCAAAAATTAATTAAATAAATTTCAGAGGTGGACGGTCACCAATATAAAGAATACGATATATTCGGGGGTGAACGGTAGTAAAAAAAAATTTTCAACGGTTCACCTAAGTGGTCTCGGGAGGTGGACGGTGGGAAAGAAGGGAATTACGTTTACCCAACGTTTACCTAATAGTTAGCTTGCTCTTATCCCGGCTGTACACACTCGCGATAATGGGTGAATAAGCGGGCGATTCTCCGAGCGTTTTGACAGCGCGGTTTGACAATTATTATTGTCCGACGATTATTTACCATAGGGGGATTCTCCGAGCGTTTTGACAGTCATTATTGTCCGACGATTATTTACTATAACGAAAGGACAAATCGTGACAATTTTGATAAAACTAGACTTAACCTCGGGACTGTTTTTCGGTTTCATAAAAATTTAACTCTAGGGGTCGTTTTTTTGAACAATATTTACTGAGACAATAATGACGAATATAAAACGCTGTAAAAACGCTGAATATTGGCCCAAGCATGATATTCTTATGGTTTCGTATCAATTCGTAATAAGTTTCGGTCAAAAAATGTTTTTTGAGACAAGCTTTTATTGTTGACTGTACTTTTATTGTATAAATGTAATCACAAACTGTCCGTCAAATCAAAACTCATGAAATGAGCCCAAACACAGTGGATTTTTCTTATGTAATTTAGATGATCGTATGGCCCACCATCCGGCTCCATCATCAGATCAGCTTCATGTCATAGTAATATTGCACTGACATCTGCTTTACATATTCTTGCAAAATTGCAGCATAATCGGAAATCGGGAAGTGAGTCAAATTTAACTTGCAAGATTTGATTACAGAAAAGCTTGTAAAAAAGGAGCACTTACGAGTATTCTACTTGAATCAGTTAAATCAGCTAAAGGGACAACCAGGGAAAGGGTTTCAACCAGTCAGTAAGTCTATCGGGCCTAGCGATGTGCCGTTACCGGGAATATTCCCAGTAACATTATCGGTAAGTTAGGTACCCAAGAATCAGAAATATAGGGGAGTATTAACATTTTGTAAATGTAATCCTATGTTTTTTTTACATTAAGCCATTAAGTGTAGACTAATGCATCATACATAAAATCAGAAAATAATATGTTAATTACCTCAAAGAAATGGATAATCAACGATTCATATATACATATACAGATATTTATAGTTTTTAACCTGTTATTTTTGAAGTCGGTGCCTGCCACTGCCACGCTAAGCTGACTATGCTGAGCTCCTTAGCTGGCACCGACTTCAAAAATAACAGGTTAAAAACTATAAATATCTGTATATGTATATATGAATCGTTGATTATCCATTTCTTTGAGGTAATTAACATATTATTTTCTGATTTTTAGTTTAAGTTTTTGGAAGTCGGTTTTTATTTTTTGTTTTAAAAATTTACTTTATTTTTTAATTTTTAGTGGCACGGGAAAAATATTGTTAAGTCTATTTAGTTAAAAGAAAAGTTTTCCAAATCGGTCTAGCCGTTTTTAAGTAATCGGGGAACAAATCTACATAAAAATTGCTCTTTGTTTTGAAGTCGGTTAAGACTGGAAACTTATTTCTAATAAGAAATGGACGAGAAACTAAGAAAAATACCAAAATCGCTACATGTGTGCCTATGATATTTGAAGAGTTCCCTCGATTTCTCCAAGATCCCATCATCAGATCCTGATTTGGTTGCAATGGGACCACCTCGGAGGTATACCCTTTAAAACAAAAAAAGAATTTTCCAAATAGGTTCAGCTGTCTTCAAGTAATCAGGGAAGAAACCTAGATACAAATTTACCCTTTGTTTTGAAGTCGGTTAACACTAGAAACTTGTTGCTTATAAGAGATGGACGATAAATTACGAAAAATACTGAAATCGCTATATGTGTGCCTATAATATTTGAAGAGTTCCCTCGATTTCTCCAAGATCCCATCATCAGATCCTGATTTGGTTACAATGGGACCACCTCGGAAGTCTACCCTTTCAAACAAAAAAAGAATTTTCCAAATCGGCTCAGCCGTCTTCAAGTAATCGGTGAACAAACACACAAAAAAAAAAAAAATAAAAATAAAAAAAAAAAACATACAGACGAATTGAGAACCGTCCTTCTTTTGGAAGTCGGTTAAAAATGCAAAAAAATCAACATAGACCAGGTTTACTTTGTAAGTAAATTCCCAATATTACCTACTGGGAATATTCCCTTCGTTTGCGCATACCTACTCAAAAGAAGTTACTCATTGAAAAACTCCTAAAATCAAGTCAAAATAAAACAAAAATATAAATATTTCGTATTTTTTTAACAATAAAATTAAGTGACAAAGTACGAGTCGGATTCGCATTTCATCGTCTAGCAAAAAATGCAAAGAACCATGTTTCTGGTATTGGTATGGGGACCCTCTCTAATTTATAAAGGACCATGCGTCAAAATGGACCAAAAACCAACAGAGCTGAGAGTTGTGTCATTAATAGAGACCGGATCTGATGTAGCGATCTCAATATTAATATGGTATAATTTATTATTTTTTCTACACACAAAAACAATGTAATTTATCGTAACTTCTTCTTTAATATTTCTTCTTTACATTGCACAGTAAAAATTAAGACCTTATATAACCAACATGACATGTATTTAATCATCAATCATCAGATCCGGTCTCTAGTCATTAAATAGGTCTTTCTTTACATGTACTCCATTTCCTTATATGAGCATCAAGTTCAATTCCATTGTGAAACTGAGATAATACCTTTTTAATGACACAACTCTCAGCTCTGTTGGTTTTTGGTCCACTACCCATACAAAGTTGCCCATGGTCCTTTATTTCATTCTTATTGCTGTCGCAAGTTGTGAATATGTGTCGCGCGCTCCTAAACGGCGAAAGTTGAACTACTTGCTCGTCTTTATACATTGGCAGAGGCTCTTACTTCGTTTCAGTCTCGTCATCATTTTCATTTGGGAACTCGGCGCAAGGTTTACAGATCGCGGGTGGCGCTGTCGGCTCCGCGAGTTCTATCCCAGTGCCCTTTACTCGTGTGCCTTCTGTGGTCCGATGTTTGACTGAGTATACAAATAAAAAAAAAATGTTAGTGAAATTATGTTTGAAATTCAAAATTCAAGATTCAAAATTATTTATTTCTGCAAGTACGGCCTACTTGCAGAAATGACTCAAGGGCTCTTTTACATGTCTGATTCTATTCTTTTCTTTTGGCACTTCGGGTAATGATCTTCTGGTGAGAACAAGCACCGCAAGAAACTCATCATTTCTCTTTTCAAAAATAATTGAGTATTACAATAATTATATATACAATGTGTCCCAGGGGCAAGTGACCAGCTAGTGATGGTTGAATATTCACACGAAGTCATCGATAAAAAAATATATTTCAGAGGTATATAACAATTGGTTTTTTTCGGAATTTTCGGCGAAACAATAAAAAAAACGTTTTTTTAGCTTATTTTCAAATTTGTTCCTTAATTTCTAAATGTGTAATTTATTTTGGTTAGTTTTTGTAGCTTAATCGAATTAGTTACAATATTGGCTATGCAAAAACAAATAGCGAATAGAAAATAAAGTCAAAACCAAGAAAATCTCTCAAAAGTAGTGCAACAAGTCGGCTGACTTCACTAAAATAAAAGAAATAGCAATAAAAAAATCAATTGTTGTATACTTCTGAATTTTTTTTTATCGATGACTTCGCGTGAATATTCAACCATCACTAGCTGGTCACTTGCCACTTGGACACATTGTATATATATATATATTATATATATACATATATGTATATACTATATTAGGGTGTCCCTTATTTTGCGAAAAGCTAAACCTAGTAACGGATACCGTTTTATTATGTTTGTTAAGTTGTGCTAAAATGCCCCTAAACCAAAATCAGCTCATTCTGTGAACGGGAACCCGTGCCGACTTCATCCTAATTTTCATTGGCATTAGCTCTCGCGAGCCGGAGTAGCCAGTAGGCAGGAGTACGGTAGAGATGTGCCATTCCCGGGAATATTCCCCGTTTGTATGGGGAATACTCCCACCGCGGGAATATTCCCCACACAAGTGGGGAATATTCCCGGAAACGGCACATCTCTAGGCAGGAGTAGCTAAACTAGGACAAATCCGGGGAAACCCGGCCGGATTATGACCCATATTAAAAAAAATAGGCACTATTTACCCGGCTACGAAGAAAAAAAGGGATTTAGCAGTAAGTATCAAAAATACTAATTTTGGTTTTAGACTTCCTTACCCGCTTTCGATATTGCTAGATCACACCTTTCATCAATTCGAGCCCCTGTAAAAAAATCAAAATGTTTATTCTGCAAATAGGCCGCAGGCGGGGCAGTTTTACTCGCTTATATTCAGAGTTCGGAATAGGTAGTGCCTATTTACCTAAACTTCACGGGAGGACGTAACTAAGAGTGGTTACAACCACCAAAAATAATTAATTCTTTTTGGACCCGGGATTTCCCTGGTTTAATAATAATACATTATCCATATAAATCCACGCTCGGGGTTAGATTATTAATGAAATACAATTGTCTAATGCAGAAATTTTGTATGATGTCGATTTTTGAGTTCTCAATATATCATGTATTTCATTAATAATTTAACCCCCAGTGTGAATTTATGTACATTATGAATTCTTATTAATCCCAGGAAATCCCGCGTTCAATAAAAATAAATAATTATTTTTGGTGGTTGTAACCACTCTTAGTTACGTCCTCCCGCGAAGTTTAGGTAAATAGGCACTACCTATTCCGAGCTCTGATAGGGTATTTGACAACAATAAAAATAAATTCATTAACTCTAACCAGCAAATTACGCTTCCAAAACAGCCCGGATAAAATCATTCAAACTTATTTTCGTGCCATCAACGATTTTACAATGACGAAAACTAAAAATAAGGCACCATGTTGAGCATGACGTCACAAGATAGTATTTCATACTAAACTGCATACTTTCGGAGCGTTTTGACACTTCATAAAAAGAAGCTGATTTGAACTGTCATCAAGTAGCCTATTATATTCGTTTTGGTACAGTTACAAACATTATTATCATGAAGTGAAGGCCGCATAAGCATCTGATACGATGATATTGGTTTAAAAATAGAGCGGTGTCACATACCTATCTTTGCGTTACCCATTTCATAATCAGCGTCAAATAGTCTATAGGGACCGTGCACGATCTATAGGTGGCAGCACTGTCAATGTCAAATATAGGGCAGAACCTTTAGATTGGCGTCACCAGTTGGCAGCACGTTCGTCGTGCACGGTCGCTTCACGAACTATAGGTGGCAGCACTGTCAATGTCAAATATAGAGCAGAACCTTTAGATTGGCGTCACCAGTTGGCAGCACCTTCGTCGTGCACGGTCGCTTCACGAACTATAGGTGGCAGCACTGTCAATGTCAAATATAGGGCAGAACCTTTAGATTGGCGTCACCAGTTGGCAGCACCTTCGTCGTGCACGGTCGCTTCACGAACTATAGGTGGCAGCACTGTCAATGTCAAATATAGAGCAGAACCTTTAGATTGGCGTCACCAGTTGGCAGCACCTTCGTCGTGCACGGTCGCTTCACGAACTATAGGTGGCAGCACTGTCAATGTCAAATATAGGGCAGAACCTTTAGATTGGCGTCACCAGTTGGCAGCACCTTCGTCGTGCACGGTCCCTTATCCTTTTAGCAGCCAGGCCACATAGTAGGTAGCTAACGAAATTGACACGGGCCGCACTTTGTTAATAATATAATTTGTGATTTTATGCAATTCTGATATAGCGACCTTTACATACAAAATAGTCAGGGAGGCTCGCGGGCAGCAAAAGAGCTGTTCGCGGGCCGCATGCATCAATATCAGGTCATAAAGCAAAATATAACGATTTCTTCAAGGTACAGAGGTAAACTACATCTATTTCGAGTTATAGAGGTTTTGGGGTTTGAAGGGACTATAGCTAGTTAACCGAGTGAGCAAAGCGAAGGTCTCTGCTTCAGCTTTGGTAAAAAATCTGTGTAATACTCTGTTCTCCTCTATAAGTCGCATTTCTCAACCCAACTTATCGAGGGTTTCAGGCCGAAGGGGCGTATACGCAAAGCAAAACGCTTGCTTAGCATGAAGCCCTCGATATATTTTGTCAATTCAGTTTTTAGATTTTTTTCATTTTTCACTCGCGACTCTCGCAAGGCCTACACTACAGCGCTCATAGCGACCAAGTAGTTCATGCATGAAACTTTGGTTACGCTTCATTGCGTTCGAGTTAGTTCTTGCATCTTCCGTAAGATGGCGTTGGGCAATCAGCTATATTGAAACCATAACACAAAATAAAATAATAATTATACACTACTACACTAGCATAATACATCATAGCACAATTTTATCAATATTGAATTTAAGTATTTAATTCCCGATCCACACGTTGGTCCAAGAGAAGACGAGATAAATATACATATCCGTACCTGAGAAGCATAACATTGTAAGTAAGTATGGAAAACAAATAAGACTTACAGTGTTATGCTTTTCAGGTACAGATTTTCGTTTTGTAACACCGCTGAACAGTCCAAAAAAATCTGGGGATCGAATATAAAAGGACAGTGTTACCATTAATTCTGTTCACGATCAAGTTCAGTATGATGAGGACCATGAAGCCGGCAAGGCTTACTAAAATGTACGCCAACCAAGCAGGAAAAGCCATCTGGAAGATTCTACTCAAGATTGACCTTGACTGTAAGAGCGCTCGCAGACAGAGCGCGGTCTGGAGTTCCGAGTTCTGCGTTCAGAGTTCTGTGTATTGACCGCTGCCGCCTGCTGTGTGCATTATCGTAAGGGACTCAGTACATTCGAAAGAACGCAGAACTCGGAACGCGGAACTCAGAACGCCAGACCGCGCTCTGTCTGCGCGAACCCTAAGAAATGTAATTAATTCTTTATTTAAATAAATCCCTTAACACGTTCGGGGTCATCTATAAAGTACGTCACACTATAGCTTGGCAACTTCGTTGGTGACACTCACCTGTATGCTTTTTGTTATGTGTAGCCGTAACTACTTATACGAGTTACCGCCAACATGAACGGCGACCAACGGAGGCTGCCTCTGTCGGTCGCCGTTCATGTTGGCGGTAACTCGTGTAAGTAGTTACGGCTGCACATAACAAAACGTCAGTGTCACCAACGAAGTTGCCAAGCTATAATTTCGTAATTTTCTGACCCCTCCCCCGTCCTTGTCACAGTTGGTCACATCTGTGAGACCCCTCCCTCCGTAGCGTGACGTCACGTATTTTGCAATTTTATATCTAGAAATTATTAAATTAAAACAGCAGTTCCGAAATTAGTTTTATTTCCATTTTAATTATTTTGTAATATAATCATCAACGCGCGTGACACTAGTAGAGTCTGTGCGGAAAGAGAATAGGCGTGGCGAAAAACAGAACTAACCTAACCAGTATGTCCACAGAACAGAAAATACGGCACATACGGTAGAAAAGCATTACAGCGCCCCCCAATCTAAATCCTATTCTCTTTCCGCACAGATTCTAGAGTGAGTGTGTACTCGCCATCAAAATATTTCAAGCCTTATGACCAAGTGTGACGTCACGAATCTTAGGACCGGGTCATTATTTGAGCGTTTCATCCGCCTCACTTTCGTCGACACATTATTGTTGAGATTCCGGCAGAATTTTAATGTACCTAATTTTAAGGCATTTGTTAGCAGTCCCGGATATGTACCAATACCAAATAGCTCGATATGAGACTAAAATCTGAGGGAACTTCGACAATAATGTGTCTACGAAAGTGAGGCGGGTGAAACGCTCAAATAATGACCCGACCCCTCCCACCCCTTGTCACACAATGTCACACTTCGTCGACCCCCACCCTCCCCCTTAATCTGTGACGTACTTTATGGATAACCCCTTCCCTGTCACGTGACTCCACATGGGTAACGGCAAGCCTTATTACAAAGCTGTAAGGTTTACAATTTAAATTGGGACTGTGAACGTGTGCACTTTCGTAACCAATAATTTTGTAGCGCCGCTCTTGCCCCCGCTCATCCTCATCTCCCATCATCCATCTCCGCTCATCCCCCAAATGAATGGAAATGGGGGGATGGGGGCGAAAAATCGCTACGAGCCATAGAGTGAGTGAGTAAGTGTGTGAGTACGGCCTGCACCACAAACCATGTATTAAAGTAGACTCACCCAACAAATGCTTATACTTCGCGTGCCATGACTTTTGCGCTTTGCGCAAATTACCTCATAGTTGCACTCGGGCCGTTCAAACTGTCAAAACTGTGATATATTTCTGTGGCCTGCACTTTAAGGCCCGGTAGGACCTGGCTCGCATTTCACATACAACTAGGGTCGGGCGGAATGCACATTATTGCAGATTATCTTCGATTTCTAACATAAAAGTATACGTTATCAACCCAAACATGAGAGGATGCCCTGCATGACTGTGAAATCATGATTGTCAGGTATTAATTTTGTCAGAAAAGGTAACTGGTAATGAACAAAATGAAAAAAATACTTTATTTTATAGTGTTTTCGCGCTACTTTTCTATCGAGCGAAGTGTTCGCTATCGTGTTCTAAGTGAGAGGAAGCCCTAGATACAGTTCTGAATATTATTATATATGTTTTACAGTGACCTACGAGTCAAATAAGTGCTCTAAAAATGATTTGGAAACTAGGCTTCCGTGCCCGATTCTGGTCTAGCCTCGCCTTAAAGAAACAAGATATGGGGAAGACTTTAAAACTTGAAATGGTTAGGTATTATCCTAATAAAATCCAAATATTACTTGAGTGTATCACACCTTTCCAGTTCTTTTGCGGGTGTTGAAATTTATTTTTATGCTTATTGAGCAATAAATTTTAATACCAAGCAACAGTAATATACACACTCTTATATGTCAAGCAACGAACCATGACATGACGCATGCTGTTTTTTTTTTAATTCGACAGAAATGATTAAGAGACATAGACACAGGGAGGCTTCTTTTCCTTATAGTCAGAGATCGGAATAGGTAGAGTATATTTACCTAAACTGCGAAGAACATAGTCGAAAAGTGGAGACTCCCTTACAACAATTTTTTTTTCCGGGACTTAAGTCGCGGAACTTACTAAAAGATTATATTATTGGTATTCTTTCGGACATTTTTCGAACGTTCTCAGTATAGCTGTCTCTTTCACTCCTTCGAGAAATTTCGCCATGTACTGAAGTGTAGTTTAAAGGCCCATAAGGGGTCCTGAAAACGCTTACATAAAAACCATAAAATAATAAAAATATTAGGCTATTTCGGGGTTTTTGCAAAATACCGGATCCGAGCCCTGCCCACTCTTTACCGGGATATAAATCCTATGTTTCAATCCAGGACTTGGTCTAATTGCATGCTAAATTTCAGCTCAATCCATCTAATCCAAACATCTTCACAAACTTTCGCATTTATAATATGAGTAGGATTTTTTATTTTTCGGGACTTCTCTTGTGTGTTCTCTTCAGTCGAATTACACAACACGACACAAAAGTTACTGGCTGCGACGTCGGTTGTCGCGTGACGAAGCATTATCTGTCACTCTCGCACTATATTGAAAGGAAAAGGAAAGATGATGGTACATACTTGTAGTGTGACAAGAAGTCTATCCGATCAAAAGGACCCGATTACTGTCTGAATCCACTGATTATGTACCGTCAAACCCTCCAACTTTGCCCACCGCCCAATCTTTGCCCATGGGCTATTTCCTTCCTGCAGGAAGGAAATAGTATATTTTCATCCTGGGCAAAGATTGGACGGTGGGCAAAGTTGGAGGGTTTGACGGTACCAATTAAATAAGTAATATTTCAATGCCACAACAGTCCTGAAGTCAACGACAAAAGACTGGTCAAATGCTAGTCGGACTCGCGCACCGTGACACGCTCGTAAGTAAATATGTACTTGTAGATACTTACGTGAATAGTTCAAGATAGTTTTTCTTGAGTTATTCATATTCATAAAAACTATTGTCCCCATACATCGACATAGGTCGCGGTTAGTTTAGTAGCAGCAAATAAGTTTGTGTTACGAATGTTACGAGTTTTGCGAATTTCTAAAATAACGGATGCAATTTAGGAAAACCGTTGTATTTTTCCTTTTTATTGGATATATTCATGAGAAAATAGGATAAATCGATTTACATAAGCGCTTCTAACATGACTAACATCTAAGGCATCTAAAGGATTCTAACAATTTGCAAGTCCGGACAGCACACTATTATCGAGGAAAATTACAAAACATCGTGTTTTCCCGTAATATTGAACTGAAACCCGCCCCTTGCGGAGCACACTTGAACGTAACCATACGAGTAGCGTGTGTAAGACAATATCGTTGTCATCGAGAGCACCCGGGCTCTTACCGCCTCATTATTATGCCATTCTCATGCTAATATGCCTAAATGAAGAACTTAATACAACCTCCTGCTCAAATTAGCTGTTGCTAATGCTATTTGGGACGTTTTAATTGTAGTTTTAACGTGTAATAGCTAGATTATGCTAGGTTTGAAGTGTCGTTTCGTTAGTACTTTTTCGTCTTTACTACTCGTATTATACCTACAAAGATATTAGTATTTTATGCAACAGTTGTATAAGAAGGTTCAAAAAATGCGAATTGCGTGAGTTGCGATACGAGCCGCGAATGCGGCGAGTATCGCAAATAGAGACGCAATGAGCGTTTTTTGACTTAATTATACAACGTTGCATACAATACTTTTTCTACGACAGGTTTTAAAATTATATAATACAAACAAGGCATAACCTGCAAAGAAGGCAAATATGACGTATGACTGTCAGTATGTGTCTATGGTAAACTTTTTATTTTTTAAATGAAGTTGACACGCAGTGAATATATTAAAAATACTTTTGTTTTTATGTTGGCATCAATGAATTTAGTTCAGAAAGTTTTGTTTTTCTTAAAAGCCGTAGGATTTTAATTGTTTGTTAAGTTGGTAGTTGTGCATTTTTACCGTAAAGTTAAAATTGAGCGCTTAATCCTTGACCTCAGTTTAACCTAGATTTAGAAGTCTGTGGTTGTTAGCAATAACGTAAAGTGGCTATAACGACACTAGTGCTGTTATGGGGAATAGAGTATAGACTTCTCTGAACTCATATTATATATGTTCTTATATTAGTGTTCGTGACCAAGTAAAAGACAGATAACAGTACAGGAGTAGAAAAAGTATATTACACAACTAGGGTGGTAATATAAAGAAAGGCCGAGATCGCAGATGTTTGCGGCACGAGCCGTAGCCCCTTACGCCCCTTTGTTGGCGGCGTTTACGTCCCTCGGCTACGGCTCATGCCAACACACAACACACAACATAATACAAATATTACCACCCTAGTTGTGTAATGTACTATTATGCCATACCTGGCCATAAAGTGGCTTTTACCGCTCGCTACGTGTACGGAAAAATTCGCTTTCTTGCCAAATGTACGCATAAAATTATGTACACAATACCTCCCGGTAATAAAGAAAGCCCTCGATCGCATATTTACGTCCCTCGCTTGCAGCTCGGTCCACCTTTCTTTGTTTTACCACTCTGGTTGTGTAATGTACTATTTCGCCATATACGAGAATGAGATGGCGGAACGTCCTGGATACCTACATTCGACCGGGTTTTGCGAGATATCGCTCATGATAGCGAGAAATGGAAATGGAAAGGGGAGGCCTTTGCGCAGTAGTCATCATTAGCCTATGTGGGCCATTTTTTAGGGTTCCGTAGCCAAAATGGCAAAAACGGAACCCTTATAGTTTCGTCATGTCCGTCCGTCTGTCTGTCTGTCTGTCTGTCCGTATGTCACAGGCATTTTACTCAAAAACTACATGATGGATATTAATGAAATTTGGAATATAGGTGTCTTTTATGAGCCGCTACTTAGTTTGGTATATAAATAATTAAAAAAAATATTTTTAGGGGGGCACTCCATACATGTTAAAGACAGTAAAAAAAAATTTTTTCAGCAAATATCAACGTGTGGTACATAGTTCGACAGCTCTTTAAAAAACACTATAAGGTTCCTAAGTAATGTTTTTGATTATTTACAGGTACACTAACTTTTTTCAGATCGGAGAAAAAAATGGCGTCACGTGCGCGCCATTCTGGTGGAATGCCCCATTTTCCATCGTGTCCTGTTTAACTAATACCGGGGTGCGAGGTTTTGTGAGCTTGAATTGGCTGATCCTGTTAGCCTCCACGGCAAGCACAAGACGACACATCTCGCGCGCGGCGTAGCATGTAACAGCCAAAAGAAACGCGCGTACAGTCAAGCGCCACGATAAATATCCACACAAAGTTCCAAAATATGTATACATAAACCTTACCGCCATAATAATAAGACCTGTATACATATTCTTGAAACTTTGTGGTGTATACAATACATATTGGTGCCCTTGACTGTACATTGCACATATACCGTACCAGTCTTGTTCTAACCGTACAGGTCAGCTTAACTATGCATTATAATTTGAGTTAAAACAGTGTGTGCACTTACACGTAGCGGCGTTGCAGGAGTAATGAGAACGTTATATGAGAAGCGTACTCACGGCACTAAAGTTCTGCCGCGTCTCGCGCTCTGACGCGCTCCAAAGCTACGAAACCAACCTAACTGGAGGACCAGTACCATTTCACGAAGCTAGAAGTTACGATTTTGGCTAAGCGTTTCTATACCTACACGTCCTGTCCTTTTCATTCTACGGCGATGGAGAGAAAGGGACGGAGGCTGTCGTGACAGAGTCATGTTTTTTTTTTTGCTTTGGAGGGGGAAATCCTCATTGGATACTGCCAGGCCCGTATCTGGCAGCATGCCCGACTCGCAAACAACAGAAACAGCCGCCCACGTCATTCTCGAATGCCCGGGGGTGGCCAAGTACCGGGCACACTACCTCGGAACACCGAGGTCACTCCCAGAAGTCGTCGGCAACGTCAAGGGTCTGCTAGGCTTTCTGGTAGAGTTGGGTTGGCAAGAGTAGTGCCATCAACCCATCACGCAAAATAGGCGCATGTTTGTCGTCGAGTTGCGGAAAACAAGCCCGCGTAAACCTATACCTATACATATGCCTGACTCGCTCGGGAATAGACTCCAGATTCACGATGTCTCGAGTCTATTCCCGAACGCCTACGGACTAAACCCCCCCGCGTCTTGTGCAGTGTGCATGGGAAACACGCGGCGCTATTGGATACGCGTTGTGTTCCCCGCGTGGTGTTGGTAGTGTGCAAGTGTAGCCGGAGTCATATTAGTTAATGAATAAACGCCCGTTGTCAACGTGATGAGGTAGTTCTTTAAATGTCCAATCTTTTTGGCATGCGGGTCGCTAGGACACGGAAAATGTCTCAAACTTATACTAAATAGGTTATTGGAGGCGCAGTCCTATCTTCCTATGGCCTAAAACAGCGGTCGGCAACAAGCGGCCCGCGGGCCGCATGCGGCCCGTGAACCGCTCACTTGCGGCCCGCGAGCCTCCCTGGCTATTTTGTATGTAAAGGTCGATATATAATTGTATAAAATCACCAGTTATTAACATAGTGCGGCCCGCGTCAATTTCGTAAGCTACTATGTGGCCCTTAGCTGCTAAAAGGTTGCCGACCGCTGGCCTAAAACAACATCTAGGTCATGTTATATTTTTTAATTATTCCAAATGGAGTCAATGGATGCCTTCTCTAACATTTGCAGCTCGGCTCTCATGCAGCGTCGTCGATATCGGTTAATTTGGACCGTGGACTCGGTTCCAGACTAAGCTGGAAAGTTCTCGAATAACCTGCGAGGTATATAGCCCGTATATTACCTATAACCGAGCGAATATATTGAAGCCCCGGTTAAGTGCTTCAGATAGGGCACTTCGTGAAGTAACTACCTACATAATTATGTAGAACTACAGATCGATCAACTAGACTTGGTTGAGTGATACTATCTAAGACGCATGATGGATAACAGACGGTAACCAGGAGAAGGACAAGTACTTTTCATGTACAAAACGCGCGAGAGCGTACCTACTTTGGTTAAAATAAGAATAGAGTCTGTGCGGAAAGAGAATAGGATTAATTTTGGGGGGCGCTGTAATGCTTTTCTACCGTATGTGCCGTATTTTCTGTTCTGTGGCCATACTGGTTAGGTTAGTTCCGTTTTTCGCCACGCCTATTCTCTTTCCGCACAGACTCTATCTCAGTTCTGCAATAGAATTCAATTAGATGCCCAAAGATCGAAATGAAGTAAATTTAAAGAGCTATTTAATGTAACGACCTAATCTAAGCTCTGTTTGTTTTTGGATTAGGTTCCATACGCCCATGGTCCTTTGACATATAAGTAGATCAAGTCGTAGATTGAAACATAGAATACTTTTTATCCTGGTAAAGAGTTCCAATAATGTGAATAACGTGGATTAACGTGGATGGTATTGACCGAGGGTGAATTCTAGGGAATGTAATACCTAGTCAAATTTGAAGCCCACAGGTGAGAACAGTATTCCATATGTGGACGGACCTGCGCCTTATAGAGCTGTAGGCGGTGAGCCGGAGTGCATACTGTCTCGATTTGTTGAGCACACCAAGCATCTTAGAGGCTAATTTAGCCTTACCCTCTAAATGGCCGCGGAACTGGACTTCACTCGATATGTCGACGCCAAGAATTCCGATTCTAAATAAAGTCGGTTACCTGGGTACCCGGGTTGCATTCCCTAGTAGATTCTCATTTGTAATATTATTGTTAAGGACTAGTCACTTCCTAAAGTTTCCTAGTTGGCACACAGCAGCGCCGCAGTAGACGTCAGATAACAAATACACATGGCTCCGAACCCAACTAAGTTGTAGCTGCAAATTGTACATAAATACACAGATACCCATCTCCCTCTGAATAATATCTGTACCGCGGAATGAGAACTGTTCAAATACCATTCAATGCTATAATCGAAATGTAAAATCACATATATTGGCTATCCATTATATTACCTGCATTAAATAATGCAAGTTTAATTTGATTTTCGTAACGTAACCCTACGTTGACACGTGTAAAACAATATATGAAGATTGTTTCCTAATTATTGGCAATTTCATTACGCAACCACCCAATATACGCATAATGTCTCGCGTTCATGAAACAACCAAACCGGGTAATAACATAATTTAGTTTCGTTGCTCCACTGAAACCAACACCGCCCAACTTCTAACGAGAAATAACTCGCGAAACTACATAAAAGGTTTACTAAGGCTTCCACATTAGTTTTACAACGAACTACTGTGGGCATGTTCGCGCCACATTCATAACTTCCATATTAGAACTCCGAGTGTCTCGACACCGAAAAGCGTTCCCTACGAGTCTAATTTCAAGAAAGTTCCGAGTCATTACTGTACGAACTGTGAAACAAAGAGCTATGCATAAAGAACCTAAAGCAAGAAACTTCGGTGAAGTATGACTGCTGAACGTGTCCAGCTAAACCTGGTCCTTCCATTCGGCTCGGCCGCCCGTTGACGAGCCTTTTTACTTTGAGGTGCGCGGGGGGCGAAAGGTCTTTTTAGGTTGGTATTGTTTTGCGCGAGGTACGTTCAAAAACGTGGACCGAAGGCAAATGCACCGCACCGCTCGCAATCAAGGTAATGTTGCCAGCGGCAGGTGCGTTTCGTGGCGGCGAGCCGCGAATTTATAACGGCAACACTGACAACTTGATTTATGCGCGGGAAGCATTTTCGCGGCTCCAATTGTGAGATATTCCGCTACACGCACGTGCAAATGTTGTTGGTGAACTATTTTTCAAGTTTTATTGGTGCGCTGATGGGGTTTTGAATGGATATGGTTATCGGTTGGAAAACGTGAGGTATTTGTTCGTGTAAGTGGTAAGTATTATTTATGGATTCGATTTCCGAACGGTCTGTGGTTTTGAAAATACTGAAATACTTAGGTTTGAAACAGATTTTCGCTGACTCGGTAATACGGCCAATGATTTAGAGATATGTAATTAAGGCAGGTTGTGAAATCCTCCTGAGGTGATCGTAGTACTTGGTACAGTACAATCGAACACACTGTTAATGTCAACTTCATTGCAAAGTGTTAAAGTCTACATAATTATGGGTGGTCAGTTAACAGTGGCTCCGTTTGTACACGAAGTTCTTTAAGCAGCGAGGAAAAGTGCGTTCAGCCGTTCGTCCACAGTTTAAAACTCTGATGTTGCGCATATTCATGGGGTGAGCGTCGATGAAAACTCCCCATCAGGTAACTCGACTGCTCACTTACCACATACAAAAATTACCACTCTTAGGACATGTTTTCATATAGTGGCGTGGCGTAAAAGATATCCTTGGGCAAGCCGGTGCAGATTTGGTGTAGGTACATTTTCCTTAAGAGCTGTAGAATACGGTGCTCAAATGCCTGATATTAGGCAAGCCGGTAGGAATCGAGTTGTTTGAACGCCACGCTACTGATACCTACTACCTATTATATTATCGTATCTTTATGTTTGTATGGAAAAACCGACCGACTCGAATCATTTTAACGAAAATCCATCCTTGGCATTGAAAAGGCCAAAACATTCATTATTTTATCCCTTCAAGTCTTAGCAAATCAAGCTAATTGCGACGACCAAATAGCAATTACGCGTGGAATTATGTCGTCTCTAATCGTTTTGTCGCGCCTGACAAAACTTCGATACGTAAGCCTTTGTTTTTAGACGGTTCCGCGGCAAGATTGATTGCTCTGTACCGACTTGCAATCTCCTTTGCAACGTGCGATTTTCCGGTCGTTGGCAAATATATGGGTCGTATGAAATTTTAGGCACTAAGTCATTGATTTTGAATCTTGTATATACATCTCAGTCTTACAGAAAAGACGATGGGTAAAAATAAAATGTGCGCAGATATGTGCTTGAAATTTCATGCAATCATGTCACAATTGTTGTAATGTTTAATGTTTTTGAGAAGTTTGAGTTGGTTCACTATTATCTGGCAGAAACTTTTTTGACATATATTTGGTTCGCATAATAATACTTAGCAGAAGTATTGTTTGGCAGAAACACCTTACGCAGATTTTTTTTTAGCAGAAATCATTTCGCAGAATTTTATAATCCCGAATCATATGTTAGCATAATGTTGATGGTCATAACAGTCTTCTAAACGAATAGTCATTTCGTAGATAATTTTTTTGCATAATATTTAGGTGGCATAAAATTGTTTGGGTTGCAGTTCAAACCTAACCTAACCAAGTTTTTTTAAAAGCAGTTAGTTTTTGTTGGGGGATGCAGTTCAAACCTAACCTAACCTACTTTTTCTGTGTAATATTTTTTTTCATGCGGGGGGCTTCGCCCCCCGAGCCCCCCTTATGGGGGGCTTCGCCCCCCCGTCCTCCCTTTTTTGGCCTTTCCATAGCTCCGCTCCCCCGTCCCCCCCTTTTCTTCGTTATCCTTATAATTTACTAAACTAACCTAACCTACTTTTCTAACAGCCGTTCGTTTTTGTAAGAGGCTGCAGTTCTAACCTAACCTAACCTACTTTTCTAACAGCCGTTCGTTTTTGTAAGAGGCCGCAGTTCTAACCTAAGCTACTTTTCTAACAGCCGTTCGTTTTTGTAAGAGGCCGTAGTTCTAACCTAACCTACCTACTTTTCTAACAGCCGTTGCAGTTCAAACCTAACCTAACCAAGTTTTTTTAAAAGCAGTTAGTTTTTGTTGGGGGACGCAGTTCAAACCTAACCTAACCTACTTTTTCTGTGTAATCTTTTTTTTCATGCGGGGGGCTTCGCCCCCCGAGCCCCCCATTTTCTTCGTGATCCTTATAATTTACTAAACTAACCTAACCTACTTTTATAACAGCCGTTCGTTTTTGTAAGAGGCTGCAGTTCTAACCTAACCTAACCTACTTTTCTGCAAGCAGAAAAATCATTATGCCATAATAGAAGTATGCTACAGGACTATTATGCTACATAAAATTATGCTAAAAAAAATCTGCGAAAGCCATTATCTGCAAAATGATATGCTACAAAATGTATTGTATGCCTAGAAATAATAATGCCAAATACAGTTTATGCAAAACTACCATTCGACTAAATGTGTTTCTGCGAAACATGTTCTGCGGAGTGTATTTCTGACCAATATTATTCTGCCAGATGAGGGTAACCCGTTTGAGTTTCTTCTGGCGCTTCTTCTCACCAGAAGGTAATTTCTCGAAGCGCCAATATAATCAGACCTGTAAAAGAGCCTTTGATTTGAAATAAGATATAAAAACCATAATTTTCGAAATACGCCCAAACTACAAATGTGAATAATATAATATATGAATCAAAAACTAGGTTCCAGAGTCTGGTCAAATAAACAAGCTGATGATAAAGTGATTTCTAAAAACTATCGTTAGCTCATCTTACCATTGGTAAGTTACCAATCTTATGAGTACTAAGCTAGGCTTTTAAACTATAGGACGGTTCATTTATAACATCAAATGCATAGTATCGTACTCTATCATGCCACACTAACGGGAAACGCTGTTAATATCGCGATGATTAGAACGTTAGCGTGGCCACACCTTACTATACTTGATATTGACATTTTATAACCAGTTTTCTGGCTTTTACTGTCTTTTCTTAAGTTTCCATTACTGCCCGCATAGCGTGTCTTTTGTAGTGGCCTGGTAGTAGCGGGGGGGATTTGCATCAGTGTGTTCCCCCTCCCGGCTGCAAAAAAAAGGGGTTTATATGGGTGGCAACATAGATATTCGCCCCGGGTATCACTCATTCTATATAGCTAGCGAGGTCTTTAGTTGATTTAGTGCTGCCATCTATAGGTAGTTGTTAGAGACAGAGACTTCTGTACATAGTACTATTGCCTATTCTGTGGCATCGTGTCGTATCCGCACCGTGAGGCGTAAACCGCCCGCCGAGCGAGTCCGTGTTAATTAATTTGTATTTCATAACCGAACGGGCAGTTGATGAATTGTGCGCGGAAACTTGGCGTGATGAATAGAGCTTTAGCTTTAACGATCGATCGGGCAACGCAGACGGATCGACAGTACTTGCTTAATGATCTAGTTGAACCATCTAGAAATAGAACAATACTTACAAATTCCGGACAGATAATTTAACAAGCTATCTTATTGGTATACCAATAAACAAGCTGTATAGTGATTACGGACTAAACATTATGGCCAGTTCACATTATTCCAGTCCAGTGATCCAGCGGGCTAATCCAGTCCAGTTGTGGACTGGAGCGTTTACATTATTCCAGTATTTTAAGAGTTGTTAAAGACTGTTACCAAAAACAACCACGCGTATTCACTATATCACGTTCAATCCAGCACTGGATTGACGGTTTACACTATTCCAGTGGCGCTGGATTGGGTGAGCTGGAATGAAAAGTTGACGGTCTCTCCAGTCACTGGACTGGAATGCTCACTGGAATGGGTACATTCCAGCGTCGGTTTACATTATTCCAGTAGCATTCCAGCACTGGATTGGATTGCTGGACTGGAATGCTACTGGAATAATGTGAACTGGCCATTACAGTAGTAAAAACCTCTATAGCAAGATGTACATTTGAAAAAGTACCTTGTATAAAACTATTCCTTTAATTCCAAAGTATACACTTGAAAAAATTTAACATGTTCCCTGTCCCGATCCTCTCAATGTGAAGTCATGAAGGTTTTTTGCAGGAGTTCGTGCTTCCACTATGGGGTCACTTCCCCATACTGATTGCACAGTTGGGACTTGTGACATTGTCCGATAGTTTTGTATGGGCACAGTGAACGTGTTAAGCACAGTCAGCATCAAATAATCATTAACAACCAAAGCGCCATATGCATCTATACAGATGTGATAATAGGCTACTTGACCCCTTCTTAAAGTTTGTCTTATATTATTATTTATTATCTGATTAACGAAAAAAATATTGCCGTATTTTTTTACGACCTAGAAAACCGCAAAATTATAATTTAAAATTTAAACTTTTGTAACCGGGCGAAAACGATGCTAGCTAGGTACCTATGTTAATCTTTAGATTATTTGTGGTATGACGTCATTCAAACCGAAAACAAATATTTGACATTTCAATCAATCAATCAAATCGAAACGATTACGATCACAAACTCAAAAAACCACCAAGTCACTTATGCCAATGTGACAGCAAAGCAAAGCTACATGGCGAGTTTCACTCGTATAAGATTCGACATGAAGTTAGATTAAGATCCTATGACATCACATCATGGCCGACACCGTTTTCAGAGTTCAAAAAAATAATAAGACAAAAGTTCAATTAAAAATATGTAACCATCAAACACTTTTAATAGGCTGTAATCGAAAAATATTGATTTCTTAAGTAAATACTACAGAAAATAATCATTTATTGCACCAAAGGAGATTGCCGACGCGTCTATGGGGCCTCGTACCAAATCAAAAGTCATTGTGTCAACACGAAACCGACTGTATCTTAGAGAACAAGAAACTGCCTTTCCGAATCACTAAATCCCATTAAAATTGTATTCGGAGATCAATAGGAAATTGAGATTGATTTCCTGATTTCGAAGTTAGTTTTTGCGTAGCAAACCGTCTAAATATTTGTCAACCGGCCAAATACAAAATCACCTAATAACTTTAATTCCTGACGTTGTCGAGACTTCACTTAACTTAGTCGTATGACATGTCATTTCAGATACCTGTGTTAGGTTTTTTATTGTGCCTATTCAGATTGTTCAAAATGTTATTATAAAAAAAGTTCTTTGAAACTATTTTGATACATCGTGAGATAATAGTATTTTATGCAACAGTTGTATAAGAAGGTTCAAAAAATGCGAATTGCGTGAGTTGCGATACGAGCCGCGAATGCAGCGAGTATCGCAAATAGAGACGCAATGAGCGTTTTTTGACTTAATTATACAACGTTGCATACAATACTTTTTCTACGACTGTTAAAATATAAAATACATGGACGTCACGCGTGTCTCGTCCGGTCTCTCCGAGTGTGTACAGCCGGCATGTCAGTTGTGTCTATGGTAAACGTTTTTTTGAAATGGCTGGTGACACGATGTGACGATAATTAAAATACTTTATTTTATGTTGGCATCAATTAATTTAATTCGGAAAGTTTTGTTTTTCTTATGAATCGTAGGAATTTAATTGTTTGTTAAGTTGGTAGTTGTGAATTTTTATCGTGAAGTTAGAATTGAGCGCTTAATCCTTGACCTAAGTTTAACCTAGATTTAGAAGTCTGTGGATGCTAGCAATAACGTAAAGTGACTATAACGACACTAGTGCTGTTATGGGGAATAGAGTATAGACTTCTCTGAACTCATATTATGTATGTTCTTATATTAGTGTTCGTGACCAAGTAAAAGACAGATAACAGTACAGGAGAAGAAAAAAAATATTGTAACATTACATTTACGCGCAATGTCTCGTATAGTGAAGTATCAGCGAGATATCACGAGTTATTTGTACCAAATAAAGAATTTAAAATGATTTACGTCCTTCGACAAAAAATTGTGAAAAGACGTGTCTTATAAAGTGCCTAATATTTAAACTTAGAATAAGACAGAATGTCAAGCTGTCAACTTTCTTGCTAAGATCATGCAGTTCGTATTAGAAAGAACCGCGGAGTTTTATGGAATTAATATTTTTGTATACATTCGCGTAGACGGTGGTGCCACTGTCATAGGCCTTTTAGATTTTGACCGATTTTGTCTGTCAAATACAGTTCTAAGGAATTCATACATCTTTCATGGTGGCGGCGGAAATCGTACAGCAAAATTCTTTTTTAATTGATCTCAGATTTCCCATTTTAAATTCAGTAATAAAAAAATCCCTCTGGTTTAAAAAATAAAACTAAGTTTTTGGTATCGTTTTCGTTGTGACACAATTAATAACGATATTGGTACCAAAAGTCGGCAATCTCCTTTGATATGAGTCTAGTAGCCTATAATATTATTATTGGGACCGAGCGCGACGACAGCGCCACGTGATAGGCGGCCATTATGGACAATATTGTCACCGCTGTCAAACAAGAAGTAAGTAAATATTGTGAAAAATATTAATGAAATCTTGTGTTATTTTACTATATTACACAATTTTGGACAATGGTAGTCAGTAACATTATTGCCAATAATATTAAAATTGTTGTTTTCAGTGAGAAAAGTCAGCGACAAAAATGTCAATTTTAGCCGTAGCGAGCGCTGTGATCGTTTAGGCTACCCCCTCCACCCGCTTTGCACTCTGCCAATTAACAAGAAACATCGGAAATTAATTGAGGATTGGCAGATGTGGACTTTAGTACCATTTTATTTAACTTCTACTCTTTTTTTCTAAGCTATATCTGGCGCTTTATATATTATAGGCTATTTGATGCTGAGTACATATTATTCTAATGAGTCTCCCCATATTTTAATTCAAATTGTATGATTAGGTATAAATAGGTAAGGGAAAAATATACAGGGTGTATTCGTTAAGTGTAGCCAGGCGATAATTCCGTAAATATAGCAGATATCAGAAAACTTCAAATTGATATCGAAAGTGCGTTACCCAATGAGTAAAATTACATTAATAACTTTTTTGAAATAAAATCAGAACTATCCCAAATATTTACTTCAAACCCTCCCATACATTTAGTACCTACGACGACTTACAGCCTCCAAGAACTTCGGCGTCGTAAGAGATAAAACTGCTTGAGATTCATTATTTGCACGAATAAACTGTAATAATAGTACATTACACAACTAGGGTGGTAAAACAAAGAAAGGCCGAGATCGCAGAGGTTTGCGGCCCGAGCTGCAGGCGAGGGACGCAAATACGCGATCGAGGGCTTTCTTTATTAGGTACCTCCCGTGTTGTGTACATCATTTTATGTCTACACTTTGGCCAGAAAACGGCTTTTTCCGTACGCGTAGCGTAAACCTCTGCGATATCGGCCTTTCTTTGTTTTACCACCCTAGTTGTGTAATGTACTATTATTACAGTTTATTCGTGCAAATAATGAATCTCAAGCAGTTTTATCTCTTACGACGCCGAAGTTCTTGGAGGCTGTAAGTCGTCGTAGGTACTAAATGTATGGGAGGGTTTGAAGTAAATATTTGGGATATTTCTGATTTTATTTCGAAATAGTTATTAATCTAATTTGACTCATTGGGTAACGCACTTTCGATATCAATTTGAAGTTTTCTGATATCTGCTATATTTACGGAATTATCGCCCGGCTACACTTAACGATTACACCCTGTATACTGCGCTGGCAACATCTGTCAGTTGTGAACTTAAATGGTGAGCTGATCGACGCTGCTTTGTGTTCAAGTTAATATTATGTTTATTACATTTTTTTAAGATATGCCATTATAAGTATTATATTTTAATAGAAAAAATAATGTTTGGACATAAAATGGTTATAAAATATCTCCAAAACGTTCCGTATTTTTTCATGCAATTGTACTTTCGTAATCCCACCTTAATTCCGTTGGTAAACACCGGATTAATGGGGCTCTTTTTAATTAAAAACCTTAAACAACCAGCTAAAACATAATACTCTTTTTCCCAAAACACCACCATTGCGTTTTGAAGCTTGCTTCGTAAACATAAAGTTTAAATTTGGAACACCTGTAAACCCTCGATACGAGTTCTCCTAAGGTACGCTTTGGAACGTTCGTTCACTACGCGGCGGTTGGTAGCATTGCGTAGTCTTTTAATTTTCCAAAGTTTTTACATACCGTCAGGTTGGCGGCGACCTTTTGCCCGAACAAAGCGTCCGAATGGCCTTAAAGGGTACCTTTGGCTGCAATCTTTTGTTTCCAAGTATAACGGAGTGTAAAATCGACTGCTCGCATCTAGAACGTCGTATGTACTTCCATCACACGTTATGTAACGAAACTTATGTTATACTACATAGAGTTGAGATTTGAAGAACTTTGAAATAAGAGATAAGTAGTATATCAAGCGAGCAATCAAAATTTTCCGCTTTACACAGATCTCTTCTACGATTTCGGGTTTTATATTGGAACGTTACGATTTTATTGGGGCCATTGAAAACGTTTTGGAATGGATGTTCGCTTTCTATGATAACTTGGGCTTCTAAGGCATTAAGTTACTATTTAGCCTACTTCAAAAAAGGAAGTCGTTCTCAGTTCGTCCTCGACTACTTAAAGACATTTGGACTTTTTTGTTCAGGTTTCAGCTCTCGTCCTCCAGTCAACACCTACTGCTTTTCGAATGTCGTCACTCCACCTTGTTACAGGGCGCCCTACACTACGTTTTCCGATTCGCGGCCGCCACTCTAGAGCTCGTCTGCCCCAGTGGTTGACGGTTCTACGACAGATATGCCCAGCCCACTGCCACGATCGAGCTCAGTGGCGTGCCATGGGAGAGGCCTATGTCCAGCAGTGGACTGATACAGGCTGATGATGATGATGTTCAGGTTTCATTGTGGATCTGATGATTGAATCTTGGAGTAATTGAGGCAACTCTTTAATTATTATTATACTATAGACACGCCTATAGCGATATAAGCATTAGGGATGTAACGATAGATAGTTTTGCCGATACGATACCGATACCGATATATTGTAGTAAATAATCGGCGATACCGATACCGATATCTTAGCTAAATAATGAAGTATGAACTTGAGATATTTGTACGTCCTTATTATAACTAAAACTTGGCTGTAGTTAAGTGTAAAGTAAAAATAAATAAATTGTCAACTCAAAATTCATTTTTTTCTATTAAGAACCAAAGATTTAACTAACATAATAATTATCATTGCACAAGGTAATAGACCAATACATAAATTAAGTCAGAAATTAATAGTACATTACCTACTGCAGAGGCCAGGAAGGAAGGGGTTGCCGGCTGAGTAGAAATAGCTGGCCGAGCGAAGCGAGGCCAGATAGTTTCGAGGCTGGCAACCCCATTTCCCGCCGAGGTATGTATAGTGCTTTTCTCTCTCTCTATGCAATGAAATAAATAAACTTACTATAATAACCTTACTTAATTTTTTATAACACAAACTTTCTGTCAGTAAGTGACATATTATATCCATAGACAATGCAAAAGCTGTTTCAGTTCACATTTTTACCGCGAATATTTAGATGAAATATTTTAAATGTGTATTCGTGTAGTTAAAATTGCAATTTAAAATTGTTTATAATGAGTTATTTGTTATGTTCATGTCAATTTGAAATAAATAAAACTGCAAAATATAGCAAACATAGTTATTTGTTTTTATAATGGCTGAATGCCGTGATGCTGTGGCCCAAATAAATGTGGAAAGGAAATTAAAAAAAAAATACATTGCCTAGGCCTAGGCCGGCAATGTAAGTATGAAATTCCATTACGTGCCAAGTGTCAAGCCGCACTGGAAACGAGGTACTTTGCGGCCTATTTTTAGGCACGTAATGTCAACATTTCATGCCATGTTTGAGAAAAATTACTTTTTGCTGATTTTTTCATACAGCAAATTCTTTTCGCGCTGTTCAAATATCGGGTGTATATAATCGGCGATACCGATATATAGGTATCGGTATCGGTATCGTTACATCCCTAATAAGCATTTTTCATAAATTAAAATAAATAGCCAGTAGTCCGTTTCTCTGTTCGACTGGAATGTACCTCTTTTGTGTTGTATAGAATACTACTTCAAACAAACTTATAAAAAACGGGGCTTCATCGAGCAAATTATGTTTTACAACCATTTTAATGAAGCGCCGTAACTTCCACAGTGGGTTCATGAGTTTCGAAACTTCGTAACTCATCTTTCAATTTTCTACCAACTTGGAGGTTTTTCAATTGACGTCTGAAGTTTAACACGAAGATTGTTTGAGTAAGACAGTTTTTTGTTAGAATTAATATTAAATTTCTTGGGAATAACCGGTCGGTGCTTTGACTACCAGGAATCTCATTTAAAATGAATTGATGAAAACTTTGTTTGTAATTTGTGTGCGGGTTCCCATTTAGGTATTTTTCATACTTGGACGGATCACAGCAGCGTGATCTCCGATAATGGACCAAAACACAGTAAAGTAGTTTCCTGTCGCTTAAAAAAATAAATTATTCAACGCTTATTATTAAATTCAGCTTCCAAAGCTTGCAAACAGGTGAAACTAAATACAAGTTTGTAATAAATGTAGAATAGAAATAAATACAAGTTTGTAATAAATGAAGATTCATTTATTTTCTTCTCTTTGATGATTTTAAAATGATAAAAATATAAGACTTTAAGAGTCAGTGACGTCGTTTCTTCATATTGTCTTTGAAGCTGCTTTCAGAGCTTTATGACAGTTGAGAATTTTCTAAAAAAATACCAATTTCTTCCCCGTGAAGTTGTCTACTTAGAATTACGAGCCATTCCCATCCCAATAGAAGAAAAAAAGTGTCCCAAATTTTTCGTACATTAATGGAACTTTCTTTTGTGTTACCGTTAAACAAAGTATGTTGGGACAATTTTTTGTCACATTTGGATTGTAAAAGCCCGTAATTCTAACTAGAAATAACATAACATTGGCAAAAAATTACAGAATTAAAAACTGGCCAAGAGCATGTCGGACCATGCTCAGTGTAGGGTTCCATAGCCGTAACTATAAGGTAAAAAATACGATGTAAAAAAAGTACAACAACAAAAGAGCGTATCTTCATAGCAATTACGTCCTTTTGTTGAGAAGCGCAGTTTATCGGCAATAACTCAAAAACGGTACATGCGATCTTGTTGAAAATAATTTTCGTTGAAAGTATTAATTAAGCGTTACCTTCGTGATTTTTTTCATATTTTTTGGGCGCACGGTTTAGAAAATAGAGGGGGGGGGGGACACACTTTACACAACTTTCGGAGCGATTATTTCCAAATACATTCACTTAATTCCAAATTTCATTAATATCCATCATGTAGTTTTTGAGTAAAATGCCTGTGACATACGGACAGACAGACGGACAGAGAGACAGACAGACAGACAGACAGACGGACGGACATGACGAAACTATAAGGGTTCCGTTTTTGCCATTTTGGCTACGGAACCCTAAAAATGGCAAATTTTTTGAGAAATGTTCACGAGTCGTGTTGAAAAAAAACTTGTCTTAATTTGGAATCGAGAAAAAAGTCAACTACAGGTACACGTTTCAATATCATTTGTAAACTCATTTGATTAAAGCATTACCATTTTAAATCTTATTAGACCACATTAAGTTGTTTTTGGATTGACAGGTGTTTTGGCCCTACGAACTGTTATTAGGATGCTTTTCCACCAGAGATGTGCTATGTGGACCAATGAATATGGTTGGTAGATATCAACTTATACATAGCAACGTAGCATAGCACATCTCTGGTGAAAAGGCACTCTTACTATACATTCACTCGTAGCTACTTGGGAGTTGCCGAGCGTCATTAACTACGGCGTAGCGTGCTACGAGCGCTACGGAGCTACGAAGCTACGGACGACCTCACGGTTCGTATGATCGCTAAAGTAACTGAATAAGTAGAACCGACTATAGATTCACAAGAACTGGCACAAATGAATTGAACGAAAGTAATGTCACTTGTCACTGTTGAGTGACGTTCTTATCTATTAACAAATTTAAGAATTGTGTAAAGCGTAAACTCATGTCTAAGGCTTATTACAGCACACAAGACTACATGAATGATGAAACACCGTGGGATTAACTGCGACTGGAAATAGATATATTTTAAAAACAATGTTTGATTAGTTGTCTTTTTCTGTTTTTGTACTTGCCAATTGTTTTGACACTTAGAGACCATTTACATCTCTAAGAAAAAATGGAATTAATTTAGTAAATAAGTATTTTCAATTTGTATTTTGACGTTTGGAGATCCTTTACACCTCCAAAACATAATATTTTGACAACGGAGACTCTTTACATCTCCATTAATTCTAGTATCAATTTATTTTCTATTTTTTTATTTGTATTGTTTGGACGCATAGAGAGACCCTTTACATCTCTATAAATGTAGTTTTTAAGGTAATGTAATGTATATTAAATTATTAAAAGAGAAACTGGTGAGTTTCTTCCGGCGCTTCTTCTCACCAGAAGGTCATTACCCGAAGCGCCAAAAAGAAAAGAAGACAAAGAATGTAAGACATGTAAAAGAGCCCTTGAGGGCCTACTTACAGAAATAAATTATTTTATTTATTTTATTTATTTATAGGGGAGGATCCATATTTTGTAAACAAATACTTAAATACTTCTTCATTATTCAAGAAAAAAAATAAAAAAATATATATATAATCTGTAGATTATTAAGAATAAACAGGTAAAATGTATGGCAGAAAGGTAAATTTGACGGTTCACTGCGAATATTTTAATATCATGGAGTTTGTATTTAATTTATACCCTGTTTTCACACTGACACCGCAATCTACAAAATCATGGCGAAAACATGCGAAACTCATACGAAATTTAGATGTTTCGATGCAATTTCCGCACTTCACGGTGTCAGCGTGCAAATAAGGTTGCGAATGTGTAGGTAGGGATGTTTTTGTTGTTCATAAAATGCACAATGCAGATTGGGTTACGAAGTTATGAGACGGTATAATCTAAAAACACGATTATCGCTGATTAAATCAATCTGTATTTAATTATTTTGCGATGCACACTACCATTCACTCGTTCAATCCATTCGTGCCAGCTCTTGCTTATCGCTTATCTTGGCCAACAAGTTGTTCGGCATACGGCAGACGTCATCAGCCATGCCCCACTTGAACTTGACAGCAAAATTTTAACTTTTAAAATTACTGACTTCTCTATTAAATAGAATTCCAGTCAGGTTTAAGTTTAGTTTAATGGCCACTACATTATTAAGATAAACGTCTTAAGAGCTAAGTGCTCACCGAAATAACTTAAAAGGTGTTTAAAAACGAATTGGAAATAAAAAAAAACCGAGGCGCTGCGATTAATCGAGAAAGTAATTAGGAGCAAATTAAACTACGCGCTTAACATAAATACAAGAACCCAGAGCGAACCGCCTTATCACTATAGGCACAGTATAATAGCAGTATTTTTTCTTCTTACAAAAGGTAACATCGTGAGGGCGCGGCTTGTATGTGTGCGCACCGTTAATGAACGCACTACAAGCAAAGTTTTAAGAATGCGTAAGAATGCTCCAGTACGGATCGCACAGTCTGCGCCTCGACCGTGAATAGGAATCGCGCGCTCCTAAACGGCCGATGATTGACTACTTGTCTATTTTTATACTTTGTTATAAGTAACCTGCAGGAGCTATGCCTGGCAGCACTAAATCGACAAAAGAGATTAGGGCGTGCAGTACCGGGAAATTTTAGTATGGCAGTACCGGGAATTCCCGGTGCTCGCCTACATAAATTTCCCGGTACTGTACGCCCCTAAAAGAGACACCATGCGGATAGTAAAGGAAACTTCACATGCTGACAGTAAAGGAAACTTCACAGAGCGTTCACGGCGTTTCCCGGTATTAAGGCCTCAGCATGATAGAGTATGAAAGAGAGGGAACGGAAACGCATTGATAGCCTAGAGATGTGGTGCTGGAGAAGAATGCTGCGGATATCATGGACTCAACACCGGACTAACATATCTATTCTCCAGGAGCTTAAGATCGAGCAAAGACTCTCAGCAATAGTTCACTCTCGAATTTTGAGCTACTTTGGCCACGTTATGCGTATGGAAGGTGACGCTATGGAAAGACTTGCTGTTCAGGGTAGAGTTAATGGCTCAAGATCCAGAGGACGCTCTCCTTTGCGATGGACGGATCAAGTGAAAGCCCTAACAGAATCATCCCTAAATCTGTGCGCGAGAAATGCGTCGGTGAGGGAGAGATGGCGGGAGACTGTAAAAAAGGCCGTGCTACGACCCCCATGACCACGACTACTCTGCCAAGAGTATACGACTAAGAAGAAGAAGAGATGATAGAGTACAGGATTCAGATTGGCGGCACCAGTTGGCAGCACCTACGTTGTACACGTTGCCTATAATAACTTAGTGCCACATTTCCTTTTGTCTTTAAACGGGTGCTAGCTCTATGAGCCGCCACAGCAGTTCGTGGCAGTAGGTATGCCTCAGCAAAAACCTGAGCACCGGTTTAGTGACACAGCGATTCCAAGTGAGTCTTGGCCTCCTATATGAGATAGCGCTAAATCTCTCTATCCTGAGCTGTTTCCCCATCAGCTAACGGTTTGAAGATCGCGCAAATCTGCCTCTGTGACACCGCTTCAGCGATATCTAGTTTTGAATACTGCCGCCGTAACGCAAAAGGGCACAACTAACTTTTTTTTTCGACACTGAGTTATACAGCGTGTAAGTCTAATACAGGCGAACAATTAAACCAGATATAGCGTTTAGTAGTGTTATCATTAATTAATATGATTTTTTAAATTACACTTAATAGTGACCTCGTAATTAATTTTTGAAAATTTACCGAGCAGCAATGTACCGCATACATGCTTGTTATGACATTGCGAGATACGAGCTTTTTTAAAGTAACTGTCAACTAGCGTGTTTGTCAACTTGAATGTGTTGCGTTACATTGCGGCCCGAATTATTTTGTATGGTAAATATTTTCATTGTGGTTTTAAGCAATAGTTATCTAAATATGCTTCTTAGGTCCTATGCTGACCACCGTTTCAATATTCGCCCGTTTAAGATTTACAGGCTGTATTCATATTCGGAATCAGTAAACGCTGATTCCGAATATGAATACAGCCTGTAAATCTTAAACGGGCGAATATTGAAACGGTGGTCAGCATAGGACCTAAGAAGCATATTATATATATATATATATGTAAACATCTAGTGTCGAAAAAAAATGTTAGATGTGCCCTTTTGCGTTGTGACGGCAGAATAACAAAGTAAGTTTACGATCTAGTGATCTCGCAATCGTGATGTCGTCTTGTGTGTTCAATAGCTGAGCTATTAGAAACGTAAGATCTTTGTTACGTATTTGAAAGTAATAAACGCGCTGATAACTGAAGCGAACGTTTATCGTGACGGTAAATAGGCTGTCCCTGTCTACGTAAACACGGCGCAAAGTGCAAAGAATTGTAAGAGTGAAAAACTGTTTGACTTCGCTGCAGGCGGCTTTAACTTTGTATTACTTACTCCATGTGCTTAGCGGGCGATAATCCCTGTCGGGATTTACATGCGAGTGCCTCGGTAAACATGAAAAGTAAATGCTTTCTCTTAAACCTGCCGTTTATGTTGTTTTTATTCGCGGCTGTCGATCGCAAAGTAACTGCACTTGAAATGTAAAAAGGACTTTGAACTCGAATACGCGGCCATTTCTTTTGTATGTATCTTTCTAAACATTTTATTGCACAAAATACAAGGACAAGTAAAAGGTTACAAAATAATGGTGTATGTAGTATGTGCAAAGGCGAACTTCTCCTGTCTTATCTTATTTTGTACGTCTTTTCCTTATTTTTTACCCGACTGCGGCGAAGCCCAAAGGAGGGTTATGTGTTTGACCTGTATGTATGTATGTATGTATGTCCGTTCCTATGTCCGCTCGTAACTACTCAACGGCACAACCGATTTTGATAAATGGTACATCATTAGATTGGTCTTGTTGGCGCGAGTATCACTGGGTATGAAGTTCGGTAAAATAAACAAAATGGCGGATTTTATGCACTTTTAAAGTGCACCGCGGTCGGGTTTTTTTAGTAAAAATATTTAGTAATTATGTACCTGACCTGCGATTGACCTGTGAATGTTAGCGATTATAAGGCCAAAAATACACTCACGGACAATGAATTCGGTTCATTTTCTATATATTGTACATAGAAAATGATCCGAATTTATTGTCCGTGGATGTAAATGGTGCTCGTCGGTTCAGTAAAAGCCTATTTACATTCTTAAAGTGTCCTAAGTTAAATTGGTTATTGTTCAAACTTTAAATTTCCTCGATTTATTTAGGAAGCTATAAAAATACACATACTTTAGCTGGAAGAAGGATTTCGCGCGGTTCATCAGTGCCTCTAGCACAACTGTGACACGCGACTCTTTGTCGCGCGGCAAATGCTACCTATCTCTTTCCACTCAATATAGTGTGACAGTGACAGGTGATGCTCAGTCGCGCGAGAAACGAAGTCGCGGCCAGTTATGCTAGATGTACTGGTTTCTTAAGTACCTCTGGACCACCACTGTACCAGCTGTGCCATCTGGACTGTTCTTTTGGCAATGCTCTAATTTTCACTATAAGACAAGTGGATGACAATCGATTTTATAAATACTTGGTTACTTCTATACCATATTAGTATATGTCTGTATGTGTTGAGTAGAGAGAAGGAAACGGTCCGGCAGGAATGTATTTCACTAGTATAGGAGCTGTATTCAGGAAAATATTGACAAAGCTCCAAAATTCTGACATATGATATCACTTGCTGTATAAAGTGAAGCTTATTTTGTCCCTGCCTTAATTGCCAAGTCGATAAGAATCGGTTTCTATAAAGACTTGATCACTTTTCTGCCTTCATAGCAATACACCGTGAACCTGAATAACCCGACCAATTTTAACCACGTATTCCTGATGGTATTACAAGTAAATAACGTTATATCAACATAGGTCGAATTTTGTCTTATGGAACAAAATAAATCAGTAAATTCAGCCCCTCCTTATAAACGTGTTCTTACTTGAGGAAAAGATATCAAAAAGGAAAAAAAAGCTAAAATGGAAACAAAAAGTCAATTTTTTGGTCTCGTAGTCGCTTACCATCAAATACTGCGAAGATTAATTGCTGTTTAGTTAAAGGATTGAAAAAAAAATGTAAGTATCTTAGTCACATTTATTAGGGCTTGTTACACACTTGGGATTTTTCATTTAAAAAATAATGAATATCTCGGAAAGTAAGCGTTTTTCGACTATACATCTTTTACCTTTTTTTCTAAATCTATAGTTAAAGTTTGTCGGGTTACTCGGGCCCACGGTGTATATGCATATACGAGGGCGACACTGAAAGTTTTTAAAACTGGCCACTTTTAAAATATACAATGAAAAAATAAGTTTTAAATTTGAAAATGGAACTCTTTGTTTATATCATTATCTTGTTTCGCGATTTAGCGGCAAATTGAAAATTGTCTGTGTTACGTCAGGATGAATTTAACGCGAGAAAATTTCCGTGCAATGATTTTTTACGACTTTCGATGTCATTTAAGTTAACAAGAAAGTTATGATAGACTTCGATTGGCCTTTCACGATGAAGCCCCATCTCGTGCCACTGTTTACAACTGATTTAATGAATTTAAACGTGGTCGCACTAATCTCACCGATGATCTGCGTGAGGGACGGCCTTCTACGGCGACGACTGAAGATAACATCAGTGTTGTGCGGCGTATGATAGACTGACAAAAGAGTGACCTATCAGCAGATTCGCACAAGCTTAGGCATCGGTATGAGTCAAGTCCACAAAATCCTTCATGAACATTTAGCGCTTAGGAAGATTTTTACTCGGTGGATACCTCATAATTTGACCGAAGCTCAGTGTTTCCATTGGATGCAGCGATATATTGATGTGCACGGAGACTATTTTGAAAAGATGTAATAAAACTAATAACTTGATAGTTTGTTCAGTTTTTGATTTTCTAACAACTTTCAGTTTGGCCCTCGTATATTCTATACATAGCAATATATGTCTGTATCTGTAGTAGCGAGAAGGAAGCGGTCGGGTAGGAATGTATTTCACTAGTATTGGAGCTGTATTCACGAGCGTTTCCCGGCGCCATCTATCTTGCCAATGACTGGACGGGCGGCTATTCTAATGACTATGCATAGTTTTGGATATTCGTGCATATCGAATACTGCATAACGCATTTTAGCAGTGATTCTTCGAATAATGTATTTGGGTGAATCAACTTTTCTTTGTCAACAAAATTTCACCTTCTCCGACTAAAATTTAAAGGAAATCTTTATTTGGATATTTTTTTAATAAAGTGTATGCTCATTTAAAAGACAGATATAAAAGCTACGTAATGCATTTTTTTCATTACAATTTGTTTATTATAACTTGTTTATAAGCAGTGACCCAGCGGACAAAGCTGTCCCCCACTTTTGTCTGAAAATAAGGGTTCGTCCGCTGGGTCACACTATTTATGTGTTAAAACAGGTTTTATTTTTATATTTACCTAATCTATCTCTAGATGTAAGATCTTGTACCATTTAAATCATGTTACAACATTCAAAAGGTGGACAAACAAGGAGAAAGGGCAATCTTTGCATAAAGCAAAAAAAAGTTGATTCACCCATTTAGAATCGAAAGTGCTGACAATTCCGTATTACCTTGGTCGAACTTGAACCTGATGGATAGCGTTATGTCAATGTATAATAACTGGCCAAGAGCATGTCGGACCATGCTCAGTGTAGGGTTCCATAGCCGTAACTATAAGATAAAAAATACGATGTAAAAAAAGTACAACAACAAAAGAGCGTATCTTCATAGCAATTACGTCCTTTTGTTGAGAAGCGCAGTTTATCGGCAATAACTCAAAAACGGTTAATCCGATCTTGTTGAAAATAATTTCCGTTGAAAGTATTAATTGAGCGTTATCTTTGTAATTTTTTTTATATTTTTCGGACACACGGTTTAGAAGATAGAGGGGGGGGGACACAATTTTCACAACTTTCGGAGCGATTATTTCCAAAGGTATTCACTTAATCAAAAACATTACTTAAGAACCTTAAAATGTTTTCAAAAGAGCTGTCGAACTATGTACCACACGTTGACATTTTGTAAAAAAAAATTTTTTTAGCTTCTGTTACATGTATGGAGTGCCCCCCCTAGATTTTTTTATTTTTATTATTTAACTACCAAACTTAGTTGCGGCATCTACAAGACATCTATATTCCAAATTTCATCAGTATAGGTCTTGTAGTTTTTGAGTAAAATGCCTGTGACATACGGACGGACGGACGGACGGACGGACGGACGGACGGACGGACATGACGAAACTATAAGGGTTCCTTTTTAGCCATTTTGGCTACGGAACCCTAAAAACAGACAAGTTAGTCAAATCCCGGCCGTTTAGTAGCGCGCGATACGTATTCAAGGTCGTGGCGAAGACAGTGCGATCCGTACTGGGGCTTTCTTACGCATTCTTAAAACATTGTTTGTAGTGCGTTCGTTCACGGTGCGCACACATACAAGCCGCGCTATTTACCATTTGTAGGAAGATAATTAACTGTTGTAACTGTGCTTATGTCCCGAGTTGTGCAAATCGATGTATGTAAGGGTTATTCTTCAGAAATATATCTGCGGTCACCTTATTCCTCTGGCCCTTTTTCATAGACGACACATCATATTTATTCATAGAGACAGAGGAATAAGTCGCAGACATATTTCTGAAGAATAACCCGTAACTCGGGCTCTGTCTACCGGTATCTTGCGCTCCACGCACGGTAGCTGTGTCTAAAACAGTGGTTCTTAATCGTAACCTTTTACCATTTGACAAAAGAACCCCGCACAAAATGATCGTCAAAAGCCGTTCGGTCGATTTGGCTGAAATTTGGTGAAAATATAGCCTCTAATACTCGGATCAACTGTGTAAAGTTCCAACTTAAAATAATGGCTAGATTTTAAAATATGTCAATTTTTAGGTTCAAAGTTTTTTACTTATATTTCGGCTCAACGAAAAATGTAGTAACTATATATGACGCTAATATGCACTTACTACCTTTTTCCCGAGGTTGATTTCAGATACAAGTTTTTTTTTTCAAAGTAGTGACGATATAATTCTTATTAGTTAACGTACACTGCAGCAACTTGGCTTATTAATATAAAAACATCATTCGAAGGTTCAAACTTTCTTCACGCCCAATGTCCGAGCGTGACCGTGGAGAAGTAACAAACTCGTATGATTATGTACATACATAGGTATATTACGATATTACACTGTACAACTTATAATTAACTTATATCTAATTGTATTTACAAGGCTACCTTTGTGCATTCAATGCATTAAGTATGGCATAAAGCGTTTTTAATGATGGGTACTTTATATTTCCTTCATATCGGGCCAAACCTAAAAACCATAGGATTGCTGTTACGTGACCGCATGTACCGATATGGTTCTTGCTCCACTTTTACAGGTGCAATAATACTCGTAGCCCAATATTGGGTCTTCATCTCTCTCGTTATTGTGTTCTTCCTCGAATGCAATCCACACATAATAAAACGTTGCGTTTCGAAATCTCGATGTAGCCCTTATTTTAATAAACCCTGGCTCATTGAAGTTTTCATCTATTTCGAAAACTCGCTCGTCTTGGTCTTCCGCTGCTAGGTCGTTGATATGACGCAATGTACTGTCTTGAATATATCCTGGAGACAGTTTTACTTGATAGGTTCCAAATGTGACAGAGTGCAAATACGCTAGGTCTAACCGCGGAAACAATGGTATTTGTGCAGGAGTTAATGGGGTCCATCGTGCTCTTCTTCGGTTAAGATTCTCAGCTTCAATCCGTGCCTGTACAACATTAATGTCTTCGACGCGTTGGAGCATTTCATTAGCTAACTGGACATTACAATCTGGCATTGTAATAGGTCTGCAGTATTTATTTATGATAGCTCAAATAGGTACCATTGTTTCCACGGTTAGACCTGGCGTATTTGCACTCGGTCACATATGGAACAAATCAAGTGAAACAGTCTCCAGAATATAGGTATTCAAGACAGTACATTGCGTCATATTAACAGCGGAAGTCGAAGACAAGCGAGTTTTGGAATTAGATGAAACTTTAATGAGCCAGGATTTATTAAAATAAGGGCTACTTCAAGCTTCTGAAACGCAACTTTTTATTATGTGTGGATTGCATTCGACGAAGAACATAAATAATGGGAGAGAAGATCCAATCTTAAGCTATTATTAGGTACACCTGTAAAAGTGAAGCAAGAACCATTGGTACATGCGGTCACGTTACAGGCAATCTTATTGTTTTTAGGTTTTGCCCGATACGAGGAAAATGTGAAGTATCCATCATTAAGAACGCTTTATACCATATTTAATGCATTGAATGCACAAATGATGAATAAAATCAATTAAATATGAATTAATTATAACTAGAACAGTTTAAAATCGTTATGTAATCAACCTCGGGAAAAAGGTAGTAAATGCATATTAGCGTCATATATAGTTACTACATTTTTCGTTGAGCCGAAATTATATGGAAGTAAAAAACATTGAACCTAAAAATCATCATATTTTAAAATCTGGCCATTAATTTAAGTTGTAACTTTACACAGTTGATCCGAGTATTAGAGGCTATATTTTCACCAAATTTCAGCCAAATCGACCGAACGGCTTTTGACGATCATTTTGTGCGGGGTTCTTTGTGTCTTGCCACGGATCACCAACTGTTTGTAGGTAATAATGTAAAGTAAATAGGTTTGAAGGTAATACAGTATTTTTTCGGATGGATGCGCGGACCACTTCGGGTGCTTCCAGGGACCACCAGTGGTCCGCGGACCACCGATTAAGAAGCACTGGTCTAAATTTATTCGTCGGCCGTCGGTCGATGTTAAGACCGTGTCGATAGCATCGAGCGCTTCTGAATAGCCCCCGTTGTCTAACCTCTCGATCCGTGGCCTGTATCGAGCCACCTTAATTGCACGCTGCAACAGCGATGCCATTTCACTCGCCTCCGTTTTCGGGTACTCATTCTCACACTCAATGAATTCTTAATTACATTAAAGATACGTTATTTTGTCAATACTTAAATAAAACCGGCCAAGTGCGAGTCGGACTCGCATACGAATGGTTCCGTACCACCGTACAAAAAAAAGTTTTAATAAACAACTGGCAAAAGGTCTTAAATGCCGTGTAAATCAATGGCACTTAAAACCTTTTGGTTGAGAAGTTTTGAGAAGTTTAACTTCAAAACTGTTTATTCGGTATTATTCCAAATTATTTTCGTGGAATGTATTTATTAAGCGTTACCTTCCTGATATTTTTCATATTTTTTGGATTTACGGTTCAAAAGTTAAAGGGGGGGGGGGGGGGGACACAATTTATGCAACTTTCGGAGCGATTATTTCCGAAAGTATTCACTTAATCGAAAAAAAGTACATAAAAGCCTTATAATGTTTTTAAAAGAACTATCGAATTATGTACCTCACGTTGACGTTTGCTGAAAACATTTTTTTTGCTTCTGTTACATGTATAGAGTGCTCCCCTAAATTTTTTATTTTTATTATTTAACTAGCAAACTTAGTAGCGGCATCTACAAGACATCTATTCTATATTCCAAATTTCATCAGTATACGTCTTGTAGTTTTTGAGTAAAATGCCTGTGACATACGGACGGACGGACAGACGGACATGATGAACTATAAGGGTTCCTTTTTAGCCATTTTGGCTACGGAACCCTAAAAACACGTATCTGATACTGACTCCAGGTAGAACCGCAGTAAGTGTATAAGAAGTTCGTATGTAACTTTTGACGTTTTTTTACGACGTGTTTAGATACGAGTTTTTTAGGGTTCCGTAGCCAAAATGGTAAAAACGGAATCCTTATAGTTTCGTCATGTCCGTCCGTCTGTCTGTCTGTCTGTCTGTCCGTATGTCACAGGCATTTTACTCAAAAACTACATGATGGATATTGATGAAATTTGGAATATAGGTGTATTTTATGAGCCGCTACTTAGTTTGGTATATAAATAATTAAAATAAATATTTTTAGGGGCGGCACTCCATACATGTTAAAGACAGTAAAATTTTTTTTTTTCAGCAAATATCAACGTGTGGTACATAGTTCGACAGCTCTTTAAAAAACACTATAAGGTTCCTAAGTAATGTTTTTGATTAAGTGAATGTATTTGGGAATAATCACTCTGAAAGTTGTGTAAATTGTGTCCCCCCCCCTCTATTTACTAAACCGTGCGTCCGAAAAAGATGAAAAAAATCACGAAGGTAACGCTTAATAAATACTTTCAACGAAAATTATTTTCAACAAGATCGAATGTACCGTTTTTGAGTTATTGCCGATAAACTGCGCTTCTCAACAAAAGGACGTAATTGCTATGAAGATACGCTCTTTCGTTGTTGTACTTTTTTACATCGTATTTTTTACCTTATACTTACGGCTATGGAACCCTACACTGAGCATGGTCCGACATGCTCTTGGCCAGTTATTTCAAAGTAGCGAAGATTTGTTTTAGCGGGATCTGTTGAGAATGCATGAGGTGCAAATTAACAGGGATTACCTATCACATAAACTAAAAAGCGGGACAAGTATTCGTGTCTCGCTAATTATATATTTGTCCCGTTCGCCGTCGAGACGACCGGATGTTGGGGGTCTGAGGCCAAAAGCTTCATCGGGGAGATTGGGCGCCGCTTAAGGGAGAGGAATCTTGACCCGCGTTCCGGGTCATTCCTGGTTCAAAGGCTGTCCATCGCGATCCAGCGTGGTAACGCGGCGAGCGTGATGGTCACCTTTGCGCCTGGAATGGCGCGGGGCGGGCTATTTGAGTAGGATTAGTTGTATTATTTTTTGTCTCTTTTTGTTTGTTTTTACTTTGTTACGTATTTAGTCTTAATTGTACATAATTTTATTTTAAGGTTTAGTTTTAATATGAAGTTAATTTTATATATTTCGTGGTATATTTATAAATAAATTTTATAATTACTGACTTATTTTATGTATTGGTCTATTACCTTGTGCAATGACAATTACTATATTAATTAAATCTTTGGTTCTTTTTAAAAAATTAATTTGAATATTGAGGAATACTTAATTTGATACATTACTTCCATACTCTAAGTACAGTACCATAAATTGTACCTTAATGTATATTAATCATGGATCACATAAATTGTCAGTACATATGTACTGAGACGTACAGTCATCACACGGGAATGTGACGCCACTTGCCCTTATTGGGAGACAAGATTTGATTTTTACTAGCTAATTCTGTTTTTTATATTTTGACATTTACCACCTTTATCATTGTATTTTGATTTTGTGTTTTTGTTTTTAATGATCATGTCGTAAATACTTGTAACTTTGCCTGTACTACAAATTTATACTGTTATTTTCACATGAAATAAATGATCTATCATCTTGCCATTGTTTTTAATTTAGCCGTGTAATGCAAATCGTACTTCGGGCACATGACTGCTAACGAACGATTATTATACGGCTGAAATAAGAACAGTGACAAGTGGCTTAACATTCCCGTGTAATGAATTACTGTGCATATACATGTATGTCTGTCATTGTTTGTTTTCCAAATAAATAAATAATCTTACACAAATCGAGCTAGTCCCAAACTAAGCAATACTTGTACTATGCGTACTAGACGACCAGTAGCGTGGCGTCCAAAGAACTCGATTCCTACCGGCTTGCCTAATATCAGGCATTTGAGCACCTTATTCTACAGCTCTTATGGAAAATGTACACAAAGTCTGCACCGGCTTGCCCAAGGATATCTTTTCGCCACGCCACTGTAGACGACAATATACATACTTATACAGGGTGAATTTTAAATCGTGAATCGTAACCACGTTTACCGGTAAAACTACTAAGACTAATACAGAGCACTAGTGTTAATTACAATTTACAATTAAAGACCCGCTTAATTAATTATTAACAAAACGGTGGAGGCGTTTATTACCATTAATCGTAATAAAACTGAATTATTTTATGAGTAAATACGATTTTTAAATACCTACTTATGTTGACAATGTCGACGATGTTGACATTTATTGACAATACGTGCCAAAATTCTATCCAGCCAACTTCAATATTGGGAGAATGGATATCCAATGTTGAAATTTTCATGACAAGTACGAAACATGAATGTAGGGTGACAAAAAAAAAAAAAAGGTTTGAAAGCATTGTAAGTTATTGTTAACTATGTATAGACTTCAAAAAAATATAGCGGTTCACGATTTAAAATTCACCCTGTATAGATAAATACATACTTAAATAGATAGAAAACATCCATGACTCAGGAAAAAATACTCGTGCTCATCTCACAAATATTTGCCCTTACTAGGATTTGAACCCGGGACCTCCAGCTTCGCAGGTGGTGTCACTCCCACTAAGCTAAACGTGTTAAATAAATAATGAGGGTGTTTAGAAATCAGAAATCCACCAGCTGGCAGCAGGGTGGCGAAAGGTCCATTTGGCAGTAGATGTCAAAATCAGGTGGTGTGATTGGTGGATCTTGACGCCTACTGTCAAAAAGACCTTTCGCCACCCTGCTGCCAGCTGGTGGGTTTATGATTTCTAAACACCCTCATTGATATTGGGTGCACTGTCACACTTGTATACCTAAGCTGTTTAGCAAGTATGATGCCGTTTTTAAACGGAACATTATAATGTAAAACTCTCCTTTTATAAGAACCGAATAGTTATCAACTTATTTAGCAATGCTGTGTATAGATTCCTGCGTTTAACGGTTTGTAAATTTTACAAAATTAATTTAATTGAATTTTTTTACGAGCTTTAACTGTTTTAAGCATTCAAATGGTAAGTCAATTTCAGGCAATAAGGTTTTATAAATGGTTTTTAAGACCAATCTTCAGAAAAGCATGCATACGGTTTCAAACAATGGCATTGGCGATTACAGACGATTTGAAACGTATGACTTCCATATACTATTCCCTTTATCTTCGCCAAAACTAAATAAACTAGAAATACGCACTCCATTTCAACTTACAGCCTGGGAATAAAAAGGCTCTAACTACCATAAGGAAACCAAACTAATTTCAACTTTAAAATATAAAAATAAGGCTGTATTTGCGCCAGGATGCGATGTCTGTTAGATCTTATACGATCTTTACTATTAAATTTCGTAGCTCCTCAGGTGCTCGCACCAAATTAGATAAAACTACCGGACTCAAGCGCTCTAGAACAAAGTACTTAGTTTTTACAACATAATTAGGAATTTACATTCGTTTTAAGAGCGGAAAGAATGGGAAATTCACTAGGATATTTTGCTCATATTCGTTTTAAAGTTGGGTCTGGCTCATGTGGGTTACACGAGGATTTAGTATTCATATAACACGTTAAGACTTTTTTATTAGGCTTCGTTACGGCCTTCTTTGAGGACGTTAGTCACGAGAATGTATAGAGGAGGCCTAGTCTAAGACACGGCCTAACCTCTCGCTTCTCAACCTTCTCTTATCCTTTTAGCTAAGGAAACCAATTTAGAATATAATAAGAGGTGAAAATAAACACAATCCGCTGAGGTTGCCGCCCCATATCGTCAGTACTTAAAAAAACACGTATCTGATACTAACTCCCGGTAAAAACGCATGAAATGTACATGAAGTTCGTATGTAACTTTGACGTTTTTCTTTACGACGTTTTTAGATAGATATTTCAAAGTAATGACGATATGCTCGTGTTGTTATGCTTTATGTTGCTATCAAGATTGAACACATTTCAACCAAATTTGATACCGTAAAAGTCAATTGTTACCCCTCTTTTTGTGTGTATGGAGAACCGCGCGACTCGAATCGCGTTAATGACAAACAAAAGCTCCACACATCAGTTAGTAAACAAATGACTTAAAATTCCGAAACCAATTTCGCATTTTCAACTGAAATTAATTGCGGTATTCCAATGCAGCTAACTGGCAACACTGTACTCCCCCATATTTATGCACGTTTACAATTTCCACAAAGCAATTTTTCAACCGGGCAACCCCCGGCGGGCCCAACTCAATTTCCAAACCTAAAAAAGTTTAAAAGAGTGTGAAACATAAATTCCAAATTACGGTAATACATTCTGCTGCCTCCATTTTTGCGGGAGTCTGCCCGCAATTAGACTCGCCTCGTTAAGCCAGAGATCAAGACCTAATGAGCCTCGTATATGGTGCAGTACACTGCCAGGATCAAAAATTATAATCCACGTACACCAACATTAAGAGAGCTCCCTTACCGTCTCAAAAGTAGACTTTTAGAGTTCTTGGTATACCAGCCAGGTACACTGCGATGACAGTCGCTTGACGGCCGACTCACCACCGTGGATAAAACGTTAAACTTCAACGTTGTGTACTACGAGAATGTATCATAACGCGACTGCGTAAGGTTTAAAATTGCGTGCAGTCACACACGCTAGCGTTTACCATTGATATCCGCGTTCGACATTCAAAATTTAAATCAGAAGCTTACTTTCGGGATATCGTATCACGGTATACCTTCGTTTTGAAAATTGTGCTTTAATTAATACGCTCCAAGGTTGCTTATAAATAATGTACATAGATGGGTTAATAGTTCGAGGAGTTAAGTAGTCGAAATGAGCGTTCCGTTCTCTGTTCAAAATTAAATAGCGGCCATAATTCCCACCTCTTTCGTTTCGCATTCGCGATTTTCGTGCCGTGTTTTATATGTGCGTCATATTAAATTTCGTAGATTAAAAATATAAAAAGAGACATAAATGTGAAGTGCGTGCCTTTTAAAGTGGCGCACCGTGCGAAATGGGACACTTGAATTCGGCGGGATAATATATCCTGTGTAATGAGGTCTGTATTGCGTACGCGATGTAATTGACTCGATTCCGCCGAATGCGTATAATTTTATTTTCATAACGGTCTTTACAAGGTCGTGGATGGAGTTCGAGACGCCGGGAGGGGTGAGTTTAATGTTCCCTTTTGTATGCGAAGTACCTGTACTACGGTAAAGTCTGTGAAGATAATAATGGGATGTTGTTCATTAAAATATGCAACCGACGGTGACGGCACTTAGACCGTTTCCACGAGGACTGATATCGACACCGATGTATTGTCGACAACGTCCCTATTGCTTTAATTGTTGTGGGGCGTATGAACCTGTAAGCAGGCTAGCTAGCCAAGACCACCGTGACTTTTCACTGATCGCTCAAAGTGAGCGACGGACCAGCGGGATTGAGAAAAGGACATGAGATGTTTTTGGCTACACGTATTGGTTGGTGTAGATATGCTCATAGCAATAAGAAATTGAGTACTTAATCAGCTTATTCCCGAGAATAGTGTATAAAAAATGCTGATATGCCATTTCTGATTCGAGTTCATTATCTTTCGTAAATATCGGATTTTGGATAGCTATACATATAATTACTAAATTAAGAGTCAATAGAAATTAAATTAAATTCACGCTAGACATTTATAAAAATATTTTTTTTTCATACTTTAATTACATTTTTGAATCGTTGTGAGAAACAAAACGAATTTTTTTTATGACCATTTAAAATAAATCCAGTACAATTTCACAAGAACGCCACACGATATTTCCATAAGATTTAAAATCAGAACATTCTTTCCCGCCAAATCGGATCTCCGGATCGCTAAAGTCCCTAATTGCCGAATACTGGCGAAAGTTCGAGAAGACTGGAAAATTCGAGAGAATTACCCGATTCGGCCGCCAGATTAGACTTCGTGATTTGATTTTATCGACTTTTAGAATTTATAATATTATCGACTTTTAGGGTTTAATGTGGTTAGGTACGCGGTTCTTTTTTTTACTGTATTTTGTTTATGAAGCTAGCGAAGCTTCAATTCTCTCGAATCTATAATAAGGTTGTAAATAGAGTGCTACTACGATAACTCTGCAGTGGGGTACTTGCATTTAAAAGTAACATTTTCATAGAAATTTAACTTTTAAATGGATGTGTTGCCATATACCCAACTACAGAGTTATCGTAAACGCACTCTATGAAGCTTGCCGCAAATAACGTGATCCTATTCAGAAATCATAACCCTTAGATGCATATAATATCCTGCATTTTGTTTCTGAAATAACACCAGTGAAAATCAAACCCGTGCTAATTTGAGATTTCGTGACGAGATGGAAAACTCTAAAATTGACGTCAAGTTAATTTCTACTAGTGTCATTCCTGTAGTATTCTTTTGATACTGTATGCACCTAAGGGCTAAAGCTAAAACATATTGAAATAAAAAAAAAAACACTACAGTCAAATTTGAATTTCTGTTTTTTTTTTCTCCTGGAATAAATGATTTGTTTTAAAAAAAAAAAAAAATTTGAATTAAACTTAGAGATTGGAATTATTTTTTCTTCATGTGACGGTATCCAAAAGGGTACAAGTATAGTAAGAATAATGAGAATGGACAAACATTTGGATACCTTAGATAATTCTTACTATAACATATTCATTTCGTTTGATTAGTTTGGTTTGATGATCTGTCAAGTTTCAGTAACCCTCATAAGTACCTATATGTCCGAATTTTCCTCTCTCTAAATGAAATTAGCAGCATCAGTAGCTAATTTCATTTAGAGAGAGGAAAATTCGGACAGGAGCAGAATCGATTTCTGGGATTTTACTTACGTTCGAATTCTGAGACTCTTTTTTCTCTATCATGACCAAACCAATTTATTTTGTTTTTAAAATTGGCTTCATGGGCTCTTTTAATGATTCTATCAACGCTTTAGAAAATCTGAAATCTAGTAAGAACAAACGCCGCAAAAAACTCACCAGAGTGGTCCATAAAAAATACTATTTTTTGTTTTACTTTCTCCACAAGGTTCTCTAGTATATTCAATTTAACTTAATACGTCCCTCTGCATTTGAGCGAAATATAACAATATTTAGAGGTTGCACCGATTAGCAAATAATTGTATGGAATTAATTTGGGTAGGTACCTACTTGCCAATGCAATGGTCAAATTTCAAAATTATCAAGCACAATCTATGATCTATTTATTCGCGTAGGTAAAGACCCTTAAATATTGTTAGATATCGCTAAAATTTTGTAGAAGGGCGTTTTAAGTCTTATCAAATAAAAGGGAGAATTGACAACATTTCATATTTTCAAAAGATCTTAATTCGAAAACCATTTGGGTAAAACTGTATTTTATGCTCAAAAAAAATATTTTTGGATTTTTTTTCCCATTCATTTTGGAAAAAATCGTCAATTAGTGTGAACCGGAAGTGTGACGTCATTTTCCCTGCATTATCGAGAGAGACCTTAGTGCTGAAACGATTAAAAAGTGTATGGTATCCGGTTGTCATTTTCTGACATACTTGCCGTCTGACGTTTATTTGTTTTGAAAATTGTTACAACTGCTTAGCGGCTTTAGAAGTTTAATTTTAAGTTGGTTCATTTGCACGTTTTCGAAGACCTTAAAAGACTTGGCACTTTCCCACCGGACTCCGATAACGCATTCAAACATTATTAACTTGGCATTCTTTTACCGGACACCGATTTTTTTCATATAATGAAGACATCAGAAGGTTTATCTCAGGCTGATAGCACGAATCTGCCGCGTGTTGAAATTATGATGATGGAGTACACATCGGCAAGTGATAAATATAATCCAGCCCAAATAAGAGGAGCAAAAGCATCGTTGTCTTCCCGAACTTCCTATGTTGACAACGCTGTAACGCCTGACAGTTATTTTTTTAATCGTAATTGTCGCTCTGAATTCTAGTTTTTTTAAATCATAATTGTCGCTCTGGATTCTAGTTGGGAAAGTGACGTCATTTTCTACATACGCCCTTTTAGAATGAGCTACTTTTCAAACTGCTATTTTTAATTGAAAAATTGAGTTAAAACGAAAAAGAAAAAATACGGGTAGCTTAAAATTCCACCTATTTTCTATCCAGCTCATAAAATGAAGGAGTAGAAAATTTGAAATATTGTCAATTTGATTTTTGGATCACCCAACTCACCAGTTTTCAACACCGAATTAATAGTGACATTTCGTTTTTTTTTTAGACTTGCCTGTGTGCCTGGCCATGACATTGGTGGCGAGCGCAGCGACGAGCGGCGGCCATAGGTGTAAGCGGATGGTCGGAGCGTGCTCTCTCGCTCGCACAGAAGTAACTCCTTATAGAATTTCTTTGCTGCCTATCCCGCTGTGTTTGTGTGTTTAGATTCTTAATAAGAATCAAATTAAATAGATAATTAAATTACGTAGTAAGATATAAAATAACAAGCTTTTAAGTCAATAGATAAACAGGAAAAAAAACAATAGTTAAGACCAGTGCGGCACTAGGATTGTATTTATCACACGCTTCGATTGTTTTTACCAAAACAGTCTCCTCGTATCATAATGGCTCCTTTTACTCTCAAACTATTATAATTATAAATAGTTTTCCACGGTAACTTTTCCCCGGCATTATATTCGAATTACTGCATCCCTAGGGGCCACCCATTTTGTCGGGACGTCGGAATATCCGGAGCCTTTCCAACACATACTTAACCCACATTGAAGACAAATTTCATATCGATTGACACAATAGCGGGGGCGGGAAACACAATCAAACAATGTCACTTCCACCTTTGTCCTACCTACTAAATATAGTATCCATAAATTAGATTATTGGTTCAGGCGTGTTTGGACGAGGCAATTAACTATCCAATATTTATTTAATAAGTGGGCTCTAAGGGCTCTTTTACTGATTTTGTCTGACTTTAACAGCGCTTCGAAGTGAGGAGAAACACCGTAAGAAACTCACCAGATAAGCTTTTTTAAAAAACATTTAGCATAACATTATTACACAATATGTTTACAAACGTATTGCGTAATAATGTTATGTTATAATCAATAATCTCAATAAATAATGTTTTTTTAGAGTTGTAAAAGGTATAGATATACGTCCAATGACAATATGGTAGCAACCAATGGCATGGCGTTCAACTTATCTGTGGGTATGCCAGAACAAAACTAGCATACTCTTTTTTCGAGGACAGTAGGAAAAACGCCCTTAAATAGGTTAGCTTGTGAGAATCAGGTTCAATTGACTCCATCCTGCTGCCTACTGGTGGCACCGCGATTTGCAGGAGCAATTTTATTTAAACGTGTACGGTTGAAATTTAACGTGTATTCAAATAACCGCAATCGAAAGTAAAATCTCGGAAGGTAATGTGAGCGGCGCTGCACGCCTCCTATTTTCCAACGACGACTTGGCCACGCACTCAGCTGAGACTTATGCCGCCCTAAAAGACAAGCATCCAGTACCTCGCACCTCAGCCCAGCTATCAGATCCTCCGGTGCCGGAAGATGATAACGCAACTATGAGCGAAGACGCAGTGCAGCAGGCCATATGGTCGTTCCCTAATGGTTCTGCCGGCGGATTAGATGGACTATCCCCTCAACATCTTAAAGATCTTACAACTGCTGCAGGGGATAAAGGACCAGCCCTAATTAAAGAACTCACTGGGCTAATAAACCTCATGCTTGCAGGCCGCGTGAACGCTGAGATCGTGCCACTCCTGTACGGCGCCAACCTGGTAGCACTGGCTAAAAAGGACGGCGGCATACGGCCGATTGCCGTCGGCTGTACGCTCAGGCGCTTGGCTTCGAAGCTCTGCTGCCGAAAATTTAACCAGAGGCTTACCAATATTTTCAAGCCACGACAGCTGGGCTTCGGAGTCAAAGGCGGGTCGGAGGCAGCCGTACACGCGGCACGCTCGTTCCTTATTCGCCCCGACTATGAGGTATTTATCAAAATTGACGTAAAAAACGCTTTTAATTCGGTCGACCGTGGTGCCCTTTTAGCAGAAATAAAAAAAGAACTACCAGAGCTGTACAAATACTTGTGGCAATGCTATGGGGCACCAACAAAATTGCTTTTCGGTGACAAAGTTATTTCTTCAAGTGTGGGTTGCCAACAGGGGGACCCGCTTGGGCCCGCCATATTCAGTTTAGCCATTCAACCCATAATTACGGACATAAAATCTAAATTCAACTTATGGTATCTGGATGACGGCTCCCTAGGCGGAGACGCCCTAACAGTTCTACAGGATCTACAAATGATAATTAAGAAATTTTCTGATATCGGCCTCTCATTAAATTATACCAAATGCGAAATATTTCTACCCAAGCACCTTTCACCGGAAAAAAGAATAGAAATTCTCACAAATTTCAATGTAGTTATGCCAAACATTTCCGTCCATTCAAATTCATCACTCACCCTTCTAGGCTCACCGATTTTTGACGAGGCAATCATCCCGGTCATCACCTGCAAACTAAATCTATTTAAAAACACATCCAACCTCCTTTTCGAAATTAGTCCTCATATGGCACTCTACATAATTCGGTCTTGTCTGTTTACGCCCAAATTCATGTATATGCTTCGCAGTTGCCCAGTCTGGAAATTTCCGCATATACTGTCGGACATCGATGATTGCCTCCAAGTAACACTTTCCAAAATTCTAAATATAAACTTCGACATTACGCCCTGGACCCAAGCGGTTCTCCCAATAAGATTTGGTGGACTGGGGGTTCGCTCCTCATCCAGCGTGGCACTGCCGGCATTTCTGTCCTCCGCCTACGGTTCGCTGTCTCTCGTCAGTGTTATTTTAAATCTCCCACAGATACCTGACACTGAGATAGCGAGCCTGGTGGACGCCAGGGAGGCCTGGAGTGACTCGTGCCCGGGAGTGGATCTTCCAGCCACAAAGCATCACCAAAGAGCCTGGGATACTCCCCGGCTCATGACAACCCACACTACGCTGCTTGACAATAGTCTGGATGACTCGGAGCGGGCCCGTATCCTGGCTGTCTCCACGAGCGAGGCGGGCCACTGGCTACACGCTCTTCCCTCACGCAACATAGGGACAGTTCTGGATCCGAGTTGCTTGAGAATTGCGATTTGCCTTCGACTCGGAGCCAGAATATGCGTGTCCCACACATGCGTCTGTGGCAGGGATGTGGACCAGCTGGGGCGACATGGCCTCTCTTGCAGCAAAAGTGCCGGCCGCTTATACCGCCATGGTACCATAAATGACATCATCCGCCGTTCTCTTGCCACTGCCGCCGTACCGGCGATCCTAGAACCCGCAGGTATGGCAAGAGACGATGGCAAGCGACCGGATGGTGCCACATTGGTACCATGGAAACTCGGTAGAGCCCTGGTGTGGGATGCAACCTGCGTGGACACGTTGGCTGCATCCCACATTCAGGCAACCCGCTCACAGGCCGGCGCCGCGGCTGACCAGGCTCAGGCCTTAAAGCGCCGCAAATACTCTGCCTTGTTAAAGGACTACGAGTTTGCGGCGCTTGCGGTTGAGACCCTGGGACCCTGGTCGGCCGACATGAAGACCTTCATGAGGACCCTGTCGCCGCGGCTGGTCCACGCCTCGGGAGATCCCAGAGCTGGCGCTTACCTCTCTCAAAGAATTGCACTTGCAATCCAGAGAGGTAATGCCGCCAGCGTAATGGGGACCATGCCGCAGACGGAATTGCTTGAAGGGGTATTCTTTTTGTAATTTTCCTTTTTTGTATATAGCTTAACTCGTTTGTAGGTATATTTAGGTTTTAGTTTATAGTTTATTCTTTACTTTTGTTTGTTTTATTACCGTTATTCAGATTGTCTAAATATAATAATAGAACTGAAATAATATGTATAATGGAACCTAATATAAATTATTAGTTTCACAAAAAAAAAAAAAAAAATAACGTCATGTTATCAACTTCATGACGAAACATAAGTCGTTTGTCATTCATTAATCGTCAGTTCTGTGACGACCACTAACTGTTTACTGATAGAATCACTATAATTCTGTTTAGTGAATTCTAGAGGGACACCTATGTGCCTGCTGAACTATTGTTCAACTATCGTACTCAAAATAACTGTTTATAATCGCTATTATGTTCCACGGACGGCGCAGTGTCTAACTGGAACTTAAATTATACCGCTGCTTACAAAACAGTCTTAAATTAAATCTACTAACATTGTTTGCCGGGCAAGTGTCGGGTCCAAATGAAAGTAACGAGGAAAGAAAGCAGCGGTCCGCTGAAAACGGGCGGAATTGCGAGAAAATTGTAATTGGATATGAATTGGATTCACAATTTGGTCCAATGCCACAGACAAAGTTAACATTTACTTTTACAAATAATAACTCTAGGTTAAAAGCCTATTTAACTAAATGGAAGCATGCAAAAGTGGAGGCATTTGCTAACTGCTTCGCTGGTCGAATGAGAGCTGGGCCAGAAATCCATACTAGGTTAAGTTTCTGATGTGGACCATAGGTGAATCTGGTATAAACTCTTGTTTATACAGCAGTATAATACCTTCTAGCATTAGTAGGCTCCCCGCAATCTAGACTGATAAAGGTCTGATAAAGGCCTGATAAAGGTTACTGGAGTTCTACGGATGCGGGCTGCACAATACACAGGGCTGGCGTTCTTTGCGGGAGACCTATATCCAGTAGTGGACGTCCTTCTGCTGATGTTGATGATGAAAATCCCTCAGCGACTATTTTAATAAATGAAGAGCACGCCCTTAACTGTTTCAATCAAATCATTATTTATCTTATTGCATCGATGTTGATATCTTCTCTCTAGCGTCTAGCAGCTATTGAAATATATCAAGAGGAAACTAGTTACGGTATGCCTATAAATATTCTATATGCATGTACTTGTAGCGTAATAGACAATTACCTAGCGTCTGGAGGGTTAATTAGTGTATGCGAGAACAACTGATACGTGAACACATACCTATAGCCAGATGATTATTCCCAGAGAGTGTTAGGTAGGCTTTAGGTAAACGAAATTGAGTTTGAATATTTTGTCCGCAATTTTGTCCCAATAAACGTATCCGTGTAAAAATCTAATCATAATACGCGCGTATTTGCAAAAAAAGGAATTCACGCTGGCCCACCAAAATCTCATTACTCGAGCATTCGGCCAAATTAGCTGGTGACATAATTTGTTTTGAATTCATGTTAAATTTATCCTGGACAAAGGGATGGATGCCTGTCACGTACGAGCCCGGCGATACGCGGAGCAACGTATAGTAGAACCATGAAGATAATGCTTCCAGGCGAGGGACATTCGACTTTGTGGGTATGCCATTTGGGCTGTTAAGTGCGCCAGCCTTCCGTGGTTTTGCTGTACGATGCTTTTAGGAATTCGGAACTTTTGCATCATTTCGGACGCGCTGTGAAGTTGATTCGGACCTGAGGTTTTTAGGCCATTATGGCAGGGTCGAGAAGTTAGCTTTGTTCTGTTATTGTAATGTGTGTGTAAATCTATCTATACAAAGCTATAAAAACCATAAAGCATAAGTCTCGGTTTTAGACATAAAAAAAGTTCTATTTTCTTTTAATTTATCTAACCCATATAATAATAAGGGTATATTAAACCAAATATTGCGGTACATTTTATTTTCTTTGAGCTCAAAAGAATAGAGGATATATTTTTATTAGCCGTGTGCGTCTCCAACGATGCACAATTCCCGTCTCTCGGATGTTCGTGCATTAATAACTGATGAGTTTGCATATCCCCGTATGACATCAGTCTTGCTGATGGATGCCTGCTAACATTCTTCTGAAGTTTGCTATCCTAGACAACTTTACGTATCATCTAAATATTGTAGCCGTAAGTAATCGTCTGTACTATGACATCAAGTTTTATATTGCTTTAATTTCTCACGTTCAGATAAATTAGACACTTTACTGACATCTCCTTTGGCATTTTGCTAAATTATAGGTTAGCCGCGACTGTCGTACAGTACATATATGCATCTGTTTGGAAATCAAAGATAATTCATATTTATAGACTCGTCTCAATACAGTTTAATTCTGTATTCAAAACACGAGAGTTCGCATGAAGTGTAAGCCCGTATAAGTAATCAAAGTCAACTATCAATCTCACACACCTCATTATTAAACATTAATGTTTCCTTCAAAAATGTAAGTCTGGTTCGCTGCCGACGGTACCTAATCAATCACGTCCTCATTATCATGCGGCTCATGCGCGCATGTTATGTCTCCCACTGTATCATTGATTTTTTTGCCGTCGCTACCTCTTGATTTATCGTTCGACGGTTTTTGCATGCGCCCCCTTGTCGCTTTTAACTTCGGGTCGAGTGTTAAGTAATGATGGGGTAATTTATTCGGTAATATCATGTTGAATGACGTTGCTAGTTGACACAAGACGCTTTGGGAATGAAAATTCAATGATAAAAATAAACCAGTTTTCATTTGATTAATATACTTTTCTCAAACATGGCATGAAATGTTGACATTACATGTCTAAAAATAGGCCGCAAAGTACCTCGTTTCCGGTGCGGCTTGACACTTGGCACGTAATGGAATTTCATACTTACATTGCCGGCCTAGGCCGTAGTAAAAAACATTTAGTTACAAATTATACTGATAGATTGCGCTGACCTTAAAATCCCAATCGCACGTTAATTCTGGTTTTTTGAGACTTCTCATGTCAATTCGCGTAGACAAAATGTACCAAGCTCTAAAACTTATTTTAAGAGGGTCACTCTTTATGTTTGTATAGAAACCTAACGAAGAGCATTCCACGAGCACTCTTTGTCCCGCACGAGACGACTATGGCAACTACCTTAATATATATAGAAAGTCCTAAATCACATTATCAATTTAGAAAGCAAGTTATAAAATATTGACATGCCAAAAATTTGTCTAGTTTTGTCAGAAGTATGAAAAAATGGCGTCTTGTGTGGGACATTCTGGTGGAATGCTCCTTGAGTGACCGACCGACTCGAGTCAACTCAAACTAAATAAATAGTTTAAAGAATTTCTTACTTTTATTTTGTTTGTCGATGTACGTTGAATAACTTAACCTTACATTTCCATCGCCTTCCCATTATCTTGCTTTGTCGCTTGAAAGTATTCAAAAGGGGGATTTATTAATTAACAAATCATTAGTCTATGTTGTATGGCTGTCCGATGGGGATTAGTGGGCGTGACTTATTGCCACGGACAACATGCAATCCAACTAATGCCACTGACTTGAATGTAAGTTATACACCAAGCAACTGATCAGCCGACATGTTATTGCGTTCGATTGGAACCGCAAATTGCCCCCACACTCTACAATCTATCACCTCACGATCAATCGTACGATATGTTGGTAGTAAAATTGCAAGGTTAAACACGATGCTGCAAGGAGACGTTTTTAAGCGTCCTCGCAAAAAGGCTCCCACTCAAGACACTTTCAAACAAAGCTACACGTACGAACTTGAAACACAAAGAATCAACACGATTCGACTCCGACTCGATATGGCCGAAACTTCAAACGTGGAATCGATACGAGTCGATACGTAACGCGATCAGGCCGTAATCGAGACATTTAACTCGGCGCGTGACTCCATTAGGGAATACAAAGAAACAGCTCTACATCAAAGAGTGCTGCAGTTAAGCATTCCCTTTCCCTTGTGTTCTAGGGCGGGACGGGAGACGATTGCCGAAACATTGAAAATCGGCGATGGAATTATGCTTTGACATAATATACCTACGGTCAAATCGTCAAATGAAAATTGTTCGAATTTTAAAATAAATTCTTTTAAATACAAGTATTGAACCGGACCAAACAGGTGTACAATGCTATGGTTAGCCAAATGCAGTAGCAAGTTACTGAAAATCGGTTTCACTCAGTGCCAATCATCTAGCGAGTGTAGTAATATAACTTAAAATCGTTTAAAAAAGAAGATCGCTTCAGGGCTAGTATACGTTTATTTTGTTGTTAAGTTTAAACGTGAAACTGAGTATTATAATAGGTAAGGTAAGTAGACCAAGTTCAGGATGGAAACATAGGATACTTTATATCCCGGTAAATAGTGGCGAAGCCGCGGGTAAATGGTAGTGTAAAATAAATTAATAATAATATTTATTATTTATTTTACATTCTATTTTTGATGGCCCAAATGAGATGGTGATAGAAATTTCGCTTCAGGCTTTGGGAATTTTGGGGATTCGGATGTTCACTCTTCCGTGATATGAGCTGCCAAAGTGACCGTCCTTTGACCGGCCTGGCTTTGAAGTCATAAGTACAAAAATTAGCGGAAACTCCAATTATGTCACTAGAAAAAGTTTTTCATTGCACAATTTTAACAATTATCCACCCATTTTTTCCTAATTAAATGACTATACTATGAAATATTGAGGGTAGATAGGTTAGGTTAATGATTTAGTTCATCGTATCAGGCGCTCCAATACATTTTTTCTTCTATTCTCAGTTGTTTCAGTAGAACTCTTTTCCCACCTTTCAAATGCAATATCTTAACATGTGTTTCTTTCAATCAAATAATTTAATCTATCGCTATGTCTTTGAGTTAATTATGCACGTCTCGCATACAGTAAGCCAAGAAAGTAGCCTACCTACCGCTTTTAAATTCTAATATCACTCAATAAAGTCGAAAAGTAGCAAACAACTTTCTTGGCTTACTGCACGATGCACACTTGGATTACAGTTTATTCAGAATAAATGCAATTTAATATTATTGACCCGGAGAAATGCATGAAACTGCATACCACTAAGGCCGTCGGGGATACAGCCAGATGTTACGAATTGGTTATGTGGGGCTCTCTGCTCCAGAAGGGATTGGCCTACCCACTAAAACTCTGGGATGCTCCCTCGCCTGTGCCTTAATGGTGATGCCGTGGGATCGTGCCAGCGCTTCTACCACGACATCACCGGCACCTTTGCCCTAGGGCGAACCGTCTCCGAAAAAGGCACACTGTGGCATAACCAGGCCTCCTCATCAGCTCCCCCGACCTACGGCCTTCTTTAAAAACGTGCCTTGACTCATCTTGACTTCCACACAAGTTAAGAAATCGTTCCCTTGGTCAAATAACGTCGCATGTGACTTTACGTCCAAAGCTTTTTATTGCTTAAAAGTCATAAAAATCATACGAACTACATGATACACACAGACCCTGAAAAGTTGTCATTTTGCAGATACGTCGTTATTTGACCAAGGGTACGAAATCTTGCGAGAATTTCGTCCACGCCAGTTTCGGCTAACTCCCCCCTCTCTAAGTCTGCCGCGTTGTTAAAATGTTTCAATTTTTTGTCGGTTGTTTGTCGGATAATGGCCGCGGGATAAGTAGACGTACACGATCGAGATTTTCCTCGTTTTCTGACAAAAACTCGAGTTTTTCGTCGTAATTGAAATCGAATTACTGGAGGATCCCGGGGGAGCAAACTACATAATTAATGATCCTGATACAATAATGAGGCACCCTTATCGTATTCTGCACGGTGAATGAAAGGGGAAGCAAAGAAGCTTAAGGTGATTCCATTCACTTTCGGATTACTCCATATAAACAAAAGAAGGTTAATAATGTTTGTTAATTCCGTAACTACTAGTATAGCTTGGCAACTTCGTTGGTGACACTCACCTGTGTGCTTTTTGTTTTGTACAGCCGTAACTACTTACACAAGTTACCGCCAACAAGAACGGTGACCGACGCCAGCAGCCTTCGGAGGCCCCCGTTCGTGTTGGCGGTAACTTGTGTAAGTAGTTACGGCTGCACATAACAAAAAGCACACAGTTGAATGTCACCAGCGATTACGAGGCCGAAGATGTAGTTCGCTGGCTCAGTAAAAGTCTAATCACATTTTTCTAGAAGTTATATTTGTCAGGAAATCCCATCCTTGCCTGTATTAATAGAGATGAAGCGATATTGGTTCCAATTTGTTTCATTTTACATTTTGTCTGCGGAAAACCAGAAACGAGAAGTCTCAATAAGCCAAAAGTGAAAAAACATATAGGTATCTATTTTGGAAAATAAAAAGTTATTTACTTTTGCCTAATTGGCTCTCACTTTTTGTTTTTCATCACACTTGCTCGTAAAGGGTGTTATAACACGCGCGCTTATAGACCAACTCGAGCCGATTTACCCCCCGTGGGTTACAAATATCTATAACTCCCACGGGAGGAAAAACTGTATGAAAATCTATAACTCCCTCGGGAGTTATGAGTTTAGTTTTAAAAGTCGTACGTCATTTCAGACTAAGGAGGTTTCGAATCAGCCAAGGCTATTTCACATCTTTCAAAAATTGGCTACAAAACCAATTTTAGTGTAAATAAAACTTATATGGTATATTTTACTATTATTTCCGTAATTTTTGCGATTATTTTAATGCAATTAAATTAATTTAGTTTAAAATTTTATTTTGAAAATCGGTACAATCTGGCGACATTGCCTGTCAAGTTTAAAAACTAAACGCAGTTCTTAGCATTATCTGTGGAAGACTATATTGAAAAAGTTGACAGTTGAAGTTGTCTCTTAGCGGGTGCGTTTAGTTTATTTCATTTTTATGTTTTATTTCTTTTTTCCTTGCAAATGTGATGAAAAACATTGTGTGTATCACGGGCAGTAAGAAGATTACAAACTCGAGTCATTAAAAGCCCTCCGCCTACGGCGTCGGGCTTCTAATAGACTCTCGTTAGTAATCCCCTTCTTACTACCCTCGGTGCACAATGTACTATTATTCGCACCTACTTTTCAGGATTATTTTTGTGACAACTCCGCTACACAAAGGTTGTCTGGAAGAGATCGCTTTTTAGCGATAAGACCGCCTGTTGTCTACGTTTTAAATTGTTTTTAATTATGTAATGTGTTTTTTTGGTGTGCAAGTATAAGTTTATTTTTGCTCGACGGTGGTACGGAGCCCTTTGTGTGCGACTCCGACTTGCACTTTTTCTGTTTTGAAAGTTTTACTACCTTAATAACACTCTAAACATAGTTTTTAAACTAATAATGCTAAAATAACAAGCCTAACATTCAATTAAGTCTCAATTTTCACCGAACAAAGGTTGTCTGGAGGAGATCGTTCATTAGCTCCAATACCGTCTGAAGTCGATACCAATATTGTCGAATTATGGCTTTTGTCCAATAAAGATAATTAGTATTGTACACTGAATAATAATCACGATTAACTTTAAGCGGGACCGCTTTATTTATCTCACCGTACATTGCGAATAAATAACGAATCGGACAGATTTATAGCGCTTAAAGCGCATTATAGCGCCCAATTATGCGTAAACACGAAAATTAAAAGTTCACGAACTCCAACAAAAAACGCACCAAACTAAGATTTCCCTTCGTAGCAATTTGAATCTTATTGTCTTGTTACATCGTTGATATTCGTTCTGAAATTTCAATGTATTTGGTACCTTTTTGTGGTTAGTTGGCGAGTTGTCGATGGGATGCGCTGCGCGGCGCGATTGCGGCCATTTTGAATTATTGGCGATACTTAGTGACGATGCATGCGTTCACGTACTGTATTCGCGGTCAGTGAGCAAACGTTCCGATAGATGGCGCCTTCTGTTTAGGTCGCGCTATGGATGGTTTCCTGTAATTTTCTTTAGGATGTTCATATTATATCAAGGGGTAATTTCTAGTTGACGGATCAAATTATATTAAAGATGAGATTGTCGTTGAAGTTGTGAATCGCCTTACAGTTTAGAAACTCTTTACACAGGGCAACGAGTATTTACTATGCCGTTATCGTAGCTTATAGACTACTAGCATTTACCCGCGGCTTTGCCGGCGTTGTTCCCGTTATTATCCCAAGGGAACTCTTTACCGGGATATAAAGTATCCCTATGTTTCAATCCAGGACTTGGTTTACTTGCGTGCCAAATCAGCTAGGAATGTATCGCCATTCAGTTGTTAGTTAATGGATGTTTGTTACTAAATAACGTAGGTAGTAGCTACGTTATTTAGTAACAAACATCCAAATCCAAACCTCCAAACATCCAAACATCTTCACAAACTTTCTCATTTACAATATTAGTAGGATCCTAAGTTTTCTCACTGACGTTAAAGGCAAGTTATTTTTTCTGTTTAGTCCATTGTTTGACTGGCAGAGAATGCCTCAGGTACGGCATTAAGTCCACCATTTATACTTTTTTGAATTGTGCAATAAAAATGAAATAAATAAATATCTTGGCAACTCAGTAAGCTGTACATAAAAACTTGCACCAATTTCTCAGAAATAAAGTTATTTTTTTTTGTAGTACCTCTAGCACAACTGTTACGCGTGCTTTGACTCATGACAAACACTACATATTCCTCAAGTTGTTTATCTATACGAACTTCATTACTTTCGTAAAAGGTTTACACATTATCCGATACTTAGGCACTGTATCAACCGAATAAGGACAGGTGTGAGCTGCTGCAACCATAACCTTCACAAGTGGGGTTACATATCCTCGCCGAGCTGTGACTGTGGAGCTCCGGACCAAACAACCACCCACATCGTGGAGGAGTGCCCTAAGCGGCGCTTTGCGGGAGGGCTGAACGACCTGCATGTGCTCTCAGCAGATGCCAGGGACTGGCTATTAAATCTAGACATAAAATTGTAATTAAATGTAATATAATGAATTCTGTACTTGATGAATAAGAGCCATACGATAATAATAATTGTATTGGGCCCTACGAGTAGACGCAAATCTCAGTCCTATAAACTATAAGTTGTAAGAGGCAGTAAACCAAGGCGAACTATCCAAAGGCCCAGAACCATCAATTATTACTGCCCGACGTGACCACTCAAACTTGGATTTAATTAATTTACTTCAATTAATTTGACCCGGGATTGAATTAGTCGTTTTATAAATTTAATTATCTGTTTGACAACCGTTGGGGGGCGTTTTTAATTGGTCGTTATTTGCTATGGCGGCCATCTTGAAAGCTTGGGTGAAGTGTAATTATAATTAATTTAGGTTTTGTTTACGATTCTTCAGTCTTCTTACGATACAAATGCGGAAGTTGATTTTTTAGTATCACATCAAACACAATATTAGAAATGAGAAAGTTTGTGAAGATGTTTGGAATTTTGTTACTAAATGGGTCATTCTCATTTTTGTGCATATAGTCACTACCGTGGGCGATTACTCCCTCTTACTGATAAAAAAAATAATACTATCATGAATTTTTCTCATCAATTGCCATAATATATGATAAAAATAATTCATGATGTATGTTTAGAAAGAACAATTAAAGCCACAGTAGTGACATCCACGGTAATGGCTGTGTGCACAAAAATGAGAACGACCCAAACATTGGACTAACAACTGAATGGATTGAGCTGAAATTTAGCATAGACCAAGTCCTGGCTCGAAACATAGGATACTTATATCCCGGCAAAGAGTTCCCTTGGGACAGTAACGGGGACAAAAAAATGCTAGTAGGTAAATATAGGTAACAAAATCGTAGCGGGACTATGTTTGTGCGCGCATTACCCAGAAACTACCCGACTGATTTACATGTTTGGTATGTGGAACTCATAATTCTATAGTAGTAGTAATGTTCCGTTCAGAGTTTGCATTATCTTGAAATTGGACGGTATAGTGGCGGCGGGGTTAATGACCTGTAAATACGCGGCCATTAATAATCCGCTGTCTTGCGCAGCTCCTTCGCGCAATTACCCACCTCGCGTGTGTGCAAAAACTGGGACTAATTACTTAAACTGGGCTCGGGCAGCCCCGCTTCTTACCCACTATGCGTTACGTTATCCGATGTTTCAATGGCGAATCTCTGTAGCAAATTCTATATTTGAGTCGTACTCATTTTGTAGTTTAAATAAAGACCAGGCAAAGTATACCTAAGGAAAGAAAAGTAGGCACTCTCCGGCCCTTTAGGAGCGATACGTAGGTAGGTACTCAAGGTCGAGGCGCAGGGCTGCCCGTCGGTTTTTTTCGCATCCGAACACACATGCAGTAGGTATACACGTTTACGATACATTTCGCGGGAGCCAGCGCACGCAGCGACGGCGTGATCCTGATTGCTACGCATGTTTGCGGCCCGAGCTGCAAGCTAGCGACGTAAATATACGATCGAGGGCTTTCTTTAGTATCTCCCGTGTTGTATACATAATTTTATGTCTACACTTTGGCCTGAAAGCGGCTTTTTCTGTATGCGTAGCGTGCGGTAAAAGCCACTTTATGGCCAGGTGAGGCATAAACTATTATTAATAGTATCTTGTATAAATGATGATTTTTTACGGCATGGGAAAGGCAAACGAGCACATAGATCACCTGATGGTAAGTGACTTCTGAAGCCCACGGACATTTGCAATCTTAATACCTATTTCAAATGCGTTGCCAACCCTAAGGACTAAGATAGAATGCCTCTATGTTAGTAATACCATGCTATTGATGAAATGTTTGAATAAGGTTATTATTTTTTACAAAAGTTATCATTGATCGATTGATGATGAATCAGAAATGAGGAGATTCGTACAAACCAAGGTCACCGACATAGCAAACTGAAGTGGGCAGCGCACATAGCTCGAAGAACCGATGGTCGCTGGGGCAGAAAGGTACTCGAGTGGAGACCACGTACTGGCAAGCGCAGCGTGGGACGGCCACCTGCAAGGAGGTTGGATGACCTGGATATGGTTGCAGGGACTCGCTGGATGCGGGTTGCTTCTATCTGGCTCATGTGGAAATCTATTGAGGAGGTCTGTGTCCAGCAGTGGACGTCCTCGGCGAAAATGATTATGATGATCATTGATCGTGTCTAAGCCACATCCTATATTTTTCCAGCCAGTACCCTTCCCGGAACCGTGACAGTACATTGTTCCTCGTTGTATAATCTGCGAGGAACACTAATTTATTTGCTTCTTGTATTTACAGCGCTAACGTTTCCAAGAAACTAATTAAAACCACGAATAATTATCACGGCTGTTAATTCAGTTGTGGAACAAAAGGCGGGATAAAATAACGCGTAGATTATATTTACAGAAAGCCGTCAGTGCATTTAATAATGTCTTAAATTATACAACAAAATTAAACAAGTCTCTGTTATTTATTTACATAAATATAAAATGCCTAAATTAGTATACATACTCAGGTGATTTTTGGTAAAAAAACTGTTATTGTATTTTTTCTACTCCTGTACTGTTATCTGTCTTTTACTTGGTCACGAACACTAATATAAGAACATATATAATATGAGTTCAGAGAAGTCTATGCTCTATTCCCCATAACAGCACTAGTGTCGTTATAGCCACTTTACGTTATTGCTAGCAACCACAGACTTCTAAATCTAGGTTAAACTGAGGTCAAGGATTAAGCGCTCAATTTTAACTTTACGGTAAAAATGCACAACTACCAACTTAACAAACAATTAAAACCCTACGGCTTTTAAGAAAAACAAAACTTTCTGAACTAAATTCATTGATGCCAACATAAAAACAAAAGTATTTTTAATATATTCACTGCGTGTCAACTTCATTTAAAAAATAAAAAGTTTACCATAGACACATACTGACAGTCATACGTCATATTTGCCTTCTTTGCAGGTTATGCCTTGTTTGTATTTTATAATTTTAAAACCTGTCGTAGAAAAAGTATTGTATGCAACGTTGTATAATTAAGTCAAAAAACGCTCATTGCGTCTCTATTTGCGATACTCGCCGCATTCGCGGCTCGTATCGCAACTCACGCAATTCGCATTTTTTGAACCTTCTTATACAACTGTTGCATAAAATACTATTGTAACACTTCAGATGTTAGTAACACTTGGTACGGTTTATTAAAATAAAAAGGCAAGAGTTTCAAATGCATTTAGAGACAATTTAAGCCTTAATCTCCTTTCTTTAGTAGGTTTTTAAATTCAAAGGATTAATCTGACAAATACCTACATATAGTTGATTTAAGAATAAAATTTCTGTAATAAACGAAATGATTATTACAAATTCTAGTTACATAATCTCGTAATCTTTTGAATGAACGAAGCATCTAATTTTGAAGACCTAATTCTATGTTTGAATAATCAACCTGACTGCTATAAATTATGTAGTTTAACTAAACTTTGTGTCACTGTTCCTTAAAATTATTTATTTTTTATTAAAGTGTTAGCCACAATTAAAAAAATGTTAATAATAATTTAATTATTGTTATAAAATGGTTGGCTAATTTTTTTATCTTTGTGCGCCATCTTTTACCCTTAGTCTTAATAATGTGCAGATTATACAGGGTGACTGGAAATTCACCGTATTCCTTGATAGAGGTTTTTCTACAGCTCATATGCAATGATTTAGGCCCAGTCAACTAGGGGTCAAAACTCCTTGGTTTTCGAGATATTCAAGTTTTTTGGTTTTCTTTTTAAATACCCGCTTCTTGACATAAAACTGGTGATTGTGTAGAAACTACGCAATTTTGAAATAAAAAAAAACATGTTTTGAATAGCTAATAAACTACTGATTACATTACAATAGTAAAAAGTGCCAAAACATTACAAAAGTTGACTGGGCCTAAATCATTGCAAATGAGCTGTAGAAAAACCCCTATCAAGGAATACGGCGAATTTCCAGTCACCCTGTATGTATTTTTTATTTTTTTGTGTAGTTCGCGCACACACTCCTTGCAGGCCGAATGGATGTTCTGTTCCAGAAAAGTCTGTGGCGTGCTCAAGGCGCGAAGACTGCATCTCTGGAATTTATTCATGTCCTACTTGCTCGCCCATTAAGGTTGCCAGCCAAATAAATACTAGCTGGTCTGCTTAGACAAGCGCATTTTATGGTAAATGGGTTTGGATTTATTCGACAAGTGAATTAAAATAAATAACTTCACACTAATATTTTAAACGTGAACGTTTGCGAAGATGTTTGGATGTTTGTTACTAAATAACGGGGTAGCAACTGGAAGGATCAAGCTGAAATTTGGCATGTAAGTAGACCAAGTCCTGGATTGAAACATAGGATACTTTATATCCCGGTGAAGAGTTCATTTGGGACAATAACGGGGACGACGCGGGCGAAGCCGCGGGCTAATACTAGTTCTGTATAATCAAAGTTAGAAATATTGATAAAATGTTGTCCACAACATCGTCCGCGCTGACTCGCTAACCGCCTGTTGAACCGCTTTGATTCGAGTCGATCGGTTTTCCATTCAAATATAAAGAGGGTCGTTATTTGTTTCCACGGTGTCAATTATGTTTAAAATTAGGGATGTAACGATACTGATACCGATATATCGGTATCGCCGATATATCGGTATCGCCGATAATATACAACCGATAATTGAGAACGCGAAAAGAATTTGCTGTATGAAAAACAATCTGCAAAAAATAATTTCAATGACTGATTTATTTTATGTATGGGTATATTACCTTGTGCAATGACAATTACTATGTTAATTAAATCTTTGGTTCTTTTTAAAAAATAAATTTGAATTTTGAGTTGACAATCTATTTATTTTTACTTTACACTTTCAAGGTTGACTCTCTGTTAAATATAGCCAAGTTTTAGGTATAATAAGGACATACAAATATCTGAAGTTCATACTTCATTATTTAGCTAAGATATTTTACTACAATATATCGGTATCGGTATCGTATCGGCAAAACTATGTATCGTTACATCCCTATTTAAAATAAATTTATTTTATAGCTTGATACATTTTGTCTTCGCGAAATGACATGCGAAGTCTGAAAGAGTCACAAACACTATTAACGTGTAATTGGGCCTTTAAGGGCAGCGACATCTATCAGCATCATTTGAAACTAAACGTTTTTAATTATAGTATATTGTTTTGACTTTTTTAAAAGTTCTCATGTCATTTCGCGCAAATAAAATGTATCAAACTATAAAATACACATTATAAACATAATTGATGCCGTAGACGCAAACTCTCTTTTGGTTTGTATGGAAAGTCGACCCGATGTGTCAGTCAACCTAAATAAACGTTCTAGTAGAGTGACTAGGTCGCAAAATGACCACATCGCTCATAGTCCACATCTCATAATGTCCGAGTCACAAAATGACCACATCGCTCCTAGTGAACATCTCACAATGTCAGAATCGTAAATTGCCTGCATCTTGTCTAGTCCATATCTCACAATGTCCAAGTTGTAAAATGACCACATGGCCCCAGGACAACATCTCAAAAAAAGGTGCAAAATATCAGATTCTGATATTTTGAGATGTTGACTAGGAGCGATGTGGTCATTTTGTGACTCGGAGTCTCGGACATTATGAGATGTGGACTATGAGCGATGTGGTCATTTTGCGACCTAGTCACTCTACTAGTGACCCCTACTGCTGCTAAACATAAAAAAATCATACGGTCGAATTGAGACCTTCCTCCTTTTTTAGTTTCCTAAAGATGATGTTTATATTGGTCAGTTTTAGGATAAATAGATAATATGCAGGTATGGATATTTTAGATAATCGTAGATAATTTAGGTACCTATTAAAATTTTATTGCTGATAAGTGACAACCCTTACTCTTTAAGGGCGGGTTTGCTTTGAGTCGGGCGGCACCTACGAAGATCAAAGCAGATAAGTTTCTGTTCCTTCCTATTCTGTGGTAACAAGCATATCACCCAGTGTATTAACTTATGCAAAGGGCATAGAACATTAAATCAATGCAAATGAGGGTCTAGATTAACGAACAAAACCATTTTCTGTTAAACTACCTACATTCAAAGTTTTTCACTTTTCCGAGCTCCGACATAAGATAAATAATGTATACTATCATTCCCTTTTAAACCTGCAGCCGGGCTAGCACAACTGGACGGGCTAAAACCCAACAAAACATCACTCGTCTCTCTATAGAGAAATATATAAGAGCTTAAACGCTAGTAATCCAATCATACTTAACCCGTTTCAGAAATGCAGGTGTTGGTATCACTAAACGTAAGATAGCTGGGCAATTCATTTGCACCATACAATCGGGCCAAATTAAATTAGGTACGTGTGAAAGAACCTCACCCAGGAGTCGTAGTTCTGTTTGTGTGTTTGGATCGCGGGATGGGTGGTTAAAGGAGTGCTGTGGGAAAGAGATGGCGATACCAAATTACAGGCTGAAAGAATGAAGTGGTGAAAGTTCGTTGTTCAAAGTCATACAACACAACACACAACATAACACAACAATACAATACAATAGCTTTTTGCTAAATATCTCGATTTAAGGAAACTGGCAAACTTTGACGCTTCATCCACTGGCATTATACGTACCCTTTTCTAAAAACCGGAAATCTCTTATATACACTTTTTTATACATTTGTCTCAGTCTCGAGTGTCTTATAGCATTTTTCCGATAATTTCGTCGCTCGCCAATACGTTGATTTTCCCACAATAAGTGCATTTTAATAGGTAGTTAATGTGAAAATCATTTTTTTAAATACGTACTTCTATGGACCATGTGTACCAACATTTCTAAAAAATCGGCATTCATTAGTGCATATGTAGTTCAAGGCTGTCGAACAAGTTTCTATGTAAGATGCATTGGGTTAAATTCGAACATGGGGTAATTCTGAATCCGAATATTTACTGTAACATGTTAACACTGTATTAGACACGCCAATAAAGCTTCAACTAATGCACAGCCTAAAAATCTTGCCTAGTTTAGTAGAAATTTCTAATTTTCGAAATTAAACCCGCCCCTTGTTATACATATTCCACGCTAGCGATCCTAACACGCCCCGCCCTGGCAACACAGCACAAAGAGGTTTTAATTAAAATACGGCAGACTGCGGACCGTGAACGGACAAGTCTGGCAAGACTTATTTAAATGAACCGGAGCATGCAGTGTATTTGCAGCGGACGATGCGACGCTTGTAATTACTCGATGGCCTTATTTGTGGCACGCTGTGTAACGGACGTGATCCCACGGCGGAGGAGGGATTCATTTAAACATAATAGATACCATGAAAAATGCATAAAATATCTTTTGTACGGTAAGTAGCTCTAGTGTTACAGTTATTCATGGGCGACGATGACAGGGCCATTTTATAAAAAGTTTTACAAAAACTTTCTTTAGTTCTGCGAAATTTTGCATAATTTCTACTTAGAATCGCGGGTACTATTGACTCTGATAGGAGAAAAATGTGTTAAAATATTTTTTTCTACTCCTGTACTGTTATCTGTCTTTTACTTGGTCACGAACACTAATATAAGAACATACATAATATGAGTTCAGAGAAGTCTATACTCTATTCCCCATAACAGCACTAGTGTCGTTATAGTCACTTTACGTTATTGTTAGCAGCCACAGACTTCTAAATCTAGGTTAAACTTAGGTCAAGGATTAAGCGCTCAATTTTAATTTTACGGTAAAAATGCACAACTACCAACTTGACAAACAATTAAATTTAAGAAAAACAAAACTTTCCGAACTAAATTCATTGATGCCAACATAAAAAAGTATATTTAATTTTAGTGTATTTTAAATTTTAAAAAAAAGTTTACCATAGACACATACTGTGAGTCAAACGTCATATTTGCCTTGTTTCCAGGTTATGATTAATTTTGTATTTTATAATTTAAAACCTCGTCGTAGAAAAAGTATTGTATGCAACGTTGTATAATTAAGTCAAAAAATGCTCATTGCGTCTCTATTTGCGATACTCGCCGCATTCGCGGCTCGTATCGCAACTCACGCAATTCGCATTTTTTTAACCCACTTATACAACTGTTGCATAAAATACTATTATTCTGATTTCGTTACTTTTCGTTTTCGATATACACTTGTATGGCGGCAACGGAACGGAAGAACGTTTCTTGCATTGACGTATACAATGGACAGGGCTAAGCGAGCGCGCAGACGGTTCCTACGCTTTGGCGGTAGAAATACCGCCAAATCGGTAAAAGTACCAGCCGGCAGTGCGACACGCGGCGCGTGCACTGCGCAGCTGGTCTTTATAGCTGCATTTTTTGTTAGGGGAAAATAGTTCCGAACTGTTCGGATGGGCCTATCCTTACTTTTGAAATCATTGTTGAGATTTACTCGTTTCTTGAAGTACCCCATAGTCATAGCGCTCCAAGAACACCTCAGGAGGGAGTTCCGACCGGTTCGTGGCAAAAATGAGCGTGATGCCCGCTACTACTACCTCCGGGTAGGGTGGTTGGTTTCGTCTGCGACCGACCCACCTCTGTAGTCAATCTAAAAACCAGCGCTGGGCCTCCTCGCCCTGAGATTGGTAACCATTGTCAAAAATAATATGAATTTTTTTCCTTGTTTCTTTGTTTGTAGTTTTTTAATATCTTTTTTGTTGCAATGTATTTTTTTTGGCAATAAATATTTTTCTAATTTGTAATTTCTAGTTTTGCCGGGACAACGAGCTAACTATATACCTAGTTCTAAACTATATACCTGGAAGAGATCGCTTATTAGCGATAAGACCGCCTGTTGTTTACCATTTATGCTGTTTTAGATTTAAGTTTTTGTAATCTTTTGTTTTGGTGCACAATAAAGAATATTGTATTGTATTGTATTGTACCTACTACTCCACTCGGTCACTTACCAGTCACGTTGAAATTATCGGTACATATTTGTAACAACGTTACTTGCGACTTTTGTATTTCGCTGCTGTAAAGGAGTGCAGACAGCATAATATCATAGATTATTGATGCAAAGACCAAAAAACCAATAAAAATTCAAAATTGTTTATTTGCTTCAGTACAGCATACATAGGTCTTACATAGTCATCATAATTGTTTAGTGTACTCTGCCTGCATGCAGGCGTGCAAATATGAGAGCGCGCTAAGTTCAATTATGGTTCACAAAATAAAGAGTAATTACACAAAGAAATAAAAGAAAATACAATGTCAAAAAAGTTAAATATGGGAAAATACAGACAATTAAAGAAAACACAAAAAAAATTATAGTAGGTAATAAAATGTCAAGGCGTGTGCACAAATAATAAAACACATTGTAAACATAATTGATGCCGTGGAAGCAAATGATCCTCTTTATGTTTGTATGGAAACCAGCCGAATTGAAACTAGTATAAGAATCCCATAGGGAATGGCAAACAGGATACATGAATGTACAGAAAACTAGCGTTCGTAGCGAACAATAAAACTCTTGTAGTACAGAGATTGTACACATTTCCTATCTCACGATACACCAGGTTATTGTTTTAATAGAACCGTGGCTAATCACAACTTCATCACCAACATTGTCGCGAACGTAATTTGACCCTAATATATATATATTTATTTAATAACTAAATTAACAATAAACTACAACAATAATAAATTATAATAATGTAATAATACGTTTATTTTCAGATGCTAAATATCAATAGATTGTTAAAATATCCTAAACTAAAATAATTATACTAAACCTAAGACTAATCTTAAAACTACACATTAAATTATATTTAAAAAGGACCCCCGTGGCATGGTGGCATTTCCTCACTGTATGGAAATACTAATGCGCTGGGCGAGGAAGCTACCAGCCCTTTGATCGCCAGAGGTGTCGACGAGCCGTTGTGAAACCTCTCTAAATAAGAGCCTAGGGCTTGGACCCTACGAACCCAGTACAGTTACGACATTTACGACAAACAATTGTTGACATGACAGATAGTGTTATTGTGACATGTGATATTCCACATGGTGATTTTTTTTAGACGAAATTATAATTAATTTTTTTGTTAGGTAAATGAAATCAAAAAAGTTATATGAAAAGATTTCTTAATTTCTATTTAAAGTTAATTATTTTAATGTAAAGTATAATGTGTTAAAATATCTGTAACTAATAAATTAGGACCCTATATAATCGGCGATATCGATAAGTCTCAACTGTGCAATCAGTATGGGGAAGTGACCTCATAGTGGAAGCACGGACTCCTGAAAAAAACCTTCATGGCCCCACACCGGGGGGCACCGTGACAGAGAACGTGTAAACAAAGCTGTGTTGCGATATACATGGCGCTTAGGATGCTAATAACTATTTCATACTGATTGTACACAGGGAAATTTTTATTTGGGGCGAGATTGCCGGAGCAGTTGTAAATTAGCCGACTGTTCGCCCGCACCGTATCCCATCCGGCGAGTCGTCCCAAGACATATCGGTATATCTCCGGCAAATAACGTTATTGACTTTTATTCTCAAGTCTCGAGACGTTTCCGTGTGTTTTTGTTATTTTAAAAACGTTAGAAACAGGTTGCCTACTCCTTGTTAATTTCTATTTAATTCGCGAAAGTAGCAATTTATGTTATTTATACGTCGTCCAATTTTCATTTCGTCCAAGTTATTTCACAAACTTTTATTTAGTATCACCTGTCCCGGTATCTGTCTGTTTGTTTGTAAGAAAATTGTGGAATAAAACAACTGAAACGGATTAAATCGCGTATATTACTAATTTGTTTAAGTCCCGACGTTCCATAACCCTTTTCGGCGTTCGTGGTCGCGGGAAGACTGAGAAAATCATAAATTTTCTCTGTCAAAATTATCGTTGTGCAAACCTACCCACTTAAAAAAATACAAATTAAAAATTAGTGTTGCCAGATGGGCCTACTGTGAAAAGACGTTCACACACATACCTGATCTGATGACGGAGTCGGAAGGTGGCCAAAGGATCATCTAAATCAGAGGTTCCCAAAGTGGGCGATAACGCCCCCTAGTGGGCGGTGAAGGCATCAAGGGGGGCGGTAAGAGAGCCAGAAATCTCAAGTCTAATACCTAGCTCACAATAATTTATATATTTCCGTATTTATAAGTAGTAGTTTTTCGTTAACCAATAAAATTGGGGGGCGTTTAATTTTTTTATTTCTTTAAAGTGGGCGGTAGACAAAATCAGTTTGGGAACCTCTGATCTAAATTATATAAGATAAATCAATCGTGTGTAAACTCATTTGGTTAGTTACAGTAAAAGTTAAAAACTACAACAAAAACGCAATTTTTTTACGTCATGTGCCACGTTACGCTTGTACTTTTTTTTCACCACACTAGTTCGAAATCAGAGGTGAAATTTGGAAAAAATCTAAAAAAAAAAATCGTTATTCTACTGTGGCCACAGCATAAAGAAATTAACAAAAATAGGAATCACGTTCAATAGTAGGTATAGTTAATTGGCAACTCATAGCAAAAACCAGATTTCAAAAATACTTAATATTTTAGTCATGACATTCAAAATACCGAGTCAGTCACTTAGCACGAGTTTTGCAAAAAACGTCAATATCTCTAAAACTAAGACATTTTTACCGAGGTCAAATTTACTTAATCTTGTATCTTATGAGTTGGTCTATCAGCCGTACATGTTATTTTTTACTTTTTAGAGTTATTTTTTAAACGGGGATTCTTACATATTTTTACTTACTCGTTTCCTCAAGATTAGCGTGACTGAGGCGTTATACACCTCCATCACACATGTTAGTATGGAGCTATTCTGCCGCCATAACTCAAAAGGGCACAACTAACATTTTTTTTTCGACACTGAATTATATACATATTCGGAGTCAGTGAAATTTACTGATTCTGAATATGTATAGAACTCAGTGTCGAAAAAAAAATGTTAGATGTGCCCTTTTGCGTTATGGCGGCAGTATTGGCGGTTTTTCGTTTTCTTCTTATTTTTTTCAAATACAAATATTTATCCGTAACACAAAAGTTACAGGTCAATAAGGTAAGTAGTATATTATTTGACAGTCATTATCTGCATAATGTGTACTTATTATACATTAGTGCAATACATATTTATTGAGGAATTAGTCTAAGAATATCACTGTTACTTTTAAGATTTATTACTATGTATGTCAATTGCTATACCCTGTCAGGGTCCATGTGAAACTCTAAATTGTATTTATAAGAACTGTATGTAAATCATGGTTGCAAATAAAGACTATTACTATTACTATAATATTAATATAATAACATTCTTTTCACTCCCTAGTTACTTTTTACCCGACTGCGGCGAAGCCCAAATGTGTTTGACCTGTATGTATGTATGTCCGTTCCTATGTCCGCTCATAACTACTCAACGGCACAACCGATTTTGATAAATGATACATCGTTAGATTCGTCTTGATGGCGCGAGTGTCACTGGGTATGAAGTTTGTTAAAATAAACAAAATGGCGGATTTTATGCACTTTTAAAGTGCACCGCGGTCGGGTTTTTTTTGTAAAAATATTTAGTTATTTGGGAAAACCTTTAATGTACGAACAGTCTTGCTACGATATTATTATACGTATGGAATGGATAGACAGGAAGCCCTAAGAAAACCACCCTCAAAAATCACACCCCCGGCCATGGACAGTAACTCTAATTATTACAAAAGCGCCCCATTAAGGTAAAAGCCATTGAATCTCCAATTAATTTCATCATCCTTAAAATTGTTGATGAGAAAAATTTGGAAGGTATCCAGTTACTTTATTTTTACTCTTAAGGCGGTTCGGTCGCGAAGCGAGTCGCTCAGTCCTCCATACAACAAAAAAGTGGTTTTTTGTAAGCTTTACTAGCAGCTTGGTCAACTTTTGCGACCAGTTGCGGCGCGTAGAAGGCTCTGCCCTAGATCTACAGAGGGCTTGGAAACCGGTATTTGCTCCATACAAAAATACCGGTATTCTTTCCGTTCTTTTCGTTCTTTAGTTTATTATTTCATTTTTGAATCGGACAATCTATTAATACGAAATCATGACTTAAATATATTATTGAGCTCTACATAAAAAGCATAAAATTATTCAAAATATTGGGCTATTTCGGGGTTTTTGCAAAATACCGGTTACGGTTGGCATGCTGCTCACTAGAAGTGGTGGTAGTGGTGGGAGTGGTTCTTCTGAGCTGGGCTAAGTGCCCGTTTGTGACCAGCCTGGCAGCTTGAAGGCGTTGTGCTGGTAATAATAAGTGGGGGTCGTGTAAGATGGCCGAAAGAAAGAAAAGAAGGTTAAGAGGGACTTTAACGGCGTTAGTTTTATTTGAGATGAGTTTCATTTCATGACATGTTCGCGAGACCAGGAGTGGCTCACTCTGCGATTTCGCCGCGCGGCCTTGATGCCCCCGCGAAGGGGCCTAGCCAGGGACCAGAAAGAGCACTAGCGCGCGTTATGCGATAGAGAGAGACAGTCGCATCTGGTGTGTTCTGTCCGGTGGTCGGACCCGAACGATAGTTCTGTTAGAGAGAGAGAGAGAGAGACTTCTGTACTTAGTACTACTTAATCTGTGGCGAAACAACATGAGGAGAGAAGTCCCGAAATTCAGAAAAAATATGCACGGCCGTTTATAAATAAATAAATATCGGGGGACAATTTTACACAAATCGAGCTATTTATTGTCAGCGCCATCTATTAGCACCATTTTACGAACCATCCACCATACCATCTATTACGGAAAAAGCCGCTTTCTGGCCAAGTGTAGACATAAAATGATGTACACAACACGGGAGGTAATAAAGAAAGCCCTCGATCGCATATTTACGTCCCTCGCTTGCAGCTTGGGCCGCAAACTCCTGCGATGTCGGCCTTTCTTTGCATTACCACCCTAGTTGTGTAATGTACTATTATGCCACACTTGGCCATAAAGTGCCTTTTTCCGCACGCTACGCGTACGGAAAAAGCCGCTTTCTGTCCAAATGTAGACATAAAATACTTTTCACACCTCCTATTCAGAAAAAAGTATTTTGCTCCCTCATAAGAGGGATCAAAGTAGCACTTTTCTGTTCAAGGACAACAGGGTATTTTAGTTTGAACCCACTTAGAATATGCCATACCATAGACTTAAATTACACACCGAGGGCGGTATAATAAGGAATGGCCCAGATCACAGGTGTTTGCGGTCCGAGCCGCAGGCGAGGGCCATAAATATAATATGGAAGTGGTATTTTCGTCTCGTCCGTAAAAAATAATAATCGTTTTATAAAATAATAATAGACTATTACATTTGACAATAATTATAACATTTAATTTTTAATAATAATGTGTGATGCTCTTTGAGTAACTATATTTTTTCTACTCCTGTACTGTTATCTGTCTTTTACTTGGTCACGAACACTAATATAAGAACATACATAATATGAGTTCAGAAAAGTCTATACTCTATTCCCCATAACAGCACTAGTGTCGTTATAGTCACTTTACGTTATTGCTATCAGCCACAGACTTCTAAGTCTAGGTTAAACTTAGGTCAAGGATTAAGCGCTCAATTTTAACTTTACGGTAAAAATGCAGAACTACCAACTTAACAAACAATTAAATGCCTACGGTTTTTAAGAAAAACAAAACTTTCCAAACTAAATTCATTGATGCCAACATAAAAAGAGTATTTTTAATTTAAGTATATTTTAAATTAAAAAAAAAAGTTTATCATAGACACATACTGTAAGTCAAACGTCATATTTGCCTTGTTTCCAGGTTATGATTAATTTTGTATTTTATTATTTAAAACGTAGTCGTAGAAAAAGTATTGTATGCAACGTTGTATAATTAAGTCAAAAAACGCTCATTGCGTCTCTATTTGCGATACTCGCCGCATTCGCGGCTCGTATCGCAACTCACGCAATTCGCATTTTTTGAACCCACTTATACAACTGTTGCATAAAATACTATTTCGTTATTTTGGTAGGTAGCGTTTGTATTTGAATTTTCCTCATAGTCGGTGTGAAAAGCAGTATGTGTCACTCGGTAGCAAAATTATTTTCACCTCGGGCGTTAACACTTGAATCCCTCACTACGCTCCGGATTATACTTTAGAATCCCTCGCTACGCTCGGGATTCTATTGTATAATCCTTCGCTTCGTTCAGGATTCAATATACGCCCTCGCCGTAAATACATCATTTTGCTCCCTTGTGACACAATCTACTAGTACACAAGACGGGAGGTAATAAAGAAATCCTTCGATCGCATATTTACGTCCCTCGCCTGCGGCTCGGGCCGCAAACATCTGCGATCCCGAAATCGCAGATGCGGCGCGGCGGCGGCGGTCTGGGTGTATAGTTAAAACGCCAAAATAGTACATTACACAACTAGGGTGGTAATACAAAGAAAGGCCGACCTTTCTTTGTATTACCGCCCTAGTTGTGTAATGTACTATTTTGGCGTTTTAACTATATTCATATTGTTTTATGGAGACAAAATGTATTAAGATCAAGTTATGACATGAAACAACCAAATTTGATTTCGTTAAAGTCGATTCTTAATCCTCTTTTCGTCTGTATGGCACCAAGCGGCTCGAACCACCTTAAGTCCTTTTAAGACCAATTACATGGAATTTTTATGATGCTTAATTAAGTAGAACTCATTTTTTTTGGTTTTCCTGTTTTGCGGTGGCGATGAATTTTACGTAGTCAATAAAAGAGTTTTTAATTACACCCAGCTTTTGTGTTGTGAAATGAAATATTACAGAAAATATGTTAATTAACACCAAATCATCATTTAGCTTTTATTTAGTTGCACCTGTCCCGGTGTCTCTGTGTGTATATAATCAAATGTACTATAAGTCTAATTTGACCCACTTCCTAATTTCTGATTGAGCCGAAATTTTGCAAGAATATGTAAATCAGATGACAATGCAATGTTATACAAAAAAGTACAGTCGGCAATAAAAGCTAATCTCCAACAGATATCACTACTTACGCGTGTTTAAGTAAGAGTAGGTACGTTGCACAGATCCTGCCTCTCTTTTATTTTTACCCGACTGCGGCGAAGCCCAAAGGAGGGTTATGTGTTTGACCTGTATGTATGTATGTATGTCCGTTCCTGTGTCCGCTCGTAACTACTCAACGGCACATCCGATTTTGATAAATGATACATAATTAGATTCGTCTTGATGGTGCGAGTGTCACTGGGTATGAAGTTCGTTAAAATAAACAAAATGGCGGATTTTATGCAGTTTCAAAGTGCACCGCGGTCGGGTTTTTTTAGTAAAAATGTGGTTATTCTTTTTGTAGCTGACAAACTTGCAAGTCTTACTGACAGATCCTACCCCTCGCAAAAAATGGCTGACGGTTTTGTATCGGAAACATGTGCTGTGGTGACTTCTTTTACTACAATACAATCATACTTTATTGCACACCAAAAAGTAAATTACAATATGAACGTATACAAAAAACAGTGGTAAACAATAGGCGGTATTATCGCTAAGGAGCGATCTCTTCCAGACAACCTTAGCCACACAGTAGTAGGCAAACTTTCTTCATAGGTGACAGAAAAATTAAGAGATTTCAAAGGAAAATTGGCTTGTCTCCTAAATAAAAAAACATAATTATAATATGTCAGTAAGTTAGATTATCAAAAAAATATTGAACACGTATTTTTTATTTTGTCATTCAAACAAAAAATGGTGGACTATGTTAGAAAAATTAAGCTGTTACAGCATAAATTAATGGAGCTGTGAAATAAGAATAAATCCGTCAAAATTATTTCGAACTAAGTACTATTTCGAAGGACCGTACTTTGCCCGCCATTGCCTTAACGTTACCGTATTCTTTTACTACAACAAATAACTCAATATCACAATAACATTAAACATATAATTGAGTATCGAAATTCTCGAGTCATGCATGCGTCACCAAGTGCTCTCCTCACATCTGGCATCTGAATGAAGGTGAATGTCATTAGCGCCGCTCGTGCCTACACAAATATTGGGCCAATTACGATTGGAGCGTCTCGTTAGTGAGATCAGGGTGCGTGGTAGCGCAGCCTGTTTACGAGAAGCTTCTTATTAAATAGTCAATCTTAAGTTACATTTTCATCATCAGCACAGTACCTATAATAGCAGTAATTTTTCTTCCTACATAAGATACATCGCGCGGCTTGTATATGTGTGCGTCGTGAACTACAAGCAAAGTTTTACGGATGCGTAAGAATGCCCTAGTACGAAACGCACTGTCTGTGCCTCGATCTTGAATACGTATCACGCGCTCCTAAATGGTCGAAGTTCGACTACTTGCCTGTCTTTATACTTTGTCATCAGCCTATACAGTGTGTAAGTCTAATACGGGCGAATCTCTTAACGGTGGTTAGTATAGGACAAAGTGAAGGTAATTAGATAACATTTACTTAAAGTTGCAACAATAATTTTGTCCATACAAAATAATTCAGCCCGCAATGTAATGCAAACACACTCACGTTAAACGCTCGTTGATAGTTACGTTGACATTCCGGTACCGCCGTACCGCAACCATGTTTACAGTACATTGCTGCTGAGAAATTTAAAAAAAAATAATTATGGGGTCGTAACGAACTGCAACTTAAAAAAACCTTTTACTTCATGATTACACTAATGAATACTATGTCCGATTTAATTTATCGCCCGTATTAGACTTACACGCTGTATAAGGTGCTAACTAATTAGCTACCGATACTTTAAGAGAAGATACTTTACGTTATAATAATTAACATTAACTAGAAATTAAGAAAACTTTTCATATAATTTTTAGGTTTTCATTTACCGAACATTACTGTTAATTTAACTCACAAGAACATTTTCTGTCAAGTGGATGTCGTTTTCTGTAAAGTGGCCAGTTCATTCATATTAAAAAATTAGTAACCATAAGATAATCAGAGATCTTAATCACTGATTATTGTTTTCCTCATTAACAGGGTGCTTTACGTTGCAAACTTACTTACCAGGATATGAACCCGGGCCCTCTACCTTCGTAGGCTCACTACCTGCTCTCCCACTCTGTACTTTTAGGTACTTAAAAAAAGGTAAAACAAAAAAGCACGTGACTCGTTCAGCCAATCAAAGTAATGTTTCGTATCTGTGGCACAATACCACTGGCTGAACGACCCTAGTCACGTGGTTTTTTGTTTACCTTTTTTTAAGTACCTAAAAGAACAGAGTATAGGCAAACGTGTCGTCAACATAACGAACAATTTTCGACTACAAGGACAAGCGGACTTACTTGGAGAAACCTAAGGCTCGCGACACACTGCTACAACTATGTTCTTCAATCTATGCAAGTTAATTGGGTAAGTTTGCTCTTTACTGGGGGTGATCTGTGTCTCAATTAAAGGGCCCATCCGCAATAGTATTAAGTCTCTTTGTCACTTGATTTAGAGCTCTGTCAAAATGCTACTTAATCGTACGTATAAGGGAACGATGTATAGATTTGGGTTTGCCTTTTCCGCATCCGTTTTTTTATTTGGATATTAGTCTCCGCCATGCCATACAGCTCGCGCCTGTAATGATCAACTTCTCTCTTAGTAGTGCACTCTTGGCAGAGTGGTCGTGGTCATGTCTCGGTCGGTCGGTCTTGCGCCACCGCTTCTCTTGTGATGCGACGCCATGTATCTCTATGTTTTGCGGAGTGAGAGTTAACATTTATTCTGGAACGTGTCACAGATTTGACGAGGTCTGTCCACCGTGTTGGAGAGCTCCCACGAGATCTTTTGCCCTCGACATTCCCTTGCAGCACCAATCGTTCCAAGGAGTCCTCGTTACGGGTGACGTGTCCGAAGAATTTGAGAATTCGTATTTGCACAGACGACGATAATCTCTCTTTAATGTTGAGTTCTTTCAGGATCGAAGCGTTGGTTCAGTGCGCGGTCCAAGGGGTTCTGAGCATGCGTACTCGTATCCAGCATGAAAAACTTAGCCCCGTCGTATCATAGGAGCTTGCCACATGTAGTATACGTGCCGCGTAGACATATGGCCAGGCCCATAATGATACTAGTGAGCAGCTACCTATTTATCAGCCACGACCCTCCACGGCTTGACATAGGCCTCCCCCATATATCGCCACAAAGTGTTGTTCCGAGCAGACCGCATCCACTGGCTCCCCGCTAGGGTTGCCAGATGGTCGGGAATTGGCGGGATTCTCCCGATTTTTCGTATGTCCTCCCGACTCCCGACAAAGAAGAAAATCTCCCGACAAACGACTTCATTGACTGACTTTACTGCCTCAATGAGGAGCTAAAACGTTCGAACGGCATTTTTTGTAATTAAATCTCGGTACAACGAAGAATCTATTTCATTTCATAACTCCGCCAGTGTAACTGCCACCTAAACTAGATAAAAAGCGTACTAATCTCTCTGAATAAGGCCCTTTATGTATCGTTATGACGACATCAAAGACAAAGGCCCGCGGGAATGCTCGTGAAACTATTGTCAAGAATACTGAACAGCAATATCTTTCGGAAAACGCCACAACCGACAACTCCTCAAAGCTGAAATATGTAAACGATTATGCGCCTTATCCCCTTGAAATAAGGTCAAAAATGTCTATTTATTTATGATCACTCTTCTGCTTGTATTATTGAGATACTCCCTTATTTGTAAACGAAGCGAAATAAGGAATATTCTACGGAAAAATGTCGCTGCGTAAAGGTCACGGAAGATGGAATTTAGGAATAAAGTTGAATTTTTGAGGACGAATGTGATACATTTTGTAGGTTTCGGCGCCGGGGAAAAAACCTTAAGTAGGAGAGTAGGGCTTTTTCAGAATATATTTTTCGTACTTTGTTTTGCTAAATATTCTACTAATATTATATAATTGTAAGTTTTTGAAGATATTTGGGACTTTGGAAGTTTTTTGCTAAATGACGCGGTAAAAATGAAATGGATTTAGATGAAATGTGCCATGTAGGTAAGCCAAGTCAAATCAGTCAGTTCAAGTCTTGGATTGAAGCATAGTAATGTACTTTTATCCCAGTAAGGAGTTCCCTTGGGATAGTACCGGGAAGTGTCATCATTCCAAAATGTTATAAATTCCAAACGATACTTTTTGACCTCGGAATCTGACCTCCATGAAATCTGACGAAAACGGAAACTGACAGCTGATCTACATGTCACCTGATGAAATCAGAATCTGACCTACATTGCCGAAAGCAATAATGCGATCAGAAAACTGAAACCGATTGAAACGCTAGTAGAGCATTATTCTGTTTTACATGATTTTATTTAACTTGCCACGTTAATATGTAAGTAAGTAAATAATTTACGAGTAAGTTCTGGTTTTAAAATTTGCAACCCATTTTTCAACCACTTCCTGGTATCCGATTGAGCTGAAATTTGGAATACTTATGTACATTCGGTGACAATGCAACATTATGGTACCATCAAGCTGATCTGATGATGAAGGTGGAAGGTGACGTCTACGTTACGTGAGATGAATGCACCGTGTTTGGGCTGATTTGATTAGTGTTCACATGCAGTTTGTGAATATACAAAAAAAGATAGAGCCGGAAATAAAAGGCTCGGAACACGGGGTTACTCCTAGAAGTCATCGGAAACCTCAAGAGTCTGATAGGCTTTCTGGTAGAGTTGGTTTGGCAAGAGTAGTACCATTGACAGAGGCCATTCTCATTTTTGTGCACACAGTCATTGCCGTGGCTTTAATTGGTCTTTCTAATAGTTTGACCTAACCGTCATATGTATGTATGTATGTAAACACTTTATTGCACATAAAATCATACAGAAGCAGTACAAAAACAAAAAAAAAGCCAAAGTCATATTATCATGAATTCTTTTTATCATATGGATGAGTGAATTCATGACAGCACTATTTTTTTTGGTCAGCTAGAGATAGTAATAAGGCCCACGGTAGTGAATGTGTGCACAAAAATGAGAATGGTCCACCCATGACGCAAAATAGCCGCATTTCTGTCGTCGAGTTGCAGAAAATTAGCCCGCGTACACATTTAACATAAGTATCTGATTAACAAAACTGGCACTAGTAGGTAAAGACTCCATGATCTGGTGTCATATTCTCCGAAAGGCAAATTATATTCACATCCAGCCTGGCAAAAGTTCTCTTATGAGGCAGTCAGTAGGGGCAGAGCAGAGAATCAAAATCACAGCAACTGGTCGCAAGATAGGCAGACCAAGCTGAGTAAAGCCTTAAAGCCTATTTACCGAAGAAACTATCGATATGCAAAGAACTGAATTTTGTCGACACTCAATGAAACTTGTCTGTTGTAAAAATGTTATTCAATTAACCACTTACCGTAAAACGGTCCTACTTTGCTCCTACAGGGATAACTATGCTCCAACCCCGAAAACATATTTAACGGGTTGTTTCTTGATATGTATAAATGTTGGTACCTATAAAATTAATATTGTATCCGATACGAAAACAACGACAGACGATCACACCACTTTTTCTATCTCTGTTATTTTGTTTTATTACGGTTCCCATTTTATAAGCTAGCATTTTATAAAAGATGACGAGGATATCGAACGACAACGACGAGCTATTACTATGAGAAGTAATATGTTGGCGCGCCGGTTCGCTCACTGTTCTGACCAGGTGAAAATTACCCTGTTTGGGGCTTACTGTCAGGCGTTCTACACAAGTCAGCTGTGGTATCAGTACACTAAGCGTGCGTTCAATAGGCTCAGAGTCCAATATAACAACGCTTTTCGTGCGATGCTAAGGCTACCGTGGCGGTGTAGTGCGTCTGGCATGTTCGCTTTGAACAGAGTTGATGACTTTTTCGCCATAATACGCAAGAGACATTGGTCATTTGTCAGAAGGGTGAGCGAATCGTCTAACTAGATAATAACGGCGTGTTCCACGTGTTACTTCAAGAGTGAGGTGTCTGTCATGAAGTGGTAGTCTTAGTGTTAGTGTTAGTAGATATTCCAAATTATTGGCTTTAATTATTTATTAATTTATTAATGTAATTAATTGTAAATGTAAATGTAATGTGATTTAATTAATTTTTATTGTAACTGATTTAATTTAATTTAATTTGTTGTAATTTTGATATTTGTTTAATTAATTGTTGTAATTGTGATATAATTTATACCAATGGGTTTATACCTAAATAAATACACATTTTATTTATTTATTTTATTTATTTATTATAAGCAAATTTGGTCTACTTTTGCTCCAGAAACATTTAGTATTTAGGAGCAAAGTATTACCGATGGGTAACTTTGCTCCGAATTTATTGTTTCTATATATTTGACGAAATAGATAATGGCGTAAAAATACGCCATTATTTGTAACGCGTTAGGAAATACATTTTTCTTGTTATATAAAAAAACAGTATGTTTGAAAATTCAAAATTGAATTTTCTAATTTTGGAGCAAATTTTTGTGCAAAGTAGGACCGTTTTACGGTACTTAAATTTAAGTTTCAAAATGTTACTCCTGTAAACTTTTTATTTCATCATCATGGTTACTGCAATATTTTACCATTCAGCCAGCAATTTAAAACAGTTTCTGTCTCCAACAGTATTGTCATTCAGAGCCGTCCAACGATGTGTCATAGCCGGTTTGCGTCGATCTCGCCGCAATAAATATCGCTCAGCGAGCGCCTATAAATCTCGGGGAGGCCAGAAACCAATTTTCTCGAAGCGTTATCACGAATTGCTTTCTTCGTATGGTAAAATCATGTTTGAGGAATTCCTCTGAATAAATTGACGATGTTTTTTATTGGAAGTTTTATTTGTTTATAATAGTATTGTTCTATCTGATGGAGATTTATTGCAATACTTTTATGACGTATTGGATGGCGTGATTGATTCTCAGTGCCAATGTTACCTATATTTTGAAAAGGTTAATTTTGGGAAAATATTTTGTTGTATTGGCCAACGGAACAGTTATTCGGTCAGCGTACGTTAAGTTATGCTGAATAATATTTAGATTTCAGAAGTTTGGGTCACAATTTTTCACATAATTAAGGTCTCTGCCCACTACAGCGTATCATATCATGACCGTACTATGAACGTATCAGACACGGTATGACAAATGCTGGTCGGTGACGGAACGTGCTAGAGGGCATAGTCTCATACTTTTCAATACAAAGAATATTTATTTTGCCTGACACGTTCATAGTACGGTCATGGTATGATACGGTGTAGTGGGCAGAAAGCTTTATGTTCAAAAGTACAAACGATTCTGAGTAAGAAAAGCTCAAAAAGTCAATATTCTAAGAAAAAAACCGGTCAAGTGCGAGTTGGATTCGCGCACCGCGCGAGGGTTTCATACAAACTTGTAGGTATATATAGAAATAGTTCAAGATAAATTAATTGTATTAACTTTGCTGTTGTTAGGGCGCCGTGAAACGGCACCGCGCTCGCCATAAAGTTTCTATGGCACGCGCCGTGGCACCGCGTACGGCGCCGTGCCGTGGACATGAGGCCGCGCCCTTAAACTGTTGTCCCCATACATCGAGATAGTTCGCGGTAAGTTTTGTAACAGCAAATAAGTTTGTGTTACGTTTTTTGTAAATTTCTAAGAAAGGATGCAGGTTAGGAAAACCATTATATTTTTCTTATAATATTAAGGATGATACCCCTTAAAAAACTTTTTCTAACTTGCACCGTTTTTTAGAAATTTGCAAAAATCGTAACACACACTTATTTGCTCCTACTAAACGAATCGCCATAAAGTTTTTCTTGAACTATCTGTGTATCTTACTTATGAGTTTGTTCGGAACCCTCGGTGCACGGCACGGCATTTTTAACGACTTATTAGTGTTCACTCGGACTGCAATAGCTGCATAGGAAATAACAAGATCCAATATAATGCTATATACTGTACTACGATGCTATTAAGCGCTACACAGCAGACGCCACAGATTCACGGTTGTTCAGCGTTTAGTAGCGTTGTACCCTATCAGCTGCAAAAGCGCATTTTGTGCTCGATTCCTACCGGCTTGCCTAATATCAGGCATTTGAGCGCTTTATTCTACAGCTGTTAAGGAAAATGTACGCCAAATCTGCACCGGCTTCCCCAAGGATATCTTTTACGCCACGCCACTGGTACCTACCTCTCTCTACCAGTACATCGCTGTAACACTCAGTAAAACATACACAACATTGATAATATTGTGGTAAAAAATGTCTAGTTCTCATATAAACTTTGAACCCCTTAGAAACGTGTCCCACGTTTCGAAAAACCCATTCTTATCTCTCACATACGTCATATAAACAGTCTACTGTGAAAATTTTAATCCTAATCCTAACCGACAGGGAGATAATTCATAATTCGGCTAAGAAAGTGAGAGCAATTCGCATAATAATTAAAGTACTGTAATTAACGGGGTTGGGCGGGCCACGTAAGTCGCATGCACCCGGACAGATGGGCTCACGTTATCACCAACTGGGTGCCCCAGAATGGGCGACGACGGCAGGTCAGGCCAAACCGGAGATGGCGGGACGATATAGATGCGTTTCTAACCGACTGGCTGGATGTTGCTGCCAATAGGGAGTTGTGGAAGTCAAATGGAGAGGCCTTTGCCCAGCAGTGGGACACTACGCAAGGCTAACAAAAAAAAAATTAACGGGGTATCCCACTAATATTATAAATGCGAAAGTTTGTGAAGATGTTTGGATGTTTGGATGCTTGGATGTTTGTTACCTAATAACGGGATAGCAACTGGATGGTTCAAGCTGAAATTTGGCATGCAAGTAGATATGTCCTGGATTGAAACATAGGATACTTTATATCCCGGTAAAGAGTTCCTTTGGGACAATAACGGGAACAACGCGGGCAAAGCCGCTGGAAAATGCTAGTTTACCATATAATTATGTGTGTGTGTATTTGTATGCTCCCGATATTTCGGCACTGTAGGAGCTCACAAATATAAAAATACACAGTAAATACCCCGTTAATAACAGTAATTATTAAAGCGAGAGCAGTTGAAACGCTGTTAGTACTATTAGTAACGCTGTTAGTGCCTGGTTTCCTTATAATATCTTCCAAGTACATTCACTCTTTACAACCTCAAAATTGTGACGTCAGTTACACGGCGTATAGGTAATTTCACGAGAGTTGAGGTGAATGATTACACACACAGGTACATGAAGTACTCATTGCAAAAAAAGTGAATGAATGAAATGAATGAGTGAGTAAATAAACACAAAGCTATAGTTTAAAGAAACTTTTTGGTCTATCTTGCAATTCACTGTTGAACTTGCTATCGATACGAAAAAAGAACAGTAATTTCAAAACCTCGCTGTCATTACATGACAGTATTGTTGTGTGCGTGGCCTCAACTCTCGTGAAATTACCTATAGCTTCACGCCTCACGCTTATAAGCACCCCAAACGTAGACGAAGCAGCGCCCCCAAAGTTGCGAAATATTAATTTAAAAATAAGAACCAGAAACCAGAATGGACATAAAATTAAATATCCGGAAAGAATCAGGGCGTTATGGCGTTATCTGAAATAGAAATCTGTGGATTTATCGGCCTGTGGCGGAGTACGCCGTACAATGAAATATAGGCAGCCTTTCCCTGTTTCTTTTTCGAAGACAACGGCCGTTTGGCGCGCTTTTTGAATTTCCAAGTTGATTTTTTAAAATTCGAACGTGTTTTTTTTTATGTTGCGCTTGTTTTCGGTGCCCGGTGAAATATAGGGGCGTGCTTTACGGGCCGTTGTTAGCGTTTCTTTGGGTATGTTAACGGTTTTTGAGTTTTTTTTTTAAGTCGCGTGATGTGCCTCAAAAATGGAGTTTCCTCGACATGGAGTTTTTCTTTATTCAAATAAGAGTGCCAGGGGCAGAGGCGATGTTGGAGAGAGGTTTTCAAATGGAATTGTACAATGTTATGACCTATTGGTAACGTTAAAGTTGTTTAATGAACGTTTACAACAGAAAGTAGCAAAATTACAAATCAAGGTTAGATTTAAGGGAAAAAATCCAAGTATATTTTTATCCTTATAATAAATAGTGTCTCTGTGAGCCGTAAACTTCGCCTGCCATCCATGGCACAGCCATTTTGAAAAAAATCCAAAAACAGAATAAACCATTTTTTAAATATAATTATCGAACGTCACGAGAATTGGTTGAGAAATACGACCTGTAGAGGATAACAGCTGGAAAGCTAGACAGAACTACAAAAACATTTTTGTCCAAGTTAAAACGGGCACACTTCGCTCGCGCTTGCTTGGTCAATAACCGGCTTCAAAAAAGGTTTTCAATCCTGTTGTATTTTTTTAACTCTTCGTAAACGTCTCTTTTCCGGGAAAAAAGTAGTTCCAAGCGAGCATAGAGGTTGTCTAGAACATACGCTCTATTAGTGGTAGAAAGGAGGCTATTTGTAACATAAAGCTCAGCATAAAGGACGGCACACACTGGGTAATTTGCTAATCATCTGGCGGAACAAGCACATTGTGCGCGAGTTAATTACAACGCAGATGAGGCGACACACGGACGGGAAGCCTGTTAACACGTTAACAGTACCATATAAAGTGTTTCAATTTCTTTATAATTTATTTCCATAAATAAACACATTACAGTCAAGCTATACGTGTTAACAGAAAACAGGTACAACAGGAAATACTGTAAGTACAGGAATTACTGTGCTTAATAGCCTATGCTACATGATGGAGCCTGGTGTAGATATGGACTCCAGGTACCGGCTGGCATCTGCAAGAAACCTGGGTTCAGAACTGTAAAATATAATATCAAGTAATTCACTAGGCTCAACAATGCGCCGGTTCTCCAGAACCTTTCTGTCGTGTACCAGGCAGACAGCCCACCCGATGGCAAGATGTCACCGCGGCTTATAGATACTTGCGATACTAGATGCGTTACCAAGTTGCCGCTCTCAAACGAATTTGATGACACCCTTTTTGCAAATCCCATATTGTAGCGCAGTGGGAAAATCTTAGCTGGAAATTTTTAGTGTCCGACCGAAACTCGTTTTCACGGCCGAAACCGAAAGCGAATTTCGGCTTTGATCTCAGTTTCGGCTGAAACCAGAACCGAAACTTCCATATAAGGCCATGTTTTCGTGGGAAGATAACAAAATGACAATCATAATCAGTCAGTGGTTCCGTACCAAAATGGTAAAAAAGGAACCCTTATGGTGCGACTCTGTCTGTCTGTCTGTCTGTCTGTCTGTCTGTCTGTCTGTCTGTCTGTCTGTCCGTCTGTCACAGCCAGATATCTCAGGAACTACTGATGCTATCGATTTGAAATTTGGAATAGTGTTAAAAGTAGCTAACCCGAGCCTATTGGACATAAAAAATATCTTGTACCTTATTTACTTTTTTTTTAAAAGGCTCCGTAATGGGAATTTGAAAATTGAAAGTAGGGCTATTATATTGAGTGGGGTATCAAATGAAAGGGCTTAATTTGTAGATTAAAACACCATTTTTATTTTTTTTCTTAAATAAGTAGTTTTTGATTTATACATTTTTATGTACCATTCCCCCCCTATTATCTCCGAAGTTACTGATCAGAAAAATGTGTCATAATTACTAATTATAAATATCAACCTGAATATTACAGGAAAAATAGAACGGTCTTGCTAACTTTTTAAATAGCACATTAATTATCGAGCCTCTGATATTTAAAGTAATCATATTATAACTTCTTATTTCAAATAGTTTATCTGTGTCTTTTGAAAAAAAGACGGTCCGATCGCAGTTCGAGTTCAACCAAATTCAGTTTCGGTTTCGGTCGTAGTTTCGGCCGGATGGCAGCCGAAACTGAAACTATGCCGAAACCCGTTTTTTGCCGAAACTAGGCCGAAACCGAAACCGCAATTTCGGTCGGACTCTATTTATTACAGATCCCTATTGTACGCGCCAGAAACGTTCTGGGGAACTGGCGCGTGGATGAACGTCGTAACTCGGGGAAATGGGAATGAACAGTCTGCCGATGACGAGGGGTGCGATGCTAGTCGTGAGTAGGGCATGCGGTACCGGGAAATGTTAGTATGGCAGTACCGGGAATTCTCAGTTCTCTGCTACTAAAATTGCCCGGTTCCGCACGCCCTAGTTATGAGGTTATAGTCATTCGTCCGTCCGCCCCCTCCGTCAGTGTGTCACGGTGTTACCATGCGTGCTAACACAGTTGCCCGTGCCGCTCGCATGCATAACGCATATACATATTATTATATGAATACTCTCAATAATAGACTCCTTCATAGCTCGTTGTTAGTTACGATATTGTTGACGACTGTACATAGATGGTATTGGTATCCTATAGTCTCCAGTATTGTGAAGGATTCTACTATAGAATCCTGAGATAAGCGCGAGATGCAAGTGATTATCATCATTGTCATTGCAACCTTGATACGTCCGCGGCTGGACATAGGTCACCTCCAAAGACTCACAACCTGCCTCCATCGAATTTCGGTGACCCTAACCAGGTCGTCAGATCATCTTGTGGGCATCGGAATAATGCATGGAACGATGACGTCTAACAAAATTGACGTTGAAAGTTGCCCCACAACGTCTTTATTTTTAAATCAATACATCTTATGTATCAAGTATCTATACTAAGTAGTACTTATCTATAGGGTAATATATAAAACGATATGTCTTAGTGGGAACTGTTGAGGAGTTAGATGCATGTTAATCTTAAAATCTATACCATAGTGTTTTCTATGTACGTCTATCTCTGTTTGTTCTCCAAATAAATAAAAAAAAAAAGTAGTATTGATAACCAACTTAATGTTTACTATGTGTGAGTCTAAAATCATTTATGACAAATATTAGTATTAAGTTTATACAGTCCTCATTTTTGGGTAGGTTGCATCTTTTAAAAGACAAAAATCTATGATTGGTTACAAAGCTACTGACGTGACAATTTCATTTGCCGCTACAGTTTTTTCTTCAGTAGTAAGTGTTAGCTCCGCCCCGTTAGTGTTAGTACTTATTCCGTGGGGCCGATTTTGAGCTTGAGTTACGCTTCCATACGGGTTCATCCATATAGTACGTCACACCCATGGGGGAGGGGGTCGATCCAAATGTGACAGCCTATACTAACAAGGTCAAATATGTTAGGAAAAAGTGTGGGGGGGGTCTAAAAGTCTGAAAAATCGTGTGACGTATTTTGTGGACGACCTCTACTTATATTTCGATGCTTGTGGGGGGCCGACCTATACTGCGTCTTCCGGTTCATGGTCTCCATTCGAGAACCAAGAGAGATGCAAGTGCTAATGCCCTAGAAAAAATTACTACCGTGTGTCAAATACTGCTTTTTACACAGATAAGGTAACAAGCGAATATAAGGTTATCTTATCGTACAAGATTTTTATTTATAAGATAATTATCTGTGTGTGAATTATCTACAAAAATTGGATAATACTTAATGTCGTATGTTCTTGAACAGATAATTAGTGCTTTGATCGTGTCTAAGAGGGACCTAGGCCGGCAATGTATTTTTTTTTAAATTTCCATTCCACATTTATTTGGGCCACAGCATCACGCACGGCATTCAGCCATTAAAAAAACAAAAAACGATGTTTGCTATATTTTGCAGTTTTATTTGTTTAAAATTCACATGAACATAACAAATAACACATTTAAACAATTTTAGATTGCAATTTTATCTACACGAATACACATTTAAAATATTTCATCTAAATATTCGCGGTAAAAATGTGAACTGAAACAGCTTTTAGACAATCAATTTTTTACCGCTATAGTTTCCGAACGTGACTTGACATTTGCATTGTCTATGGATATAATATATCACTAATGACACTTGACAGAAAGTTTGTGTTATAAAATATTGTTTAGGTTAAGTAAGGTAATTAGTAAGTTTATTTATTTCATTGCATATTTGAGAAAAGCACTATACATACCTTGGCGGGAAATGGGGTTGCCAGCCTCGTAACTATCTGGCCTCGCTTCGCTCGGCCAGCTATATGTACTCGGCCGGCAACCCCTTACTTCCCGGCCTCTGCAGTCATGTCATGTACTATTTTTCTGAATAGGTGCGAAAAATCCAATTTAAGTGCTTGCAATGGCGAGTACAACATCTCAACGACCTATAAAACAGGTGCTAAGCGATTCTGCAGACTGCACCAAATGCTAATGGTGCACGAGCCACACCAGAGCCAGTTTGACGTCGTTGGCTAGGTTTTCGCGGTTATATACGACCTGTGGGGACTGGGAATGAAGGTGAGACGAATGAGACGTGAGCAAAGTTTTAAAAATAAATAATACAGCGTGCTTAAAATTCTTGGAAACTTTGGCCATTTTCACATAAGGGCATTTTTATTTTAAAATCTACGGTTAGGCGAAACTTAAGCTATGTTCAAATACCGTCTAACCTGTCTGTCCGTGACGAAATGTATGGACTTTGACACTAATCGTCAGTTCTGTGACGACCTGCTAACTGTCAGTTAAGAACGCACTTCAAATAAAAAAGCCCATTATATACACATATTTTTGATATGACTGTGCACACAGACCTTATTATGTTGCCTGATCTATCTACTTAATGAAATTCAACACTTATTGACAGGTATAGTTTACGTTACACCTGGTCATAAAGTGGCAATTACCGCACGCTACGCGTGCGGAAAATCCCACTTCCTGGCCTGGGGGAGACAATAAACTTTTTCACACCTCCTATTCAGAAAAAAGTATTTTGATCCCTCATAAGAGGGATCAAAGTGATACTTTTCTGTTCAAGGACTACCTACAGGGTATTTTTAGTTTGAACCTGCTTAGAATATGCCATTGCCATACCATACATTATAGACTCTACATATTGACTCTACATATCAACTCTACATAATTATCGACTCTACATTATTGACTCTACATATCGATTGTACATATCGACTCTACATATCAACTCTACATATCGACTCTACATATCGACTCTCCATATCGACTCTACATTATCGACTCTACATTATTGACTCTACATATCGACTCTAAATATCAACTCTACATATCGAATCTACATATCGACTCTCCATATCGACTCTACATTATCGACTCTACATTATTGACTCTACATATCGACTCTACATATCGATTCTACATATCGACTCTACATATCCACTCTACATATCGACTCGACATATCGACTCTCCATATGACTCTACATTATCGACTCTACATTATTGCTCTACATATCGACTCTACATATCGACTCTACATATCGACTCTCCATATCGACTCTACATTGACTCTACATATCGACTCTACATAAAGTCGATAATAAGGAATGGCCCAGACCACAGGTGTTTGGGGTCCGAGCCGCAGGCGAGGGCCATAAATATAATATGGAAGTGGTAAATTCGTCCCGTCCGTAAAAAGTAATAAACGTTTTATAAAATAATAAGGAACTGTAAATTTAACAATTTCACATTTCATTTTATTAAAAATGTGTGATGCTCTTTGACTAACTATATATTTCGTTTTCGTTATTTTGGTAGGTAGCGTTTGTATTTAAATTTTCCTCATAGTCGGTGTGAAAAGCAGTATGTGTCACAAGGTAGCAAAATTATTTTCACCACGGGCGTTAACACTTGAATCCCTCACTACGCTCCGGATTCTACTTTAGAATCCCTCGCTACGCTCGGGATTCAATTGTAGAATCCGTCGCTTCGTTCAGGATTCAATGTACGCCCTCGCCGTAAATATATCATTTTGCTCCCTTGTGACACAATCTACTATTGTACTTACAACGGGCGGTAATAAAGGAAGCCTCAGATAGCAAGGTATACCTGCGATCTCAGACATTCTTTATTTTACCGCCCTAGGTAAGTAATGTACTATTATATAGTTCGCAAACAAGAAGTAATTCAGCGCAAGAACGTGTCTTGTAATTATCGGGCACAAGCCCTATAATAACTGTAAGTATGTATATTTTAGTGTTTCATTGTGAGCGTATTATGGCCCTCACCTACACGGGCCACAAACATTACGGTCTGGTCCATTCTCAATTTTACTGCTCTAGGTGTGTAAACTAGACCAAAACAACAGAATTATAGCATGAACAATTTTAAATTTTCTCTCCAAAAACTATTTTAGTATATGTACATATTTACCGCTAATATTTATGGTTATGGTTTAAGAGACTCATATAATATATTTATTTCTAAAACATAAAAAATGAATATACATAAGTTAGTACGTTACACAACTAGGTGGTAGGTTAGGTTAGATGTTTACGGCCCGATATGCTAGCGAGAGACGTAAATATGCGATCGGGAGCTTTCTTTATTACCTCCCGTGTTGTGTACATCATTTTATGTCTACACTTTTGGCCAGAAAGCGGCTTGTTCCGTGCGCGCAGCGTGCGGAAAAAGCCATTTTATGGCCAGGTGTGGCATAAATATTTTTTTTGATAAAATTATACTATTCAGACAGAACGATATTGTAGCCGTACAAATATAGATACCTTACTAAAAGCCTTAATATGACTCGTAAATTTGAGGGTAGCTAGTTAAGCTCGTTTAATAACTGTTCAGTATTCTTGAGCCGTTGAGCGGAAGTAGCAGAAGCGTCGCCAACTCGACCAACTTCCAATATAATTACACCTCCACTGGTTTCAATTGGCGCAGTCGGTAAGATCATTCGTTACTGGATCATTCATTCCTTTATTATTTGATAAAATGGCTGAATTAGCTCTGGTAATGTTGTATGTACTTGAATATGTAAAATATACCGACATAGGTATAGGGTAACTTGGGATCCGTGATGTAACTGTAGACAACTGTTTTTACTTTTGCATGCGGTCAACTTCAGTTTAGGCTTGCGTCGGTCAGGATCGAAGAACTAGTTCCTCTTAAGCGCTCTTAATCGGTCTTCGGTCCTTTAGTTCAGTAGTTGATACGTCGGTACAAATCGGTTGGAAGCGAATGATCCTCCTTTCTTTCCTTCAGATCTCGAGATTTGAACTAAAGTAACTAAAAGACCGAACTAGTTCCTTTGACCGATTGACCAAGATCGGAGCGCTCTTTTCAAAGAACTACGAGCGGGCACAATTCTACTTCAGTTGCCGTCAATATTATCATCAGATTTTTAAATCTGATAATAATGGTATAATTCATTGTTTAAATACCATCGAATTAAATGGAATATTTATGCTTTAGATCACTAAATTACACTTTTGGCGTCAAATGCCAAGGGAAAAACGTTGATAATGAGATTTTTTTCCATAAACACGGTAATTACATCAGCATTTGAGTAGTTTATAAGTCTTCACGTCCTTAGCCACATAAATTATAAAATTACACACAAATAAACAAAGCCCTTTGCAAACCTAACTATTGTACAACTTATTATAATTACACCTTTCCGCTTGGTTCCCATACAAGTCGTCGAACTATATATCCTTCTAGCTCGATATATTTCGGTGGTATTAGCTTTTACCCGCGACGCTTTAAGGGATGTTTGCTATCGATTCCGTCAGGCAATATTAATTGCCGTGATTTCATAGAAACATCCACCCCATGATGCTGTTCCGGGATAATAATGTGTTCTATGTCCAATTATCCATTCCTGGATCTCAATCTATCAGTTTACCAAAATATATCACAATCGGTCTAACAGTTTACGATTTTTGTACAACCATTATATTTTTCCTATAATATCCAGGATGATATTAATAATCGGTAGTTATTACACATTTTTCTGTTCTGTAACTTCAGACAATAGGGGAAATAGTATTAATTAAAAAAATTTAAAACGGTTTTGGAATTTACTAATTAGGCCCTTTCAGTTCAGTATAATATCCCAACTTTTAATTTTTGACATCCCATTAAAAAAATATATAAAAAAGGTATAACAATTTTTTCACATCCAATGAGTTAGCGATTTTTAACAGTATTCAATATCCAAATTTCAAGTCGATAGCAGCAGTACTTCCAGAGATATCTGGCTGTGATGGACCGGCAGATAAGTATACAGAGTCGCGCCATAAGGGTTCTTTTTTTACTATTTTGGTACAGAATCCCAAAAATCATGAACATTTACGATTTCAGAGAAGAGTTGACGACAAAATGTAAAATCTCATGAAATCAACATTCAACGAAACGGCTTACAAAGCCCTTTGTCGCTTTTCGTAATAAACGTATACTAAGTATATTGAAACCTTGATAGTGGAAGCTTTATGAATAATTTCACATTAAAGTATTATGAGAAACGAATTGTAATTTCATTTTGTGAGCCATATAAAACCGGTATAACTTCGAGCGTAACCATGGTTACGTCTTTTTGTTGCTTAGCGACCTACTGTGTGCTAATTCACAAAGTCGTCATTTCATACCACTTGCTTTTATTTTGCACTAGCATATACTGTTGGCACGTGCCGTTAATGTCCTAAGGGAACTCTTTACCGGGATATAAATTTTCACTCCAGGTCTACTTGCATGCCAAATTTCAAGTCAATCCATCCAGAAACTGCAGTGTTTTCTCGTCCAACATACTCAGTGCTTGAAGACCAAAGTCTTCAACCAGTGTATATTACCGGTGATGATCTACGAAGCCGCGACGAGGTCTCTAACTATGTGCCTCTAAGGAAGCTCAGAGCCACTCAGCGAACTATGGAAAGGGTTATGTTTGGGATCTCTCTGCGAGATTGAATAAAAAATTAGAAGATTCGTAGACGAACCAAGGTTGCCGACGTAAGCAAGGCAAACCGGGTAAGCAAACTGAAGTGACAATGGGCAGGGCACGTAGCTCGAAGAACCGATGGCCGTTGGGGCAGAAAGATTCTCGAGTGGAGACCACGGACTGGCAAGCGCAGCGCGAGACGTCCGACAAGGTGGTCGGATGATCTGGTTAGGGTTGCGGTAACTCGCTGGAGGCGGGTCGCTTCTATCTGGTCCATGTCAAAGTCTATTGAGGAGGCCTGTGTCCAGCAGTGGACGCACTATGACTGAAATGATGATGATGATCCAGTTGTTACCCCGTTATTTAGTAACAAACATCCAAACCTCCAAACATCTAAACATCCACACATCTTCACAAACTTTCACATTGGGGATATGTCGGTCGGCTCGACGTTTTGACCTCCGATTACGAAGTGTCAAATTATAGTAGGTATGAGATTGACGGCACATTTGTGAATTAGCCACACAGCTACTACTGTATAATTTTTGAGGCCTTATGTTGGGCCAAGTGACAAAATGTCCAGGTGTCAAAATGACCAAGAAATAATGTACAATTGTTAAACGCCCAGTTGTCATAATAACCAGTAAAAAAAATTATACGGGTTCAGATTTTGCCATTTTGGAAGGACACTTGTAATCGTCTATAACAGGATGATTATCATTGAGAAAATACCATACCTCTCTGTCAGTCGTCATCTCATTGCTATTATTTCTCACAAAACCCACAACCTTTCCTTTGGTCTACCTGTTTTTTTGTATCAAAAGTCTAAGGCTAATAAAAAGATTCGAAGGTGTCTAAATCAGACTTATTGCAACGCCAGACTGGTTGCTCCGCGGAAGCCAAATTAAAAATCAATATACAGCCTAAATCGACATTACAACTTGCCCAATTTGTGTTTAATTTGGTGGCAATTAATTCGGGTCCAAAGGGATCCAATAGGGCGAGTATTAATTTATAATGCGTTTTCGTGTGTGACGCCGACCGCCGATGAGTGGACCCGACTTGGCAACTTGAAGAGGGGGGGGGGGGGGGGGGGGGTGAAGCTACATGATATGAGGGATGACTTTTAAGTGGGAACGAAACATTTTAAACCATTCACCCTTGCTTGTCGAAGTAATAGCAAGTTTAAACAAATTTTAAAAACTGGTATTTGTTTTTAGGGTCACGTACCTCAAAAGGAAAAACGTAAGCCTTATAAAATCACTTTGTTGTCAGTTCGTCTGTCTGTCTGTCAAGACCCTTTATCTCGAGAACGCGTGGAGGTATCGAGTTGAAATTAAAAATCGCGATGCAGAGCCCTCGCAGTCGTCAAACAAACAGCTGTAACGCAACACTGGGGAAATCTTACAGATAAATTATGAAAATCCCTGTGAGTGTGAAGGAAGCAAGTGATATAGGTAACAGTCGTGTTTCCAGTTCTGATGGTTTTAAAAAATGTCTCTTTCGTAGTGTTCTGGGTAGATACAACATATTGCCTAATAGGCCATTTTCATCTATCAACATTAGATAATGAAATTATATTCTTTATAAAAAACTTGCCGTTAGAATTACGTATACATAATTTTGTTTATAAACACATGAATTATTTTTATTTTAAAAATTTATCGAAGTGTTCAGTGTGTCACGTGACCCATAACCACATTTTTACTAAAAAAAACCCGACCGCGGTGCACTTTGAAACTGCATAAAATCCGCCATTTTGTTTATTTAAACGAACTTCATACCCAGTGACACTCGCGCCATCAAGACGAATCCAATGATGTATCATTTATCAAAATCGGTTGTGCCGTTGAGTAGTTACGAGCGGACACAGGAACGGACATACATACATACATACAGGTCAAACACATAACCCTCCTTTGGGCTTCGCCGCAGTCGGGTAAAAACGCCGACCACCAAGTTTTGTTGTTGGTGACGTCAGTATAGCAGAAACACGAAACTTCTAACCAAACATTTGTCATATCCATGTCATTTGACGTTTCCTTGTTTCTGCTATACATATAGAGTGTATTGCGAAACGAAGGTGCTGCCAACTGGTGCCGCCAAACCGAATCTTGTAAGTACACTCTCACGCTAGGGCCACATTAACTAGAAACGCGATTATCGTGATGACGGGGGTCGTGATAAGGGGGGGGGGAGATTTATCGTAATGATTAACGTTAGTGTAGCCACGACTATACCTCACATTCACCTGACAACCTGTTGACAGTACGATGTTTTTTCAGGTCTGATAACCTCCTACCCACCTATAGTTCCTGGACGTTCCCTATGACGTCACGACTATTCAGGCTTGAAGAGTTCAAAGTTATATTTGTCAGTAAATACAGGCGCGGAGACCGAATTTCTACAAACAATGTTATTTAAAACAAAATATTTCATACCACGCACCCGAGATTTTATTACATAACATTAGTCTGGTCTAAACTACAAAGCGTCAAAATTGCCAACCCTAATCACGGCTAGATAAACATCCTGCTGCGAAAAGGTTCCATGTTATGTGGTAGTGGCTCGCAAATTGCGGCAGTTACGACCTTATCACAGGGATCCTGGGAGCCTAGATTAGAATTACTGGTTCACGTGGTTGATTAGAGCCTGCTGCGGACATGACAGGGTTGACACAAAGGACGATTAATAGTTATCACATTTTGGTACAATGTTTGTGAGTATTTTTTTCTTCCATATTTCGAAAGTTCTACGAAAGAACAAAATCTGTTCGTCAGAATAAGACTGGGTGTGGTCATATCATCAGTCAAACGACGTCCACTGCTGGACATAGGCCTCCCTAAAATAACGCTGCCATAATCGGCGTTGTAACCAACCGCATATCTGACTGTGCTAGATAGCCTGCCAACAGGGAGAGATGTGTCCGCCTCGACCACCGATGCCGATGTGGACGCTTCAGTGTGACCACGACCGTTTTGCCAAGAGCAAAACGACAGACAAGAAGAGAATTAGCGCTGCACGTGTACGGCCTGCATCCAGCGAACACCAGCAACCTTTACGTGGTCATCAGTCCACCTTGTGCATTTTCCGGTGCGTGGTCACCACTTTGGAAATCAATTGAAAACTATAAAATGTGTTCCTCCACAGTTAAATAATAAGCAAGTCGGTGGAACCCCCCGGTACTGACTAAAATAACCGACTCGGTTTAACATTACATCTCAAAACTTTTTTGTTGTAGAAGAACTGCGAAAGAGACTTGCATATTATTACTTTTACATGTAATGTTTTGATGGGTTCTAGTTTCTTTTTACCCGACTACGGCGAAGCAAAAAGGAGGGTTATGATTTTAGCACCGTATGTATATATGTATGTATGTTTGTATGTTTGTATATTTGTATGTTTGTATGTTCGTTTGTTCCCTCATAACTCAAAAACTACTAAACCGGCTCAAACATGAGGGGTATCGTTAGATTCGTCTTGATTCTGCGCGGGTTATAGGCTAGTTAGTTAAAACTAAAATTTAATATACAGACCGTGGTCCTCAAAAAACTCATGGATTATAAAATAAAAGTCATCGAGTTGCATCGAGTTACATATCAAATTAAAGAGCTTTAAAAAACTATTGCAAAAATATATCACACATGCTGATACAGGTATATTATGCAACAATATTTTCATTTTAATAACAACAAGAACGACATTTAACAGCTTGCTCTCCAGCGATTTGTTTCGACAAGGGCTAGCATAATGTGTCGTTATGGCAGTCGTGGCATGAAATGACATCACCCGTTACTTTCATAATACATTTGATAGAAAAAGAAAAAACATATTTTGATATTTTGACACCTGCTAAATATCAAAATGGCCTGCTATGCTAGACCTTCAGATGTCTCATTCGTAATCAGAGATATCGGGTAACTTCGTATTTGCGAACATTGCCGAATACATGTCATTTTCATGCCGGCAACTGACGCGTGAATAATGTTATATATGTCACATCAATAATGTTTAAATAAAATCGTTGTAATGCCGTAAATATTACGCGGTTTTACCTATGCTGCCCCACTGCGAGCATATTTAAAAATATGTCTCGAGGAGGCATTATCACCGGTAAGTATTATTGTATTAATATCGAAATAATTGTACATGTTTAATTTCGCTATCCGCAATGACAGTTTGCTAAGCTACTCAACTAGAGGTGCCATAAGATGAAGTCGATATTTTTTATCGACATTGGTTACCTACGTATGAATTGATAACTCGGTGCACCTAAAATACAAAATTAACCCTTTCAGGATTCGGAAAGATCCGCTCGTAGAAGAAGAGTGAATGAATACTACCGGCCGGGATAATTTGGTTTCCGCAGCCCCGTAGCAGTAGGTAGTACAATATGCGGCGGCCAAGATATTTTTCATAATTTCATACAAACAAAGGAACTGAAAAAGTAAATCTTGGATTCAGGCAACTGCATAGATACATATTAAATGCGCTCAAAAATATTAACTCTGTAATTGCGATAAACTTCAAGTAAAGTTGTTTCTAAATACAGTAACCATTTATCATCTTTTTACAGCTGACTGTAAATCGATATCTATAAATCACTCTAGTCACACTTAGTGGCACCTCTATAATAATTATTTCTACTCAATAACAGATGACACTGTTGTAAACTGTTGTTATAATCCATCTGTTGGCGAAGAGCGGAATCATATATGACAATTTTAGTTACTTTGAATCACGATTTTCAAATAGGTGTTAGTGAAAGCTATTTTTTTTTTCTTTGTATTTTGTAGTATGAGAAGAGCACTTTAGAATTGATTTTTATAATTCTAAAGTTGTTCCAATTAAAAGCCTTTTTTAAAAGTGTGGCATGTATATGTTTTGCTACGGTTGTACATGTCACCGGTTTTCATACTATTTGACCAATTAACATACCAATTCATGTTGTTTCTCCTCCGCAAGAAATACCGCACAGAGCCAAAGGCATGAAGCGCTCCTGGTTACTTCACGCAAACTGTATGTAATATCTAATTATTGCGAGCCCGAATGGCGTGCTTCAGGCTTCTTCTACTCAGCAAACACCAAATAACCCAGCATTCCGAAATAATTGTAAGCGAGGCAAACACCGAATACCGCATTGGACCAAAGGTACCGAGCGCCCCTGGTTACTTACGTATACCTATTAGTCTAATTTTGGCGAGCCCGAAGGGCGAGCTTCAGGCTTCGAGGCCAAAAGCCGAACTCCTCAGCAAACACCCAATAACCCAGTATCCAGCAATAATTTTAAGCGGGGCAAAGACCGAATACCGCGTTGGACTGGACCAAAGGCACCGAGCGCCCCTGGTTACTTACTTGTACCTATTAATCTTATTTTTGCAAGTCCGAAGGCCGAGTTTCAGGCTGCGAGGCCGAAAACCGAGCTCTTCCGCAAACACCCCATGTCCCGTAGTAATTTTAAGCGGGACAAAAGCAAAGCATAAAGCGTCTTATATCGCTGTAAGCAAACCATGTGTTACTGTTGTAATTCTTGTCATTACTATTAAATAGAGGGTGGTTATGAAAGAGTTCAGTCGTTGGCCTCACACGCTGGTATTGATATGGTTCTTAGGAAGGGAAAGGCGCTTAAAACCGTAACTGAATAATAACTTAAAATACGTAAATAAAATAAAGTTAAAAACTAAAACCCGACTACGAAAAAGTCTAAAACAAGAATTTTAGGTTTTAGTTCACCAGACACAGATAAATTGCATTTTTTTAATTTAGAGAACGTTTCGAGTATGCCGTCAGTCGTTCGTAGTCGGAGGCCCCTTTTTTGTTTGTCTTCTTGCAGGGGCCTCCGACTACGAACGACTGACGGCATACTCGAAACGTTCTCTAAATTAAAAAAATGCAATTTATCTGTGTCTGGTGAACTAAAACCTAAAATTCTTGTTTTAGACTTTTTCGTAGTCGGGTTTTAGTTTTTAACTTTATTTTTTATGTTTTATTTTTTTTCCTCGCAAATGTGATGAAAAACATTTTGTGTATCACAGGCAGTAAACAGGTTACAAACTCGAGTCATTAAAAGCCCTCCACCTTCGGTGTCGGGCTTCTAATAAGCTCTCGTTAGTAATTCTCTTCTTACTTCCCTTAATACACAATGTACTAGTTGGTATACGGATAGTAGAGGTAGTTTGAGTAAATATGAAGAACATCTCTCAGGCTCTCGGGTACAGAAATATATAAAATCAATCAGCTGGCTTGTGCAAGCCGCGGCCTCAGTTTCGGCCGCCTCATTAATTCGTCCGCTTTGTTGCGCCGACACAATACCGCCGTCTAATTGTTGACATCAACAATGATTACGCCGGCCCGAGCGGAACATTTACCTCGCGTAAAGACACGATTGTGTTTTTTTTATATCACATGCGTTTTTCTGACTACGAATATTTAGTCCATCTGTGGGCACGGCAGCGTCGCGCTCCCGCCAAGTTGAACAAAACAAAAACCGTACCATCCTTTTCTCGAAGCCATACCGGCCATTTTCAACCTCCTGTAATTTTGTGATGGCTAAAGCTAGAACATATAGGTATAGGGCATAACATGACTTAGATATATTCTCAATAACATTCAATTTGAATTTGTAGTTTAAAAACTATTGCACGTCAAATCTTAGTGTTTCTTAAATATTCTAAGGTACTTCTAGCATGTCCACAAGCTCAAACAAAATTAGTTTTTAGCCTAAAATCTAAAAATATGCAATTTCAGTCACAACTGCACAAGTAAGTTGTAATCCTATACAAATACATGCGATTACAAAGTTACTGTTGTAGTTCAAATGGGAAATAGGCATAAAATGTTGATGTTCTTTTTTATTGTATAATGTTTTGGCGCTAAATAAATGATTTCTTTCTTTCTTTTCTTTCTTTAAATAGAATGTATTGAAATGTAATACATAATGGAAGAACACTTACTATAAAATAAAGTTAAAAACTAAAACCCGACTACGAAAAAGTCTAAAACAAGAATTTTAGGTTTTAGTTCACCAGACACAGATAAATTGCATTTTTTTAATTTAGAGAACGTTTCGAGTATGCCGTCAGTCGTTCGTAGTCGGAGGCCCCTGCAAGAAGACAAACAAAAAAGGGGCCTCCGACTACGAACGACTGACGGCATACTCGAAACGTTCTCTAAATTAAAAAAATGCAATTTATCTGTGTCTGGTGAACTAAAACCTAAAATTCTTGTTTTAGACTTTTTCGTAGTCGGGTTTTAGTTTTTAACTTTATTTTATTTACGTATTTTAAGTTATTATTCAGTTACGGTTTTAAGCGCCTTTCCCTTCCTAAGAACCATATCAATACCAGCGTGTGAGGCCAACGACTGAACTCTTTCATAACCACCCTCTATTTAATAGTAATGACAAGAATTACAACAGTAACACATGGTTTGCTTACAGCGATATAAGACGCTTTATGCTTTGCTTTTGTCCCGCTTAAAATTACTACGGGACATGGGGTGTTTGCGGAAGAGCTCGGTTTTCGGCCTCGCAGCCTGAAACTCGGCCTTCGGACTTGCAAAAATAAGATTAATAGGTACAAGTAAGTAACCAGGGGCGCTCGGTGCCTTTGGTCCAGTCCAACGCGGTATTCGGTCTTTGCCCCGCTTAAAATTATTGCTGGATACTGGGTTATTGGGTGTTTGCTGAGGAGTTCGGCTTTTGGCCTCGAAGCCTGAAGCTCGCCCTTCGGGCTCGCCAAAATTAGACTAATAGGTATACGTAAGTAACCAGGGGCGCTCGGTACCTTTGGTCCAATGCGGTATTCGGTGTTTGCCTCGCTTACAATTATTTCGGAATGCTGGGTTATTTGGTGTTTGCTGAGTAGAAGAAGCCTGAAGCACGCCATTCGGGCTCGCAATAATTAGATATTACATACAGTTTGCGTGAAGTAACCAGGAGCGCTTCATGCCTTTGGCTCTGTGCGGTATTTCTTGCGGAGGAGAAACAACATGAATTGGTATGTTAATTGGTCAAATAGTATGAAAACCGGTGACATGTACAACCGTAGCAAAACATATACATGCCACACTTTTAAAAAAGGCTTTTAATTGGAACAACTTTAGAATTATAAAAATCAATTCTAAAGTGCTCTTCTCATACTACAAAATACAAAGAAAAAAAAAATAGCTTTCACTAACACCTATTTGAAAATCGTGATTCAAAGTAACTAAAATTGTCATATATGATTCCGCTCCTCGCCAACAGATGGATTATAACAACAGTTTACAACAGTGTCATCTGTTATTGAGTAGAAATAATTATTATAGAGGTGCCACTAAGTGTGACTAGAGTGATTTATAGATATCGATTTACAGTCAGCTGTAAAAAGATGATAAATGGTTACTGTATTTAGAAACAACTTTACTTGAAGTTTATCGCAATTACAGAGTTAATATTTTTGAGCGCATTTAATATGTATCTATGCAGTTGCCTGAATCCAAGATTTACTTTTTCAGTTCCTTTGTTTGTATGAAATTATGAAAAATATCTTGGCCGCCGCATATTGTACTACCTACTGCTACGGGGCTGCGGAAACCAAATTATCCCGGCCGGTAGTATTCATTCACTCTTCTTCTACGAGCGGATCTTTCCGAATCCTGAAAGGGTTAATTTTGTATTTTAGGTGCACCGAGTTATCAATTCATACGTAGGTAACCAATGTCGATAAAAAATATCGACTTCATCTTATGGCACCTCTAGTTGAGTAGCTTAGCAAACTGTCATTGCGGATAGCGAAATTAAACATGTACAATTATTTCGATATTAATACAATAATACTTACCGGTGATAATGCCTCCTCGAGACATATTTTTAAATATGCTCGCAGTGGGGCAGCATAGGTAAAACCGCGTAATATTTACGGCATTACAACGATTTTATTTAAACATTATTGATGTGACATATATAACATTATTCACGCGTCAGTTGCCGGCATGAAAATGACATGTATTCGGCAATGTTCGCAAATACGAAGTTACCCGATATCTCTGATTACGAATGAGACATCTGAAGGTCTAGCATAGCAGGCCATTTTGATATTTAGCAGGTGTCAAAATATCAAAATATGTTTTTTCTTTTTCTATCAAATGTATTATGAAAGTAACGGGTGATGTCATTTCATGCCACGACTGCCATAACGACACATTATGCTAGCCCTTGTCGAAACAAATCGCTGGAGAGCAAGCTGTTAAATGTCGTTCTTGTTGTTATTAAAATGAAAATATTGTTGCATAATATACCTGTATCAGCATGTGTGATATATTTTTGCAATAGTTTTTTAAAGCTCTTTAATTTGATATGTAACTCGATGCAACTCGATGACTTTTATTTTATAATCCATGAGTTTTTTGAGGACCACGGTCTGTATATTAAATTTTAGTTTTAACTAACTAGCCTATAACCCGCGCAGAATCAAGACGAATCTAACGATACCCCTCATGTTTGAGCCGGTTTAGTAGTTTTTGAGTTATGAGGGAACAAACGAACATACAAACATACAAATATACAAACATACAAACATACATACATATATACATACGGTGCTAAAATCATAACCCTCCTTTTTGCTTCGCCGTAGTCGGGTAAAAATCAAATAGAGTAAACGCACCCGCTAAAAGACAACTTCAACTGTCTTCTTTTTAATTCAATGTTGTCTTACACAGATAATGCTAAGAATAGCGTTTAGTTTTCAATCTTAACTGGCCATACTGCCAGATTGTACCGATTTTCAAAATGAAATTTACTAAAATAATTGCTATACTCTTTGTAATTATAGTAAAATATATCGTACAAGTTTTATATACAGTAAAATTGGGTTTGTAGCCAAGTTTTGAAGATGGGAAATAAGCCTTGGCTGATTTGAAAACCTCCTTAGTCTGAAATGACGTACGAGTGGGTTATAAAACTAAATATTACAACAAATTATCTTGGCCACAAATACTCCAAAAACATCTTCTCACTAGAATAGCATTTTTGGTTACTTTGTAGAACTTGGATAATGAAATGAAATTATTGATTTCAGACAGTGTCCATAATTAATTAGTATTTAGTATCATAGTAATATTAATGTGTTTTTACTATCATTAATATTAGTAGGCACATACAAATTAAAACTAGGTTAGTAAAAAAGAAAAATGCTCATTGGATCACACATGCACCGACATCCAATGAGTGAGAAGATGACTGATGTCCATCCTTTCCACAACGACCCTCAGAGAGAGTAGTTCGGACATGCACCTCTTGAGCAGAGACCGTGGTTTCGAATACTGGCTCGTACCAATGAGTTTTTCGGAAGTTATGTACGGAGTATGATTTGATAAGTATTTACCATTAGCTTTTTGGCGAAGGAAGACCTGCATACTTACGCGAAGAAATTCAAATGTGTATGAGAAGTCTCCAATCCGCATTGGACCAGCATGGGGCCTACAGCCCATTCAACTATGAGAGCAGGCTTGTGCCCAGCAGTGGGACGTCCATAGGCTGATGACGATGATGATGATGTAGAATTTAGCAGGTTCTACACAGTCATGAAAAATGCTAATCTGTGCTGTGGTGAAATCTTCTGAATTATGTTTTCGAACGTAGGTTTTGCCGGCGGCCTAAGTGGCGGCTGCTGCCCGAACTCTGCTTTGTTCCTAAAGTGAGAACGTGGTTTAACCGCCTTCTAATAGAAGGACGGTTCATAAATCGACAGCATATTTTATTTGTATGTTTGGTATACGGTTACTCGATGACGGCTGGACCAATTTGGTAAATATTTTTTTTTGTTTAAAGCAGTATATATACCTCGGAGGTGGTCCTATTGCAACCAAATCAGGATCTAATGATGGAATTTTGTATAAATCGAGGGAAATCTTCAAATATTTTAGGCACATATATCGATTTGGGTATCTTTCATAGTACTTAATTCGTGTATTTCTTAATGAATAGGCTCATTTGAAGTCGGTAATTTTTTTTATTGCTATCCCACTAATATTATAAATGCGAAAGTTTGTGAAGATGTTTGGATGTTTGTTACCTAATAACGGGATAGCAACTGGATGGATCAAGCTGAAATTTGGCATGCAAGTAGACCAAGTCCTGGATTGAAACATAGGATACTTTATATCCCGGTAAAGAGTTCCTTTGGGACAATAACGGGAACAACGCGGGCGAAGCCGCGGGAAAATGCTAGTTTTTAATAATTTCCACCAAGTGCGGCGTGCCTCGCTCGCGCTCTCTTTAGCCTGCCTTCCCCGCTGCCACTTGTGATTCCCGCCACACCGAGTACAAAGGCTGCCCCGCTTTACGGACCTATTGTTTGTTAAATTCCCCGATGCCTGTGATAACTTAGCTAATAAATATTACGGAAATGGGATGTCCAAGGACGGGTAGGGTCTGACGAGGCGCGAGAAAGCGGTACTTTCTGAATCATCATCATCAGCTGCAAGACGTCCTCGGCTGGGCATAGGCCTCCTCAAAAGAATGGGACTCCAAACTTCATTAGGTCATCAGTCGACCTGGTGGTGGCCACTCCAGGACTTTACTGCCACAACGGTTATCGGTTCTATATGGTCACTTCAACCGTGCAATCCTGCGAGCTACATCAGTTAGGTACTTTGGTTCTTCAGCGGCGGTGGTTGGGTAAAGGCGTACTAGTTAACTTATCACCAACTTACTACCAACGAGCGCTACGTGTGCTACGCCGTAGTCCGTAGCACGTTAATCGCTGTTTGTAGCGAAAAGCTCGCAATAGGATGCCTTTTAAGGCGTGTAGAACCGGGAATTACAAATATGAGAGAACCGGTAATTCCCGGTACTGCGATACTAAAAATTCCCGGTTCTGCACGCCTTAGTCCCTTTGGGTACGGGACTTTAAAGACTGATATCTAATTTCGAGTTTATTCCTTTAGTTTAATTATAAAAGCTTTACTGTTGCCAACGTTCGTCACTCTGTCTGGGCAATCTAGGTCAACGGAATCAGGTTTTAATATCTTTGTGACCTTGGGAGACATATGGTATAAATTACAAATCTTTTGATTAGACATTCGTGAGAGTAGGTGTTACGTCTTTTTTAGTTTATTATTCATTATTACCTTAACTTTGATGTATCTCATTCTTAATAAAGAGGCAGACAATATTCCGAACCGAGGTCAGTCGGAGGCTTGCTTGGCAACTTCGTTGGTGACACTCTCCTGTGTGCTTTTTGTTATGTGCAGCCGTAACTACTCACACAAGTTACCGCCAACACGAACGGGGGCCTCCTGAGCCTGCTTCTGTCGGTCGTAGTTCGTGTTGGCGGTAACTTGTGTGAGTAGTTACGGCTGCACATAACAAAAAGCACACAGGTGAGAGTCACCAACGAAGTTGCCAAGCTATAGTCAAAGAACTAAGAAAACCGGCCAAGTGAGAGTCGGATTCGCACACAACGGGTTCCGTGGCGTAGTGGTGGTCCAGCAAGTACGCCAAAAAGCATTTAGTTTTTAGTTTTATTTTGTTATTGTTATTAGTTGTTATTTAGTTAGCGGCAATAGAAATACACATTCTGTGAAAATCTAAAGTTTCTACTACTATAGTATGACGATTACAGTCCAGTACGATTACTATAGCATTGCGAGGACAGACAGCGGAGGCCTAGTAGTAGGTTCTGTTGGCACACTACGGAACCCTAAAAATAACATTTTACAATACAATACAATACAATATTCTTTATTGTGCACCAAAACAAAAGATTACAGAAACTTAAATCTAAAACAGCATAAATGGTAAACAACAGGCGGTCTTATCGCTAACAACTTACAGTGAGATTATCTCATCGGTATCATCGCCATCGTTACTTCCATCTACTGCTGGACACAGGCCTCGGCTCTGTCACGCCACGCAACTAAACTCCGACTTGAGCTTTTTGTTACCGTAAAAATGGGGTGAGTAGGGAGACAACTGACATTCAAACCTCGATAACATTTTATTTTTACATAATTATGTAAACAGAATGGTATATATAATAAATGTTCCGGACGTTTGTATTGTTTTTTTTTATGATTTTGGGTAGTTCCATTTCATAACTTTACCGATAAACACAAAATCCCTCCTCACCCCGTAGTACCTCGTAGCTGGGTTAAGATGGGATTTCATACAAAGGTAATTTTGGAACATTGTTGGAACGATTTCTTTTTCTTATGCATATCACTATAGCTCCATTTGTAGTACGAATACATTATATAGGTAGATTATAGGTTTAAAAACCATCTAACCCCCCTGGCATCCCTTCTCTCCCCATTCATAACTCAACTCTCCACGCAATCCCAACTCACCCCATTTTACGGTACTAGAAAATGAATGAACTTTTTCATAAGAAAGATAATTATCCCGCGCAAACGCAACGAGTAGTTGTCAACTAAATCCAATTCCAAACTTTGTTACCATCTTTTGTTTCCAAGAAATCGGGTTAAAAAAGGCATTGGCCCGTAAAATGTTCAAAGGTCGACAAAGTTACTTTAAACCTGACACAGACCCAGGTAACTCTTATGGCTTTAATCATAAGGTTCGTTATAGGGTTTGATTTAGTTTGCGGGGTACGTGGCGTATGTTTGTAAAGCTGTTGTTTCAAAAGACGGCCTTCCTTAGAATTTGATCCGATACGTGATCTATTTAGCTTAGTCTTTGACGTAATACAAAGGGGTCGCCTCGCAAGTAAGGGCTCCATACCGAATAATGCCGATTTGAGTATTCGTGAATTATTTCTTAGTTTTGATACCTTACTGCTATGCATATTATGGAAATACGCATGGATAGTACATGAACACTACATATTTTAAGCATCGGTTTAAAAGTTCGCGATAAAAAAACTTGACGCATGAGTCACGTCTCTCTTAGGCTCTGGGCACATGTCGGCAGCACGGCGCTGAAACGGCACCGCGCTCGCCATACAGTTTCTATGGCGCGCGCCGCGCCACGTCACCGCGTACGGCGCCGTGCCGTGGACATGTGCCCAGAGCCTTAAGCAGCATGGACACGTATTCTAATATTAGTATGTAGTCTTTATTGCCTGTATACACCCTTAAGACTAAATGCTGTCAAACGGTAAGGTACGGTAGGTAAGTGTCATAAGGTAGCTTTTGGCTTGCGTTCGTTTGACAGTAATTGATCTTAAAATTTGTACGGTCTATACATAGTTACTTCATCTATTTGTGGAATAAGTCTATTCTATTTGCAATCACTTTCAAAATGTTGATGCGAATACAAATGTTAGCACAATTGGGGTATCCCAAGAAAAATAAGGTCTACCTAGTTTTTTATTTTTATTCGATAAAGAACGTTAATTTCAGAAACTAATTTCGTTGTTCTGGCAATTAACCAAGTAAATTAATTTATTTTAATTATTAAAGAAATTTTCATTATGACCTCACTAAGTAATCGGTTTGTTTGAGACATGCTTTAAAACTTTGGGATATGTCTGTAAAATGTCATTGATTGTGTTTTTGCCTGGCAACACTTCGTTTTTAGGGTTCCGTAGCCAAAATGGCAAAAACGGAACCCTTATAGTTTCGTCATGTCCGTCCGTCTGTCTGTCTGTCTGTCCGTATGTCACAGGCATTTTACTCAAAAACTACATGATGGATATTGATGAAATTTGGAATATAGGTGTGTTTTATAAGCCGCTACTTAGTTTGGTATATAAATAATTAAAATAAATTGGAAATAATCGCACCGAAAGTTGTGTAAATTGTGTCCCCCCCCTCTATTTTCTTAACCGTGCGTCCAAAAAATATGAAAAAAATCACGAAGGTAACGCTTAATTAATACTTTCAACGAAAATTATTTTCAACAAGATCGAATGTACCGTTTTTGAGTTATTGCCGATAAACTGCGCTTCTCAACAAAAGGACGTAATTGCTATGAAGATACGCTCTTTTGTTGTTGTACTTTTTTACATCGTATTTTTACCTTATAGTTACGGCTATGGAACCCTACACTGAGCATGGTCCGACATGCTCTTGGCCAGTTTTTTGTCAAATAAAATAACGTTGACATTGACAATTTCACCCACACCATAGACTAGCCTATAATTGATTAAGATCTTTCATCATGTCAATGTTAATAATTAAAAAATTAATTTAAACATGATCATGTCAAAAAAGACAAAATTCGATGCACATTACTACATTCCGGACATGGATTATATGTAGTACTATGGTAGATCACAGATTACATACAACTTACCAATCACGACCGTGATGTATGTGATATTAGAGGTCAAATAAGGTCAAATGATAAATTACAAATAACTATATAAGTAATAATAATTTTTAAAAATTATCTGATAACAGGGAATAATTCTACAACCATTTTTGTCGAAATGGTTTTTGAATAATCATATATTACAAAATAATGGGATAACCCAATTGATTTATTAAGTCGGTACCCTCAATAAATTATAGCTTAAAATTCATCGAACAACTGTGCCTCAGCGATCGCGCTTAGCTTTTTCTAACCGTTTACCGAAGTTCGTGCCTCTTGTAATTGAAATGGAGCCTAATTAGTCACTAAGTGCCGGAGTAGGACCACAGAGTAGCTCGGAAACAGCTGGTCAGTTGTAAGACCGTTTCAACCGCTCTAACTTGCCTGCGGAAATTAATGATAAACATTTTTACGTAAAAAACCCGACTGCAGTGCAAAATACACCACGCATTGAAGTGCAGAAATCCGACAGTTTTTAGGGTTCCGTAGCCAAAATGGCAAAAACGGAACCCTTATAGTTTCGTCATGTCCGTCCGTCCGTCCGTCCGTCCGTCCGTCCGTATGTCACAGGCATTTTACTCAAAAACTACACGATGGATATTGATGAAATTTGGAATATAGGTGTCTTGTATGAGCCGCTACTTAGTTTGGTAGTTAAATAACTAAAATAATTATTTTTAGGAGGGGCACTCCATACATGTTACAGAAACTAAAAAAAAATTTTTTCAGAATGTATGTGTTACATAGTTTGACAGCTCTTTCAAAAACGTTTTAAGGTTTTTAAGTCATGTTTTTGATTAAGTGAATACCTTTGGAAATAATCGCTCCGAAAGTTGTGAAAATTGTGTCCCCCTCCCTCTATCTTCTAAGCCGTGTGTCCGAAAAATACAAAAAAAATAGCAAAGATAACGCTTGATTAATACTTTCAACGAAAATTATTTTCAACAAGATCGGATTAACCGTTTTTGAGTTATTGCCGATAAACTGCGCTTCTCCACAAAAGGACGTAATTGCTATGAAGGTACGCTCTTTTGTTGTTGTAATTTTTTACATCGTATTTTTTACCTTATAGTTATTTCCCTTATAGTTACGGCTATGGAACCCTACACTGAGCATGGTCCGACATGCTCTTGGCCAGTTATTTTTTTTTAGAATTTTACGCACCCAGTGACACTCGCGCCATCAAGACGACTCGAATGATTTTTTTTTATTTTTTATTTAAAAACATCACACAACTATCATTACAGGCTTATCCTAATGCGACAGTGTGGAATACTTACATCTACGGACTTATAATAATACAAAATTTATACACATATCACATATTACAACTCATTATAACACAAAACATAAAGCGTGACCTTTGTGAATTCGTTCAGAGAGCAAGAGAAGATGTCTACCTCATCTGCCACTCTATTTAATGCCCGTATTGCTCTGGTGACGGGGGCCTGACGAAGCAGCTGCGTGCGCGCGCGAGGCTCGGCCAGTAGACTCGGCCGAATGCGCCGCCACACGTACCGCTCCGGAACGTTCAGTCGCACTTCGGCCAGCACTCCAGGGTTGAACAACTTGCCCCGCAACCTTGCAACTTGCTTGATGTATCATTTATCAAAATCGGGTGTGTCGTTGAGTAGTTACGAGCGGACATAGGAACGGACATACCTACATATAGGTCAAAAAATAACCCTCCTTTTGGGCTTTGTTTGTCGGTGTGGGCAGTAAAGCATCTGACACGTACTGACGAGTCTAGGAGTGTGAGAGTGACGGATGTTTTATTATTTTATTCAACGATCGACAAACACGAAATGACATGAGAACTCTCAAAAAGGCAAAAAAATATATATTATAGCGAAACATTATTTTAGCAAAAAACGTTTAGTTTCAAATGATGCTAATAGATGGTGCTGACCTTAAAGGTTCAATTACACGTTTATTCTGTTTTTTGAGACTTCTCATGTCATTTCGCTCAAGCAAGTGGTGACCCTCTTTATGTTCGTATGGACAAGTGACCGATTCGAATCACCTTAAGGTATAATTTCTGAGAAAAAACCTATGCTATGTACTTCATTGAGTCTCAAACTACGTGTATCGCCATAACAATTTCATCTCAATCGGTTCTCCGTTTAAGCATGAAACTGACGGTGCGTTTAGGTGTCTGTGTATACGTATAGGGACGTTTCCATTTAAAATGTCTCAGTATCTAGCAGTTAGTGGTTTGTCACGAAACTGACGATTAGTGTCAACGTCGTATATTTCGACCTAATCCCAAACTAAGCAATGCTTGTATTATGGATACTAGACGACGATATACATACTTATAACCACGTACGTATCTATTTTAAGTTACAAATATTACTATAATGAAGTTTCAGTGTGGTCGCTCCCTAGACCTTAAAAATACTGGTGTACTAAATCCAAAAATGTTCAGAAACATAAATATAAACGCACTTTATATTTATAGTTGTTATTGGACGTTCCTAAATTTCTGATGGAAAATAAACCATCTGTTTTAAGTAATCTGTGGCTAAACCGGTTCATGGAAAACTTCGGCGAGATATTATGGAAAAACTTGTCGGCCGGCCCGGCAAGAATCGAGTTTGCTCACCAAAGGCAGAGTCGCGAGTTACAGAACTAATTAATAACTGACGAGCTCATTCATCATTCATATTTACCGAGCCTATGCTAGTACTGTTTATCCACTTTTATTTACTCGTTTACTAGGCAAAATTTAATGCAAATGTGATATTAGTAAAGGTAAAATACCACTATTATAACAAAGCGCAAGTGGGACCTAAACGCGTAGAACGTGATACTGGAAAGTGTGATTAAAAAATAAATAGTGTGGGGACAATCTTACACAAATCGACCTAGTCCCAAACTAATATTATGGGTAGGTACTAGACAACGATATATATACTTATATAGATAAATATATACTTAATAAATAGATTGATCAACTCACCGTCTCTTCCTTAATTTTAAATCATATCTGTGTAGAGCAGTGGTTCCGAACTTATATTACTTTAGGGGTAAAATTAAGTTTTCTCAGGGGTAATACTCATATTAAATCGTTTTTCTTTGAGTAATTTTATACACTTGTCTGTATTACCTATTTTTTGGAGGGGTAATGATACAAATCTAGAGGGGGGCCTGTGGGTGATGTGGCAATAAAGGTTAGGAGCCACTGGTGTAGAGCGTAGTATTTTATTCAAATACTAGCGACCCGCCCCGGCTTCGCACGGGTGCAATGCTGATACTAAATGCATGTATTATACATATAAACCTTCCTCTTGAATCACTCTATCTATTAAAAAAAACCGCATCAAAATCCGTTGCGTAGTTTCAAAGATTTAAGCATACATAGGGATATAGGGAATAGGGACAGAGAAAGCGACTTTGTTTTATACTATGTAGTGATAATTTATGTATATATAATTTATTTACTCTTTGAAGTAATTTCTTTATTGTTTATTATTTTCGATGGCAAGCATTGTACAAGTTAATATGACTCCATAGCTCATTGTACTCGTCCTTGAACAAATACAAGGAAAATGAAAGCTGACGCCGACTGTACATGATTCGTGGTCACGGTCACAATTTGCGTACCTTGGCATGTAAATAATTGGGATGTTGACTAATGTTGAATTTTACAAGATAATATAGTCACATGGATTGGAAAATACTAAATTATCATAACACAAAATAAATAAACAAAAAATGTATAAAAAATATAATGTTATGAGACCACAAAGTTAAAAAAAAACGATATTTTATTTATCGTCTTAAAGAAAAATTAAAGTCAATTTCGGAATGCTTAAATAACACTGAAAAAATAAATATACGACAACAATGTGCTACCGTTTTGTATAGCGCGTTTTAAATGCTCAGTGCGATCTGCTACTTTTGATTACAATTTGTGGCTGTTATACTTATACAAATGTATTAGGTATCATATAGATATTTGTTCGTCACAAATAGTAGAATCGATTTACGACAGAAAAAAAATCGAGTCAACAGGCGAATTGGCTTGTCAATTGTCACCTTATCAGCGGTGTGTATCTAACAGCAGAAAATTACTGCAAGGTATTCCTAGGTGTGCATTTGGAACATTCTTCTGTCTGTTTTATCATCCCTGGCTCTCCATGAATTCGTACAAACCTCACGTCGTTCCCAGATCTTCATGTACGACCCGACACACTTCGCGGACCCGAGCGGCGGGGGAGTGCTGCAGCGTATGGCGCAGCAGGAAGAGTCCACAGTGCTGGAGTTGCAGTCCGTGAAGCAGGTCGCGACGGACGAAGTCAGGGAATATCCTCTGAGCACAGTAAGAGCGATCCCAGTTTACCCCACAACAGGCCCGCGCCGACCACCGGCAGCGCCTGTGTGCAAACCTATGAAGCACCTCTTTATTGTCGTCGTGTTTCGAATTCCAGCGCCCCTATTGCCTTGGCACCTGTGTGCGTTGCACACTTCGCACACACGGGCGGCGCGGCCCTGCCCCATAACTCTGAATCTGCTGTGAGATGGGCGCTGGAGGGTAATCACACATGCAGGACACTTTTTTAATCACTAATAAGGTATAATTGGGTATGTAATAGTACATTGTGTATCTAGGGCGGTAACTAAGGAATTACAAACGAGTGTTTGTTATAAGCCCGAGGTGAAACGGAGGGCTTTAATAACACGAGTTTGTAATTCCTTTACCGCCCGTGGCACACACAATGTTTTTCATCACACTTGTGAGGAAATCTAATAATATAACCTTACTAATCGACCCAGTATGACAAGAAAATATTAAAACAGAAAGTGACGTTAATGACATATGTCCATAGACAATGCAAATGTCAAGTCACGTTCGGAAACCATAGCTGTAAAGACCTAAAATGGTTGATTTTTTATTTGCAAAATATGAAATTACTATTTAAACATTTAATTAATGTTACCGAAATATATGTTTAAATGTATTTGCAATGACAGTTATCTTTAAATAAATATTTCAGTGATAAAAGTTAAAAAAGTAAGTTGGCGTTTCCTTTGAACATGACAAATAAGAGTAAAACAGAACCGGCGTTTCAAATTTAAAAAGAAAACCATTACGCCCTAGGCCGTAATAGGTCATTTACGGCCCGCAGAACCTACGTGTAATGACACCATTTTCGAGCAAGTGTGATGAAATAGTACATTACATACCGAGGCCAGTAAAGTAAGAAATGTCTCAGATCACATGTAGTTGTCAGCCGAGACGAAGCCGATGATGACAAACATGTGATCTGAGGCTTTCTTATTTACTGGCCAAGGTTTGTACCTATACTATTTTTCTGTTCGACGGAGGCATCTTCGTTTAGCGCAGCGGCCGGAAAGGTGACGCTTTCCGGCCGTAGGGCAGAAAATATATATATAATATTTACTGAGTTGAGTTATGCCGCCCACAGATGACTTAAACGGGTATTTATTGTAAACATTGTTACAGCGCACTTCGTGAGCTTGTCTAGACACTACAACCACTCTGATTTCCCCGTTTATATCAGGACCTGTGACGATTTCGAAAAAAAAAAGAATTCAAACATGGAGTCCATAAATATAGCTAATGTGAACACGCGTTTAAATGCATCAAGGTAAAAACATGCAAGAGTCGAAAGGTAAAAGCTCGGCCATTCTCACAAAGTATGACTGCGTCTAATTACCGCGTCTCCATACATTTAGTATGAAAACAGCGTCGCGGTAATTAGGTGACCGCAGACATACTTAGTGAGAATGGCCGAGCTACACTACATGCGTGTATCAAAATGTCCAGTCATGTTACACACCTATAAGCATATAAACGAATGACTCAAAATAATTTACCATAACACAACAAGAACATTTAACTTTTTGACAGTTATTCATTTAGACTTAAGCACGTTATATCAAACGAGCATTTTGTCTATCACACCTTTTGTTTTACTTGCATTTTGAGATGTGTACCATTCGTCACTAAAACATTGTGACCATGATGATATGTACATTTTGACACTGGGGCATTCTGACATTCATACCTTTTGCCAAATAGACAGTCGGTCCGTATGGACATTTTGACTCCTGCACAGTCCAACATGTTTTATTATTCATTTTATGTCACACCTGCTGCGCGTACGGAAAAAGCCACTTTCTGGCCAAGCGTAGACATAAAATGATGTACACAACACGGGAGGTAACAAAGAAAACCCTCGATCGCATATTTACGTCTAGGAGAGGGGCACAATCTTAGATTTCCCAAAGTGGTCGAAATTGACCAAACGGGACACAGACCATCCCAAAAAAAAAGCATATTTACGTCCCTCGCTTGCAGCTCGGGCCGCAAACTCCTGCGATCTTGGCCTTTCTTTGTATAACCACCCTAGTTGTGTAATGTACTATATCGCGTGACAAAGCGTAGTATCATACGCCTACAGGATTTGAAGTAGTTATTCAAGCCCTATACTTTTTACCCGACTGCGGCGAAGCCCAAAGGAGGGTAATGTGTTTGACCTGTATGTATGTATGTCCGTTCCTGTGTCCGCTCGTAACTACTCAACGGCACAACCGATTTGCACAGTGCGAGTGTCACTGGGTATGAAGTTCGTTAAAATAAACAAAATGGCGGATTTTATGCACTTTTAAAATGCACCGCGGTCGGGTTTTTTAATAAAAATATTTAGTTATTCCACCTGTATATATCGCTTAGTTAAGAAGTAGACAGACGCGAGGAAAGGTTCAGTGTAATTTATCCTGAGATAAATCTATACGCACATGTATATGAGTGATACAACTGTACACGCTCGGTTGAGGCGTCTCGAATGATAAATGGCTCAGCAAATCCTGTTTGATACGTACACCTTATCACAGCTGTGACACAGTTGACGAATATACAGTTGGTCTGGTTGACAGAGACGTTTATGGCGTTTTTACAGACATTACACAACTAGGGTGGTAATATAAAGAAAGGCCGAGATCGCAGAAGTTTGCGGCCCGAGCTGCAAGCGAGGGACGTAAATATGCGATCGAGGGCTTTCTTTATTACCACCCGGGTTGTGTACATCATTTTATGTCTACACTTACACCTAAGCGACAAAAATATCTGTACACTCTTACGCCCCTGACATAACTTTCATTTTAGAAAATTTTGTCACTTTTTTCGTATATATATTTATAATGTTGACTGTACACCAGTAGCGTGGCGTCCAAAGAACTCGATTCTTACCGGCTTGCCTAATATCAGGCATTTGAACACCTTATTCTACAGCTCTTAAGGAAAATGTACGCCAAATCTGTACCAGCTTGCCCAAGGATAACTTACGCCACGCCACTGCCGTACACGGTGCCTGTAAAGATACATTGAGCCATAGGCACTTAAGTGTTTTTAAAAAAAAAACCCGATGTAACTACTATCTCAGAATGTGGACTTTTGACGTTTTTCTGGCTCAAAATCGTTAGTACTTACCTACTTTCAAACCTTATACGTGAAGAAATGTATCCCAAATTCCATTACGTCACCTTTTTGTACGTATGTTAGTATGATAATGGCGTGTGGATAAATATTTTTACTACGAGAGTGGCAAACAAGCATACGGCCTGCCTGATGATAGCTGTCACTATAGCCTAATATGGATACTTGCAACGCCAGGAACATTACGTGCGTGTTACCGACTGTAAGTACTATTTACTTACTTGCTCAAGTTACTTCTGTCGTGTACTGGCTCATGCGAGAAACCAGTGCATCAAGCTCGAGCATACTGTTTGCGTAAGTATACTTAAGCTCGCACCTTTACTTTCTCCAGTTTTACATGCAGAGGCGTCTCTAGCCTACGTAGCGCCCGTGTGCAATCTACATCGTGCGCCCTCTAGTAGTACTAATACTTATTTTGTGCCTCTAGTAGGTGAAAGGTGCCGCTGCTTTGTTACCACTTCCATTAAACGGGTAGGGCATGCTATACCGGATCATTCGCAATTCCGGTATTGAGACTCAATACTAATTTTTGAAAAATAAAAATGATTTTATGGAAAATAATTTTAATTGTCTATTCTACGATCTCACTTGTATCAAAAAGTTAACAGTAATAAATTTTTGGTATTATGTAACCAAAATCACAGTACTAATCAGCCTTAAGGTCAAGCATAAGTACTAAATTAACACATCGAAACACCATCGATGCTAGCCGATCGCCAATTCCGACATAATAAAATTAGGATGGTTAGCGCGATCGTAAGTTATCATAATATAACATGTATAAAGATGTTTAACTATAGCTTGGCAACTTCGTTGGTGACACTCACCTGTGTGCCTTTTGTTATGTGCAGCCGTAACTACTTACACAAGTTACCGCCAACACGAATGGCGACCGACGGAGGCAGCCTCCGGAGGCTCCCGTTCGTGTTGGCGGTAACTTGTGTGAGTAGTTACGGCTGCACAGAACAAAAGGCACACAGGTGAGTGTCACCAACGAAGTTGCCAAGCTATAAATACGAGCATTTACTGTTCATTTTGTCCAATAGGATGGAGAAAATACAATTTTACTTACATAATCAGGATAACAAAACGTAAAACCCGAATTCCGGTATTTCAGGGCCACTTTGGGCGCTTGGGATCGAACCAAGTCGCCAGTCCCGGTCCCCTTTAGAGAGTGGGTCGGACTAGGTGGCGGCCATAGCGCCTGGGGTCGAACCAGGTCGCTAGGCCAGAGCCACCTTGAAGTTACGCTCTAGCTCAAAGTGAGCAGCGGATGAGCCTGGTACTGGCTACATGCATCGTGTTCGTGTGAGACGTGCGTAGGGCGATTTGGGACATTCAGAATACTTTCTGGCGGCGACATGGTATCGTACCGAATTCAAAATAGCAGCAAAAAAATGAACGAAAAGTTAATTAAAAAAAATTGTACTACACATACTTACGAGAGAACAACGATTAATCTGTCGCCGCTAGCAAGGATACTTTCTGGTGGGCGCTGTCTATTTGACTGTGTTGCCGTCGAGTAGAGTGTGAGTTTCTTATGAATCAATAAATTATGTACGAAAAATTTATTAAATTGTGCGCTAATTAAAGAAAACTGTACTACACGCATTTACGACGAGAAAACAACACTCAAATGTCACCGCTAACCTGCGTACTGTCCATAGGCGATTGTGCTATTGTATGGGCGTTAGCCTACCGTAGGTTACTATACTGTGGCTGTGATATATGTATATTGTGACCTTATTATACAACGGCACGGGGTATCGGGTGTTCTGCGCTTTGAAGACGGGATTTGGGAAAATATCTGTTAGGAATGTTTGGAAAATACATTCACAAAGTCTGCTAAATATGACAGCACACGGTGAAGTGAAAATAAGGACCCTTCGAATGTTAATTTCATATAGGTACCTAACTACGACCTACAATACTCAGATGTTCATGTGCTAACTAGACTTGTTGATAAACACAGGGTGTTGTTTTATACAATATCCCTAAATTTCCTTAAATTTTACACACTAAGCGCGCGTGCGGCGCCGTGCCCTTAGTTTGCATAAAATGAAGCGCATTACTTTGTGTAATATACCTAATGTAAGTTTAATATATGTACTGTAAATAAACGAATTGAATATCCCGCCCGCACCCTACCAATTGACTTTGAAAATGGAATCTGCCGATGGACCACGAGCCAGTATACGTGGTCGACGCGAGTAATTAATCTGGTGAGTTCATTTTTCTCTCAAAATTCTTCTCTTATATCGGTATTTTTGTAGGCCCTAAACCATATCTGGTTATATAGAACTAGATAAACAATAAAAATATTATAAGGATAAAAACTGTTTTTAGTTCAACCTATCCGTGAAATAATTTATTTGGCTATCGATCGACAGCCCTACAGCACAGATTTTACGCCACCCGTGTTCGACGACCGCACTTCGGGCGTTAAAATTCCAGAATGTTCTTTTCTATTGTATTGCGGGAGAGTGCCGTATCTGTTCGAAGAACTATTAGATAATCTGTGTTCTAACTTTGCTTGCAGTGTGTTCGTTCACGGCGCGCACACATACAAGCTCGCCGTGTACCTTTTATAGGAAGAAAAATTACTCCTATACCGTGGTCGTAGGTAAAATATAACGAAAGACTCCTTATTCAGAAGTTTGGCATGGATGTTTACAAGATTTCCGTAGGCAGCGCTAGAAATTTCTGTTATTTAATCCAGTGGGCACGTATCGCTCGCGGCACAAATTGGACAGCTCTTCAGGCCCCGTACGTTCAGCGATGTAGCACTCGTGCCTTAACGAGCACTCGCCGGACCGCGGTCGAGTGACTCGTTAAACGACGTGTCTTGCGCCGGCTGTTTTAAATTAGGAGTGGGGCTGTGGTCACAGTCGCGGCAATGGCTGCCAGGCCAGGTATCTAAAGGTGGATTTAGACCAAACGAATTCTAACACATTCTAACCCCACTCTACCAAATTCTTTGTGTGTACACAAAGAATTCTTATTTCTTTTTTTTTCTTTGTGTACACACAAAGAATTTGGTAGAGTGGGGTTAGAATGTGTTAGAATTGGTTTGGTCTAAACCCACCTTAAGGCGCCGCGCGGACGACCGAATTTCGAAGCGTTTGTGGAGACCCTTGTCGTCCCATCGTCGGCAAACATCTCACCGAACGTTTGATTTCATCGACATAATCATAATTATCATTGAACCTTTTTTTAGGGTTTCGTACCCAAAGGGTGCCAATGGAACCTTATATCTAACCCTCCGCTGTCCGTCTGTCCGTCTGTCACGGGGCTATCTTTTGAACCGTAATAGTTAGACAGTTGAAAATTTCACAGAATGTGTAATACACACTGCCAGTATCGTGTATTTTTATTGTTGCTATAACAACAAATAATAAAAACAAAATAAAATAAATAAAGAGGGGTCCCCATACAAGAAACATGTTTTTTTTGGGGTTTTTGCTCGACGGCGGTACGTGTGTACACGTATGTGCAAGTCGCAAAATGTGCAGGCTACGTAAAATGAGCAAATCGCAAAAAGTGCAAATCTCATAATAAACAGATCGCAAAATGTGCAGATCTCACAATGAGTAGATCGCCAAATGTGCAGATCTCAGAATGAGTAGATCGCAAAATGTGCAAGCAGATCTTATAATGAGCAGGTCGCATAATGTGTAGATTTTGAAATAGAGCAAATTCAGTCAACTGTAAATAGTATTAAATTTTCTAACGGTACCTGTACCTACTTCAAATTAATAGTATCCCCTTGAGAGATAACGGACTATGATCGACTTAATTATAAAACCTCATTACACGTTTGCGTCCTTCTTTCTTGTAAGGTATGTTCTTAACACAGGTGGTACTAACTAGTACTAACAACCCGAAGTACACGGAGCCACCAAGAACTTTTCCTCCAAAAAACGGTTACGGCCCGGAGTTAAGTTCGGGTCCGTATTAAACATCCGTCGATCCGCCTGGGTGAAGAGAATTAAAGATGTATATTCATTCTTAATTTCTCACTCGTAGCTCTCCCAGTAGTTACGATTTCATACTTCACATTGTACGATTTGCTCATATTGCGACATGCACATTTTACGATTTGCACTAGTGCACATTTTGCGACTTGCACATTTTGCTATGTATCCAAGCTTCTATGTATTTTTGGGGTGTACCTAAGAGTACTTACCTACTTATTGCATGAATGTACCTACCAAAAGCGCCACGAACGGATCGGACGACATGGCGAGACATTGTAAGGCGGGCAACAACAGCCCCCAACCCTCCCTCACGTTGACTATGACCGTAACGCGTGAGCGCAACGAAAATAATACATAGTTATAGGATTCTGAAATTTGACAAAAAAAGAAATTATAATTGGACGGTGTCACGCAATAAAGTGGTAAGTGCTATGGAAATCCTATGCACTTGACACATATACGCATATCAGGGTCAAATTGTAGTTTTACATACCTATTCCGCAATTTCCATGCAAGCTTACGTAGATCCTTAGAGCATTAGTTAGAAACTAATAACTGGCGAGGACCAGGCGCGCATACTAGCGCAGGTGCGCTCGTTCCGCGCCGTCTCCTGCATCATGCCATCGAGACACGTCGCTATCCAGGGAGCTAGGAGTGTGCGTAGTATCCGACATTTTCCTGTTTGTGAGTCCCCAAAATTACACTTTTTGACTTTGTTGATGACATCTTAGATTTGAATTATTTTGCCATTATTTAAGCTTTTATAAATATATAAATAAATATTAAAATCGCAAGGAATATTCTAAGGTTTATATATTTCCCGCCTTAATTTCCATGCAAGCTTACGTAGATGCTTAGAGCATCAGTTAGAAACTAATAACTGGCGAGGACCAGGCGCGCATACTAGCGCAGGTGCGCTCGTTCCGCGCCGTCTCCTGCATCATGCCACCGAGACACGTCGCTATCCAGGGAGCTAGGAGCGTGCGTAGTATCCGACATTTTCCTGTTTGTGAGTCCCCAAAATTACACTTTTTGCCTTTGTTGATGTATTCATCTTAGATTTGACTTATTTTACCTTTATTTAAGCTCTTATGTATTTTTTGAATGTGAAAGAAAGATTTTAAAATTACAAAAACGAAATTATGATTTTCCTCAGATCGCAAGGAAGATTCTAAGGTTTATATATTATATTTCCCTCCTTAATTTCCATGAAAGCTTACGAAGATGTTTAGAGCATCAGTTAGAAACTAATCACAAAACTGACGATTAGTGCCAAACTCCATATATTTCTTCACCAATACGTTAGACGGTATTTAAACATAGCTTAACCTATTAATTGCCGAGGCTTCAAATTTCTACACTCCCCGCAGTACCGCCGCCTTACAAGCCATGACACGAATTCAAGTTTTCGGCAATGAATGGGTTAAGTAGCGCCTAACCGTACATTTTAAAATTAAAATACCCTTCTACATCTCGGTTTTGATTTATTTTGCCTTTATTTATGCTCTTATGTATTTACCCGACTACGGCGAAGCAAAAAGGAGGGTTATGATTTTAGCACCGTATGTATATATGTATGTATGTATGTTTGTATGTTTGTATGTTCGTTTGTTCCCTCATAACTCAAAAACTACTTTACCGATTCAAACATGTGGGGTATCGTTAGATTCCTCTTGATTCTGCGCGGGTTATAGGCTAGTTAGTTGAAACTAAAATTTAATATAAAGGCCGTGACCCTCAAAAAAACTCAAGGATTAAAAAATAAAAGTCATCGAGTAGCATCGAGTTACATATCAAATTAAAGAGCTTTAAAAACCTATTGCAAAAATGTATCACACATGCTGTTACAAGTATATTATGCAACAATATTTTCATTTTAATAACAACAAGAACGATATTCAACAGCTTGATCTTCGACGATTCGTTTACAGAAGGGCTAGCATAATGTGCAGTTATGGCAGTCGTGGCATGAAACGTCATCACCCGTTACTTTCATAATATATTTGAAAGAAAAAGAAAAAACATATTTTGATATTTTGACACCTGCTAAATAGCCTAATGGCCTGCTATGCTAGACCTTTAGATGTGTCATTCGTATTGAGAGATATCGGGTAACTTCGTATCTGCGAACATTGGCCGAATACATGTCATTTTCATGCCGCCAACTGACGCGTGTGTTGTGTCACATCAAAAATGTTGAAATAAAATCGTTGTAATGCCGTAAATATGCTGCCTCACTGCGAGTAGATTTAAAAATATGTCTCGAGGAGGCATGTGTTATCACTGGTACGGATTAATGTATTAATATTGAAATAATTGTACATGTCGATTTTCGCTATCCGCAATGACTGTTTGCAAGTTACTCAACTAGAGGTGTGGCTAAGATGAAGTCGATATTTTGTATCGACATTGGTTACGTATGAATTGAATAACTCAGTGCACCTAAAATACAAAATTAACCCTTTCAGATTTCCGAAAGATCCGCTTCTAGAAAAAGAGTGAATGAATACTACCCGCCGAGATAGTTTGGTTTCCGCAGCCCCGTAGCAGTAGCACAGTATGCGGTGGCCAAGATATTTTTCATAATTTCATACAAACAAAGAAACATACTCATCTAATTAAAAACTTCTTATAATGTAGCAACATATTTGAAAAAGTAAGTCTTGGACCCAGGCAAACTGCATACATACGTATTAAATGCGCTCAAAAATATCTACTCTTTAATTGCAATAAACTTCAAGTAAAGATGTTTCTAAATACGGTAACCATGTATTATATTTTTACAGCTGACTGTGAGAGCCTTATCACACTGGCGATTTCCGAGTTCGCCGTGACTGGTTTTGTATGAAAACTCGCCCGCAAATCGCCAGGGTGATAAGGCCCTAAATCGATATCTATAAATCACTCTAGTCACACTTAGTCGCACCCCTATAATAATCATTTCTTTCAACTCAATAATAGATGACACTGTTGTAAACTGCTTTAATCCATCTGTTGGCGAGGAGTGGAATCATATATGACAACATTTAGTTACGTTGAATCACGTTATTCAAATAGGTGTTAGTGAAATATATTTTTTCTTTGTATTTTGCAGTATAAGTAGAACTCGTTAGAATTGATTTTGATAATTCTATAGTTGTTCCAATTAAAAGCATTTTATAAAAGTGTGTAAGTATGTTTTGCTACGGTTGTATGACACTGGTACCATACTTTTTGACTAATTAACACACCAATTCATGTTGTTTCTCCTCCGCAAGCAATAATTAAATGTCGGGCTTTGTTTTGGGCGAAAGACCCGAAACCTCCTATTCCAATATCATCGCCGCAGTACAATCGTATATCGGTAGAACTCTTGCGAGCCTGAAGAGCGAGTTTCAGGCCGCGGGGCGGCAAGCGTCTTATTTAGCAATAGTTAGTTACAAGCGAGACTGAAAGCCTAAAGTGAAGTGTCCGAAGTCGTCTCTCACAAACTGAATACCGGTCTCATTTTTGCGAGCCCAAAGGCCGAGAACTGCACAGAGCCAATGGCATGAAGCACTCCTGGTTACTTCACGCAAACTGTATATCACGCAAATTTTACGAGCCCGAAGGGCGAGCTTCAGGCTTCGAGGCCAAAGGCCGAACTCCTCAGCAAACACCCTATCCCGCAATAATTTTAAGCGGAGCAAAGATCGAATACCGCGTTGGACCAAAGGCACCGAGCGCCCCTGGTTACGTACGTATACCTATTAGTCTAATTTTTGCAAGTCCGAAGGCCGAGTTTCAGGCTGCGAGGCTGAAAACCGAGCTTTTCCGCAAACACCCTATGTCCCGCATTTTTAAGCGGGACAAAAGCAAAGCCTAAATCGTCTTATATCGTTGTAAGCAACCCATGTATCTAACTGTTCCTGTTGTAATTCTTGTTATTACTATTAAATGGAGAATGCTTAAGAAACAGCTCGGTCTTTGGCCGCACACCCTGATATGGTTCTTAGGAAGGGAAAGGCGCTTAAAACCGTAACTGACTAATTTATTTATTTATTAATACATGTTAACATGACATTACAGTAAAAAAACCAATGCGTCATGAAACGTAGAAATAAAATATCTAATAACTAAAAAGATGTAAATAAAATAAAGTTAAAAACTAAAACCCGACTACGAAAAAGTCTGAAACAAGAATCTTGGGTTTTAGTTCACCAGGCTCAGATAAATTGCTATTTTTTTTTCATTTAGAGGACGTTTCGAGTATGCCGTGTCAGTCGATCGTAGTCGGAGGCCCCATTTTTGGTTTGTCTTCTTGCCGGGGTAAATGAAAATAAAATAGCAATTTATCTGAGCCTGGTGAACTAAAACCCAAGATTCTTGTTTCAGACTTTTTCGTAGTCGGGTTTTAGTTTTTAACTTTATTTTATTTTGGAATGTAAAAGTAGTTATAGGATTTTAAAATGACAAATAAACTAAGTTATGATTTTCTTCATATCACAAAGATTCTAATCTAAGGTTCATATGCTTCCTTCCCCAATTTCCATACAAGTCTACGAAGAAGTTTAGAGCGTTTACTACGTTTAAATTCATCTTATTAAAAGTTTTTTAAACATTTTTTAGCTAGTAAATCACAAATAATCGCAGTTTTTTTTCTCCCCTTTTAGGGTTTCGTACCAAAATGATAATAACCACATTTTTATAAAAAAAACCCAACCGCGGTGCACTTAGAAACTGCATAAAGTCCGCCATTTTGTTTATTTTAACAAACTTCATACCCAGTGACACTCGCACATTCAAGAAGAATCTAATGATGTATCATTTATCAAAATCGGATGTGCCGTTGAGTAGTTACGAGCGGACATAGGATCGGACATACATACATACAGGTCAAACACATAACCCTCCTTTGGGCTTCGCCGCAGTCGGGTAAAAAAGGAACCCTTATGGTGCGACTCTGTCTGTCTGTCCGTCTGTCCGTCTGTCTGTCTGTCTGTCACAGCAAGATATCTCAGGATCTACTGTTGCTATCGACTTGAAATTTGGAATAGTGTTAAGAACCGCTAACCCGAGCTTATTGTATGTAAAAAAAATCTTGTAACTTTTTTACTTTTTTATATTTGCAAGTAAAGAGGAGTCTTTACTTGGCATATCTATTTCAATTTACTCAGTTTCCTAAGCGGCAACTCCCCATAAGCCGCTCCTATCTCGCACCAGCCAAAAATACATATTTTACAAGCGCGATGAAGCAAAATGTCCCATACGCCGCCGACGCAGGGCTCACAATCGCCGCGCACGCGCAAATGTGAAATTTCACCTCGCTCAGGTTGGGGAAATATTTTGGTTGCGCTTGGCGCGAAGAACCGGATGTTGTTGTAAAATTATACGTTAATTGTTTGGGGCGATATTTGATGGCGGCGCGTTGTTTTGACGTAATAAGGTCTCAAGATAGAGCACCCGAATTGTCGGAGTAAGAGCCTTATCACACTTGCGATTTGCGAGCTGCGGGCGAGTTAGAAGCGAAATATTAGCGTTAAAAATGTGTACTCAAACAGTTTTAGGACAGAAAATTTAAAAAATTTCATTCTGTAATTCTATTTTTGTCTAGTTTACTTTAAGTTTCTCTAGAAAATAAAGTCTGATTTCTTGGAGTTTTTTAATTTATTTCATTGCATATTTGAGAAAAGCATTATACATAGCTCGGCGTGAAAAGGGGTTGCCAGCCTCGTAACTTTGCTGCCTTGCTACGCTCGGCCGTCTATATGTACTCGGCCGGCAACCCCTAACTTCCCGGCCTCTGCAGTACCTAATGCACTATTATAATAGTGCGAAATAAAGCCATAATTGGGCTATTTCTCAGAACGTTGTCATCTTTTATCCCTTTCTGGCGTAGTCGCGAAACATTTTATTTCACCAATAACGCAGCAGTAAACTAGCATACCGAACGGCACAGTGACATAACGAATTCTCGTTTTACGAGTCATTAAAATCAAAGTTTTATCCGTGAGATTTTACGAGCGATATTACCTGGTTTGACTGCCAGCTATTTTATAGCGGTTTATATTTTTCAGTCGTCGGACGAAATTTACCGTCCTGTTTTTTAAAAATCGACGGTTTGTTTTTGAAAATTCTAATACGTCAAAAACGCTTACAGGCTGCTTTAAATCCTGAGTCTTGATTTTATTAAACTTGCTTATATGGGACTATTTCAATACAATACAATACAAATATTCTTTATTGCACACCAGAAAAACATATTACAAGGACTATTGTGATCAAATAGACTCATTCCGTTATTTTTTCAATATTTCTTACACAAGTTTTCAGTGAAATAATATCTTCCAAGCACGGTGAACATCGGGATTCCGTGAAAACTTTCATAGTGAACGTTTCCACTCTAGACTTCCTTCCTTCAAAACTACTCAAATACTGTAAAAATGTTGTTGCCCCTGTAGTTAGTCACCTGGCGAATCTCTGTTTTGCACAAGGAGTTTTCCCTACTCAACTGAAAAGATCACTAGTAACGCCAGTTTACAAGAATGGGAACAGAACCGATCCTAACAACTACAGACCCATATCGGTACTACCTTCTATTTCAAAAATTATGGAAAAACTAATCAATAAACGACTGGTAAATTATTTAAACAAATTTAACCTTCTTTTAAACTCACAATTTGGATTTAGGAAAGGAAAATCAACGGAAGACGCAATCTTAAGTTTAACGTCAACTATCTGCAAAGAAGTAGATAACGGAAAAAAGTGCATCGCAACATTCCTTGACCTCAAAAAGGCGTTCGATACGGTTTCTGTTCCCATTCTGGTAAACAAGCTAGAACGTATTGGGATAAGGGGAAAACCTACTACTGTGTGACTACCTCTCTGGACGTAACCAAAAAGTCAAGATCGGAGACTACGTTAGCGAAGACTCTATGGTTTCCTTTGGGGTACCCCAGGGCAGTGTTCTGGGCCCCACATTATTCCTTATTTATATAAATGAACTTACCAATATTCACATACAAGATGGCTATGTCGTCTCGTATGCGGATGACACTGTTGTCGTATTCACGGGTGACAGCTGGGACTCAGTACACACTATTGCTGAAAAGGGACTACAAAGGGTCAACTCATGGCTAATATCTAACCTACTCACACTGAACAGGGACAAGACTAACTACATTTGCTTTTCTAAAACAATTAGTACTCAACCACCTCTAGAATTTCATCTTAAAATTCGTCTCTGTAATCGAAATGACAGACACTGCAACTGCTCTAAGATAAAAAAGGTTAGTTCTACCAAGTACCTAGGTATAATTATTGATGAAAGACTTTCTTTTTTTTTTTTTTATTTTTTTTTTTTTATGTGTGATAGACAAGCATTTGACTCCGATCGCACCTGATGTTAAGTGACGATGAAGCCTAGGATGTAGCATGCTTGTCTAGAAGATGTCTATTCACTCTCAACTTGAAGAGATCCAAGTTATATTTTTCTGGGAAAAGATGGGCGGGAAGAGAGTTCCACTCTTTTGCGGTCCTTATAAGGAAGGTGGATGCAAAGCGTTTTGTACGAACTCGTGGAATATCGACGACATAAGGGTGGAACCCTAATCCACGCCGAGTGACGTAATGATGGAATGGAGACGGCGGAATCAAATCATGCAATCCCAGCGCACACTCACCGAAATGTATCCTGTAAAAAACCGATAACCTGGCGACATTTCTGCGCACCCACATTTAGATTATTTAAACAACAGAATACGAAAACTGATTTGGCTATTCAAAATTCTCAGACACGTGGCTTCAGTAACTCTGTTACACCAAATTTATATATCGCTGGGACAATCAATAATGACGTACTGTATTCCAATCTGGGGTGGAGCTTCCAAGACAAAATACCTAGAAGTTGAGAGAGCGCAGAGGTGCCTACTTAAAACTATGTTTCGTAAACCCTTTCGATATCCTACCACAGATCTCTATAAAGAATGCAGTCTATTAAGTATGCGCAAACTATATGTAGTATATGTGATTCTTAAACTACACAAAACGCTTCCGTACAAACCACCGACTCAAGTACGAAGAAGGGCAGCAAAGGTAGCGGTTGTACCCCCAAACAAATCCGTCTTTGCAAGAAGGCAGTTTGGTGTACAGTCTGCACATTTATATAATGCATTAAACAGTGTGAAACACATTTATAGCCTGCGACTTGATGAATGTAAGGAGATAATCAGCGCATGGTTAAGTGAAATGGATTATACAAAAACTGAAGAACTGTTGGTGCTGGGCTCCTAGAAATTTTAAATGTGTATAAGTTTCCAATATAATTTTCTTTTGGTGTGCAATAAAGTATAATTGTATTGTGTATAGAAAGTTAATTACCTACAACAATGTAAATTAATTAAAATAAGTTATGTAAATATTGATATCTTTAAGTAATGGTGTATTAAAACACTGATATAAAATAAACTTAGGTTAAATTAGGATAAAATAAGTAAAACCTGTTAATTTGGACTAGTGATTGTTACCACGTCCTATTTTTGGAAGAGCGAGACCTCCCAACACAGGTATATTTATACCTACTGGGAAGCCTCAACCTTGCCCTGTTTTTGTAACCACTATTTGAAACAAAATAAATTATTGTTTATTAAATAAATTATTGTTTATAGACTCCGAATGGCTTTCAACGACTTACCTGCGGTCTGGTTGCCCATTTAATGTCATAAAAGAGACTTAATTATAACTCTATTTAACCTAACCCCGTCTTTATGAGAATATGACTCGTTTGTGCTGTTCCTTGTCCAAAGGGCACTTAACTTTTTTGACATTCCACGTTGCGTGAAACCACCCAGTTCGTAACGATGGTACCTATCACTTTACAATGCTTTGGGCTTAAAATCACTAAATTTCATTTTACCTCATTATCAATATTCCCAGATCTCAAAACTTCATGGCCTCAAAATACCTTAATTGCAGAATGCCTAAATTTTTTTCACAATCAACCGAAACCTTAATACCGCCGATGTTCAAAATACCTTAGGCTCATAATACCTAAACTTCAAAACAGCATTATGGCAAAACAACATATGCTTAAAACAACCAAACCTCAAAATACCTAAATTTATACTATCAAATAAACACACGTAAAAAAAATTAGGTATTTTAGGAAAGGTAGGTAGGAAAAATGCCTAAATTTAGGTATTTTGAGGTTGAGTTGTTTTGATATTTTGTCATTTCTGTCATTCGGTAATTGAAGGATTGTGCATTTCAATCTTGAGGCATTTAGAGAATATGCCGTTTTAAGTCAAAGTCGTAATGAATTTCGTTCATTTTAAGAATGTTACAATTTGACATTAAGGTTTTATGAGCTCATGGTAATTTGAAAATAGGGTGTATTGGCAAATAAGGTATTATGAGATTTAGTGATTTTAAGCCCAAAGCCTGTCACTGTCACACTATGTTGAATGGAAAGGGATAGGTAGTATTTGAGCGTTTCACAAAAAAATACCGGGGTAGCTACTTTCTCAAAATATGGACTTTTGAGGTTTTTCTGGCTCAGAATCGTTAGTACATTCGAACCTTATACGTAAAAAAAGTGTCCCAAAATTTGTATGGGATTTTTGTCTTTCCACTACGTCACGTTCATACAAACACTATGCAAAATGGTGACGTAATGGAAAAAAAATGGGAGACTTTTTTTTGGAAAACGCTCATTTGTCGCCCGCAAGGACCTTCAAATAAATAGCCGGACCGAGCATTACTAACAAAGAACTGAAGCATGTCTAATCGGCCGGCTACCTATCTGTGTGTGCTGCTCGCAATAGGAAAAAACTATAGTTGATGTGTGCGTGCGGCTCGTATGTACAAGCAGCCGGCGCATTAGAAATGGCTCCAGTTCTCTGTTGGCGATCCTCCGTCTGGCTATTTATTTTAAGGTCCTTGGTCGCCCGACAAAGAATCGCGCGTCACAGCAGTACAGGAGTGGAGTGACCGCGATTTCGCCGAGCGGCTACTAGTACCAAATTTGCCCCTGCGGAGTGGCTTATTCAGCGGCCAGCAAGAGAACGCGTTATGCGATAGAGAGAGAGACGGTCGGATTCGTTGCGTTCCGTCCGGTGGTAGAATCCAAACGTCGATTTTGTTTAACAGAGAGTTTTCTGTACGTATTATTACTTATTCTGTGAGCAAAGTCGCATTAACTACGCAAGTAGCACATAAGCTGTGCTTAAAGAGCCTTTATGCCCCCAATTTAAGTGCTATAACGGTTGTATAAGCTCTTATATAGCTTGTCGTTACTTGGGTATGAAATTAGTAACTCATTCGTAACTATAATCATACCTGATGCCAACATTCAAAGAAATTCATTAAGCAACTTTTCATTTTAACTCATATCGAGAAAGATTTTTATCGCCCACTTTGAAAAGGCTTAAGTTATGTAGTAATTACGTTGTATGAGGGCCTTGTGATAGCGAGCCGTGTTGGATCTTGGGATCAGGTCTACGAGCGTTTCAACCGCCCCTACTTCTGTCAATCAGCCACGGACGTCCACTGCTGGACATAGGCCTCACCCATAGATCGCCACAAAGTGCGGTTCTGAGCAGCTGCATCCACCGGCCACATGGTCATTCACAATGGGACTAATACTAATAAGGGGTCTGTTCAATGAGTTTTGAATGCCTATGCTCTTCTCCGCCTCAGTGGAGCCGCAGCCTTAAACTCTACGCAACGCGTCGTATTTTGGTTAATTTTTAGAAGGCAATGAGACAGAGGGGTTTGGTATCAAATTACCGAAAATGTCACGCAAATTTCAAGGGTCTCTTACAATAATGTGACCACATTGGTCGGGACTCGGGGCGGTGGGACCGCCCGTCAGCGTGTGCCAGGAATAGAGAGCAGGATCGAGTTCCTGGGAAAACTATTCTCGTAAAACTCCGCTCATAATGTGTTTTTTCGAGCGCTAAGTGCTGGGGCTATCTTGGTGTAGCACAGACTAGCAAACACAGATCATCTTTTGATAATTCTGATGTTGAATAGTTGGAGTATAAGCAAATGTTGTGGCATTCTCCTAGCAGATGAACCGGTTAAACCCTTATTTATTTAAAAGCTTTTTATTAACGTGCAATATTTGTATTGTAGGTATGCATTTTGTTACTTATGTTAGTCTCCAACCTGCACTGTGCCAGCGTGGGGTATAGAAATTATCCGTTCAAGAGAGCTAATGCTGTTAAAGAATACAATGCCATTGAGCGAACAATGCCATTGATAGAATACAATACCACCAAAAAAAAATAACAATGCGTAACACGAGTAAACCCGGGCGGTCTACCTGGCTCCCCGTTAAATCTGTAAAAGCAAAATGCATTATTATTTTTTGTTTGAAAGTATTTGCCGCCTTATCATTACGGTCATAGAACCGACAATCCGTTGAAAGCTCATAGTATCTCTAAGTCTTTTCTCTACGGAATACGCACTTGCAGACCGTCGGGCGAATGTGAAATGCAAAACAAATTAAGATCGCAGTTATCTATAACTGCATTTACACTTTACTGTCTAGTAAATAGAATCTAAAATCTAATGATCTTTCAAGGCAGTTATACTTTTTTGACACAATATTCTCGTTATCCTAATTTGTGGTTTACCTCTCAATGGCATTGTATTCGTTAACAACATTAGCCCAGTTGATCGGATAATTACTATACAACCCATTCACTCTCGTTAATGTGAGTTAGATATGAGCGCCGCCGCGCCGCGCCGCCGCCGCCGGCTAAAATCTCGCGCCGCCGCCGCCGACGCCGGCTCATCGGCGCGCCGATCCCTGCCTCCAGCTGGTTTTGAAACTGTCTATTTCAATCAGTTGCAGTCGGGCTCCCCGTAAACCCGTTATAAAATGACGTCGTCGTCAGAGTCCAGTATTCATAGCGAAATAAACGTTATAAACGAGAGATGTAAACGAGAATCAATAAACTCCGTTTCACATCTGCGTCCAAAAATCTATGATACTGATAACCGAGTAACATCGACACTTAGAGTACGCGCAGACATAGCGCGGTCTGGCGTTCCGAGACCGCTCGAGAGTTCCAACGCACACACGAGGCGTTCTAATTATTGTGTTCTATTTTATCTATGACTTTTTACGTGCAATATGTCGCTAAGTAGAAAGTTCATCTTCCGAAGAAAAATAATTGCTTTTGTAGAGCCTAGAAACTTCTAAAAAACGAAGAAAATATTCGGTGCATCCAATTAACACAAGACGACCAGATCAAGGCGGATTCAGTAGTATTCATGAATTACTTGGATTTTTTTTAGTGTACTTGACTTATATCATATAGTAATCTCCTTTCTCCAACAAATTCAATCAGTTTTTCTATATTTGCAACTTCAGACATCGTGGTGAACGCGGCGTTCTCTGTCTCGGCGGCAAAAGAACTCCAGAACGCTGCGTTCCGCTTTGACCGCCGGTCTGACCGCGTGCTGTGTGCATTATCGTAAGGGACGTACATTCAAAAGAACGCAGAGCTCTGAACGTGGAACTCGGAACGCCAAACCGCGCTCTGTCTGCGCGTACCCTTACTTCAACATCGAGTTTGAGTGCCCTAAACATATAATCCCTTCCCTCCCTATAATCTCTCATCAGGACAACTCTGGCGTCTATATTAAACATACAGCTCAGCGAACAGTCCTGGACCCGAGCATCCCTCCCCATCCGGCACGGTGGGCTAGGGATGCGTAAAATTACCAGTGTTTCTCTGCCTGCATTTTTGTCTTCTGCCCACAGCTCAGCTAGTCTCTTAGGCAAAATCCTTCGAGGTGTCCCCTCAAACTATGAGATAGCTGACCTGGCAGAGGCCAAAAAAGCTTGGTCAGCTGCTTGCCCGGGAATGGATTTTCCACCCCATCGAAATTCTCAAAGGAGCTGGGACGACACAATGTGCAAATTTTCTTTCGACAACCTCCTGAGCCGTAGCGCAGGTTCCGAACGTGCCAGAATACTGGCGTCAGGTGCCAGGGAATCCGGCGACTGGCTCCGCGTCTATCCGTCGCCACACACCGGGACTTTCCTGGAGCCCGACACTCTCCGCCTGGCAACCTGTCTACGGCTCGGAGTCCGCATCTGCGCTCCACACCGGTGCCCCTGCGGCAGCGAAGTCAACCAGCTGGGACACCAGCTCTCATGCCAGAAAAGCGCCGGCCGCTTCTCTAGAAACGCCACACTAAATTACATAATCCGCAGGTCTCTTGCCACGGTCAACGTGCCCGCTCTTCTTGAGCCGACTGGCATTGCCAGAGACGATGGCAAGAGACCTGATGGGATGTCCCTGATTCCGTGGAGGTTGGGCAGGGTGCTAGTTTGGGACGCCACCTGCGTCGACACATTGGCTCCCTCCCACCTCAACGGAACCAGTGCCCAACGAAGTGCGGCGGCCAAATCGGCTGGAAAACTAAAAAGCCACAAATACAGGGGTCTCGGCTCCGAATACATTTTTATACCAGTCGGTGTCGAGACCCTGGAACCGTGGGGTCCCAACGCAAATGCCCTAGTCAAAGAGCTTGTGGCGACGCTCTTGTCATCTGTCAATTCTGACATGTTCTACAACGCGCATCGAAGTTTTCTAAGTCGGTTGCATAAATACAACTTCCGATTAACTCTCATTGGACTTCGGTCCCCAGGCACAACACCCGCCTGGAGAGAGATCTCTCTATTGTCCTCTCTTACCACAGTGGTGACCTCCGACAATGGACATAAACGCAACTCTGACGACTATGACGCAGCTTCACAGCAAGCCAGACCCTCTCCGAGTGTACCATCCAGCATGCCTCTAATCATGCCCTGGTATCCTCAGCTACTAGCGAGTCGACTGCACGCTTCCTTCCGCTACTACTCTACTACTACTAACTGCTACTCTACTACTACTACTACGGCTACTACTCGCAGTCCCCCTTCCTCGCCTCTTCGGCTCTGAGCGCTCTCGCTCGCCACACTGGTTCTGAGCACTGGCACTTGCAAGCGGATCCTACACCGCATAAGCTGCACTTCATAAGTCACCGGCCTCCGATCTCAAAGGGGGGCTGATGTGGCGACGCTCTTGTCATCTGTCAATTCTGACATGTTCTACAACGTACTATCGAAGTTTTCTAAGTCGGTTGCATAAATACAACTTCCGACTAACTCTCATTGGACTTCGGTCCCCAGGCACAACACCCGCCTGGAGAGAGATCTCTCTATTGTCCTCTCATACCACAAGCTATCTAAAAGGTAAAATAAAAGATGTCTCAGATCGCAGGTATTTGACGCCCGATACGAAGGCAAGGGCGATAAATATACGATCTGAGGCATTCTTGTTTACTTTCCGTGATAAGCACAAAATTTGACGTCTCTTCCAGGCCAGAAAGTGGGATTTTCCGGAAGTGATTGCCACTTTATGGCCAGGTGTGACGTAAAAACTATTTATTTCATTAAATAGTTGATTACGCTTAGTACTGCTTCATTAAAAAACTGTTTCTATGAAAAACTATAGGTATTTTTTCCTTTCCGGGGAAACTCAAGGTCACGCCGCCGACGCCGCCGCCGCCGACCGATTTTGATCAGCGCGCCGCCGCCGACCAATTGCCCATCGGCGCTCATATCTAATGTGAGTAGGCCTGTGCCCAGCAGACCTATATAGGCTGATGATGATGATGTTTGTTTGGATAAAATCACGAAACAAAATTTTAAAGCAGTTATCATGGATCGATTGAGCTGAATTTTTTCATGCATATGTAATATTTGAGGAGTGTCTTTTCAATAGGGTTTATTTCTCTATAGAAATCATAGAAAAATAACCCCTTTTGAAAAGGCACCTCATTTATGACTCACGGCTGATCTAATGGTGGAGCCGGAAGGTGGCCATAGGATCATTTAAATTACATAATAGGTCTTACAGTCTGCAATGAAAAGCTTAAAATTGTTTTGGTCAGAGGTTTATTTTGATGATTTATGTTACGTAGTTATTTTTTTTAGGGTTCCGTACCAAAATGGTAAAAAAGGAACCCTTGTGCGACTCTGACTGTCCGTCTGTCTGCCTGTCTGTCCGTCTGTCACAGCAAGATATCTCAGGATTTACTGATGCTATCGACTTGAAACTTGGAATAGTGTTAAAAATTGCTTACTCGAGCCTATAGGATAGAAAAAAAATCTTATACCTTTTTTACTTTTTTTTAAAGGGGTCCGAAATGGGATGTGGAAAAACAAAATAGAGCTATTATATCGAGTGGGATATCAAATGAAAGGGCTTAATTTGTAGATTCCAAAGCCATTTTTAATTTATTTTCTTAATTTTGTACTTTTTGATTTATGACCAAAAACGTTCAAAAAAATACCATTCCCCCCTATTATCTTCGAAGTTACGGAACAGAAAAATCTGTTATAATTACCAACTATTAATATCATCCTAAAATATTATAGGAAAAATAAAACGGTTTTCCTAAATTGCATCGTTTTTTAGAAATTTTAAAAAATCGTACACATACTTATTTGCTCCTACTAAGCTAACTGCCATACAGTTTTTCTTGAACTATTCACGTATCTACTTACGAGTTTGTACGGAACCCTCGGTGCGCGAGTACGCCTCGCACTTGACCGGTTTTTTTACAAGATTTCACTATCACCACAAATTAAGTAATAGTACTAACGTCCATAAGTTTTTCTTTCTAATGGAACTGGCGTTTGACTTCGACCACCAGACGGAATGCACCCGTCTCTTTCTATCGCATAACGCGTACCCTTTTGTGGTCGCTGGCCCCTCTGCGGGGGCAAAATTGAGTACTATAGTAGCCGCGCGGCGAAATCGCGGAGTGAATCACTCTTGATACAGGTGAGTGCACCGACCGTTGCTAGCTATGTCGCTCAGACCTAGACGTTACTTACCTACCTGATTTAATTATACACTTAATGAAATTTTTCCCTCATCAAGGAACACTGCGGGGCCCGTATATCCGTGTTTTTCTGACGCTGCATATTAGTTACGTGCAGCCATGATTCATTCGAAGATAAAAGGTAGACCAGTGCTCGGTACTGTCTCACTTCAGTAGTTGCCATCTTGAATGTCAATTAATTAGGAATAGAGGTGACAGCAGGGTGACTAGGACGTTTACTGCAGAGGCTGGCAAATATTTATTAGTCTAAGACTAAGACAATGTTTAAATAAAAGTGCTGGTGTGGGACGCGACATGCGCGGACACATCTGCCACGGACCTCTTCCAAGTTAGGAGCGGCGGCAGAGGCGGCCGAATCACGGAAAAAACTCAAATACCAGGGTCTCGGATCGCAATACCACGGAAGTGTTTGATGTTAGTAGATAATAACAACACGAGATTCGTAGGAATAATGAACCTTTGTTATAATATTACATGCCTTTTTATACTGGCTTACATATGATCTATTACACAATAATTAAATAAGAAAGACAAAGGATTTACATCAATGTCAAGGCTATGCTACATATAAGGAGCGCTGCCTCTAATATGAAATTAATTACTACATTGTGATACATTGTAATGCATTCCAATCTTCAGCTGTACGTATCAGCAGGGACTACACCACACCAGTTCGTGCCATTCGACGTCGAGGGAGACCCTGGACCCGTGGGGTCCAAGAGCTCTTATTTAAGGAGCTTTCAACACGGCTCGTGGACACCTCTGGCAATCAAAGGGCTGGCAACTTCCTCGCCCAGCGCATTAGTATTGCCATACAGCAAGGAAATGCTGCCAGTATCTTTGGCACTATGCCACGGGGGCCTTTTTAGATATGATTTAATGGGTAGGTTTAGGTTTAGTATAATAGGGTATTTGACAACAATCAAAATAAATTCATGAACTCTAACCAGCAAATTACGCTTCCAAAACAGCCCGGATAAAATCATTCAAACTTATTTTCGTGCCATCAACGATTTTACAATGACGAAAACTAAATATAAGGCACCATGTTGAGCATGACGTCACAAGATAGTATTTCATACTAAACTGCATACTTTCGGAGCGTTTTGACACTTCATTAAAAGAAGCTGATTTGAACTGTCATCAAGTAGCCTATTATTTTAGTTTAGCATAATTAATTGTTGTTGTTCTTTAAATAAAATATATCGATTCAGTTCTCATCTGAGCGCCGCCACATATATATGATGTAATATCTCAAACTAAATTAACCCTAAATTAACAAGTGCATCCTTGCTTTTGCTTACATATGGTGGAGGTGCGAGGCAAACACCCTTTTACATTACCTTACTTACTTTTTTTTTATGTAGCCTGCGCGGTGTCCCACTGCTGGGCAAAGGCCCTTTGATTTCCACTCCCTTACCTACTACTTAAAAAAAATTGGGGCAAAATTTGGCACTAGAGCCGCGCGGCGAAATCGCGGAGTGAGCCACTCCTGGTAAAGCAAGAGTACCCATCAAGAGAAACAATAAATGTCCTACGAAGTAGTTAAATCGTTCTATGAAAAGAGTTAAGAATCGTTTCTTCAGCAGACTCAGTGAAGCTTATAATTGCACACTAAAATAACAGTTCAATTGCAAGCTAGACTTAAACCAATCAGGTTCAGATCTTCGGCCGTATTCTACATTGGCTTTGTGATTTTAGGTCGTCGTAATATCTTTTTGTATTTTTTTAATCACGATAGATAAGCATTTGCCTATGATCTTACCTGTTGGTAAGTGAAGGTGAAGTCGATGATGGAGCATGCTTACCTAGATAGTGCCTATTCACTCTCGACTTGAAGAGATCTAAGTTATATTTTTCCGGGAAAAGGTCTGATGGAAGAGAGTTCCACTCCTTAGCTGTCCTAATAAGGAAAGTGGAAGCAAAGCGTTTTTTGCTAGTCGTAGGTATATCGACAACGTAAGGGTGAAACCCAGTTCCACGCCTGGCGGAATCAGTTCAGGCAATCCCAACGCACACTCGCCGAAATGTATCCTGTAAAATACCGATAAACTGGCGACCTTTCTGCGGTGTTCAAGGCTTTCGAGTTTTTGCTTCACCAGGTCAGGATCACCTATAAGCTTCTTGGCACGCCTATCGACTGAATCCAAGGTGGCTGGATTCAGCTGGGTTTTTCTATGCTTCAAGCATATGATAAAATACTGATTGCCCAATAAATTAACTGAATGTCCATCTTAAGTACCTCATTGCTATGTATTTAAGTAATTTGTTATTCAAGCAGTCACTTGTATTTTAAACGCGAAAGTCTGTGAAGATGTTTGGATCTGCATGTTTGTTACTTAATAACGCGATAAAAATTGGATGAATTGAGATAAAATTGGGCATATAGATAGGATAGTCCTGGATGCAAACATAAGTAAGGAGTTTTCTTGGGATAAAAATGTAAATCACACGGGTGGAGGCACGGGTAAAAGCATGTTATTTATAAGTATTTTCATTTCCCAATACTGCACGATTTGAGCGTTATCGCTACCGCAACCGTTAACCGCAACTGATGAGCTCAACATCGCAAAACCAATCTTGAATAAGGGCTCTAATTGAAGATAGAATGAAAACATGGCGTCAGTTTGCAAGATGTTGGGTGCGGTTTTTGTGCTATTATGCTTCGTTTATTGGACGGCTATGGGAGCCAATGATTGCAGAGTAATAATTTGTATTTCTATATTATAAAGGGTTCATAACGTAGCGCAAATATCTGAAAATTTTCCGGTGATTTCGGTGCCATTATTAATGTTGAAATCCTGGGAGATTTTGATTAGACTACAAGTGAGAAACGAGAGTACGTGATATTTTAACCCCCGACGGAAAACGAGGAGTGGTATAACTGTGGTTTTGTACAGCCGATTCACTCTTATCGATGAGAGTAGACCTGTGCCTAGCAGAGGGACGTATATAGGCTGATAATGATGATTAATTTATGTATAGATAAGGAGTGTCCACATGAGACAAGACGGCGGGCTGTGCTTCGAGATCCCTCCATGGCAGATGCAGCCTGTAGAGTTGGACAAGCATATAGCGCGCCTGCACGGGGAGCTGGCCAATGGCAGCGAGCCCGATGCCACGAGAAAAGCCTTGCCCCCGCGACTGGCACTAGTCAACAGGTAGCCCATGAGAGTTAGGAATAGTAACTTCACCAGCTAACACCAGGTGAAAGGTGTTTTGGACAGAGGGTCTCAAAATCCACCAATCACACCACGGCGACAGGCCAGGCCAGGAGGAAGGCCTTACCTTCACGGCACGCACTGGTCAACAGCTGCTCAGTTAGCTAACCGCTCAGTTAGAATCTCTAGAAATAAGAGCAGCGCACGGTGGCTAAAGGTGTTTTGGATACAGAGTCTCAAAATCCACCAGTCACACCACGGCAGCAGCGGGCCCTAGGCTCTGGTCAACTGGTAGCCATTCAAAGGTTTCTAGAAACAGTAGCAACTTCTATTTCTCAAAATATTTTTCTATATTGACTTATTATTTGTTCAAACTAGCCCTATAAATAGGTATACTACTTCTTTTAGTTCCTATTCTGTCTCTCCACGTGAGCTGCAAACTTTTTTTAAGTATCTTGTTTGTAATTATGTAATGTACCTCTTGTAATGTATTTTTCTGGTGTGCAATAAAGCACATTTGGGTTGTATTGCATTGTGGCTGATTTGTGAAATGACTCTTTTGATCCTCTGTGTATTAATTTTTTTATGTTTCAGCGATGTTTCGCGATATATGGACACGGTTCTGGCACCTTTCTTGGACGCGTATCACAGGAACATCCAGAACTCCTACCAGCAGCTCACTGTGAAGATCTTGAAGCGGATCAAGGAGGAAATTAATTTGGCGGTGCAAAGGAAACAGAAAATATACACCGAGCTGACTGAACTGGCTGACAAACTGAAAGTGCCTGGTACAAAATTTTACGATTTTGTAGTCGGCCGTTTTCTAGGCAAAAACATCTAGTTATCTAAGCAAAAGACTCATTTTGTCAGCAGTAGGTTACCACACTCTTCCTCTTTGTTAAGCTCGCTCTTGGTAGATTTGTCATGGCCATGATAATGGCCTCAACTCCCCATAACTGCTACTGTTGCAGTTTCTGTCTCCTCTTCCGAATCATGGCACTTATACTTTCGAGCAATGGGTTGCCCAGAGTTAGGTTAGTTCATTTCATGGTGACCTGCTACGTAGTCAAGTGCATTTACCACCACCTTGATTATCTCTAGTGACAGCAAATTCGTTATCTTGATCTATGTGTCCATCAGATTTGTGTGACGAGGAGCGTCGCGCGGCGCGCACGCTGGCCAGCCAGCACGTGGCCACCATCCACGCCTGCATCGAGGAGGCCCGGGATTCCATCACCAAGATGGGGCCGTACGCTGAACAGATGATCACTATCACGAAGCAGCACATGCAGTCTCGGCTGAACGATGCGACTCGATCGCTGAATGCGGGGACTACATCTGTGCCGAAGTAAGTGCCGGTGTTAGGTTAAGGACGATGGAGCTCCACCTTACACCAAACTTAGATATTTTATGTTATAACTAGGACCTCATCTGATTATCAAATCTAGAGCCTATGTAGAAAATAATATTCGTGGTTTTTTTGGGATAGAAAGAACACATTCTATATCGGAAAATTTGAAAATGGTAAAGTCGAAAATAAAATAATAATCTTACCTACCATCTCTGAGAACTGCGATTACTATCAAAAGCAGCCTGGAAAAATACTGGGAAAGGCGCTAGAAACAAGTATTTCTTCCTCTGCCTTACGGCAATTCCCTTATTACTGAGGGTCGAGATTATTTTGCTGGGTGCAGGTTTGACGGTGTTGCGATACTTAGATCTGTTTTTAGTGTCATGGATGCACGGCTGCTGAGCGCATTTGGTCAAACCATCTCAACGGTTTACGACTTCTTCGTTCCTTGTCGATTTCATCAGCAAGATGTTAAGGATTGTACTGTTGAGATGTATAACTTAGATTAAAATAAGTGTATAAAATAAAATGTTGCAGAGGCGACGTGTCAGCGTGCAAGCGCGAGCTGTCCCGCGCCGCAGCCAGCCTGGGGTACGAGCTGGATCTCACGTTGACGAACGCGCGGCGCTACAGCGAGCAGGCCTGCGAAAAGCTTACCAGCTGCAGCACGAGAGCACGCCGCTTCACTGACGACGCCGTCGCTGAGTTGCGGGACCACCTCTACCAGTGCGTCTACGCGTGACCACAGTGTAACTACGCAATCAGGGCTGCCTTGCAAGCGGCCCACCAGTTGCCGCCAAGCTACTTGACCAGGGTGTCTACGTATGACCACAGTGTAACCACATAGTCTGGGCTGCGAGCTAGCCTCAAACTACTCTGACAAAAGCGCGGAAGTTGCATCGCTTCAACCCACCGATTGTCACCAAGCTACGCGGCCACCTCTATCAGGGTGTCTACATGTGACCACAGTGTAACCAGCCACATAGTATGGGCTGCGAGCTAGCCTCAAGCTACTCTGACAAATACTACAAGTGCAAGTGCTTACGGCAGCGCAAGTGCTTACGGCAGTGCTTACTCATGTGGTATTTGAACCTTAAAATGCTTTGAATTTCACGTCCTTATTTTCCTATACAGTATCGTAATAACAGTGAGATATTCAGTGTAAATAAACTAAAACTAGGGTCTTCATTATCACATAGTGCATACACATATGCAGTGCAGTCTACATATGCTTGTCTCAGCCAATATTCCGACGTTGACAATAATTAAATATTAATTTATAATAAAATATTCCGTTACTTTATATAAATCCGTATTATGATTATGAAAACTCATATCAAATTTGGTACAATAAATGGTTATTTTCTGAAGTATTTATTTAAGAAATCAATATTTTTCGATTACGGTTTTTTTAAGTGTTTGATGGCTACATATTTTTCATTGAAAATTTGTCTTATTTTTTAAATTTTGAAACCTGAAAACTGTGTCGGCCATGATACGATGTCATAGGATCTTAATCTAACTTATGTCGAATCTTGTAGCTTTGCTTTGCTGTGACATTGACATAATTAAGTGACTTGGTGGTTTTTTGAGGTTGTAATCGTAATCGTTTCATTTTGATTAATTGATTACTATTAGCATTTCCCATGAACGCTGGATAAATGTCAAATGTTTGTTTTCGGTTTGAATGACGTCACACCACAGATAATCTAAAGATTAACATAGCTAGCATCGTTATCGCCCGGTTACGAAAGTTTAACGTAAAATAGGGTAATATTTTTTTTCCGTTAATCAGATAATAATTATAATTAATAATATAAGACAAATTTTAAAAAGGGGTCAAGTAGCCTATTAATAGTAGAAAAAAACAATACAACCTAATGTCCCCAAATTACATAGCAAAATACAATTAACTTTACGTTATTGCCAATAGCTAATAGATAATAAATACAAGTCTAACTTCTCGAAATTTAGTACCACAACTAACCTCTGCTCCTAAATTAAAGTTGTGAAATCAAACTCATTGTTACCTTTGTTTACAATTACATTATTCATGTCGGATTAATTAAGGTGGCCGGCCAGCACCTGATGGCGGCAATAGCGAACTTGTGATTGGCCGATGAGTAGATTGCCCGTAGCTGGAGTTACGAAAGTAATATAATTTCACGAGATTGACGTTTTATTTATTATCTTCAGTCATTGTACTTTACGGTTTCATCTTTATTTACACAATTTTTACCATTTTTTGTTTGAATAACTGTAACGTCAGCACGGGCTTAAACACATGTCATGAAATCTAAAGGTTTAAATATTTTTTTTGTGTTTTAAGACTTCTAGTGTTATTTCGTGCAGAGGAAATGTATTACGCTATAAATTGAAACACATTTCAATTAAAATTGATGGGTTCCATATGGATCCCTATTCCTAATAAAATAAAATAAAATAATAAAATAATTTATTTCTGTAAGTAGGCCCTCAAGGGCTCTTTTACATGTCTTTCTTACATTCTTTTATCTTCTTTTTTCCTTTTCTTTTGGCGCTTCGGGTAATGACCTTCTGGTGAGAAGAAGCGCCGGAAGAAACTCACCAGTTTCTCTTTTCATACATGAGATTTCATTAATACATTACATTAACTTAAAAACTACATTTATAGAGATGTAAAGGGTCTCTCTACGCGTCCAAACAAGACAAATAAAAAATAGAAAATAATTTGATACTAAAATTAATGGAGATGTAAAGAGTCTACGTTGTCAAAATATTATGTTTTGGAGGTGTAAAGGATCTCCAAACGTCAAAATACAAATTGAGAATACTTATTTACTAAATATCTTACAGAAATGTAAAAAAAATCTGTGATGTAACTAAAAAAATTCTTAATTTACCCTCCTTCTGTAATTTATTTTCCTTACTCACCTTAATAGAGTGAGGTGGAGAGATTTTTAGAGATTAGAGAGTCCAAAAATCGTCAGCTCCACGTACCAGCGACCCTCGTCTCCTAATTATAACCTTTTGTCCATCCACAGTAATTCCCGTTTATTCGCCCGCGAAATCAAATTATTCAAATATTTCAACAACACTGCCACGTAATGAATTTAGATTAGTTTGGAGCGTATAAAACTGAGGCCCTCATTTGAATGTTAGTTTTCGGATGATTTTTACATATTTGAAATGAGTGAAAGGACGAAAACAAGTATGAAAATGTTGGTAATTTCCATTTCGCTTTCATATATTTGAAATTTGGCAAAGAAGATGGTAAAAATGATGATGGTGATGGTGATGGTGGTGGTGTAGGTCTGTAAAAAAAGCTCATCGCTCAAAAAAGCTCTTCTACCCACGAAGGAATGTCAAGTTTGTCTATGCTTGAGTGTGTTTGGTTGCGAAACACTGACGTTTATTCAAAATTGAGTTAGTTCTGCTATTGATTGTCAATCTTTTGCATGTCAGAAAAATGGTGTATTGTGCTGGACAAGGAATTGGCGTCAGTGATGGTTGACCTGAGCCTTTTGGGTAAAGGGACACATCCCGCAACTAACCTCACTGCATTTCTTCGTTTATTATGACTAGTTAGTGATACTATCGAGCTCCAACCGATGGAAACGTACATTCAACTGCGGATTAGTGGCAGTTTTTGAAATTCTGATTTAGTTTTTGGGAAATTCGCCATTTTCGAATTGCTTGTAGCAATTTGTAAAGATAATAGTGTAAGAACGATAAGTAATGTGTACTTAGTTCCTAAATTGTCTGCTGACTTGTTATCCGTTAGTGCAATGACCCATAAAGGTCACGGGGCTGTGTTTCGTTCTGGCGGTTGCACAGTCTCGAATGATAGATAACGTAGACTTTCTTCGGCTTCTCCTCTATCAAATCCGATAGAAATCTGTGGTCATTGCATAGGCATTTCGTTGACCCACTGTCTAAGTGTCTACATATCAAACGTTGCGATTAACTCCCACGGCCAACGCTGTTAGCAGCGCATCGTTTTTTTCTTAATGTGTGATACGAGTAGACAAGCATTTGACCCCGATCCGCCGCGATTTTACGGCCGCTCTTCTTGCTGTCAGACTTTTCAGGGCAATCTTTCATGCAGTGCCCAGTCTTTTTGCACTTGAAGCACTTAATTGGTTTACGTGCTATTCGAACTGCTAGAGCCGTAGCACCCACGCTTTTATCATCGCGGCTTGCGTTTTCTTGAAGCAATTTGCTTTTGACATTCTCGCTTGACAGTGACGTATTTGAATTTTCTAGAGCCATAATTAATGGGTCATAATCGCTTGTCAAACCGCTGAGCAAAATCACGGCCACGAAGTCGTCTTCCAATGCCGCTTCGATATCACTCAATTGTTGCGATATATCACAACCAAGTCGTCTAGACAAACCTCGATCCTCGTATGCCTTCTGCAAGTTGTTCCATGCTTCACGTGCGGTCTTTGCGTTTCTAATTTGTGGAAACACACAAGGCTGTATGCTTAAGGCAATTTTCGCTAACGCCTTTTCCTGCTTTTTCGCATCGTCTTCCTTATTTTTTGCGTTTCCCACGCAATCCCAGAGATCGTCGTGGATAATCACCATCCGCATTACGAATTTTCAAGAATTATAATTTTGAATTCCGGTTTTTCGATCGAAACATTCTTACTTGCTGATGCCATCTTTTTTTTCGTATGCAAAAAAACAGAACATAATTATTACAAAACCACACATGCACTTTTCAGGAACCTGGTAATTAGCGCTCTGCTACCAAGGCTGTGCTACCATGTCGGAGATTCAGTGGATCAGGAAATAAAACCATAATCACCAGTTCCAAGTATATTCAGCACCGCGTGCATGAGCGATCGAAACAGAATAGACAATTCATTGGTGTGACAACTGTCTTACTTAAACGCTTATTAAAAACCAGCTACCCAAGTTTAGATTGGTGCATAGACGAACTCTATGTTCCAACAGTCTATAGAAAAGTTAGGTTCATCTGGTTCTCTTAAGAGGCGCCAGATTTTTTTGTGTGAAATGAAATATTTTCGAATTTTCCAAGGTAAATTAGAAAATATAATAAGTATTGATAATATCAACCAGCTGATTGAAGTTTTACGTCAACCATAATGCCGTCCGATATCTAAAACTAGACTAACCTCTATACAACTCCATAGTGGTTAGTCTAGTTTTAGTCATAGACGGCAGATTAATGTCCAGAATGCCCAGGTCTCAGAATAACCAGGGTCGTAAATGTCAAGGTCGTAGAACGGCCAAGTAGTGAAATATCATGGTCGTACATTGAACCGGCTGTTGGTTTACCTTTTTTCGAATATAATATAATATGTAAGTATAAACATATACAGTGCGTTACCAGCAAGCAGGCTTTTTTTAAAGTAGGGTAAAGTAACGTTGTTTCTTAACCTAACCATGACCTTCATTTAATTCATCGACTAAAATTCCGATTTCATAAATTTTCTAACAACATTTTAATTGCAAGCAATGTACAACAAAGTACTAAATTGACAATTAGATGTAAATGCCAGCCCTTCATTCTATGTTTATAACGAAGACATAAAGATAAATGCCTGCATCTACCTATTTCAACAATTAGAGATACCAGGATTGCTACACTTAAGAAAACTACGGAAAAACAACACTAATAAAATAAAACTTAAAAAGCAATACAAGTACTAGACATTTGGACCTGTTTGAAGTGATCGAGAATTCTTTCTTCAAGTTGTACGTGCACAATTCCGTTTATAGGCCTTTCAGACTAACCAGATAGGACCATGCATTCTCTGGACCTCGCTGGACAGCCATTGTTATCAAACGAAGATTATGTGGATGCCGCTGATTTCGAAACCACTCACGATAAAGTCTCAAGGCTTGAGGAACATTTCCACGTGTCGCACAAATCATGTCAGATAATTCACATGTGTCTTTAGCCATTTTAACGCAAAAAAATATCAGTTTTGCAAATAAATGTTTGTTTTGTAATTTGACAAGCCAATGTCAATACTTTTGTAATAGTCATGTCAAATTTTAGAAAAAACTCTTTAAGCTGTGTAAAAAACTCCATACATAAACGTAATGATAAGGACGGCATTAATTGTGGGATTGTTTTTCTCAACTTTTCACCTCCGTACCACGACATGGCTTGTACCAAGTGCATCAGCGATATGAATAACGATAATTACGTAGTACACCTACTACATTTAAAGTGCGGATTTAGGAAATTGAATTGTGCAGTTAATTCGCATAATTAGGATTTGCTAATACTTGCAAACGATTGCTAATGAAGCATATTATTACCAGTTTTAATAAAAGCCCGCATACCGGTAACACACTGTATATGTAGTTGTTGCGTTCTGTTTCTGTGTGAGTTTTAAACGGTAGGGGGGCTATTTTGTTTTATGACGTGTAATGGAATAAAAAGGCAAAAAATCAGATTTTATCTCAAATTTTAGCGCTTTAGTGTGACGTTGGATACATCGTTTCTCAATTAAATACACGTCAACCTTTGCACACTTGTCTCTGTTTGTTTTTCAATAAATAAATGTAAATTATTGCGCCACACCGCCAGCTATCATACATTACCTCACAGCAGTTCTTAAACAGTTGTTACCTCAATAAAAAACCTGCTCAATCCAGATACAGAGCACATAGAATATTCAAAGAGCGCCTTAGGGCCTTTTCTCCATCTGTAACAGCTACTGTATAAATCACGCATGTTGAGTGCTTCACGAAACAGGAATAAGAAAAAATAAGGCCCCAGAACACCTCTAAACCTATGCTTGTCATGAAAATATACCTACACGGTATCATAATACGAGTCCCGCAAGGTAATCCCTCTGAGAATACAAACGGGGACCAAATTTCGTCACATCTATTAAACGCGAACACCCGACTCTGGCATCTATCACTTATATTTTAAGTCGCAAAATTCCTCGAAGGACTCTTGATACGTTGTCAAATTTTTTGTATATTGTACGACAGGATGCTCAGTGAATCCATCTTTTTGTAAAGTTATTGTTGCCTTGGAGATGGTTGATATTAGGTTTCTTTCAAATGTAAGTAACTGAGGTGGCTTTCCGTCGCCTTTTACCTGGGGAGGGTTTGCGATATTATTTACACTTCCCGTGCGCCCGGGGAAGCTCTTTATACTTTAGAAAGGGACACCACTGGTTTAGATAACGACTCCAATAAATTTTTGGGCATTAACTTGGGTACGATTTGGTCGGATTGAATTATATTTGGTTTAGTTTAGTTTTTAGCTTCTTTTGTGACTATTTATTCAGCGATTAACTCCATATACCACAGCTCTCCTTCCTCGTTTCTTCATGACTGAGGGTCGTGACCACATTAGATCGTTGCTCTGTGCACCAAAGCTCTCCACTCCACACGGTTTTCTGACTTCGGGATCGACGCCTGTAGTTGTAGTTTTTTTCACATTACACCACTTTTTTGGTTTTCGCCTAATCAATTGACTTGCTGTTTGCTGAGACCATGTTTCAAAATCCGATGCAAAACTTAGACTCTTCTGGTGGGTTTTATTTTCTTGTTGACCCTGAATTAAGCTCGGCGCGAGTTCTGACGTAGCTATCGTAACTTAGTGGAGGCAGGCGAGTTTCGCAGCCGCGGTCATCTCGTCTATAGGTCAATTTGTGGCATCGAAGTGGCGTGAAGTGTTTAATTGTGTGAACCAATTTAAATGCGGCTTTTTGTATTAGATAACTAGTTTCCTTGCAAAGATTCTTAACCGTTTGATGAAAATTAGGACTGTCTATGTTATAGTGCAAATTGAAATAGCAATGGGTTGGGCATATTACTCGAAGTACCGATGACCAACGGGGTGTAAAGGTTCTCGAATGGAGATCACGAACTGGGAGACGCAGCGTAGGTCGGCTCGCCACAGATGGTTTGAAGACCTGGTTAGGGCCGCCGAAAGTCGATGGAGACCCCTCAACGACTTCCGCAACCAACAGTCGCCATTTTGGAAGTCTTCGGGGATACCTATTTTCAGCCGTACACAAGGTTGAAATGATGATAATGCTATAGTGGTAAAGAAACAAAAGAAGTGCAAGAGCCTCTCCCCGTGAATATGTGCAACACCAGACGAGATGTCATTACATTACTTTACCGACGTTTAAAAGCCCTATTTTTAGGCTTTCGAAGAACCCAGACATGGATATTATCTATCTATTTAAGTATGTAAATTATCCTCTTGTACCCATAATAGTACAGTCGCCATCAGTTTCATCTATACACTTCAGGGTGCTCAAAAATATCTAAACATGCACTCCAACGATTTGACAATAGAGTCGTGTCCAGATGTCTGTGAGCGTCTTATTTGCTGCGATGATGATGGCGACTGTAGAAGCATTGCTTAGTTTGGGACTAGGGCGATTTGTGTAAAATTGTCCCCTAATTAAGAACTACCGGTCCCTACAGTGTAGTCGTTTGTTGATAAAAAACCCGCCCGCTGAAAATCGAGATAATAAGTATTGGAAAACCCATGAAAGTTAATATATCCAATCATTTATTTTGATTTAGGGCTCTGAAACCGGTATTTTTCCACAGCAAATTACCAGTATTTATTCCGTTCTTTTCGTTATTTAGTTTATTATTTCACTTTTTAATCAGACAGTCTAATAATACGAAGTCATTACTTAAATTCATCAATGAGCCCTACATCGCATCTGCGTCTGGTCGGTTTCCACTTATAACATAAAAAAAACATAAAAAGCATGAAATATTGTATTGTATTGTATTTATGTATTGCAGTCATGTACACTCATAATATTCAAATCCAAATTCAAAATTGTTTATTTGCTTCAGTGCAGTATACATAGGTCTTACATACTCGTAGTCATCATAATTGTTTAGTGTACTCTGCCTGCATGCAGGCGTGCAAATATGAGAGCGCGCTAAGTTCAATTATGGTTCACAATATTAAGAGAAATTACACAAAAAAAAAGAAAATACAATGTCAAAAAAGTTAAATATGGGAATATACAGTCAATTAAAGAAAACACAAAAAAAAATAAAAGTAATAAAATGTCAAGGCGTATGCACAAATAATAATAAAATTAATGACAATTAAATAATGCACGATAATTATAGCATAAATAGATGATAAAAAAATAGTACATTACACAACTAGGGTGATAAAACAAAGAAAGGCCGAGATCGCAGATTTTTGCGGCCCAAGCTGCAAGCGAGGGACGTAATTATGCGATCGAGGACTTTCTTTATTATCTCCCGTATTGTGTACATCATTTTATGTCTACACTTGGCCAGAAAGCGGCTTTTTCCGTACGCGTAGCGTGCGGAAAAAGCCACTTTATGGCCAGGTGTGGCATAAATATATTTACTATATATACTTATGTCTAAGCTTATTACTAGGTACAAGCACCCTGATAGGGTATAGCAATCTTAATAAGTTACGGAATATAGGTACAAAGAAGGACTATTTATTTTATGCATGCAATTTCTAAGACAACCTTTAGCATTTCATTCAAGTATTATAATTGGTATTTAAAATACCTATTGGGCTATTTCGGGGTTTTTGCAAAATACCGGTTCCGAGTCCTGTTTTGATTGACATGACCTAAACCACTCCTTAATCATGGTCGTGACTCGCCCATGTAGACCAGCCCTCAGCGAGCCCGCATCGTCACTTTTTACGAGCTGTCCACTGCCCCTGACAAAGCTGGCAACTTTGCCCATTTGTTGAAACTAAATCGTGCATGACGGAGCTGCGCAAGGGTCTCAAACTTGTAATGGAGTAGTTTGGAATTAAATCCGCAATTCGCACTACTGTGGTTAGCTGATACTTGGGTCACACGTAGACCTTAGCAGGAATGGCTATTAGTACCAAATTTTGGGGCTTAGCCAGTGACCAGAAAGAGCACGCGTTATGTTATAGAGAGAGACGGTCGGATGCGGTGCGTTCCGTCCGGTGGTCGGACCCGAACGTAAGTTTTGTTAGAAAGAGAATCTTTTTTACGTAAGACTATTACTAAACCAACTTATTCTGTGACGTTACTTTGTTTTTAAATGTACATAAAGTCTTCCTTAGGTATGATAAACTAGTGGGTCTGTGAGTTTTTTTGCCTGCCTGCCTAACTCGTAACTCTAGTGGGCGTAGCGATAGTATGACTGGGGTCGAACCAGGTCGCTAGCCGGACCACCCCGAGTGAATCGGACTGGGTGGTGCCGGGGGCGCCTGGGGTCGAGCCAGGTCGCCTTGTCCCAGCCCACCTCGATAGGGCTACTACTGGGGGACTAGGCTCTGTGAGGTGTAGACCTCGCGAGTCTATTAGGGTAGTTCTCTGCGATTTTATACCGCGATTTTTTTTTCATTACCATCGCCACTATTATTGGCGGTTTTATAAAAGCAATCAGGATCATTATGATAAAAATAGCAGAGGCACGCGACTTCTACAAGATAACCAAAAACGACTCCATAGTTTATAGGGAGCTCATCTATAATGTGGCGATGGTAATGATGTGATTGGTGCGACTGTTTAGTCGCAGAGAACTACCCATTAAGCTCAGCCATGTTGAATGAAAAAAAAAAATTAATCGACAAATGTTGCCCAAACTGAAATGGAGACATTTTTAAAATCTATATATCTACCGCCACAACATAACGAAAGAAGAGATTCCTTAAGGGGAACACGCCCTTGTACATACACCTTTTTTTACAACCCTGTCTTTGTCTTATTTTAAAGTGTTTACAAACATACATACAACGCAAAAGGGCACATCTAAAATTTTTTCGATACTGAGTTGTATACATATTTAAAATCAGTGAAAGGACAATGCTAAAAAAAAACCCAGGCCCGGCGGAAATGAAATGTATCTCAAATTATTACTAAAAATGAGCAATCAAATACTGCATAGTTGGAATCATAGAAATATTTTTCTAAAAGTGTGAAATTGCTTTCACCTACACCTACATTTTGTATAAAAATGACAATATTGACAATAGCAGACACGCTATATGAGAACATTTTTGTTCCTGTATACATGGAAAAAGGACTTTGGGCAGATGTGCTCATTATAATGAGTGTCATATATTACATAAACGGCCATAAAGAATGCACATCGGCAATCATCGCATTTCCGAATACAAACGAATGCTTATTTCCATGTACATCAATTATTAGATTAATCGTTCATCAGAATTTGAATTTAGAACTAAGTACTTTATTGTTGTTTTCTTTTGATTTCACGTGGAATATATAGAGCTGTAAAACACGATGTAATTATATTTAATTATTGCTTGTTGGGGAAAAATTAATATACATACATATATACGTATATGTATACCTAATATTCACGCCCATATTCCTAAAAGGGGTTGACTGAGCATTAGCAACTGATGTTATACTACTAGCATATTTAAATGTGGGTTTAAAGATCGACAGAAAGTGTAATATGGCGGTGACAAGTTGCTAGGCCATCGCCCACAACACGGTTTAACCCTGTACCCTTAGTCGACTCATGCGACACCCCCGGGAAAAAAAGGTTGGTGTTATTCTAATCCGACACCACACGGGAAAAAAAATACGGAAATAAAATTAAAATAAAATCATATATATTCAATTCCTTCCATTTCACTATCTGTACTCTCATTGAGGTCTATGTCACTGTCACTATCAGCTGTATTTATTACTAGTCTATCTAATCTATCTATTTTGTCGTCCATAGCGTGTTGAATTCCTCGATATTCATTCTCGCATTTGACCGCATGATCGCAAACCTTTTTCCACTCATCAGCCCCGATCATGTTTACTTTTTCAGTTAATAATTTCTTTATTGAAGTTAAATTCATATCCACGTTTCTCGCGGCTACATAGCCTTTCAGTTGAGACCATATATTTTCGATTGGATTAAAATCCGGATGGTATGGTGGCAATCGCAACACAGTGTGCCCATGTTCAGCTAGTATCTTGTCCACGGAAAACTCTGTAAATCTCTCCTTGTGCTGACATATAATATCATATATCCGGGGTTTTGTCAATTTATGATCAACTGGAATTTCATTTCCGGTTTATTGGTGTTTGAGTTGGGGGGTCTTTCAACATATTTATTGTGATAGGGTGCGTTGTCGATAACCAGAACAGAATCACTGGGTATATTTGGAATTAATTGATTAACCAGCCATTTCTCGTAGTTGTCGTTATTCATTTCGTTGTGATAATCACCTTTAGTGTCTGTGGATTTATACGTTACAAGGGCTCCTGGTACAAAGCCTTTTTCGTTTCCTGCGTGAACAATTATCAAACGTTGCCCTTTTGAAATCGGCTTTTTTACTCCGATTTGCTTATCATCACTCCAAGTTTTTCCTTTGGTGTGGGTTGTATGTATGTAGGACTCGTCCATATAGATAATGTTTTTTCCTGCTTCGCGAAATTCGCGTATTTTGTCCAGATATTCCATTCGTCTGAGAGCTACATCTTGCTTTTGCATTAGAATTTTTCTGTTGTCTTTCATTTTAGTGAACTCAAATCCTATCTCATGAAAAAATTTTCTCAACGTCTTTTCAGACCCATTGTAATTAATAGCCTCAGATAATTTAGCTTTTAATGATTTTACTGTCGGCAGTTCTTTGTAACGCAGATGAAAATCGTACACCATTCTTTGAACAACATCATAATCAAAATCGTCCATATCTAAACGAAATTGTTTTTTTGGTGTCCCATTATTCGGAGAGCTGAACTTTGTTCCACTAGAATGTGTATCAGTGCCATTGCCGACTTCGTTTAATCAATTGTGCAAAGTTCTTCTTGAAATTCCAGTCGCATCTGCAACTCTCTGTTGAACCTTCTTAAAATAATGACTTACATTAAAATCCTCATATTTTTTAAATTGGTTGGCTTCAGTTACAAAATATTTATAAACATTGTAGATAATTTGGCGTGACTGGCACAGTAACGGCTTACCTTTTTTCCCTATAGATGCCATAGTACAAATTTAATTTTGTGAAAGTTTTAGCAACTCTATAATATATATTGACTTGGATATGCGACTGCACTCGCCTGCATTTGAACCACGACTGGCAAAATAAACGTCATGGTATGTGCGACACAGATAGCGCTATACGAAGTCGAAATTAGCCGATTGCCTCTTTCCAAAGATCGATGTGCATTCTTTATGGCCGTTTACTGTACTTGGGTTGGGCCAGATTTCAACAGAACTTCAATGACCCTGGACACACATTAGACGATGTAATCGTAGATATAGAAAACGAATAATGTTTTGATAATAACTTTTACGAAAACATTAACATGAACGCTGCAAAACTTTGAATAGCAATTTCACACTTTAAAAAAAATATTTCGATGGTGCCCCCTATGCAGTAATTAGTTACTTATTTTTACCTATAATTTGAGTTACTTTTCGTTTGCGCCGGGCTTGGGTTAAGTTTCCATACTACGTGAGCATTGTCCTTTACTGGTTCCAATTAGGTAGATATAGTAGGCTCAATTTCGAAAAAAATGTTATATGTGCCCTTTGCGATATGGCAGCAGATATACAACAAAGCGCATGCACATTGCGCATTATTTGAATATGAAACATTCTGGTCCTGAAGATACTGAATATTAAACAATACCTACCTCTTAAGATATCTACATTTCCATTTCAACTATACTCGTAAAATACAATTCAAATTTCCCTAGCGTTTAGAATATCAACCGACTGACAACAAAAGAGAGTCATGCGTTACCCAAGTTGGGAGGAGACGGGGCCTCGGGCATATTTTCTATTGCAGCCAAGTTTGTCTAGGACTAGGGTGACCATGTCCGTCTCTTTTATGATGGATACAGTCTCATTATTGATTTTGCTTTAGCTTGTGGCAATTCCGTTTTTGAATGATTTAAGCTCAACGCATCATCTTTCTCAAATTAGTCTTATCTTCAGTTGAAAAACGTCTAGTAATAAACATAGGGTTCCCCTAAAGAACGTAACCATGATCAGTCCCGCCCCGCCCGCATACAACGAACTCCGGTAACTGTCACCGAAGTCACCGAAGAAGTCTCTCGTTTTAACAAAACTGACGTTCGGGTCCGATCACCGGACGGAATGCACCGGATCCGACCGCCTCTTTGTATCATAATACGCGTGCTCTTTCTGGAAGCTGGCTAAGCTCTTCCTCAGGAGCGGAGTGAGCCATTTGGCCGTACTGTATTAATGTGTCGTGATTATTAGCAAATTGGAAAGTCTTCCCAAGATAAGCAGGCTCTGAAATAACTAAGTCTCTCAATGGAGAGTAATTCATGGGCACCCCGCAGCGCTAAGCGCATGAGCGTGAGCTATATAAGCCGCAAGCCGGGACAAGTTGTGACAGGCGCATCGAATAAACATGTTTTGATGTGGAACTTCGGTATTCGATAGCATGCCAATCCCAGTACTTGTGGGTAAGCATTGTTAGACGCAATATAGTGGAGTAAATAAGGTATGGTTGATTATGACCCCATTTCGGTTCAATTGTAGCTTACCGCCGTTAAGTATGAAATTAATGTTTTCGTAATCGACCCTGAGAGTTGAATAAACCTCCAGATGCACACACCCTCCGGCCGCCAACGCAACCATGTTTCGCAACTAGCTGCGATAGAGAACTAGATATTCTTTGTACGCAACTGGTTGCGATAGAAGAGTTTTCATTACTTGTTCGCAACTAGTTGCTGGTTGCGAAACATAGTCGACAACGACGTCTAGTAAACATAATGAAAACTCTTCTATCGCAACCAGTTGCGTAAAAATAATATTTAGTTATCTATCGCTATCTAGCTTGTTGCGAAACATGGTTGCGATGGCGGCCGGAGGGATGCACCCCCACAACTAGTCACGAATCTGTCGCGTGATGGTGCTTCCACCAGTGTTACACAACATGTTACATTTTTACCGGTGCGGAGTATTTAAAACACCTAACAAGTAGTAACACAATGATATGAAGTGTTAGTGAATGTTATCGTGTTTTACAACGCTGTACGATACTTTACAACACCAGTGTGGGAGCACCATAAAGCTTTCTCTGATCGACTTAAGTCGACTTTGCTTCGATGTGGTGAGACCCTTAGACTGTGTCTGATCCGTCTTTTTACCGTCCTCTTCCAGCCCCTTGTCAAGTTATACTAAATTACGAAATTCAATAATTTAACAGAAACGGAACTGCTCACAAACCTGTCATTTCCTTAAATGAACTGTCAAAACTTAATAGTTGCCGTTTAGTTTAGACTTGCCCGTTATTCGTAGATTCTGGAAACGTGAATGGTCTTTAATTTGAATCGGTGCACATAATTTCGTGACTATTTGCTCTGTTGAAAGGAATTAACAGAGCGAAGCCGAATTCTTGGAATCAGTGTCATCTCTTAGAATCAAACATGAAACTTAAACGACTTGGATCATGTTACACATAGATACAATAAGTCAAAGTAAATTAAAAATCGTCATATTTTACTGACAGTACTGTCAGATCTCTCACATTAAATATACCTTTGCAATTTTCATGAAAGTATCTGGATTTTTTTATTTAAAATGTCCTTAACTGGCAGTTAACAAGTCGTCATAAAACTGACGATTAGTGTCAAACTCCTTGTATTTCGTCACTAACTGACAGGTTAGACGGTATTTGAACATATATTAAGTTTCGCCTAATAGTACATTTTATATAAGCGTTAATTTACCATTATCTCGAAAACCGTGCAACTTTTACAAAGGTCATACTAGTTTGGTGCCTCTTGAGCTGACCTAGCCCCGGTGTCACTGTGACGTGTGAGTTATGGGACACCCTGTATACGTAAAATACAAACAAACAGGTCAAACACATAACCCTCCTTTTGGGCTCCGACGCAGTTGGGTAAAAAGGAGCTCCAGCAAATCGTTGAACAATCATACTGCAACTAGCATAGGTAGGCGCTATCAGACATATTGGAGCAAACAAGGCGCTCATAAATATCTGAACGAGTCTCTATTGTTAAGGTGTTAGAGTTTCTGTTCCAATATTTCTGACACCCTGAAGTGTATTTATGTATGTAAACACTTTATGGCACAAAATAGGACAAAGTAAAGGGATAAATTACGTACAAAGGCGAACTTATCCCTTTAAGGGATCTCTTCCAGCTAACTTTTGAGCAGTTGAGTGATGAGACAAGATAGGTGGTAGACAAACTGAGAATCATGTACAAGAGATGAAGACAGCCGCCACCAGATGCATCTATACACTTCATCCATTCACTTCAAGTGAATGGATGAAGTGTAGATGTATCTGATGGCGGCTGTTCCCACTACGAGTATATTACAAAACACGTTTGCATCTGCATCTGTCAGCGCATCGGAAATATGTCTATCGGTTAGCGCGAGCCGAATTTAATAGAAAATATTTTCGGATTTCTACCTTTTTGAGCGCAAATCCACTTTTAGAGCTTGGGATTGGGATTTTTCGGATCGGAATATTTTTACTGGCGATTTTATTTCTGATGCCCTAAAAAGTTGGCTGTACTTAATCAAGTTAAAATAGTACTAGTGAAAAGCTTTTAAAAAGTTGCTAGACCCGTTACGATTTTTTAAAATTTCAGTGAAACTTTATTTAATTACCTATTTTTGGAGATTTGGATTTACAAATGGCGCTATAATTTATACTTTAGTCATGGCACTCAAAACATCGAATCAGGGTATCAGTTAGCAGGAGTTTTGCAAAAACGTCAGTATCTCAAAACTAAGAGATTTTTACCGTGGTCAAATTTACTTAATCTGGTGTCTTATGAGCTAGTCTATCAGCCCTTTTCGTGTTGTAAGATATTCATTATTTTTAGAATGAAAAATTCCAAGTGTGTAACGAGCCATAATAAATGTGACCTACTTACCCTAACTTTTTTGTTTCGTTAACTAAACAGCAATTGAACTTTGTAGCATTTGATGGTAAACGACTACGAGGCCAAAAAATTTACCTTTTGTTTTTCCATTTTAACTTTTTTCTTTTCTTGTTGATATCTTTTCCTCCAGTAAGGACATGTTTACAAGGAGCAGGCGTTAAGCGATAGAGAGAGATAAATAAATTTATGCCACACCTGACAGCGTGCGGAAAAAGCCGCTTTCTGGCTAAGTGTAGATATAAAATGATGTACACAACACGGGAGGTAAATAAGAAAGCCCTCGATCGCATATTTACGTCCCTCGCTTTCAGCTCGGGCCGCAAACTTCTGCGATCTCGGCCTTTATTTGTAATACCACCCTAGTTATGTAATGTACTAAAATAATGTAAATAAAAGCGTTTATTTACTCCACCACAAAGTAAAAGATGGTCGACTCCGGTGCATTTCATCCGGTGGTCGGACCTGAACATTAGTCAGAAAGAGAAATTTCTGTTTGTAGTACTTATGGTATTATGTAGATACTTTAGCATCCTGGAAAGGATATAAGATGGTTTTAATCACCGAAATAACTCCATAAAAGAGTGAATAGGTGGTCGAAATTTATGTGATGAATGAATAATTTCTCAAGTATGGAATATAACACTCAAATTTCACGCAGACGATGTCGCGGACCAAAGCTTGTTTGACATATTTTCGCCAACAATTGCTAAACACGAGCCGCCATAACAATACCCGCCGGGCCGAATGAAGTAGTACTTAGAACTAATACACTAAGCTACTTACAGGTTCCTAGTTCCGAATGTACCCAGTACTTACGAGGATTAATATTCCTAAGCCGCTTAAATGGAACAGAATTTCTTAATATGTAGGTAAAGTGTATATTTTTGATTTTGCTTTACGATTTTATTTTAGGTGTAAGTTTATTGTTTCTACTATGAGGTTTTATTTTAGTTTAACGTTTAGTTTTTAATTTAATTTGTAATTTTCTTTAGCATGAATAAACATAATTTTGTTTTTTATAGGTAAAGTAATGCAGATAAGTTATATGGGGGTCAAAAGTAGGCCGAAATGGTTCGTGTAACATAACCCACGTTGGTGTGTCGCGCTTTTGCATTGTTGTGTGTTTATGTGGATACGACCTCCTGCTGAGTCGTCAGGATTTTATATTGTTTTTCACTTCGTCTGTCATATTTTTATTCAAAGAAAGCTCTAAGTCTATGGAGAGGGCTCGGAGTCTCTGTGCAAGATTGAATAAAAAATTAAGAGATCCGTAAAAGAACCAAAGTACAGTCGAGTTCATCATTGTCTGAGCAAAAATTGATTGGACCAAAAACATTTGAACAAGACGCTATTGTCAGAAGCATAAGAACAAGATTAGATATTTTTGATCCGTTCTTTGCTCAGATAATGATGAACTTGACACAGTTCGAAGAATTTGTAACAGTTAAGTGGCGATGGGCAGGGCACATTGTTCGTTGAACAAACTGCCGCTCTGGGGCCAACGAGTTCTTGAGTGGCGACCACGCACCGGAAAACGCAACGTGGGTAGGGTCCCCATAAATTCACTGACCTGATGACCTGTTCAAAGTTGTTGAAGTCCGATGAATGCGGTCGGTACATGACCGGACTAAAACATATTAATTGCAAAACAGATCACTCACGTTGTAAAAAAGACGAGACTCCACTCGACATGTTTCGGGAGCTCCCGGCATTCCTTACTCATTGCTCATGACATGAGTAAGTACGTCGTCGATTACTCGGACGAAATTATTGTAATTGAGGAGCAACGTTCGCGAGTACTCATGAGTAGGGGAATACCGAATGCTTCCGAAACATGTCGAGTGGAGTCTCGTTTTTTTACAACGTGAGTGATCCGTTGTTAATTCAATATGACCGGTCATGGTGATGTTTTTTGTGAGAAGCCTATGTTCAGCAGTGATCGTCTTCAGGCTGAATTATGAATGACCAGGAATGCAAAATTCATTTGAATGTTATTAGGTTTACATTCCTCTATGTATAATGGGAGAAGAGGGGAATAACATTAATTCCCTTAATGTCGGTAGAATGTTGCGGTCAGGGCTGACATATTATACGCCGGCGTTTGCGGCCGGCCGGGGTCCTTCGCATACGTGCGACTATTCTACGCTGCGACTAATTGGCCACTTCTTCTACGCCCTTCCCTCTATTCTGAGGATCGTGACCAACTGTAATGTCACTCCACATAACGCGGTCAATGGCTTGTGAGACCTTGTCAGGATTGGTCCCGTGGCCGACGCCTTCAACTTGGCCCAGAATAATGCTTCTCTCAAAGCAGTGCTGGTTAAAACGAATTAGCAGAATCAGAGAGCAGGAAATCAGAGTTTAGATTAGTCTTAACTTGGCTGCGTAAACGCATCGTCAGCGTATTTTGAGCAGCTGGTTACTTTATGAGAGAGTTTATTTGATTTGGTGAGGCCGATTATGGTTGGAAAATGCGTCTAATAATCGCTTAGTTTCCAATCGCACGCACGCTCTAGCGTTTATAGTTACCGAGCTCCAGGATATCAAAATTAGAGACGACCCAGTAAACGTTTAAAAGCGCACTGCCCCGCATTAGGGCAACAATGCACGCGCGACGGGGCGTAGGGTCATTCACAACTGAGCGATCAATCCCGTCTCTAATACTAGTGATTCTGTGAGCTTGAGTGAGAGTGAGTCAACCCCCATGGCTCCCCCATTTAAAAAAAAATCAAAAAGTTAATCTTCAAAAATATGAATATAATAATTAGCGACTTGTAAAGGAGAACAGCCGGACATCCGGACAGACAGACATTGTTAGCAATTCCCTCCGTGAGCTGCCAAAAATGTTGATAATATGAGGGGTTAGCGCACTCACTTTTATTCACGAGGTAAATGTGTGGGTGTGACCACACGCATACATACATAACAGGAGTGACAACGACTATGAAGCTAGAAGTCCCGGGCTCAAATCCTGGTAAGGGCAAATATTTATGTTATGAGCACGAGTATTAAATACTCGACAATATAACAAATTTTGTTCCTGAGTCTTGGATGTTTTCTATCTATTTAAGTATGTATTGATCTATATGTCGTATCGTGATAAAATAATAAAGTTACATTAGCCAAAAATATCTGATTATGGCTTGGATAAAGTCGCAGAGAGGGCGCTAGTTATGACTGACCATCTAGTATTAGATCCTTTTTGAGTAATGCAGGCAGTTTAGATTAAAAGGAGGAAATATGACGTTGACGGATGGATTGTCAGTCTTCTTTGGAAAATGTAAGCGATTGTGCTCATCTCTGGGAAATTATCGTGTAACTTCGTTTATTATCAATGCGACATTTAGAATACACCAGTACTCAAACTCGTGCGGATACTGGGTTATTGGATAGTTATTGGACCATACCACTAAGGTGACCAAAGGTGACCCGGAACCAAAAGGTATGATTGTAGGCCTTCCTCGTCATATATAAGTATTTTTATCGTCGTCTGGTACCCATAATGCAAGTATTGCTTAGTTTGGGACTAGGTCGATTTGTGTTGTGCAAAATTGTCCTCACAATATTTATTTATTTCGGTTTGGTCAACTCGGCCCACTTAGGCATCGTCCTAATAGAATGCGAAGGCGCGATCATCGTAAGTTCGCGCGAATTTTACTCGTACGAACGCGCGATCATACATATTGAACTCGAATAGGTGTCCTAACTGACAATCGCGCGACCCCGCGATAATATGTTTGATCGCGCGTTCGTACGAGTAAAATTCGCGCGAACTTACGATGATCGCGCATTCGCGTTCTATTAGGACGATGCCTTATAGTTAACGTGTCCGCGATTACGAATTCAAGGGTGACATTATATAAGTGGCGATATTGGCAGCGAAATTATGAATCATTCTATTGTCAAGGTCTCGTCGTGTTATATGGAAAGTGCCATGGTGGAAATGTGTTGTTTGCATAATGTTCATGTCTATTTATATGTAAGGGTCACCTGGTATGTTAATGAGCAAAATAATGTACTACTCAAAGGCTAACTGCTCAAAGGTTAACTGGATGAGACCCCTTAAAGGTATAAGTTATACCTTTATTTTGCAACCCTGTACTGTACGTTGTCTTTTTTTGTGCAATAAAGTGTTTACATACACACATACAATTCTACAGGCATTTGTCCCTCAGTCGGCGAGTAAGCGAGTGAAATTGGGCGAGTAACAGTTCATTGCGGTGCGGTTGCGGCGATCGCAATGTAATCGTGCCAGCGTTGCCAGATTTTTTTTTGCCAAATCGGAATTTTGAAACTTTGAAAGAAGTGAAAATCCGATCCCAAAAACAAACCGATCTGAACTAAATGTAAAGTCGACAAAATTAATGCTTAACCCTCATTCCGTTTGTAAAGATTATTAGAATTTAGAATGCAACGTATACGTCAATAGCCAGTTGTAATTACGTGGTTAACAAAAGCTCACTTGCATAGAAAACCACGTTTTGGCCCAACATGGGCCATATTAATCATAAACCCGGCCAATGAAAAGGCAAAAGCAGAAATTTCTTAGATTAAAGCAGGTAGGCTCATTTGCAACTTTATCGTCAAACTCCTCTCAAATATTATTTATTCCGTATATAGCTAGTAATAACCATACCTAGAGTTTACTGGCACGAACATCGTGTGGTTAGTGCGTGAGCTTGACATAATAATAACATCGACAGTCCGTAGGCGTATGATGGCAGGCTTTGACGTGCGATAGTTAGATGATAAAGCGCTCGTTACGGTCTGACACGTATGCAAGAGTGAGAGCGACGGATGCTTTATCATTTATTTATTGCTCGACTAAGCCTAGCATCGTAAGCTTCCAGTAGGCGTACGCTACGCTTTGTCACGTGATAAATAAATGATAAAGCATCCGTCACGTTCTGACAAATAGTGTGTGAGAGTGACGGATGCTTTATCATTTATTTATCGTTCGACAAAGCCTAGCATCATAACCTTCCTGATCATTTATTTAATCTTCATATTATCATACTGATAAGACCTCACCTTCACCTTATAAGACGTCGATGAACTGCAGTGTACGTCGGTAGTGTACGTCAGATCGGAATCGTCAGATGACATGTAGGTCAGATTCCGTTTTCGGCAGATTCCATGGAGGTCAGATTCCGATTCATCAGGTGCCACATATGTCTGATACCGATTTCGACAGATTCTTATTAGGTCAGATACCGTTTTCGTCAGATTCTACTATGGGGCAAGTGCCATAGTAATAAAATAACAGTTAAAGCCATGCTGCTGTGGTTCGTCAAACTCGAAATGACGAGCGTACCGACTGTTTTTAACACCGATTACGAACTTATTTATTACTACTTCACGGGTTATATTATATTAAGGACAACATGACGGCGAAATCGTGAATTATCCCACTGTATTCCAGGATTTCAAATTATTCCATGCAGCCCACAAATTCCGTTGCAAGCGTGAATTACCCGTACTGTCACGAAGTAATACAAGCACTCATTTGACAAGAAACTACATTTGAATACGCTGAAATGTCTCAAATAAACCACTAGTTCAGTAAAAACGAGACCTTGTGGCTTTCTGGATAGAGTATGAAATTGAAACAAACACACAAGTGTAATACGAGATTGCTGAAATTGCTTTAGATTATTTTGATTAGCAAACGCGAATAGAGAGAGACTGGAATCGCGGTGATGCGTGTGTGATCTTGGTGCATGAGAGCTGAATGTTGTTAAAAACTACCAATTTGTCACTTCAGGTATCGCACCGGTTCAGTTTACTTAAATGTCGCTATTTGTAAGTAAACGGTGCTGCTATGTGGTCAACTGGAGCAAATTATGCGATTCAAATGGCATCGAAAATATATAAAATACCATGCATCTACTTGCTACGATTTCATTATATGTATAACTATATATATAATAAAATTGTAGCAAGACTATGTTCGTGTGCGCATCACGCAAAAATTAACGGACCGATTTCCATGGTATAGAGGTAGATTATGATGCCGGTTTAGACACAGAACAGTTTTTACCTGAATATCTGAAATCAAAACAGAGATATTTAGCTCTTATTTTACTTTCGCAAATTAACTTGCATCCTCTCGTATCTGAATAGTAAATAGTATACTTAGGTACTTAATAATTTAAAACGTTGTTTTTCTTATTAGATTAGTCTTGGGTATTAGTATTCTGTCCACCCATCATAATGTCCGCCACGGCGACTTCCTTATACAAGTATAACAAGCATGTTAAATTAGTTACCCAAATTTGCGATGACTGTATAAAATATTGGGCTGATAACGCTCTGTCAACATAAAAACGGTTCTAGCATTTTGCCTCCATGTCAAAACTTTTAACGAGCACCTCGCACTGAATTTCAACTTTTTTCCCTATCACATATCTCCCGCTCGCTGTCAATTGAAATTCAATTTTATGGTCTAGGACATAAGGCTTCTTTTACATAAACGGTGTCGAGTGAGATAGGAGTTTGTGAAGGGAAGACTAGTAAATTCGGACCGTACATGTGAAACTAATTTCAAGTTAGGCGACTCAATTTTCATGTCATACACGACCAAATTAAATGTGCTACATGACTTCTGCGCTCCGTGATGCTGGGTGACATTTCATTTCGGTAGCGGTTCCTAACTTTTTGCATTATAGGGGAGTTAGCACGGAGGTGTGTGAAGTTCCTTGTATAATTATAACTATGTTGTGTTATAACATATTAAACAAGTTTAGAGATGACGACCCTTTTGGTCTAGTTTTAATGATATCTACCGCCTATGAACACTTAGGTCCAGGGATTTTGAGGTCAAATATTTAGGTATTTGATGAACACGAGTACGTAGGTATTTGTTCTTTAGTGATGGATGTTTTTAATCTATTTAAGTATGTTTTATCTTTATAAGTATGCAAATCGTCACCTAGTGTCCATAGTACAGTCGGGTATGTATGTATATCGTGACTGATGTATCCAGGAATACTCGTGGGTTTGAACACACATGACAGAGCGTGGGTTCGAAACTCCACTCATTTTTTTTTTTCATTTTATTTCCGCGGGCCGCAGGTTGCCGACCGCTGTCCTACCTGATAAAAACCTTTGAAGCTGATGAATAAGCCTTTTTTTTTAAACCAACACAAAATTATTTATCCCCATACTTACAAAGTAATTGAAGCTAATTTAATACGAGACGCTGGGCTGTCTTTATAATATTATAATTATAGTCGGACTACGCTAAGTTTGCAGAGGTCGAAAAAAGGTTTTATTAAAAAATATATATATATGGCAACATGGAGAAACTACAACAAGAGGATTATTTAATCATGGTACTCGGCAATAATTATTCCTTTTATTACAAAATATGTCTACATAGCTACTGAAATAAATATCTGCGTCAGTCTTGCACACATCGATCTAGTTCCAACCAAACTAAGCGATTTGTTCAAGGGTCTTGGATAATTTCTATGTATTTAAGTATTATACTAAAATATGTACATGTATAAAGAATTGCTAACAAAATTCATTTAATCAACACATAATAAATTGAAAAAATAAAAGATCACCACATAAGATTAAATCCGCAACGCAGGCTACGTCAGGTGGGTACAAATTCAAATCGGCAACAGGCTTCAGAATTGCTTAGTTTGGTTAGGACAGTTTTGCGCAAATCGATCTAATTTGCGCAAAACTGTCCTGAATATTTATTTAAGTAGGTATGTAGACACATTATATACTTATTAAACGGAAAGATGCCAAGTATCAAGACAAATTAATCCTCTTTCTTGTGATGTTGCCAGATGCATTTTTTTTAATAAAACCTTTTTTTGACCTCTGCAAACTTAGCGTAGGCAGTCGCTATTTTGTTTTATTACTATTGTGATTATGTTTGTTGCTAGTCTTTCAAAAAACGAACGCGTTCGATTTGTTTTTCTCCCGCCGCGCTCTCCACAACAGCACAGATTACTCGTATATTAAACTCCAACAAATCGCGGCTTGAAATCTCAATATCCTATTAAAATCGGGCAACGACTGTAAAAAGTCCCTCCCGATGCCATATTAATATCCAAATAATTGCTTCCACCTTCATACATTCTTACAAAAAGCAATTTAATTTTTTACAACAAGAAAGGTGCTCACGGAAATAATTCGGGAGGAAGGTTGGGATTCCGTATTTCATTTTACGGGGCCTATTGTAGGCCGATGATAAAGAGGGGCCCTTAAGGTGCGCCCTATAATACGATGTCTGCTTACCTGCGGCCAAAGACTGTGCACACAGAAGCGACAGGAGGCGTTTAGCTAATTTGCTTCATTTAATCTGACGTAAAGCCAACGTATAAAGGCAACCAAGTAGTACGACTTCGGCCGGATTTTAGGAGCGCGCGACACGTATTTACACAGGCGCACGACGCGCATCTGTGTGAGTGAACGCCATACTGTGGCATGCTCGCGCATGCTCAAATCCTTGCCTGTGGTGCGTCCGTACACGGCGTTTTGTAGGAAGAAAAACTACCGTATACCGTGGTAAGGCTGTGTTTTTTGTGGGTCTGTCTATGAGTCGGTCACAATAGGCTAGATGACTAAAAAAACTGTTTAGTCCGTCTGTTACATTATGAAAAAATATTGTACACGTATTTTTTGTTTTGTTTGACAAACAAAAACTGACGAGGATAGAGTGCTTAGAAGTTTGGAGTGACGTCACTCTTGAGTACAAATTGTACTCAAGAGTGACGTCACAAGCCCCCACTCCAGAAGTTTGATGACCTATAACTTTGTCGATTTTTAATATTTTGATAAACCAAAAAATACGTGTCCCATATTTTTCCATAATCTAACTGACGGACTAAATAGAATTACATATTTTTAACCCAGTCATCATCCCTATTGCATGGATACTTATATAGTTTTTCATATTAGATAGCTGATTTACTTGCGATAGTTCTTACTAGTGATTGGCAACCGGTAGCAATTTTTTCACGATAATTATTTCTAACAACACAGACTCATTGAATTTGGCTATGTTTGATGGTTATTTGAATTAGATTTTTCCTTTATTCACCTGTACTAGGTGTTATGAAACTGACATCTTGCCACGCGAACTCCAAGTATAACATTCCTAGGCACATGCAGATAAAAACCGCATAAAAAACAGTTTGGTAAATTTTTGCCTATTTTCTTAAATAACTTCGAAACTATTGATATAAAAAATATATCTTTGAATTTCTCACAGTGGGCCCTTTCATTTAAAATGTCACAGGATTAGTTCGCTAACTTTTTAAAATTTTCTAGTTGACCCCCCAAAAGTGGCCCCCATGATTAAAATTCATGTATTTTCGTGACAAGTCCCTGTTTGTGTCCTTAAATTTAATACATGTACCAAATTTCAACTCAATGGGACCAGTACTTTCGGAGCAAATTGGCTGTGACAGACAGACAGACAGACGCGAGTGATCCTATAAGGGTTTCGTTTTTTCCTTTTGTGGTACGGAACCCTAAAAAACAAAAAAAAGACCAGGCCCTGCGGTATACTCCCCAAAATTCTGACACTTATCCAATTATCTACTTCATAATTAATTCATTTTAACTTTAGACTCTCATGCGACAAAGTCTCAAGTTCAATAAGTAAATACAAGTTTTTTCTTCTCAGCCCCTCTCTATTTGGCCCCAAACCTGTTTCCCGTCCATATTAAAAACGTCAGGCCGGGTAAACAGCGACTGTATGAAGAATGTCCGCACTTCAGATAAACGGGTTAGCAGAAGGCATTCCCAGGGTTGTTCCGATAAATCAAAGTCGTATCGTTTGACACCATCTGTGAGGTGTGCTCCGCTTGCGACCGGCTAATGGAAAACCATTTTTAACAGACTTAATTTTATTCAGGAGAACCAACAGCTATTACAATACAATATTTATGTTTACGTCAATTGAAATTTTCATTTATTTTCCATTCGGGGCCGAGTCTCTGTGAAACATAATTTAAGCTGATTGTATTTAAGAACTGGCTTTGGCGGTAAACCTACTGATACGTCACAATAATGATATGAAATAAAAAAAAACATGAACATTTACGCATTAAGTTGATTCGAGTCGGTGGAATTTCCATATGAGCAAAAAGAGAGTCATGAGTCGATTCCAAGACATCAATCATTTGGAAATGTATTTTATTTTATAGTTTCATACATTTTGTCTACGCGAAACAACTTGAGAAGTCTCAGTCTCAGATTAAAATAAATAAATTTTACAATTATTTTGTCTGTACCTGAAAAAACTCCGCAGACCAATTTGAATAGTTCTTTTCTTTTAAGCCAATACAAGCGCTGTTCACCTAGAATTTGAATTAAATTTTTGGTTTTAATGTTTATTGACCAAGAATTTAATTTAAAACTTATAATTTCGTCAGTAGAGATCGCTACTTAATAGAGAAATTAAACGCTACGAGAAAATACTACATCACGGAGTCATGCTTTCCTCGATATCTCCCAGAGATATGGACACAAATTTTGGTTCGAGGAACCATTTTCAGTGTATTAACTTTTCGTCCGTTTGGCCCTATTGTTATATTCCATGAAAATATCAACTTTTTGTCCCTTATGAAACGCTATGGCAGCTACTCTACTAAAACGTACTTATTAGCTGCTAAGTAACTACTACTACCAATCTTAAAGCCGAGTTATGATATGAGAATGCTGATAATTAGCTTCCTGAATTTATTTCTCGGAAGTATTAAAACGGTGGTGTCCCTTACGAAATATTTTCATGGAATGCTCCAGACAAGTGCTGTCTTGACTCTCGTGCAATAAAATTTAAATAAATACATAAGTCAGTACACAGTGGAACTTTCCAGTTGTCTATCTTTGAAGCGATGCCAAACACGGAGTCACAACGATCAGCGACTGACTGCCCTGCTTCTGACACCGACCGCTGTTAATGATGCGACTAACAATGGATATATACACTCTGGATCAACTTGCATTGTCAATTTCACGTGATTTCAAGTCGATTTAAGTAAGGTTTTGTGTTGGAATTATTCTGGATTATGAATTAGTTTGACAGTTGAGGGTAGTTGTACTTACGTTCGTATGGGCGTTGATGTAAGCGCCATCTGTTTTTGAATTGCTGTTACTGTCTTCCTCTTTTAACGAGTGTCGCTAGGCGGCAGTGACACACTTTTATTTATTTAAGGGCCTGTGCAGAAAGCCCTGATGCCATAAGGCATTCTCTACCAGTTAACTTTATGGCTAAGCCTAACTTGTGGGCGATGCAATTAATTACCTACCTACTTTACTTTACTTACCTTCTTTTGCCATAGTTTCTATTGAAAATATGTGGCTGTCCATCAGAAAAGGGACCTTACGTCAACGTCATAAGGACCCTTTTCTGATGGAATGCCACATATATCAAACATGTATTGACAGGAGCTAATCCTGCCTCAAAATATAAGTACACGTCTGCGCCTCAACTCTTTGCCCTTTCTTTGAAAATAATGTACGTTCCGAAAGATAATACTTCTCGGCTGAAACAAAATTAAAATTCATAAATCCGCAGCGCCGCGATACAGCGTTTCTTATTCGATTGCCCGATGCCTGCGATCGGACGTGGTTGTTTGTCCATGTTGCCCCAGGCGTTGTTACCTTCCTGTTTTTTTTAATAATCTAAACTTAAGTGAAAATTAAACTAAATCTGAGAACTTATTGGATGTAGGATATGAACACCTTAAGTTAGGTGTTAATTTCACGTCATATTTACCCAAGTTTAATAATAACCAACAAAATTATGTAGTTGTACTGTACCCGCCCTCACCCTTTCACGGCGAGCGAGCACACTTAAGTCCGTCCGCGATATAATTAATCACGCCTATTGACAGAGGATCATAGGCGCTGCAGAGTGTAATCCTGATTATGTACTGTTATGAGGGATATAGATATACCTAGCTGCGTGGCCCGGTCTGCGAATGCATTAGGAGAGCAATTGGGTCATGCAGATTCCATAAAATGAGAGCCAATGCAATTGTTAACGTTGTGGGTGGGTACATAATCATTCCTATTTTATTTAAAAGCTAGGTGACCCGGTCAACTTAGTGCCGCCTCAGAATTTTTAATTTTTTGGATGATTTAATAGTTATTCTGTTATTCGGGGCAGAGACAAACCCAAAAAATCAATGATCATAAAAATCGGTCCTCCCGTTCTCAAGTAATAAATAGTAAGACTTAACTAACCCGACTTTGTTTTATTTTACCTATGTACAGTCGTGGAATGAAAAGTTTCGTCATCTGAAAGACGACTTTTGCTTGTACTTTCAAGGAATTTCATTCGTGTACCTTCTTAATTATATTTATTTATTTAATCTTTATTGCATATGATAATATACGAGACGATACATTCAGTCTAAATCCTTCAAACTGAGTAGACTTGTTTTTTGGTGCGGATTGTTTATACAGGATGTTTTCGTGTTTATCTCTTCTAGATTTACTAGACAGCTCGTCAGATGACGATTCTGATTATGAATTTGATGCTCGTGTTGCGTTACAATGTACTCACAGGCGAAGGATTTGGATAGAACGTCATATAATGCTTAAAAAGGACCGTGGTGAATTTAATATCTTCGAAAATCTATCAGAAGAAAAATTCTCAATCTATTTCCGAAACCCAAGGTTAATATTTATGGCGATTCATGATTTGATTAAAGAAGATATCAAGAAAATAAATACTAAAATCACATCAACCTGTATCTATCTGCAGATAAAATACTATACCATATTTATATCGGCAGATACTATACACGGATCAATTTATATACGTTATATACGCAGATAATATCTTTGCCATCTTTCGATATATGTCGGTGCCCACAGATACTTCACGATAAAAATATAAGTTATCTGCGCTGTGTGTGTTAGCTCATTGAATTGTATAGGGAGCGATATTGACAGATATGCGTTCAGATACAGATATCTTATCGTATCTGCTTAGTGTGTGACACGCTTGACCCGAGTCACGTGGTTTTTTTGTTTACCTTTTTTTAAATACCTTAACAAAGTATCTATAGAAGTTACCAACGTTGGTCGGTCCTGTCTGAGAATCCTGAGATTGGATCACCGGTCAGTATTAGACCGCGCAACACTCCCTAGCGTCCTGCCCGAAGCGACTAGTGTTGCTTGGTTCAGTTTACTAAAAGTCGGAATTACGAGTATCAAACTAATATTATAAATAGAGCCCGGATTTGAAGTAGCGATCTCAATATTAATATGGATATGACTAGTGCAATTTGTTAAATACATGTCATGTTGGTTATATAAGGTCTTAATTTTTACTGTGCATTGTGCAGAAGAAATATTAAAGAAGAAGAACTTAAAAAAAAAACTATTTCAAAAATTAAAAAACGATGTTTTTATTTATTATCAACATAATTTTTGCCCAATATTTACAAAAGCTTCCAAAAAGGTTTTTACTTTTTTGTTCCGATAAGTTACATTATTTTTGTGTGTAGAAAAAATAATAAATTATACCAGTCATATCCATATTAATATTGAGATCGCTACTTCAAATCCGGTCTCTAGTTATCAAATTATTTCACAACTTTTTGCTTTTAGTAGTAGAGGTTGCGAGACTTGTAATTGTTTTACAAGTTATGTTTTTAATGATGATGATTCATCCCATTTATTTTAAAACTAGCATTTTCCCGCGGCTTCGCCCGCGTTGTTCCCGTTACTGCCCTAAGGGAACTCTTTACCGAGATATAAAGTATCCCTTGTTTCCATCCAGGACTTGGTCTCCTTGCATGCCATGACATGTATTTAACAAAGTTACATTATTTTTGTGTGTAAAAAAAATAATAAAATATACCAGTCATACCCACATTAATATTGAGATCGCTACTTCAAATCCGGTCTCTAATTATAAATGTCCAGTGCAGGGACCAGTGCAATTGTATACTTGCTTGAAATGTAACATGGATAAATAAAATGTCTTATGTCTTATGAAATGTGAAATTTCGCGAAGATGTAACAGATGTTTGGAGGTTTGGATGTTTAGATGTTTGGATGTTTGTTACTAAATAACGAGGTAACAGCTGTATGGATTGAGTTGAAATTTAGCATGCAAGTAGACCAAGTCCTGAATTGAAACATAGAATAATTTATATCCCGGTAACTTGGGACAGGAACGGGAACAACGCGGGTAAAACCGTGGGCAAATGCTAATACTTAATAAAAATCGAGCCACAGTGTTTCAAACGAGACAGCATAACAAAAACTAAAACGTAATACAATTTCTACTTCGAAATAAGTTATTAATCTGGTTTTTAGGTTTTTCTGCCACCTTCTTTGTTGTTTGTTTTTCTGATTCAATAATAAATTAACAAAAATTTCTACTTTAGTAATTTTATATGACATTTTAAGCATTCATGACTGGATACATTGTCATCCGCTCCGGGGCCATTTTTGACTTGATCCATGTTCTGGGACATGAACATTGGCGTCCCAACACTGAATAAGTAATAGAATAGAAGAAGTATAGAAGTTTCTCTTTATAATTAAAGGTTCGGATACGAGCACCGGGAACGCACTGCATCCGATCGTCTCCCTCTATCGCAGCGGTCGGCAACCTGCGGCCCGTGAACCGCTCACTGGCGGCCCGCGAGCCTCCCTGGCTATTTTGTATGTAAAGGTCGCTTTATTCAGAATTGTATAAAATCACAAATTATTAACAACTAGCATTTTCCCGCGGCTTCGGCCGCGTTGTTCCCGTTATTATCCCAAAGGAACTCTTCACCGGGATATAAAATATCCTATGTTTCAATCCAGGATTTGGTCTACTTACATGCCAAATTTCAGCTTGATCCATCTAGTTGTTACCCCGTTATTAGGTAACAAACATCCAAACATCTTCACAAACTTTCGCATTTATAATATTAGTGGGAAGTGCGGCCCGCGTCAATTTCGTTAGCTACTATGTGGCCCTTGGCTGCTAAAAGGTTGCCGACCGCTGCTCTATCGCATAACGTGTGCTCTTTCTGGTCGCTGGCTAAACCCCTCCGGAGGGGCAATATGTGGTACTAGTAGCCGAGCGGCGAAATCGCGGAGTGAGTCACTCCTGATCCCGATCAAGCCAATCGGGACGTGACCACATGCCCCTGAAAATCGCAATGTTGCGCCCAAATTGGGACATCTGGTAACACTGGAGGCGAGTGTCCTGGCGACCGAGTGGGCGACCAAGCGTGAACGGGTCGCCGTCTGAAACCGGCTTCATTAATGATTTATACAATTAAGCCGAAGGGGCTTGCTTACTCTGTAGGTATATTGCGACTTAATGTTGTTTATTAGTTAAGTCTGATTTCTAGGTTTCGAATGTACTTTGCTAAGTGTCAGTGGGCCCGCAGGGTCTAAGGCGTATTTTAGAAGTCACTAAATCGTTATCTGAGACACAGAATAAGTACTATAGTATTACGTTCAGAAGTTCTCTTTCTAACAAAACTGACGTTCGGGTCCGACCACCGGACGGTACGCACCGGATTCAGCCGTCTCTCTCTAATGCATAACGCGTGCTCGTTATTCCGTTCCTTTACCGCCATACGCGTAATTGAAAAAGTAAAGGAATTGGAATAAAAAATATTAGGACACATTTTTGCTCCTGTCAGAGTCGATAGTAGGTACACGTGATTCTGAATAAGAATTAATAATGTAAAATTTTTTACATAAAAAAAGAAGTTTTTGTACAATTTTCTATAAAATGGCCGCAATAGGTTATGAAAAAATATGTTATTACACAGGGCGTTCAACCCGAAATTGCTGAATGTCGCTTTGTACAGTCGAGTTCATTTACATCTGGGCGTTTCTCCAGAAATATGACTGCGGTCACCTCATTCATCTGGCCCTTTTTCATACTAAATGTATGGAGACAGATGAATGAGTCGCAGACATATTTCTGGAGAAATGCCCATCTACACACTTACGGGAACAAAAAAATCTGAACACGACGCTATTGTCAGAAGCATAAAAGCGTGTTCAGATATATATTCAGCGATTAAAGGTACTTATACCTGGTGAGTTTTCTTTAAAATAATTTTGCTTAGGTCAAGGCCTTTTGGTAAATACTGATTTTTTCTGAAACTTCATCTAGGTTCTCGGTCCCAGGGGCGCCATTTTCATGGAAGTTTCTTATCTTCAGGAGATTCCTTCTTTTGTGGTTCGTTTAGGCTGATTATCTGTCAAAGAATCCTGTAGGAATTCTTGAAAATGATTGAGCACATTGTTATTTACTTGTGTATACAATTCGTGAAACGGTTTGAGGTCATACATTTGGTTGCGTGAACGCACCGTCAGCGCATTGAAAGCAGCGGTGTGCTCACTCATTAAATTTGCTACTTGCGGGTAGAAAGTTGTGTCATTATAGCGGCCTTATATCGTTTCTAAGATATCTTCTAGAAACAGTTTAAATCTTTACCTAAACCCAGTATCCGGTCACCAATTACGAAGCACTCCCGAACTCCGAGAAACTTAAAGACAACTTTGGACCAAATAAAATTCAGTACAAACAGAATATTTTACAGGGACACTCGCACATATAGACACTGGAAGTGATGTCAATTTGAACATTCTTCTGTACAGTCGATGCCAGAAATATGTTTGCACTTTTCGACCTTATTTCCTTGGGATAAGGTCGAGAAGTGTAAACATATTTCTGTCGCCGACTGTACTACATTTACGTGCGGCTTCGCTTATGTTATAATTTTTTTTTATGTAAGTGACTTCTGAGGCCCATGGACATTTGCAATCTTAATATTACAAATGCGTTGCCAACCCTGAGGACTAAGATAAAATGCCTCTATGCTAGTAAGTTCACCGCCTTTCTTACCCCCATACCGGAACACAAAAGTGCGAACACTGCCCTTTGGCGGCAAGTTAGTGGGTAAGATGGTGGTAGCGATCGGGGCGGACCCTGCACAAGGTCCGACCATATGGTGGTGGTGGTTATTCCCTTGAATATCACTAAGCCACTCCGTGGGGGCAAAATTTGGTACTAGTAGCCGCGTGGCGGAATCGCGGAGTGAACCACTCCTGACTTGGTCCATAAATGTAACACTGCCACCATAACGCAAAAGGGCACAACTAACATTATTTTTCGACACTGAGTTGTATACGTATTCGGAATCAGTGAAATTTACTGATTCCGAATATTTATAGAACTCAGTATCGAAAAAAAAATGTTAGATGTGCCCTTTTGCGTCATGGCGGCAGAACATGTGTCTCAGGCCACTTCTAGGGGTTCATAGCGGCTCCGAAATCTAATCTCCAGTTGTCTCCAAACTTTAGCTTTGATCTCCCTGTATCTAATGATGGTTCTCAAAGTTTTAAGTAGAAAAGGCTCTTTGTTTCACCAGGCCCTTAAAACTTTGCTGTTCTATTAGTTATTAATACTAGTTTTTTGTTTAGAAAATAGAGGTCGCTAAAAATGCCGGCCTGTATCTTTTTCTAAAACTTTTGTTACAGAAATAAATCGCTTAGGGTAATACGAAGTTTTCCATACAAACAAAAAGAATCATCATCATCATGGGTCATCGTTTTCTGCACAAAGTCAATTATGTTTGAAATGTGTTTTATTTGATAGCCTGATACATTTTATTTGTGCGAAATGACAAAAAAAAAATCATTTTTAGTTTCAAATGATTCTAATAGATGGTGCTCACTTTAATGGCCCGATTGCACGTTAATTCTGTTTTTTTAGACTTCGCATGGCATTTCGCGCAGACAAAATGAATCGAGCTATAAAATAACGCACATTTTAAATATAACTGATGCCGTGGAAGCAAACGTTGACCCTCTTTATGTTTTTTATGGTAAACTGGCTGACTACTACTTTTATTATTATGTCCTAGTAAGAAATATTTCATTCGATTGGTTGTATAGGTTCATAGTATGAAACAAAGTCGCGTCCCAATGTCTGTCTGTTCCTATGTATGCTTAGATCTTTAAAACTGCGCAACGAATTGATGCGGTTTTTTTTAATAGATAGAGTGATTCAAGAGGAAGGTTTAAATGTATAATACATGCATTTAGTAATCAGCATTGCACCCGTGCGAAGCCGGGGCGGGTCGCTAGTTAATACTATTGCATTAATCTGTTTCTCTATTACTGCGGCCACATTATCGGGATTCGGCGAATATTCGTGTTGACTCTCGTTATTTTTGTATGTCAGGGCAAGAGACGCCAATACAGGGGCATTTTTTTTTTAAATCTATGGTTAGGCGAAACTTAAGCTATGTTCAAATACCGTCTAACCTGTCAGTCCGTGATGAAATGTATGGAGTTTGACACAGTTAAGAACGCACTTTAAATAAAAAAGCCCACAAATCTTCACCGAATCCCCGATAATGTAGCCGTAGCATATTAACATGTCTCTTTTTTCAAATCATTATAGCTAAAAAACGCCGTCCATACATTGTAGCTTCCTACGGGTTACATTCGTTTTTAGGGTTCCGTTCCAAAATGGAAAAAAAAAGAACCCTTATGGTGCGACTGTGTCTGTCTGTCCGTGTGTCACAACAAGATATCTCAGGACCTACTGATGCTATCGACTTGAAATTTGGAATAGTGGCAAAAACCGCTAACCCGAGCCTATTGGATGGAAAAAAATCGTATGCCTTTTTTTTAAAGGGGTCCGTAATGGGAATTGAAAGTAGGGCTATTATATCGAGTGGGGTATCAAATGAAAGGGCTTGATTTGTAGATTAAAATACCGGTTTTTTTTAAATAAGTAGTTTTTGATTTATGACGAAAAACGTCAAAAAAAAAAATACCATTCCCTCATCTTCCATCCTACCATCTTCGAAGTTACTGAACAGAAAAATCTGTGATAATTACCAATTATTAATGTCATCCTAAATATTACAGGAAAAATATAACGGTTTTCCTAACTTGCACCGTTTTTGAGAAATTTGCAAAAATCGTAATACATACTTTTTTTGACCACCGCTTTAGCTTAGTTGGTAGTGACCCTGCCTGCGAAGCAGGAGGTCCTGGGTTCGAATCCCAGTAAGGGCATTTATTTGTGTGATGAGTACGAATATTTGTTCCTGAGTCATGGATGTTTTCTATGTATTTAAGTATTTGTATCTATTAAATATATCGTCGTCTAGTATCCATAACACAAGCCTTATTGAGCTTACTATGGGGCTAGTTCGATTTGTGTAAGAGTGGACACACCTAATATTTATTTATTTATTTATACTTATTTGCTCCTACTAAACTAATCGTCATAGAGTTCTTCTTGAACTATTCAAGTATCTACTTATGAGTTTGTACGGAACCCTCGATCCGCGAGTTTGACTCGCACTTGACCGGATTTTTAAATTCGCCTAAATTTGAAGGACCGCAGCAGGACGGATATAATTGTACACTTAACCGTGCAATCATTTTTCACAATAAACTTTAAACAAATAAACAATTACTGTTACTGTATACACTGAATAATAATTTCCTAATTGCCTGTGGAAATAGCAGTTAATTTTAGAGACATTCAGAATCCTATAAGTTTTGTGATACATGCCGTTTGAGTGGTGAACTCCGTAGAGTTCCGCGTAATGGCCGACACCAAGTGGAATACTTGATGTTGTACAACTCGAACACACCCACCTGCGTGCCGTATGGACACGGAGTGCCAAATGAGCGTTTCTGATAAACTTTTTTTTCTATTTATACTTTATTTTAGACGGTATGTTTTAAAAAGAAAAACAAAAAATGTACAGAATTTTGTATAGACACGTGAAAGTCGTTAACTTTCCTATTTTGTTACAATTTTTTTAAATGATTAACAATGTTATTATTTATTATTGTGCATAATTTAGATCCTATTGGGAATGTTGCTAATTATCCAAATGAATCAACAAAACATCCACCGATAATAAATAATTATCAAAAAATTGGTAACAAAATAGGAATCAATTCAGGATTCGTTAATTGAAATACAATCTTTTTTAGAAATCCTCAATAAAATTAAATTCTTGTATAAAAACCGAGGCAAAGCCTGGCAGTCAGTTCACGGGACGAACCTGTAGGCTTATGATGCTACGTTTTGTCACGCGATAAATAAGTGATAAAGCATCCGTCACTGTCACACACTATTTGTTACAATGTGACGGATTATCACATATTTATCGCGTAACAAAACGTAGCATCATAAACCTACTGAAATCGGACTAGGCATGACGCCATGACAATCACAGGATAACAAGTGCGCCCCCTTAATACTCGTTATTTTCTCTAAAAGGCCAGAATTAACGCAGCTCAGACCCCGAACACTGCTTTATTGTGTAGGTACTGACCCTGAAAGTATTTAACACCGACAACTGTCAAAATTACACGTGATCTTGGATGGGGAGGGGGGGTCAAAAATAGGCCTAATTTGATCACATGATTTCTGGACGAGCCCTCACTCAAGTGCGATTTCACTAAACACACTCATTAAAATCCAGTTTGAAATGAAACACACTTTTTTATTTAAAATGTTCACTTCCAATAAAATAAAAACAATAATATCATAGCCTAGTACATCTCTAAGTCTATGGCGTCTGCTGACTTAGCCTAATTTGCAGTTCGAACATAACCCGTCGAAATTCAAAACGCAGTAGACGGCATTACTCAACTATTTAAATTGCGGTTATTGCTATTTGGCCGCTTTGCACACTCTAAGCGAGTAAGTCACTATCGCCAACTCGTATCTTACTATTTACCTTATTCGAAATTCAACCTTATCGTAAAGTTAATACGGTCTTAATTAGCAACACTTTGCTTAGATGGATTATGAATTGTCCGAAGTTATTAAATAGAAATCCGTTCGTGGCACGAATTCCTAATTTGAAATTCGCTGTCGCTAGTAATATCTACAAGTTTGAAATTAGAATAACGCTTTGAGTGTATGTTGGAGTTTATTAATAGCCAGTACTAATGGTTTTGTGAAAATAGAAAATTAATTTTAGATTTTAATTTAGACTTCATGGTCTAATTTAGGTACCGTTCGTAATGAGCAATGTAAAATTGATTAATGGTCGCTTTAACACTATAAAAAACTTGGGTAGTCTTTAAAAACTTGAGGGAACAGACAGCCTGTAAATCCAACACGAGGAAACAATTAAACCAGACATATGCTTTAGTAGTGTAAACAATCAGTATTAAGACGATTTGACAAACGTGTTTGCAATGACATTTAATTTCGAAAAAAAAAGGCATTTCGACTATTATTAGAATTGAGGTCAAATGTAATTGCTTTATTTTTCAGAGATGTTCGAAATTTAAATTTCATAATAACATCGAATTCGATGTTATTATTAAGCAATAAAAACTTTTTCACAGATAAGAAGTTTGATCTAACAAAACAGTTTATCTTATTACTGGTGGTAATTGCGGTTTTTTAACGCATCGATGATTTATGAGATGTGTGTAGATAATGATTATAATAGAAGTTATTCTATTAAAATTATAATAGTTTACTGAACATTCTTAAAATGTCTAATTGCCTTGATATGTATATTTGACGCTCAAAATTTTACATAAAAAAGTGAATATTAAAATTACAATGCTTGTAACGAAAATTGGGAGGCTCTTAACATTAAAATTTCATGCGTCTCCTTTTTATCAAGACGCGACTTACGCTTTGATGTCGTTTAAAATGTCTAGCGCGTCTTGTCGGACTGGTGACATCTACGGTATAAAGTTACTGTTAACGAGAACAAAGCTGGCACAGACCGAGTGATATTAACTTTTACACGTTGGTAATGAGGGCTAACAATGACGTTAAAAATAGGGTAGTTTCCTGACAGATCAAATCAGTTACTTTTATGAAGTGTCAAAACGCTCAGATAGTATGAAGTTTTTATGGAAAAAAAAGTGAAATGACGTCATTTCATTCAAACATCAAATCATCTTAGTTTTAGATCTTTTAAAAATCATTTAAAACGTTAACCCTTAAATGCATAATGATGTATATCTGCATCGTAGGTATATTGTATGGCCAGTGCTTTTTTTGATGATTTTTTTTATTTTTCCCTCAATCTATACAACAAGACACATCTATTTCAATTCATTAAAAAGTTATACAAAAAAATCATGCATTTAAGGGTTAAATAGTTGATGTTTAGTTCATTTTTGCAAATTTTCAAAAGCTGATTTAAAAGGCTAGCGTGTAGTAATTTATATTGACTACAGGCAAATACCCTATTACCACTTGCTCACGGCTGATACCGCCACGGTTCTAAACACCTATTTTTTTTTCAATTTGTGAACAGGTAGTGTTATGATGAAAATATTGCCATTGAAAATAAAAAAAAAATAAAGATATGTCATGAAAAATATTAATAAAAATGTAATAGAAATTGCATTTGAATACAATACTTTAATTGAAATTTATGTTCTATCATTCTACAAGGTGAAATCTTTTACGTGATACAAGATGATTAAACCTCAATCTGTCCATGATTTTGAACAACTTTTACTATGGGGTCAACTTTGTAAATGCAAAAAAAAATTAACTGTTTCATAGAAAAAGTCATGAATAAGTAGACCAAAATGTATGAGAGAGTTCTATTTCTTTTTTCATTTCCAACAATAAATAAAAAAAAAAAAAACTTGACCCCATAGCAAAAGTTATTCAAAATCATGGATAGATAGAGGTTTATTTATCTTGTATCACGTAAAATATTTCACCTTGTACCTATATTGTCACTTGCTGTCCGACACGTGTTGGTTCAGTTGAAAGGACTCAAAATCTAAATTATGTATCTATGAGAATTAGCTTGCGAAATGACCTGTTTTCGTTTACTTAAAAAACTATAGTGCTATAATAAAGTAAATCTATAGTCCTAATTCTCAGAAACACCTGGGCGGTGTGTTAACAGAAAAAAAAAACCCGTAAGCCTTTATTATGATTCTTGCTCCAAATAAAAAAATCGGCCAAGTGCGAGTCGGACTTGCGCACCAAGGGTTCCTTATAATCTCGTAAGTAGATACGTGAATAGCTCAAGAAAAACTGTAGGCGGTTAGTTTAGTAGGAGAGGAGCAAATAGGTAAGTATAATTTCTACAAAACGGTGCAAGTTAGGAAAACCGTTATATTTTTTCTGTAATATTTAGAATGATATGAATAATTGGTAATTATTACAGATTTTTCTGATCATTAACTTCGAAGATAATAGGGGGAATGGTATTTTTTTGAACGTTTTTCGTCCTAAATCAAACAGTACATGATTAAGACAAAAAATAAAAATGTATTTGGAATCTCCAAACTAAGCCCTTTCATTTGAGACCCCACTAAAAAAACCCCGGCCCCCTTTAAAAAAAAGTATAAGAGGTATAATTTTTTTTTATATCTAGTAGGCTCGGGTTAGCGACTTTTATTCTCTAAACTATTCCAAATTGATAGCAGCCTGAGATATCTGACTGTGACAGACGGACAGACAGACAGGGTCGCACATTAAGGGTTCCCTTTTTACCATTTTGGTACGGAATCCTAAAAAGAACGTTACGATTATATTTTACACATTTGTATTAAAATAACAAAGGCCGTAAATCAATTTCATCCATGAAAAAAGTAACTGGCTGGAAACAAAGTTTACATTTTTCATGTTCCGAATACTTCACAACATGATATTGAGCGACTTCGAATTTGGAACGCGTTGGGAACTTGGTCGTTTGAATGGAATGCAATATTTTTATTTGAAAGCGCTGGTCTAGCGAGGAGAAACTTTTTAAATGTTTTCAGTTAGCGTCTTATATTGTATCCAGTGAACACATGTAATCGTTTGACTATTTTTAAACGGGTTAGTTTAAAATATTCATAGCTACCGTATGAATAATTTGAATACCTAATAAAATATTGGATCCGTCTATTCTATTTTTGTAATACTTAACCGATCTCATCTTCGAGTTGTTATCTATTTTTTACTCTGTATTAAAAGTAGTATATTGGAGGGTCAGAGACATGAGTGCGAGTCCCTTCGCTCAAAAGGCTTAGCTCAACCATCATCAAGTCCAATTCCTTGTCCAGCACAATTCACGATTTTTCTGACATGCAAAAGATTGACAAATCAACAATAGAACTAATTTTGAATAAGCGTCATTGTATCGCAATCGCAACCAAATGCACTCAAGTATAGACCAACTTGACATTCCTTCGTGAACAGAACTCCGACATTGCGACATATACAATATAAGGTCCTAATTTATTAGTTGCAGATATTTTTACAGCTGATAGTACTCGGTCTCTGGAGTATATTAAAGCATGAAACATTATAGCTTATACGATGTTTTTTTGGAGAAAGAGGAAAAACAAATTTGCTACGTAATAACACCCTGTTAATGTGATTACTAAATGAAAACTCATTGAACAGATTCTAGAAGCTCTTTTACGTACCACTTAACTGTAACTGGCCACTTCACGTCGATAAATTGACATTTGCAGTTTTCCCGCCGAACCGTTACGACATTTACGATAAACAATTGTTGACATGACAGTGTTATTGTGACATGTGATAATGCACATGGTGATTTTTTTAGACGAAATTATAATTTTTTTTTTTTTGTTAGGTAAGTGAAATCAAAAAAGTATATATATGAAAAGATTTCTTAATTTCTATTTAAAGCTAATTATTGTATTGTAAATAATGTGTTAAAATATCTGCAACTAATAAATTAGGACCTTATATATATTATGCAGCGATAACATAATTACAAACATTGTGTATCTTAATCGTTACCGACATCAGGAAAATCTGGCGGGATACACTGTAGCCGTGTCACCAACGCACCGTCTGAAAGGACACATGTATATTGAAACCTCAAAGCACTTTCGTTCTTCTGAAATTAGGGAAGATTGATTAATGGTGGGTAAATCACACGGATTTCCCTGCTTGTCAACTCACTGTTACAATCAGAGCGGCGTTGAGAAAAAAATATGGCGGCAGACGGCCATGTTGGAAATTTGTTTTTGACTAGGAATTTGGTTGATATGGAATCCTTAATATCAAATCATAAGTTGTATAAAAAAAAAAAAATATTAAAAAAAAACCCGACCGCGGTGCACTTTAAAAGTGCATAAAATCCGCCATTTTAAATAACTTCATACCCAGTGACACTCGCGCTATCAAGAGGAATATATTGATGTATCATTTATCAAAATCGGGTGTGCCGTTGAGTAGTTACGAGCGGTCATAGGAACGGACATACATACATACAGGTCAAACACATAACCACATATATAAGTTCGCCTTTGTACATATACCTTAATCTTGTAACCCTGTAATTTGTCTTATTTTGTGCAATAAAGTGTTTACATACATACATATAACCCTCCTTTAGGTTTCGCCGCAGTCGGGTAAAAAGAAGGTTTGACGACATGATTAGGGTCGCCGGAAGGTGATGAAGGCGAAAGGCGTGCCATAGTTTGTTGTGAAAGTTTTCGGAAGAAACTTATGTTCAGGGTGGGCGAGTCTGGATTAAAATGTTTTATAATAAAATTAGTATACTTTATTCAGTTGAGACACAGAATAAGTGATAGTTCGTACTACGTACAGAAGTTTCTCTTTCTAACAAAACTGATGTTCGGGTCCGACCACCGGACGGACGGAACGCACCGCATCCAATCGCATAACGCATACGAGTGCTCTTTTTGGTCGCTGGCTAAGCTCCTCTGGAGCGGCAGAACTTGGTATACTATTTTAGTGGGGCATTTGTACGATCCACTTAAAGGAAACAAAGCGATTGTTTGTAAACCTCAAAAACACCAAGATGACGTTATTGTAAAAAGTCGTTACAACCACCTTTAAAGTTCAATTGATTATCAACTCTATCTCCATGAACCATAGTTTACAACTGTATTAATAGAATAATGGCGTTCCAGCTGCCTTCGCTTTATTCGGATCTCAGGTAAATGCCAGGGTGAAGTGCATAATACGTCTAAAGTCACATTTCTATTAAAGCAATTTTAACTCTTGGCAAAGGCCTTAGAGTTGATAATCCACTAAAATGACAATTCACGAAGTCTTTATTTGTGAAGCACGCTTCTCTTTTATGACGGACGATAATGAGGTACAAAACCACACAACAGTATTGTTTCCTTTAAGTGGATCGTACAAATGCCCCACTAAAATAGTATACCTATAAGTAGCCGCGCGGTGAAGCCGTGGAGTGAGCCACACCTGATAGAGGCCTACTATCGTACCCTATATATTTATTGTAAAGATAAAGCAAAAACAAACATCAGCCGAAAGACGTCCACTGCTGGACATAGGCGGGCAGTTCTAACAGCGTTTGAACCGCTCTCACTTTCCTGGTCAAATTATGAACCACTTCCCTATAGGTTCGGATTACTTACCTTCGTTTGTTTTGTAGAATGAATGAACCTCTATAAAATAACTGAAAGTGGTAGTCAGAACATACAACAAAATGATTCATAATGCGACCAGGAAAGTGAGAGCGGTTCAAACGCTGTTAGAACTGCCCAGGCCGCGACCAAGATCGCCACCACTACCAACCACCACGTAAATGTTTGGACTCCAGCAACCTTCACCAGGCTTACGATGGCTTTGCCGATCTATATAAATCTTCTATCTTATTTATATTTCTATAGTTATAAAACAAAGTCGTGTTATGTTTATGATCTTTGATTTGTTAGGTTTGTATCTGCTCCGAACAGAATAACTATTAAAAAATAAAAATAAAATCTGAGGCGGAACGAAGTTCACCGGGGCAGGACCGCTAGTAAATGATAAAGCATCCGTAACGGATCTCACACTTACATATATTACTTGAATACAATACAGTATGTATCTTATCGTTAAGCAAATCTGTAAGCTGGCCAACGTCGATATGAAGTATAGTGTAAGTGCATAGTTTGTCTCACTGTTGCAGCAGTTTTGTTTAGATTGAATAAAAAAAATCGTTAAGTACCTATTATTTGCAGATGATTTTGAAACAGCCTGTGGATGTAAACAATCTAAACGTCATTGTCGTAAACCAACTAAACATAACAAACATATTTTTTATTAAAGCATTAACGACTGCCAACGAATTCTAAATTTTATTAGAAGAGAAAAATTGAAAAATTATATGACCCTGCCCGAGACATATAATTTTTCAATTTTTCTCTTCTAATAAAATTTATAACAAACATATCATCACAACGTACTTCAGATTATCGCATTTCAACTATGATGTCGTTAATTTCTGTTTTCGTTAAAGCATAAAATACGTGTACTTACTAAATACAGGAGGTTACACAAAATTATTTATTATTTTTTTTTTTTGCCAACGTTAAAAATGACTGCATTTCAATAAATCAGGTACCGTTGTTATATTTATGATCTAACAATTGCGTGGTATATTTCTTTGCTTTACGTTTGGATACGTACTGTATATACTCGTATATACTTATACTTGTATGTAAACAGTTTACCTTTATGCCAGTCATAATATCCGGTTTTTGAACGCATGACGCGTAGTGTGTAGATACAAGTATTTAGGTACATACACACATACATACAAAATGATATGCTAGGTTTTACTAGAAAGGCATCTACATAATATTGACATTCTCATTTTCAGTAGCACCCTGATGATACAAATCTTGTAGGCATTATAAAAACCTCAGTCTAGCTTCAGAGCAGAGCCCACGTTTTTAGGGTTCCGTACCAAAATGGTAAAAAAGGAACCCTTATGGTGCGACTCTGTCTGTCTGTCTGTCTGTCTGTCTGTCTGTCCGTCTGTCACAGCAAGATATCTCAGGATCTACTAATGCTATCGACTTGAAATTTGGAATAGTGTTAAAAACTGCTAATGCGAGCCTATGGGACAGAAAAAGAATCTTATACCTTTTTTACTTTTTTTTTAAAGGGGACCGAAATGGGATGTCATAAATCGAAAGTTGAGCTAATATATCGAGTGGGATATCAAATGAAAGGGCTTAATATGTAGATTCCAAAACAGTTTTTATTTTTTTTCTTAGACATGTAGTTTTTGATTGAAGACAAAAACCGTTAAAAAAAATACCGTTCCCCCCCTATTATCTCCGAAGATACTGAACAGAAAAATCTGCAATAATTACCGGTTATTAATATTATCCTAAATATTACAGGAAAAATAAAATGGTTTTGCTAACTTGCAGCGTTTTTTAGAAATTCGCAAAAATCGTAAGACAACCTTATTTGCTCCTACTAAACTAACCGCGGCATATTTTATGTCGATGTATGGGGCACAACAGTTTCACAAGAGCAAAGTTAAGTTTGTCCCACCATACAGTTTTTCTTGAATTATTCACGTATCTACTGACAAGTTTGTACGGAACCCTCGGTGCGCGAGTCCGACTCGCACTTGACCGGTTTTTTTACTAAGAACTTAATATAAAAGCTGCTAGGGTCTCAGTAATTCCAAGTGTTCCCAAGATTAGCGGGAGCAACAGACAGACAAAAGCTCTTCATTTAGAGATTTATGGCACCGTGGCTTTATTGCGGCTCTTTTATTACAATATTTTATCTTCAACATGGCCGTCGGAGGTAAAAGAACGCAAGTTTAAGTATTTTTATGAGAAGATGTGCTGTTTTGTAAGCAAGGGTATACAGGCACCGGCTTTTATTAAACGGTTACGTCGTAGAGAGTATCTTTCTGCCTTTTTAATGTTAAGTTAGCGATGTACTTATTTGAAGTTATGGAGTAGGTACTTCTGCCGACATTTCATTCAATACATTATTAGAAACTATAATAGAGAATAATTAATAGAATCGGGCGTTAATTTGCGGAAATCCATGTTAATTAAAACAAAAATGTTGTTTTGCTACGCGATATGATTAAACTTGTTAGATGAGCGTTTTCCAAAAAAAATACCGGGGTAACTTTCTCAAAATATGGACTTTTGAGGTTTTTCTGGCTCGGAATCGTTAGTAGGTACATTCGAACCTTATACGTAAAAAAAAGTGTCCCAAAATTTGTATGGGATTTTTGTCTTTTCACAACGTCACGTTCATACAAACACTATGCAAAATGGTGACGTAATGGAAAAAAAAATTGGGACACTTTTTTTTACGTCTAAGGTTCGAAAGTACTAACAATTCTGAGCCAAGAAAACCTCACAAGTCCATATTTTGAGAAAGTAGCTACCCCGGTATTTTTTTTGGAAAACGCTCAGATAACGACGAAAAAACACCGATTTTTTTGTTAGCGGACGCCTGACGGTCAACATCTCCAGCTTCTCCTGAGGATGCCTCGTGGAGAGGCGAAACACGTGTCGAGATTTGTATTTTTGGTGGTGGTTTGTTATATTTATTTGCACGTTTTTTCGTTTTGCATGTAAATGCATGAAAAATTACGCAAGCAGTTATTGGGCATTTCTCCAGAAATATGTCTGCGGTCACCTCATTCATCTGGCCCTTTTTCATACTGAATGTACGGAGACAGATGAATGAGTCGCAGACATATTTCTGGAGAAATGCCCAATTGTCTAACATGTTATCATATCGCGGATTAGCAAAGCAATTTTTGTTTTAATTTATATAGAGAATGCCTGCAACTCCGTTCGAAGAATAGGAATAAGTTAAATTTCACTATTTTGCTTCGCCGTAGTCGAGTAAAAAGTATCCTATGTTTTAACGGGGATCATAATCTATCTCTGGAACAAATATCCGGTAGTTTTTGCGTGATGCGAACAAATAAAGAGACATACAGACTAACAAACAATATCCACATTTTTAGTAAAAAAAAACCCAACCGCGGTGCACTTTAAAAGTGCATAAAATCCGCGAACTTCTTACTCAGTGACACTCGCGCCATCAAGACGAATCTAATGATGTATCATTTATCAAAATCGGTTGTGCAGTTGAGTAGTTACGCGGGGACATAGGAACGGACATACAGGTCAAACACATAACCCTCCTCTGGGCTTCGCAGCAGTCGGGTAAAAATTCACTAACACGCAATTAAAATGAGTCCCGGAGGGATTTAAATGTTAACGTCCAGTCGTCCAATATGGAAATGCACGTTTGCCTTTATAATGTAATTTAACTCAAATTCAACTAATGGTTTAATTCAAACCAATCAAATATCATTGTCAACGGCACGTGCGCCGACACCACAATGGAGTCTAATTTACAAATTCAGAGAAAAATATCGCGATTTCTCTCAAATAACTTAGTGAAATCCCTCTATTTCGAAAAAGGTCGCCTGAATTGGCGGCCATATTGCAAAGAAAATCGTATTACAATATGATTGGCCCAGATATTAGGTTATGGAGTAAGATTTGTACGCAATCTGTAGTATAAGAGACCGCCTAACGCCGAGCTTCCCTCATCCTTTTTCTTGATGATACAAATTCTGTAAGCAATAAGAGGTAGAAATACCTACACGCAATGCCCTAGGCCTGACTCCCTTTATACTAACAAGGGTGGGTAAACTGGCACTTCACCATACAAAATCCAATCCACTTTTTTTTCTAGAGTTTTTCCTAACCTGACATACCTAATATGAAAACTTAGGTAAATTTATACTGACCATGATTTAAATTTGCCGTGACTAAAAAATTTCAACCTGATTTACGATATTGTGATCAGTAAAAAAGTCGACAGCGACACCTTATTTGAAAGAAAGAAAGAAATAATTTATTTAGCGCAAAAACATTATAAAATAAAAAGAACATCAACATTTGAGCCTTGAGCAGGTTCACACTAAATAAGGACCTCACTCAGTATAATGTCACGACAAGCCGTGACGCTGGTTATTGGTATTTGTTTTTTTTTAATATCGACTGGCATAATTAAAAAACAAACCTAGCCTAACTGTCAAAGGAACATTTGAAATACATAATTGTCAATTAAATATAACCATGCTAGTATATGGGGTAGCAACCCTAGTGAACTATGTTTATTTTACATATATATGGTTTAGTAGTGCAATCATTAGTTAAGAGGATTTTTTAAATTACACTTAAGTGTGTATCATATAACTATAGTTATATATGAATAGTGTGCAAGTATTTTCACGAGAGTGCATAACAGTTTCGACCATAGTTGCACCGGACCACTGAGATATACAATTAATTTATTTAAACTTTATTGCACAAAAGAAAACTTATCGTTTAAAAGGCGAACTTAATGCAAGGCATTCTCTACCAGTTAACCTTAGGCCAAAGCAGACAGCTTGTGGGTGGTGCAACAACGTCCTTAAATTATAATTAAAACTCATTATATTACCAGTAAATTAACTAAAAACAATTCGTTTCATTAGGATAAAAAGGATGAGGGAAGGTCAATGTTAGACCGTGCCTCAGTCTACTAGATGTTGAATAGCACTTGGAAACTACTAATTGGGATGTTCTTGGCGGGCCTTGAGAGGCTAACGAATCGAAACATCTGCCTAGAAGGTTTAATTTGAGTTGATTAGGTAAATTTGAATATGTTTTAATTTTAAAATACAAATTAAGCCGTATTATTAAGTTGTGTACAAAAATTTGGACCAAATAATTCAAATTGTTGTTAGATTCTTCTGCATTTTAGGAGATTTATTTTGACACCACTAATCTTTAGTATTTATAGGTGAAAAAGTAAGCCAAATATATTCAGTTTGCCCAAGGATATGTCTGACGCCATGCCACTGCGCTAGCAAGCTAGCAATACAATGACATGACCGGCGCGTGTCGACCAGAGGTCCGGATTCAATCGCACTTGACAGAGTCCGTTGGGCAGAGTAATTGATGCTTCGCCCCGCGGGGCTCGTATTGATTCAGACGCTATTATTTATCGTATATTCGCTTCAGATGGATCGTCCTATTTCCTTATAAAACTAGGTTACTGGAGTACCCATACATCCGTACATTCATAACTGAAGGCAGATCATCTGAAGCAGTATAATTGTAACCCAACAAAAACATTAGATGTAAAAAGATGCAAGTCTCGCAACGCAGTTCTCCTACAACAAAAAAGTTTTGAGATGTAAAGTTAAACCAAGTCAGTACCGGGGGGGTATCAACAGAACTCGATTCCCACCGACTTTTCTATTATTAGATCTATAAAATGTGTTCATCCACGGTTAAATAATACGGTTAAATGTATAGTAGAATCTTATACCTTTTTACTTTTTTTTAAAGGGGACCGAAATGGGATGTCGAAAATCAAAAGTAGAGCTATTATATCGAGTGGGACATTAAATGAAAGGGCTTAATGTGTAGATTCCATTGTTTTTAGGCATGTTGTTTTTGATTTAAGACAAAAAAACGTTAAAAAAATTACCATTCCCCTATTAGGTATCTCCGAAGTTACTGAACAGAAAAATCTGTAATAATGACCGATTATTAATATTATCCTATATTACAGGAAAAATAAAACGATTTCCTAACTTGCAGCATCCCACTAATATTATAAATGCGAAAGTTTGTGAAGATGTTTGGATGTTTGGATGTTTGTTACCTAATAATGGGATAGCAACTGGATGGATCAAGCTGAAATTTGGCATGCAAGTATACCAAGTCCTGGATTGAAACATAGAATACTTTAAATTCCGGTAAAGAGTTCCTTTGGGACAATAACGGGAACAACGCGGGCGAAGCCGCGGGAAAATGCTAGTTTTTTCTAAATTCGCAAAAATCGTAAGACAAACTTATATGCTCCTACTGAAGTAACCGCGACATATGTCGAGTTTGGGGACAACAGTTTTTCAAGAGCAAAGTTAAGTTTGTCCCACCATACAGTTTATCTTGAATGATTCACGTATCTACTGACAAGTTTGTACGGAACCCTCGGTGCGCGAGTCCGACTCGCACTTGACCGGTTTTTTATTTTTAAATAATCCGTTACGCAATGGTTGTCTCGAAGAGATAGCTCTTTTGCGATGAAATCTCCTATTACTAACCTGTAGGTAATATTCATATTGCTTCGATCTTGACATATATTTTGGTGTGTGCAATAGGAGGATTCCATGAAAATATTTCGTAAGGGACACCACCGTTTTGATACTTCCGAGAAATAAATTCAGGAAGCTAATTATCAGCATTGTAATATCATAACTCGGCTTTAAGATTGGTAGTGTTTCTTAGCAGCTAATACGTTTTATTAGGGTGGCTGCCATAGCGTTTCGTAAGGGACAAAAAGTTGATGTTTTCATGGAATGCTCCAATAATAGTAATTTACGTAGCCAAGACGGTTAAGTAAAGAATAATCCAGATTGTCGATGTTTGAAACTTGGGCCGCAGACGATGGCCGGATACAATCTGGAGCTTTATTTATAACCCACCCGTGGTGTGTACATTTTGTCTTTCCCTCGCCGGCCAGTGGAACTTTCTCCTTGTATAATAAGTTGAGAAAACGAAATTGCCCGTATGGTCATATGACTACTCGTCACGACCAGGCATTTTCGGTGCAGCGTCAAATTGCGGTCAGCTAGGTACCGTAAATTCAGTTTTCTATGGTCCACACTCAACCACGGTATACGGTAGTTTTTCTCCCTACAAAAGCTACATCGGGAGCACGCATGTGTGCGCGCCGTGTACTGACGCACCAGAGGCAAGGATTTGAGCATGCGCGAGCATGCCACAGTATGGCGTTCACTCACACAGACGCGCGTCGTGCGTCTGTGCAAATACGTGTCGCGCGCTCCTAAACGGCCAAAGTCGTACTACTTGTTCGTCTTTATACTTTGACTCAACTATGGTGGCATACTTTGGTGGGGTTCGGTTCAGGGGATCCAAGTTGTATTTAGCCATAGTAAGCGAAACGCATTAGTTGTATATTGTCCAGGTAGAGAGATGTCTCAATGTGTAAAATGTCCTATAATTGCAATATTCCATAGTAGACAAAAGGACTTCGTTGTAAAACGTCTTAATATTACAAAGTTTTTATAGGCAAATGGGCCAGATCATAACGATCAATGCATAATTTCATTATTATCACACCAGTATTTCAAAATCCTTATTCTTATTTTATGCTTCCAACTATAGATTATTCGTCAAATTACATAGTTAAGAGGAAACAGGAGGGCAGTTTTTCCAGACAAACGTAGTCCCCTGTTTCCTCCATGGATAATGCCAGTAGAGTAATAATTTGTTGTCCAAAAATCTATGGCTACTATTGATATGTTCCTATGTTTTCCTTTTTACGACAAATTGATTCTCAAAAGAGATATTAACCTTCAAAAACCTAAAAAAAATGCCAGATTTTCCGCTGTGTTCACACATCCAGAAAACAAATTTGACTAGATTATTAAAAAAAAGGAAAACATAGGAACACGGCCAAAGCCTTTCTTTAATGCTTAAGGAAAAAAATAGTTAAATAGATTAAGTTTTGGGGAAGAAATCAGGGGACTATGATGTTTTCATGAAATTTTAAAAGGTATTTTCGGTCCAAGCTGCAGTTGTCACTATCGCGCTCTGCGGGTGAGAGGCGGGCAGTGCGGGATAGCGACACATTTTACAAATACCTAATTTTCAATTCTCTCTACCTTACTGTTTCCTCTTAACAAGTCCATCTTTTTTAAATCGATCTATTTAGGAAAGAATGAATACATAATTCATTATCCGTTCAACTTAGTCGTATTGTAAAAATGACGTTTTACATATTTAGACATTTTGTAACTAAGATATTTTGACGATAAATACCTTTTGCTAGGATATTTCTTATACAATTGAGACCTTATGCAATTAAGTCGTTCTGGCTACTTGTGTATTTCACTACTTAGATGTTTTGTCTTTGTAAAACTAAGACTTTTTGCATACCATGGCAAAATACAATTTTGACCTCCTGAACCAAACCAAATTGGTGTATCCCCGTGTACATGCCGCGCCAATTTTGGCTTTACCACTGTGAATCATGAGCAATACAACATTTACCGCAACGTATAACAATAGTTCAAAATAGTGTGCAACTGTACGCATCGTAGTTTGGGCCATAGTTGTGTGCAGTGGGCCATGAAAACTTGAGTTTACGGTTATATATTCAGGACTAATCCCTCTGGTTACAGTCGTTTGTCAGCCAGGAAAATATTACAGCTCTACTTCGCTGGCCTATTCAACATTCGTATGGGGCGCGCGAAATCATCCATAATCATTTGTGGGGGTGTATTGTAGAAGTGTGCGATATGGATCAGGGATAATGGATTGAAATTCTATCTATTCTACCCACAGGGGCCCCTTTCCTTTATTAAATCGACTTCCTTGTTGCCTTGTTGTTTGCAAATTTCACTTCATACTTACTTCATTTTGCTTTCACGGCATCAGTTATGTTTGAAATGTGTTTATTTTATAGCTTGGTACACTTTGTTTGCGCGAAATGACGTGAGAGTTCGTAAAAAGCAAAAATAATGTATGATTCTAGCGAACGCTTAGTTCCAAATGATGCTAATAGATGGCGCTGACCTTAAAGGTCCAATTGCATGTTACACCTGTTTTTTGAGTCTTCTAATGTTATAAAAATTGTATCTAGCTACAAAATAAAACACATTTCAGAACCGACTGTCTCAAATCACCTTAAAAGGTGTACAAATCGTAACAATTTCATGATACTTCGACATTTTAATTTTATTTACAATAGTATATAGTACCGGGAAAATCAGTCATTTAAATTAAAAACGAATTAGAAACGAAATAAGATGTGGTCAGCCGCACTCATGATTGAGTGTGCCGGGTGCACTCGAAACATGTCGAGAAATTTTCGGCTATTAACAACGTGAGTGATCGTTTTCAATTCAAATAATGTTTGTTTCTCTTGCAACAACTCATAAATATTATAAATAATATCAAAATTTTGAAAGCCAAGTTGCATTTGTATAAGATGTATATACTATGTTAAACTTATACTAAACGCAAGAGGAAGCTGATACTTAGGTTCATGGTTTGAACTAAAACTAAAGCTTACAAATACGACTATAGCAGAAAACTTAAGAGGAAACAGGAGGGCAGCTTTTCCATACAAACGTAGTCCCCTGTTTCCTCCCTGGTTAATTCCAGTAGAGCAATATTTTTTTGTCCAAAAATCTATGGCTACTATTGATATGTTCCTATGTTTCCCTTTTTACGATAAATTGATTCTCAAAAGAGATATTAACCTTCAAAAACCTAAAAAAAATGCCAGATTTTCCGCTGTGTTCACACATCCAGAAAACAAATTTGACTAGATTATTAAAAAAAAGGAAAACATAGGAACACGGCCAAAGCCTTTCTTTAATGTTTAATGAAAAAATTAGTTAAATAGGTTAAGTTTTGGGGAAGAAATTAGGGGACTACGAAACGTTGTTTTCATGAAATTTTAAAAGATATTTTCGGTCCAAGCTGCAGTTGTCTCTATCGCGCTCTGCGGGGGAGAGGCGGGCAGTGCGGGATAGCGACACATTTTACAAATACCTAATTCTCAATTAACTCGGCCTTACTATTTCCTCTTAACGACACAAAGACGATTGACAGGCCACATACAATCAAATCCGTAATCCAGTAGTAATTCACAACTTTCGCCGTCAACTTCGTCAGTTGACCAGTGAACTTATGTATAACATCGTTCGTAATCGAGGGTTCGACTTTGACAGACCACAGTTGGGTGACATCCGATTCATCGTCATCATTTTAACCTAGACACAGGGTTAACACCTTTAACAGGTCATATTACATCACGGGCGACCAGTGGCGTGCACTCCATAAAGACGAAAAAATATATTATAGTAGCGGCGACACTGACGGTGTAGCTGTGAATAGTCTACCGCCGGGCCGGCCACGGATGCACGGCTGGGCTAAGTAACACCCTTGAGTTAGAGTTCACGGGATTACAGATTGTACGATCCACTTAAAGGAAACAATACTGTTGTGTGGTTTTGTACCTCATTATCGTCCGTCATAAAAGACAAGCGTGCTTCACAGATAAAGACTTCGTGCATTGTCATTTCAGTATTTTTTATACCAGGTCATACATATAACATTACGGTCGACCAATGGTGTGCACTCCATAAAGACAACTAAACATTTTTTACAAAAAAACCCGACCGCGGTGCACTTTAAAAGTGTATAAAATCCGCCATTTTGTCTATTTTAACGAACTTCATACCCAGTGACACTCGCGCCATCAAGACGAATCTAATGATGTATCATTTATCGTGCCGTTGAGTAGTTACGAGCGGACATAGGAACGGACATACATACATACATACATACAGGTCAAACACATAACCCTCCTTTTGGGCTTCGCCGCAGTCGAGTAAAAACACATAACTCCTTTTGGGCTTCGCCGCAGTCGGGTAAACGCCGCTTTCTGGCCAAGTGTAGACATAAAATGATGCACACAACACGGGAGGTAATAAATCGCTCGCCTCGCTTGCAGCTCGGGCCGCAAACTTCTGCGATTTCGGCCTTTCTTTATATTACCACCCTAGTTGTGTAATGTACTATTATGGAGTACGCCACTGACGGCTGGGCTGACGCCCTTGAGTTAACAGGTCATATTACAATGGCGGCGACACTGACGGTGTAGCTGTGAATAGTCTACAGTGCACGTAGCCTAGCCGGGCCGGCCACGGCATGCACGGCTGGGCTAACACCCCTGAATCTATTAATAATCGAGTCGCCTGGCGTACGCAAGCAATCAATTACCGCAAGCTTCAGAGGGCTTAGTAGGACACTTGAAATGTTTTCAACGCAGGATACAATGAAATTTGAAACTACAGTAATAGAACCTAAATAAGCTAAATCGATTACTAAAAACTAAAATAAACTAATGACCTACGTGTTTTTATAGCGGCAATAGAAATATACCTTCTGTGAAAATTTCAAGCCTCTACCTATAACGGTTGAAAACGTCAGGCCTGTGACAGACGGACAGACACACAAACGGAGAGCGGGGTTTTAGTAATAGGGTTCCTTTGGCACCCTTTGGGCACCGAACGCCAAAAATATCAAAACGATGTCTTGAATCATAGAAAAAGGTCTCAAATGCGTAGCAATGCGCCAGTCGGGGTCGGAGTATCGCGCTCTTGCTCGTACGAAATGTATCGTAAACGTGTTTACTGCAGTACGTTTGGATGCGAATAAAACCGACGGGCGGCACCCCTGCGCCTCGCCTTTCAATAGCTATGGCGCGCTCATAAAGGGCCGGAGTGGCTTTTCTTTCCTTATACTTTAATATGGGTCTCCGGAGCGTGTGGTTATCGGTTATTAAGAATAACGCCGTTCTTTTTCCATCTGTGGATATTATAAAATTACACTAATGGAATTACGAAGGATGAGATCCTCTCGATGTATAACAAAAATCCTCACTGGGGTCGCCAATAAAGGAGGATTGGCGTCAAGCGTGGTGATTATGACAAACTCCCAAAATGGCAGAAAAAGTCGCCGCAATCAATTATCGCACACTTTAACAATCCGCCCCCGCCCTGCATCGGCGCAAGATGCTATCGGTCAAAGGCTGCGCTTTTGCTTTACGCCCGCGATAGCGCGTGAGTAATGTGCCAATTACTGCATTTTAGCACACGGTAGGCGCGTTCCGAGTAAATAATGGGGTAAGAACTTAGCGCTAAACACGCCCCACGCCGCACGCCACGGAACGCGGTAAATTGCACGCTAAATTAATGAGTATGTTTTGTACCATGTGACATTTTTCGCAGAACTATGGAGAGCTATTTAATCATGTCGTCATATTACATAAACATTTCGTTACAAAAATAGCAAAGCCACAACAATAGATCTACATTCAGGGTCCCGAGCCACGTTGCGTCGGGCGTTAGCTTACACAGATCTTTAGTATGAGTGCAGAGGGCAGCGCTGTATAATGTGGTCGATGGTTTGGACGTCTTCTCCACATTCGCAGAGAGCAGAGTCCTTCCAGCCCCACTTGTGACGGAAGTAGTTGCAGCGCCCGTGACCTGTAGGCTTATGATGCTACGCTTTGTCGTGTGATAAATAAATGATAAAGCATCCGTTACTCTCACACACTATTCGTCAGAACGTGACGGATGCTTTATCGTATATTTATCGCGTGACAAAGCGTAGCATCATAAGCCTACTGTTCTCAGTCTGTTTATGCGACACCAGAGTACGGAGCTCGGAGTTTTACGTAATCCAATCATCATCCTCATTGGCATTGGGTCTATGGACGGTACTTGCGTAGGGGAGACGCCATAAAAGAATACTAAACAAAGGAATAGATGCATCGATTGGTGAAGTACGGAAGGACGCAATAGCTCCTTGCAATTTTTTAGGGCAAGACAACTAACCTCTGTGACAACATAACCCCCCCCCCCCCCCCACTGTAGGTAAGTAGCTTGCAAAACCGATACGGCAGCGTCAACGCCGCACAACTTGCACACGAAACTGCCCTGATAAGTTGAAAAGCTATGTCGATGGGAGTATGTTGTGAGAAAGTCGATTTATGGTAATGGTGGATTTGTGGTAATAGTTTATTTATGGTGGGACAAAGAGTCCATTTTCTCAGAATCTACTCCCATCTACTCCCATTGAGATTCTTGGGCTTATTCAGCTTATAGCTTGCTGCGGTATTCAAGAGGGGAGTGAACAGGTTATTAAAGGGTCAGCAACACGCGCGTAATAAAGTGCGTTGCAAGCGTCCATAGGCTACGATAACTGCTTCCCATCAGGCAGGTCGTACGCTTGGTCCTTCTCGGGGCAGAGGTTTCACATTGGAATTGGTGGTAAATCTTAACATTCATAGGTGCTTTGTAATATGCCTAAACTGAAGAATAAAGAGCTTTGACTACAGTGTTTGCTCTAGTGGATAAATAACCACATTTTTACTAAAAAAAATCCGATTGCGATGCACTTTGAAACTACATAAAATCCGCCATTTTGTTTATTTTAACGAACTTCATACCCAGTGACACTCGCACCATCAAGACGAATCTAATGATGTATCATTTATCAAAATCGGATGTGCCGTTGAGTAGTTACGAGCGGACACAGGAACGGACATACATACATACATACATACATATAGGTCAAACACATAACCCTCCTTTGGGCTTCGCCGCAGTCGGGTAAAAAAAATTCAATTATTGTTTTATACGTATAGAATAGATTCACGGCGAAGTTCAAATAAGAGGTCGGTATACACCGCTTTTTACCCTGA